>CM053622.1:782608472-782631102 GCA_028646595.1 Phalanger gymnotis
TACACATGTGGCTTATGTTGAATTGCTTGACTTCCTAGGGAGGGTGGAGGGGAAGGGAAGAGGGGAGAGAATTTGGAACTCAAGGTTTTAGAAAAACAGATGTTCAAAAGTAAAAAAGTTTTTTTTTTTTCTCCCATGAAACTAGAAAATAAGATGCACAGGCAATGGGGCATAGAGATCTACTGTGCCCTACAAGAAAGTAAGGGAAAGGGGGATGGGAGGGGAATGGGGGGACGGAGGGGAGGGCAAACTGGGGAACAGGGCAAACTGGGGAACAGGGCAACCAGAGTGTACGCCATCTTGGAGTGGGGGGGTGGAATGGGGAGAAAATCTGTAATTCAAACGCATGTGAAAATCAATGCTGAAAACTAAACATATTAAAAATAAATTAAAAAAAAAGATTTGTTCTCATCAGTGAAATTTTTTCCATTTTTTCCCATTTTTTTTCTTTTACCTCTCTAATTTTGTTTTTAAAGTCCTCCTTCAATTCTTGCAGGAATGCTTTTTGGGGTGGAGACCAATTCACATTCCCTTTTGAGGTTTCAGATGTGGATTTAGTGTCCATGCTGTCCTCGTCTGAATTGGCATTTTGATCTTTCCTGTCTCTGCAATACAAATCAATAGTCTTTGGCTTTTTAGTATGCTTTTTCATGGTGTTTTTTTCCACACAGCTTCTGAAGTGGATCTCTGCTTCTGGGACTCAGGGGGCTCTGTGCCAACCTTCTTGTGTAGGGAACTGTGGGTCTGCTCACTGGCTGTGTTTTATATGGCCTCTGGTTTCGTGAGGTGTGGGGGAGGGGTGGTCTGGCTGCTGGGAGTCTCCTCTTCCCCAGGACTGCTCTACAGCATGGGTGGTCCCAGCCATTGTTTGTGCTAGTGTCTGCTACTTCCCCTGGCTATGCCAAGGCATGTCTGAGGCATTGGTGTTGAAGTTTGCTAGCTTTACCCCCCTGGGGGAACTGCCACTGTTCTGCTGAAGGGGGCCTGCTGGAACACCCTCTTCCTGTGCTAGTCTCCTTCTGCCACCACAAGAAGGGCCCTCTCACCAACTTCTCTGCTAAAAGGCTACTGAAGCCCCACTTCTGGCTCCTCTATTTCAGAGTTTCTCCTGAGGGAGTATTATCTGGGTGAGGAAAGGAGGGAGAGCCATTTTACCTGGCCGTCATGGCTCCTGGAAGTTCAAGAAGGTGAGTTTCAAATCTTTAGACTGTGGGCTGGAGGCCTCCATGCTCCCATGGCCACAGGCTCTGCACTGATGTCTCCCTTAGCTCCAACAGACTCCCGTCCTAGGCTGAGAGGCCTGGGGCTCAATCACTGCCGTAGCCGGTACTTCTGCCCAGGGCCTGCTCCTGCTCCTGCTCCTGCTCCCGTGTTTCACTCACCCAGTGCTCTCCCAGACTGGCGTGCATGCTGGGTTCCTCTTCTTACTACTCTTCCTGGTTGGTGTGGTCTGGGTTCTGCATGCCTGGTGCTCCAGCCCCACTCAGTCTGCTAGTGGCTTCTAATTCTCTCAAAACTGCTCAGATTCACTTTTTTAGACATATCTGACAGAATTTGTGAGAGAGCTCCAGTAGTTCCCTCCTTTCACAGTGCCATCTTGGCCAATATCATATATTTTTTAAAAATCACCTTTTATCCAAGGCCTTAATTTCTTGCCTAAGATTTCAGAATCTTTGGCATTGTTTCCTAGATTCCTTCTGAATGTCTCATTTGTGCCCATATGACTTGTGGGAAGAGGGTAGAAGACATCAGATCTGACAAGATTCGGGATGTTCTCCAGCACATCCCATATACACACTCCAGAAAAACAGCAGGGATGTCACTATTGTCAATGTCTGGCTGACACATTGCAGCTCCTCTCCTGGTTGGGGGTACTCCTTGCACTATTGTTAACTGCCAAGATTTCTCTTTTCTCAGGCAGATCCCCAACTGATAGGATGTGGATAGCACAGAACTGGAGAGCTGAAAGAGACCTCAACGACTTTCTGGGCCATGGGTTCTTAACCTGAAGTCCATGGCCTTATTTTGTTTTTTAATATTTTGATAACTATTTATTTCATTGGTTTCATTTGTAATCCTACACTTTTTATTTAATGCCCTTAAAAACATTCTTCTGAGAAGGGCTCTATAGGCTTCATCAGACTAACTACCCAATGGTCTATTAAGAAAAAAAGGATTAAGAACATCCTTCCTTAGAAGATAAGTTGCTTCTTACTTAAAGGGTCCACTACTCTCTCCTTTGGCTACAGAGTCAATGAAGTCAGCATTTTCAGTCCAAACTGCATCATAGATAACTACCCTGTCAGCAGAGGATTTGTCAAAGGCCACCATCTTTTTAATTCCTGGGTTTTGCT
Organism: Phalanger gymnotis; assembly: GCA_028646595.1. NCBI lineage: Eukaryota > Metazoa > Chordata > Mammalia > Diprotodontia > Phalangeridae > Phalanger > Phalanger gymnotis. Next base: position 782,610,827 of record CM053622.1, read on the forward strand.
GCTGGCCTTTGCAGAGGATGGTGACACCATCCACCCATCATTGGTACGACATTGGCCTTGAGCTGTTCTTGCCCTCTCTAGCATGAGGCAACCCTAAGTAGGGCTGACCAGTGTTTGACCAGATTCGCCAACATTTTATCCCAAAAGCTGATTGTTTCTAACTGGCAGACCATTTATACTGTTGCTTAGCTCAAAGTGGGACTATGTTTTCAAGGTGTTGGGCAATCCATTTGGCCAACTAGCATTTTGTAAGCACCTGTGCTAAGGTCTAAGGACTGTGCTAAGCCCTGGCAAGGAAAAAAACAGGAGCTTACAATGTAATGTGGGAGATGGCATACAAACAACTATTTTCAAACAAGATATATACAGAATAAATTGAGGATTGACACTAAGATTAAGGAGGACAAGGGGCATAGAACATTGGACCTGGAGTCAAGAGAACCTGAGTTCAAATCTGGCCTCAGACATTAGTTGTGTGACCCTGGTCAAGTTACTTAATCCCAATTGCTTCAAAAAAAAAAAGAAAATAAAAGATTAAGGACTAGGAATGTCTTCTTGCAAATAGTCAGGCATTAGCTAAAACTTAAAGGAAACTAGGAAAGCTAGGAGACAGAGAATTCAAAGTATGGAGGACAACCAGAAAAAACCACTGGAGTCCTGAGACAGAAGAGCAAAGAGGCTGGTATCACTGGATCAGAGAGTACATAGAAGGAAAGGAGTAACGTGTAAGAAGACTGGAAAGATAGGAAGAGGCCAGGTTATAAAGAAATTCAAACACCAGAGTATTTTATATTTGATCCTGGAAATATTAGCAAGCCACTGGACTTGATTGACCATGAGGGGATATGGTCAGACCTACGCTTTAGGAAGATCAACTTGAAAATTGAGTGGTTGATGAACTGGAATGGAAAGAGTCTCGAGGCAGAGAGACCAACCACAAGTCTGTTCTAATAGCCCAGGGCTGAAGTGAAGAAGGCCTACACCACAGTGACCAAAATGTGAGAGGTGAGAAGGGGGCATACACAAGAGGTGTTGTTAAGGAAGACTTGACAACTGATTGGATATGGACAATAAGAGAGAGTAAGGACAGCATGACTGATATGGAAATATGATTAACAGGACTGTACATGTATAACCTATATCAGATTGCTTGCTGTCTTGGGGAGGGGAAGGGGAAGAGAGAAGAGAGGGAAGGAAGAGAGGGAGAGAAATTTGGAATTCAAAATCTTCTAAAAATGAATGTCGAAAACTATATGTGTAATTGGAAAAAACAAAATACTACTTGCATTTAAGAAAGAGAGAGGGAAGGAGCGAGGGAGAGAAGAGGAGGAGTAGGAAGAGGAGGGGGGGGGAGGGAGAGAGAGAGAGAGAGATGAATCTAAGATGACTTCTGGGTTGTGGGTCTGGGTGACTGGGAAGACATTAGGGTGTCCTTAACAGGAATAGGAAAATTAGAGACAGGGCAAGGATTAGAATAAAACATAATAAGTTCAGTTTTGGACATGTTGAGTTTAAGATGTCTATGAGACATCCAATTCAAGGTGTCTAATAGGCAGTTGGAGATCAGGAGAGAGGTTAGGGCTGGATAAGTAGATCTGAGAGTCATCTGCATTAAGGTGATAATTGAAACCATAAGAACTGATGAGTTCACCAAGTGAAATGGTATGGAAGGAGAAGATGAGGACCCAAGACAGAGCCTAGGGGATACCCATGCTTAGCAGCTTTGGCCTGGATGAAGGTCCAGCAAGGCAGAAAGAGATGGATCCATCAGACAGGTAGAAGAATCAGGAAGAACAGTGTCACAAAAACTTAGAGAGAAAAGAGTAGTAAGGAGAAGGGAGTAATTGACAGTATCACAGGCTTCAGAGAGGTCAGGAAGGATGAGGATTGGGAAAAAAGGTCATTAGATTTGACAATTAAGGGTTCATTAGTAACTCAGGAGATAGCAGTTGAATGTTGAAGTCAGCAGCCAGAATGCAAAGAGCTAAGAAGAGAGTTAGAGGAAAGGAAGTGGAAACACTCATTGTAAAGGAAGGAGAGATATAGGACAATAGCTTTCAGGAATGGAAGACTCAAGTGAAGCTTTTTGAGGATGGGGGAAGACGTGGGCATGTTTGTAGGCAGTAGAGAAGCAGCTGGTAGAGAGAGAATGATTTATAAGTTAGTAGGGATGATACAGCAGATGATCTGCTGGAGAAGATGGGGTGGAATGTGGTTGCTTGTGCAGGTAAAGGGCCTTGGCAGGAAGGATCATTGTGTGATTCCAGGTGAAGAAGACAAGGTGGGGGAAGTGAGATGAGGAAAAGGGAGCCCTCATCAAATGGCCTTTACTTTTTCAGTGAAACATGATGCAAAATTCTCAACCAAGAAGGTGGGAAGGGGAGGAGCCATGGGAGACATGAGGGGGAATGAAAGGTTTGGAAGAGCTACTATGGAGAGTGGGCTAGTAAATCAATTAGAGAGATGTAAAAGAACTCCCTGCCCCCAATGAGAGCCCCGTTGACATTAGTTAACATAAATGTGTGGTGGGCCCAATCTGCACACTTGGGTGATTTTCTCTAATTCAGCAGCCTGTGAGTAGGAGCACACATAAGACCATGAGAGTAACCCAAGGCTAGGGTATGACAGGGTAAGACTTTTGATAGGATAAGGGGACAAGGGATTTCAGAAAAGAGGACAGTATAGAGTTGAGCTTTGTTCAAGATGAGGAATGGAAGAGAACGAAGCCACTCATTAATTCAGTAAGGTTATATTGAGTCCCCACTCTTTAACAGACGCAAGGATAGGTGCTGGGGACCAGGCAAGCATAGAGACTGGATCTCTCATTCCATCCATACTCCCAGACAAAGAAACTTCCTCTACCAATGAAGGTGGACACCTTCTCTGAAACTCGGTCTTAGTGCCCAGGGCACTGAGAGTTTAGATGGCACACCCAGCCACACAGCCAGTATGTGCTTGGCTTCGGATACAGACTGAGAACATTTTCCTCTTTGTCTTCCTCTGTAACCACCACACCTCTTTCCCTTGCCACATCTACACCCCTAGGCCTTCCCATTCCCCTTCTAGTAGCTTCTAACAACTTTCTCTTATCAGCTGGCACCTCCAGGAGTCTACCATTCTCTTTTAATCCACTATAATTCCTATCTCATTGTCCACAAGACACCCACACTGACCTCAGCCCTAATCTTCTGCCCTCTCTCACCCTTGGCCCAGTCTACTTTGACATGTTCCCTTTATTATCCTTCACCTTCTTTTCCTCTTCACTAGACTTGCCCACCCTCTCACTCTTAGAAGAACTTTCTAGATCTCTAAGATACTGTAAACCTGTTTTTCCACGAGTCCATGTAACATCTATTCCTCTCTACTTAGATGACATCGGACAGTCGGTAAGCATTTATTAAGCAGCTGCTGTGTTCCAGGCACTGTGCTAAGTTCTGGGAATAGAAAGAAAGGCAAAAGAGAGTTATTCCCTCCTTCCAAGCAGCTCACAGTCTAATGGGAGAGACAGTAATCGAACAAACGTGAGCAAACAAGCTATATACAGGCTAAATAGGCACTAGGATTTAGAAGAAATGGTGAAGACTTCCTGTAAAAAGGGAAATTTTAATTGGAGTTTGAAGGAAACTAGGAGACAGAGATGAGGAGGGAGAGAGTTCAAGGCACTGGGACAGTCAGAGAAAATGTCCAGAGCCAAGAGTTGTAAATAAATAGATTTTTTAAAAAACATCAAAAGATCAGAGGGAGTGGGGTCCCTGTGCAGCCAGACTCTCATGTTCATTGCATGCTGATCAGCATCCACAGATGTACCACCTGGTAGTCCTGCGCACAACCAGGAGTAGTCAGGGGGCATGCTGGTGCAGTTTGGGCCAATCTATGGATGTGGATACCCATGTACTGAGGGCGTGAGCTTCACCTTCACACCAGCCCAATCCAGCAGAAGGAGGGCACACTCCGTCTTCTCTTCAGCACCCACCAGCAGCAGTGCCTGCTCTCTCCTCCCCACTGGTCAGAAAAGAAGAAATAGCCCTCCTGTGCACTAAGGCCTCTGCCTCTCCACTTTCCCCTTGACCTCATTCCTTCTTACCTCCAGGACCTTGCTTCAGAGGTTACCCCCCCCCCATCGATCTTAGCCATAACTCATTTAAGCAATATATTTGCATAGCACTTTAAGCCTTTATGATGACTTTTGTTTCCCCATTAGTAATTTTTGGAGATTTTTTTTCTCCTCCCTTGTTCTCATTGATACTCAGTGAGCCTTTTCTCACCATGGTGACACAGGTGTCCACTTATCTCAGGTGGAGGGGGGCTCTGGGAGTATCAGCAGCCCATGTGAGTTTATGTGCTACCTTCCATAATCCTAGAGTCAGTCAATAGGCATTTATTAGTTACCTACTATGTGTCAGACACTGTTCTAAACTCTGGGGGTACGAAGAAAAGCAAGACAGTCGTCGCCTTGAAGGAGCTCCCAGTCTAATGGGGGAAACAACATGTAATAATGTATAAACAAGCTTTATATGAGATAAATAAAAAATAATCAGCAGAGGGAATGCACTAGAATTAAGAGGGGTTGGGGAAGGCTTCCTGTAGAAGGTGTTATTTTAGTTGGGCCTTAAAGGAAGCCAGGGGGGTCAGTGAGGCAGAGATGAGAAGGGAGAGCCTTCCAGGCATGGGGGAGGGGCAGAGAGAATGGCTGGAGAGGAGAGGTGGAGGGTCTTGTTAGGTTAACGAATGACAGGGTGCTGAGGGAAGGTCATATATAAAGAACACTCCTCTACAGGCCAATGAGAGTCCAAGAGAGAATGTAGCTGCTTAGGCTTCAGGGTCTTCCAGTTCTCGGTAGCTTGAGGGAGGGACAAACTTCCATAGATGAGCCAGTGTGACCTCAAGGGATAAGGACCACATCTTGCAGGATAGAAGCAGCAGCTATTGCAGCCTACTGAAGAACCAGGGCAGAGCCCCCTCCAGGATTCCTGGGGCCAGAGGCAGAGTTGGACCAATAGAGAAGGGGAGACCAGATGCAAACCAATACTGCTTGGGAGCTAATGGTGGAAGCTACAGGAGTGTTGGATATTCAAAAATGCAGGGCCATCAGACCTGTTTTCCCTTGCTCCTTACCAAGAGCTAGTGTAGCCTAGGGAGTCTGCCACCTGGTCCCTATGGCTGTCAGGCCATATCCTGATATCCTGATCTGGATGAAAGAAAAGTCTGAAGGGGAGATTATCAATCTGGTCCTGAAGTTTCAAGAAAAGTTTATCCAGGTTCAGGCTCACTGGCTCCCAGTGAAGGAGGAGACACTGCAGCAAGTGGTTCTGTGTGTTGATACCACAATTGGTTCCCTGCCTGATGACCTGCAGGCTGTCCTGCGGCACCCTGAAATCACCCTGGAAGGACTAGAGGCTGCCCAGTCCTGCCGAGCCTTCTTGGCCCTTTGGAGCTCTGGACCTGGAAAGTAAGGAGGGAGGCCCAGGAGCCCAGTCTGGGCAAGAGGGAAATGGGTGATGAGTGCTCCTGCTTCTCCTTCTAGCCATACCTTGATCATTTGGAGGTTGGGCCCAGAGGAGTAGGAGCCTGGGACTCCATCTCCTTCTTTTCCTTTCCCTCATTACAACTGTCTCAGGCCCCTGGGAACACGTGTCTTCCAGGAGCTTCCAAGAGAAGCTGTGCTGGGCCCAGCCCCTATTAGGGCAGGATTTACCAGCTGCTTGGCACTTCTTCACCAGCCTGAACCCTGACAATTGTCAGAAGAGTCAGGGATGGAGCCACTGGTGACAGAACAGCTAGCGTGGTGCCTTTATCTACATAGTTCCTGCCCTTTCCCTGGGGGTCTGCTCAGGCCCCAACTTCACATCCACCCCAGAGAAGTCTCCTATTGGAGTCCAAGTGAAGGGCAGGGGGCAGGGGCCTGGTGTCAACCGAGGCCTTTGCTTTCCTCATCCTGTTTCAAAAGAGGGAGCTTCAGCCAAGCACAAACCAACCCCATTGCTTGTTCCCCTCAGGCCAGGCATCCCTTCCTGGGACCCTCCTTTGGCCCCGCCATTAACCCCCTCTTGTTAAGGGCCACATTTTACAGCTAGTTCTGTTTTTCCGTATCACCAGAGAGCCCTGGCCCTGTCTCCAGCTGGTTCCTGGAGTCTTCCGTGGGCTTGGAAGGTAAGGAGGGAGGAAGCTGATAACTGAAGCCAACAATCTGTCTAATAGTAAAGGAGATTGTTTTAAAAAAAATTGCTTTCCATTTTGTTGGGAAGCAGGAGGAAGAAGAAAGGAGAAAAATAAAGGAACCAAATACCACCTCCCTCTGGCAACCTGTAGGTAGAAGCTTGTAACTTGAAATAATAGCTAGTATTTATGTAGCACGTTGAGGTTCATACAGTGCTTTATAAATATTATCTTTTACTGTACTGTGTGTTCAAGCACATAGAACTTGAGGTTTGAGAGTGAGAAAAGAGAACTCATTCTTCCAAGGAACAAGAAGTCGAGGTGTGGCCCAGAGACAGTGAGAGCAAAGAGAAACCATATTTTTGCTATTTGGAAATCAGTTCCCTTGGGTTCAGTGAATCCAAGATCTATCTCTGTAGCCCTGGTCTCTCCTGGGCTCCAGTCCCACACTTCAGGGCACCTTGAGCCAGATGTCCCTTAGACATCACAAACTCCAAGTGTCCAAAGCTGAACTGGCTCTCACATCCCAGAAACCCTCACCTCTTCCTCAATTCCCTATTGTTGAGAGCTCCACCAGCTCCCAGTCACCCAGGCTTGCAAGAGTGGTACTACCTTCAGCTCCTCATTTTCACCCCTCTCATATATCCAGTCACTTGACAGAGCCTGCTGTTTCTATCTTCACAGTGACTCTACTTCTACAGTCAGCCCCTCATGCCAGCCCTTATCACCTCCTCCCTGGGCTTAACCCAATTAAAATATTGGAAGGGGATTGGTGAAAAAGGGGAATGTGTTCTTCCTGGTCTCCTCACCTCAAATGTCTCCCTTCTCTAGCCCATCTTCCACTCAGCTGCCCAAGTGACTCTTCTAAAGAACAGGTCTGACTATGGCAAACCCCTATTCAAGAAACAGCAGTGGCTCCCTGTTACTTCCAGGATCTAAGCTTTTCAAAGCCTGGCTCTTTCTTTTCTAGACAGATTTTACTCTTCTTCTCAAACCTCCTTGTCTTTCCTCAAATATGACACTCTACGTCTGTCCCTGCCTTTGTGCTGGCTGGAATGGTCCATTCCTCAAATGCTATCCATCCCCACCCCACTGTCCCCCCTTTAGTTACCTTGAAGACTGATCAAATCATCACCTTGGCATAAGGCCTTTCCTGGTCCTCAGAGCTGCTGGTGCCTTCCCCTCTAAGATTAGCTTCCCCCCATCCTTACATTTACTCTGAATGTAACTTGTATATACCTAGTTCTTTGTATGTGGCCTCACCTGTTAGCATGTGAGCCCCCTGAGGGCAGTGACTGATTTTGCCTATCCCTGGTGATTATCTGGCATGTAGGAAGCACTTAATAGATGTTTGTTGACTGACCAACTGATTTTCCAAAGCATATAATGACTAACTATGAGTTTATGCTATTGCCCCTGGGGGAAAAAAAGATTTTTTTTAACTTGAACCTAGTGTGACAAAAGCTAGCTAAAGAACTCACATGTTGTGAAAGGCTTTTCCACCTCTTTTGTCTGAGAATACTCCTGGCTACTACTGCCGTTCACTTCAAGAAGCATTCAAGTCCCAGTTCACACCACGTCTACGCCCATTCAATGCATACTTAGACCAGCCCCTACAGTGTAGGAAGCTAGTGTCCACCAGGTGGTGCTAGACTCAAGCCACCAGCCTCAAGATCTCATCAAGTAGGCGTTCCAGGATCCAAACAAGTCACTGTGTTTGAAAGAAAAGTTCACTGAGTTCTGAATTCCCGCGTAGCAGCTGATATTAAATACTGCCCAAAAATACAAACTTTAGGTAAATCTCTGTGGCTCCACTCCCATCCCACTTCTGGGAAGTTTCCTGGACCAGTCTTAACCTTTTATGTTTAGATTACAGGCAAGTCACTTAGCCATATAATATACAGCAACTTCCATCTCCTCTTATGTATCCTTAATCCTATTCTATCTCAATTTTTTTCCAGAAGGTTGCCCCCTCAATCACTGATTCTCTCTCTAATCTTCAATTTCCCTCTCTATTGGTTCCTTCCTTGCTGCCTTTAGATATGCTGGAGTCTCCCCTGTCCTGGAAAAAACAAAAACCCTGCACTAGACCCTACCATCCTTCCAAGCTCCTCCCTTTATCAGTCAAACTCCTAGAGAAAAAGCTGTCTATATTGTGCATTTTTACTTCATCTCCTCTTACTCTTTAAACCTTTGTAATCTTTTTTTTCTGATTTCATCACTTAATTGAAATTACTCTCTCTGAAGTTACCACTAACTTCTTAATTGGCAAAATTAATATTTTCTCAGTCCTCATCCTTGCCCTTTCTACTTTCTTTGACATTGTTGACCACCCTCTCCTCTTGGATGTTTTCTCCCTGGGTTTTTATGACACTACTCTCTCCAGGGTCTCCTCCCTGCTTGAGCCCTCCTTAGTCTCCTTTGTTGTCTCATTATCCATATCACATCCATAATTCTGGGTGTATCCCAAGGCTTTGTTCTTGACCCCCCCCCCCCTTCTCTCTGTACTCTCTTGATGACCTTATCGGTTCCCAAGGGTTTAATTATCGTTTCTGTGTGATTTGGGTCTCATGCCTGACCATTTGCATAAAACTCTCCACAGTGGTGGAGAAGATGATTACTCATTACTGCCTTTGTGAGGGGCAGGGTTGATGAGAGTTTGGGAAAAGCTCTGGTTTTTCCAGCTTCATAAGAGTGTACATGTGGTTCTTTTCAGTGAAATGACCCTATTGGGAGACAAAGACTTCGAGAACTCCGACGTATAAAGGAACTGTCCCCTTGGGCATATACCTTCCCAGCTTGCTTCACTAGAGACTTCAGGAAATGTCATTCTTGACAGAGAGTCATTCACTCTGTATATTTTCTGGCATATTCTATGGTAACTTTGCTGAATTCTGTTTGCTTGGATGGTCTCTGCATCACTGGCATTTGACGAGAAAGGTATTAAGCCTTTAGAGTTTGAGATACTCCTTTCCCATTGAAGGATAGTGACCAGGAAAAGTAGCTTGAACCTAATAATGATTTCACCTAGACTAACTCCATTTTCTCCCTTATGGCTTCAACTACCTCCTCCTTCATATGAATCCCAAACTTGTGTCCCTATTTCTGACTTCTGAGGTTACAACTATATCCACAACTGCCTATATAGGACATTTCCATTTAATGTGTCACATACAACTCAATCTCAACATATCAATCCCTAAATCCCCTTCACATTTCTCCACTTCTGCCTCTAAAGTGGCAGGCATTGTTGGGGTTATCTTTAACTCACATCACATTCTCATCTCCCATACTTATCTCATTGCCACATCTTTTCAATCCATCTACACATCTCTCAGGGTTGTTCCTGCTTTTCTTTCCCCACTACCACTACACTAATACAGGCCCTCTTTGATATTCACATGTTCCATTGTATTAGCCTCCTGAGAGGTCTTCTCACATTCCCCTTTTTCACCAATCCCCTTCCAATATACTCTTCATATTTCTGGCCAAATAGTTACCTTCTCGACTCAACTCAATGGCCACCTTGTACAGAAGTCTTTCCTGATCCTCAAATCCTAATCTTGATCTCCACTGGGATTCCCAGATCCTGGTGCCTTCTCCCCCAAATCACCTTCCATCTATGTTGTGTGTGTGCATGTGTGCATATGTATATGTGTGCATGTGTGCATATGTGCATGTGTGCATATGTTCATGTGTGTATGCATGGGGGGGTATATGTGTGTGTGTGTGCATAAACCACTTCCTCTGCAGGGAAGAGACATCTAAGATTTTGAGTTTCCTTTATTTCCTGAGGCAAGACATGATGGCATAGTTTGAAGATTAGAGCAAGCCTTGACAGGGCTTGGGGGAAAAGGAGGCAAGGGAAGAGAAGAGGCCTTTCTCCCCTGGTTGCAACAGCAGCACAGCAGTTGAAAGCAGTTGAGACAATATACCTGAGGTGAAGCGGGTCCTCAAGCCCACATGGAGAAATAAATATTAAGGGGCAAGTGGCAAGGTGTAAGACTGCTTTTTGTCATGGCCACTTATCTGGGTGACTGGAGCATCCATAAAAGTTGTGGAGAGTGTAGAGGAACTGATGGTCTACATACCTCTTCATCCACCACACTGCGGGGATGACTGACACCTTCATTCACTATGCTGTAGCAGGGGGCAGGGATAGCTCTGGTAGTTTTAGCCACAAAGAAGGGCATTGACATGAAAGATTTTTGGTTTCTTTCTTCTGGCTCCAGGGTGGGAACCCCAAACCCTAGGCCATTGTTAGAGAATCCTTCTCTAACTGGGACATATATTGTAAGCCAAATTCCTGTTTTTAAAAAAAAACCAAGAATTTAAAAAGAAAGTTCAGGACCAGCCATTCCCAAGACACTAACAAACCTAACTTTCATTGAATTATGGTGACCCAGTGAAACAACAGCTCCTAATCTGAGAGACACAGAGAGAGAGAGAGAGAGAGAGAGAGAGAGAGAGAGAGAGAGAGAGAGAGAGAGAGATAAATATAGATAGATTAGAGAAGGTATCTATCTACTTATCTATCTCCCCTGCTCCACTCATGTCTTCTCAGTCTTTTCTTTCCACAACATTGAGTGAGATTGGCCTCTTCCATGTTTTCTCTTGAATCTGGAAGCCAGAAGTGCCCTAAGTGACCCAATGATTAAAGAGTTCTGAAAAAAATTCAAACCTTGATGAGTCTCGAAGGAGAATTGGTGGAGAATTGAAGCTCTCTTACCTCTTGCCAACTCCATCCCACCCCTCTTGGAAGATAGGGTTTTTATCTCCCCCCATGCCAATGGGCCTTGGAGCTAGCATGAATCAGGCTCACCTAAAATGTCCCATCACTCCTTGTGCTCTCCCCCATGTCTTTTCCTCAGAGAGAGGGTTCAGGGGTCAGCCCTGGATTTGTAGTCATGGGACCTGAGTTCAATCTCGGTTCTTCTATTTATTACCTGTATGAACCTTAGCACCTTACTTAGCAATTTTGGGCCTCAGATTCCTCATCTGTGAGAAGAAACTTCTTGGGTTCCAAGGGGAAAAGTAGATGTGGAGATGAGCCACGTGTCTATCCACTTCATTCTTTCACTCCTTTCCAAAAGGCTCTGGACACCTGTTCCACCACGGCTTAGTTACATCCCATACATAAAAGACTCTTCCACCCTAAATACTGAAGAACCTTCCTCCAAATCATTAAAGACCTTAAATTTGGAATCAGCAGGTTTGAGTTGGAATCCTAACTGCTATAGAAATATTTTCTATCTACTTATACATGTACATGTTATTTCCCCCAGTTAAAAGTGAGCTCCTCCAGAGCAAGGCCTTCTTGCCTTTGTTTCTCCAGTACCAGTACAAAGTCTAACACAAAATAGGCTTTAATGAATGCTTGTTGCTTGCTTAATTGGGCAAGCCAGCTGACTTTTCTAGACCTCCATTTCCCTACCTATAAATTCCTCTTCACTTCCAGCCTACTCTCAGGTCTGCTCCATCTACACATTAGCTATTCATTCCCTGCTTGCTACACCTTCTTTATGTTTTGTCTTCTTCTATTAGAATACAAGCTCCTTCAGAGTAGGGACAGTCTTATCTTCTTGGTTTTGCATCTCTAGAATTTAGTATAGTGTCTAGCACACAGTAAGCATTTAATAAATGCTTTGCCTATCTTGTTCTACCTATCTGTCTGTATGTTTGTGTATCTTTCTAAGAGACCACAAGTTAGCGTCTAAACCCTAGAGTCATGACCATTGTACCTTGCCTGCCCCAAGACCTAAGCGTGGGCCTCCAAGGGAAACAAAGATAGAAATGAGTAACTCATTTCCTTTAATAAGTTTTTATTTGTGCTGGAGTAGATTACTGGCTAATGTTTGGTGTATATTCAGGGAGGAATTTTGAGTCACATTCCTCTGTCTTGTCCTGCCCCCCCCCAACCCCAACAGGCCCCAGTTAGTCTGCTGAAGGTCAAGGCAGAGGAAGGAACAATGTGCTGGCTTGCTCCCCTGTGACTTTGGCTCCTTCTGCCCCACAGCAAGATCTGAATGCTTCTCTGCAATTCCTCCACCCTTCTCCTGCAGAGCCCAACAGCTCTCTCCCTGGCCTGTAAATCAGTTCATCAGGGCCTTCTCTAGGATCCAAGAAAAAGACACTCCCCATGGTGTTTCTCTCCAACCAGGTATTCCAAGAATTCCACCCAAGGAGATCAGGGATGAGGTTTGCCTTTCTCAGTCCTTAGGGACCAACCCTTAAGAAAACAGACAGTGTTATTTGATATTGGTGCTGATGTAGCACATTCAGAACTGGCATTCCGAGCCCTGATAAACATTCCAAAACAAACAATGCCTAGGTCGGCTCTACTGGCAGGGAAACTGAAGCCCCCAGAGGAGCTGTGCTGGTGAGAGTGTCTGCCTCCATCTCACAGCTTTGTGAGTATTTTAAAGATATACCACATTGAAGGTCTGTCTTCCCAACTAGAGTATGGGCTTCCCAACTACAGGGACCATAGTTTCCTGACTCTTGAAAATCTGAACATAGTAGGTTTTGTTTGAATGACCCCACTGCCTGGAAACTACCCTGGGTCGTTATTGAGCCCATCTATAAACCACTTATTTTTATCTAAGTCCCATAAGGGCTTTGTGAGGAAGGAGTAGGGAGGGGGAGAGAGAAAAATCATCATCTTTCCTTTAAGGAAACTTGAGGTGGGGAAAAGGAAGAGAGAAAGGGAGAAGGAGAAGGGGTGAGGGAAAGAGAGAGAGAGAGAGAGAGAGAGAGAGAGAGAGAGAGAGAGAGAGAGAGAGAGTGTGTGTGTTTCAGGGTATAATTTAAAAGAACAGTGAAAGTTAGGAGACCTGGATTCTAATCTTGACCCTCCCACTAAACTGTATGAGCTTATTCAAGGCACTTCTCTCTGGGTCTCATTTTCTTTAGCTGAAAAATGTAAAATGTAAAAAAAAAACAGTGGGCTATATATAGTTGATCTTCAAGGTCCCTTCAAGTAGTAACATTCTATCATGTGTGGTCAGTTTGACTGGAAGCAGTGATCAGAACAGTTCTGTTACAGTTCCGTCACCTTAGGTAATCAAAACACTTTCCTTCTAGTGGCCACATGGGTGTGGCAGTTAGGGGTTTCCCATGCCAAAGATCCCAAGATCACAGATTTAGAGCTCGAGGGGGCCTCAGACATCTTCTAGACCATCTCCTTTATTTTACAGATAGAATAGGCTGCTTGGAAGGGTTCCCTTCTTCAAGCTTGAAGGTTTTCAAGGAGAGGTTGGTTGATCACTTGTCAGGTCCTTTGTAGAGGATATTTTTGTGACATGGTATAGTAGATAGGGCCTGGAATCACGAAGACCTGGGTTGGTTCAAATTTGCTTCTTAAACTGTGGATCGCAACCTATGGGGTAGTAAGTAGAAAAAGTTTAAGAAACCCTGGCCTAAATCACTTGTTAGTTATGCTCATCTGTCTGGAACTCAGTTTCTTCAGCTGTAAAATGAGGGGGTTGGCCTCAGTGGTCTCTATGGTCCCTTCTAGTTATGAATGTGTGAACTTATAACTGCCAGAGGTGGGACAAGACAGAAGAACGTGACTCAAAATTCCTCTCTGAATCTATGATCTTATGATCTGAAATTCTGTATCTGATTTGCCCATAGTGACATAACTCTTTAATAGTAGAACTGAGAACAGAATTCAGGACTCTTCAATCCTAGTCATCTAAGAGCCATTTCAATGTTTCCATCGCCATTATTATGGCTCCAGATAAATCTCTCATTACCTGTCACCTGGACTATTGAAATCACCTCCTAACTGGTCTACCCACCTCTTTCTACTCACTAGTCATCTACACTCCATTCATAGATATCACTGGCAAATTAACCTTCCTCCTGCACAGATCCGATCATCTCATTTGCCTGCTCAAAGAACTTGATAGATTACCCATTGCCTACTAAATAAATTCTAAACTCCTTATTGGTCAATTAAGGTCCTTCAAAATTTGCCTATTGTTCACCTTATCTCCTACAAACGCCCTTCCCTTTAGCCAAAAGAAGCTTCAGTTCCACAAATATATCCCATAATTTCCTGCCTCTTAGCTTTTCCTCTTGTCATTTGTTACACAATGAATGTCTTGTTCCACCAGTCCACCCACTGGAATCCTACCCTTTCTTCAAGGCCCAGGTAAAATGCAGCCTCCTCCATGCAGCCTTTCTCACTCTCCACAGCTGGAAGTGAGCTCTTCTCCCTCAGAACTCTCATAATATTTTACATGTGCCTTCCTTGTGCATATAAGCCACTAAGTGGCTGGTGAACATAGCAGATTGAGTATCCAGTCATTCCCTAAGCCAAAGGGACTACACCAAGACAGGTAGCCCTCCTTTCCTCTGCCAAGGTGGCACTTCCCTAGCTGCTCACTTCTTCCTCTATGCTATGGCTTCCCTTTTCTAAGAAAGGCACTCCCCTTCATTTCTCAGGGGCATGACTTCCTTTTCAAACTCAACATGCCAAATGTCTCCCTGGTAGAAGAGAAAGAAAATGCCTGGGTTTTGCTCACTTGAAGACTAGAATTATTACCAACTTACTTTTTTTTTGCACTTTAATTGCTAAGGGCATCTGAGCTTTTTTTAAAATTCTTTCCCAAGCCTACAACAGGCCAGTACCAGTCACCCTGCTTTGCCCGATTGGCTCCATCCTCAAGTAGAGTGCTTACTCATATGAAACAAATATTTCATCTCTCTAAAACAGAGTTGGCTCTTTCTCTTCTCTTCATTAAAATACATGAGCATTGAATAAAATATGACATACAGCTTAGAAATTTCTCCTAGTCGACAGGTAAATAGGGCAATATAAATACTAATATAATATATAATACATATATAAATATATTATATATAAATATAATAAATATAAATAAATGAAAAAATATAATATAAATAATAAATATGAATAAATAAAATATAAATATAAATAAATAATAAAATCTAAGTTGAAAGTAACAGGTAAAGGATTAACAAGTTTCCATACTTGGCTACAGATAGACGAATAGACAGATATGTATGTAGATAAATAGATACATACATACATAATTAAATATCTAAAAGATAGAAAGATACATAGTTACATAGATAGAAAGATACATAATAAGTAGATATTCTATATAAATATACACAGATAGATTCATTGAAACATTTATTAATCACTTGCTATGTGCCAGGCATTGTGCTAAATGCTAGTCAGGTCAAGTCAACAGTCATCTATTAAGCACCTACTATGTGCTATGCCAAGCGCAGTACCAAGGATTAGGGATACAAAGAAAGACAAAAAAAATCAAAATTTAAAAAAAAAACCTAGTCCCTGCTTTGAAGGAGCTCAATTTAAAGGGAAAAGAAGGAAGGAATCAAGGATTTATTAGAGATCTACTATGTGCCTGGCATTGTGTTAAGTGCTTTACAAATATTTGTCATTTTATCCTTACAATAACCCTAGAAGATAGGTATTATTATTATCCTATTTTATAATTTAGGAAACTGAGGCAAACAAAGGTTAAGTGACTTGCCCAGAATCACAGCTAATAAGTGTCTGAAACTGGATCTGAACCCAGGATTTTATCCACTGCACTACCTAACTGCCTCTAATAGAAAAGAGAATATGCAGCTAGATAGATGGATAGATAGGTAGGTAGATAGATAGATAGATAGATAGATAGATAGATAGATAGATAGATAGATAGATAGATACAGGTGGATAGATGGATGGATAGATATAAATAGATAAATGGATGGATAGATGGGTGGATAGATAGATATAGATGGATGGATGGATAGATAGATTGATACAGATGGATGGATAGATGGGTAGAGAGAGAGAGAAAGAGAGAGAGAGAGATATGCAAAACATATATGGGATAAGTTGGAAATAATCAACAAAGGGAAGTTGCTAATATTAAGGGGGATTCAGGAAAGGCTTCCTATAGAAGGTGAGATTTTAGCTGGGATTTCTTGGAAATCAGAAGGCAGAGATGAGGAGGGAGAGTCATGAAGGACAACCAGGGAAAAGGCATAGAGTAAAAAGAGAGGGTGTCTTGTTCGAGGAATAGCAGAGAAGCCATTGCCACTGAAGTGCAGACTGTGTGGGGATGGATAAGATATAAGAACATTGGAAAAGTGGCAGGGACCCAGATTTTCAATGTCAAGCAGAGGGTATGATTCTGGAGGTGATCAAGAGTCACACGAGTTGACTGAATAGGAGGATGATATGACTTGTGCCTTAGGAAGATTAATTTGACAGCTGAGAGGAGGGTGGACTAGAGTGGAGAGAGACTTGAGGCAGGCAGATATACCAGCAGGTGCAAGCATGAAGTGATGAGGACCAGCATCAGGGTGGTGGCAGTGCCAGAGGAAACAGTAGGGGGCATATTGGAGAGATGTTTCAAAGGCAAGATCAATAATACTTGGCATCAGATTGGACAGGATGTAGCAGGGAGAAAGGAGTTAAAGGTGACACCTAGCTTCCAACTAGGAGGACAGTGATGCCCTTGACAGTAATGGGGAATCTTGGAAGGGGGAAGGCAGTGTCACTTTGCTGAGAGGACACAGAGGATTTTGTTAGTTGATTCCCACTGACTGGGGCTAACAAATGGCAGCTGAGAGTCAGGGGAACTGCATTTTTGTTGGAAGGGTTGCCTATCTGTTGAGTCTACATAAATTAAGAACAATGATCTTCATTGCTCACTGTTTGCCTTTTTCTTTGCACCATCTTTCTGAGCGCAGCAAAAGTGGGGGTGGGGCAGGGAGGGGAGGATCTCTCTCTTCTCCTTTCTCCTGTACCAGGAGCAAATTAAAGGTGACTTGCAGCAGAAACACATGACAGAGGTTGATGAGCTTGTCTAATCAGCTTAAGAAGGTAGTTTGTGAACAATGTTCGTGTCTGGTTATGTATCCTGGACTTCTTTCTGGGAAAGGGGGCGATTTTGTATTCCGTAGGTAGTATGCTCTTGTTGGCTAGCCTTAAAACCAGATAAGGGAGACTTTCTGGGAAGCATCAACTTTGGAAGTTGCCTCTGAGGTCAAGGGTTCATTTACCAGCATCCTAGAGAACGATGTCCTTGATAGAGTACTCCTGAGAACATAAAGAGCATCTCCAAGAGAGAATCATGTTGTAGCTGATCGACCAAAGCTAGGTTGGGAATGATGGATCTTATCAGACCTGCCATTTCATTGAGCTGGGAACATTGGACATAGGACGGGAGATATTTTTCCGGCAGCTCTCCCCATCCCTCTAAGAGTGATTACCTTCCAGGGGGTACTCTAATTGGTTATTTGAGTGGATTATGTGTTTCTCTTTCTGTACATGAGCTCCTTTCAATTAAATCAATTAAAAGCTATCCCATGCTCAATTCCCAACTGAGTGAAATTTGGAGATGGTGTCACTTTCCATTCAGAAAAACTTAGACAGGAACAATCCCTAAGCTTTATTTTAGAGATTCTCCTGGTATAAAAATCTGATGCCAAGTGTTATTGACCTCACCTTTGAAACATCTCTCCAATATGCCCCCTACTGTCCTCTGGCACTGCCACCACCCTGATGCTGGTCCTCATCACTTCATGCCCGGACCTGCTGGTGGTGTCAAATGAGTCAAAAACAGAAGGCCCCCAGAATTGGACCCCTCTCCTTGTAAGTTGTGAGTCTTTGAAGGGGACAAGTCATGGGTTACAGCATTATTTTTATCGTCATCATTAGTACACATGATTTAGAAGAGAGGGAAAAGCTGCTACAAGTGTATTGGGGAAAAATACAAGTCGTTTTTGCCTATCTCTGTTTCTCAGCCATTTCCTTGTCCCTGCTGATAGTATTGTCTTGGTCATAGAAGATCCTCCACAAAGCAACACTTTGTTTAGTCCATATTACAGTTGATCTCTATAAAGACAAAAGATGACAGTGGGTTCATTGATATTATAAGCAAAGGATTTTCACAGCTCTTTGAGGCTACCATCAAAAATCAAACAATTAACCTTAAAGTACTCGAGGGCCAAATGGTCAATAATAATGATAACTGACAGTTGTATAGTGTTGAGGTTTTTAAAGGTTTACACAGCACTTTATAGGCATTCTCTCCTTTGGTCTTCATAACAACTCTTTGAGCTAAGTTGTGCATGGATCACTATTTCCATTTTACAGATAAGGAAACTGAGGGAGGCGCAGAAAGGTTAAGTGATTTGTCCATGGTCATGTAGCGAGTGGCTGAGGCAGAATTCAAATTTGGGTCAGCCGACTCCAGATCTAGCTCTTTTCCAGCAATGCCATTCTGCATTGCCTCCTCTTTGGCATCTTCCTTCTTTGCCACCGTCCTGCTCCTTATGCATCCACCCCTTTCTTCCTTATCCCTTGAGAAACCCTGGAGCTTTAATGGTACCCCCTGGCTACTCAGAATCGCTCCCTTCCCCATAGCCATACCTGAATCTACTCTCCTCTTCCGTAAATGGACATCAAATTGTCCCTCTCCTATCAAAATCTTTATTCTCTTAGTGCCACTAAGATCCTTTCAAACTCAAATTCTGTGATTTCTGTGATGAGGCTAATCTTGTCCCCTGTTAATCCAAAACACTCTCAGGCAGAGCCAAGATAGTGGTTTAGAGGCAGCAACCCAACTGAACTGTCTCAGTATTCCCCTCCAAAAAACTTTAAAGTAATGCCTCAAATCAAATTGGAGCAGCAGAGCCAACAAAAGGTTGGGGTGAAACATTTTCCTGGACTAAGAAAACTTAAGAGGTCAGCAGAAGAGGCCTGTGACACCCAGGTGGATGGCCTATCTGGAGCACATGCAGCAGCAGTAACAGTGGCTGCAACAGCAGCAGTTTTGGGAGCCCTCAGCCCAGAGATGGTAAGGGGGTCAGACAAGTAGCCAGAAAGAGATGACAGGGGCCCCTTTTCTGGAAATGAGTGCAGCTGGTTCTAATTGGCAACTCCATTGCTCATATACAGTTTGGGATCACAGTTCCAGGGTGGAGAGGAGCACTTAGGGTCAGTCACAAGGGAGCAGGGGCCCTGGTTGCAATTCTTAGGCAGAATGAGGTGCTAGTATTTGGTTTACAAAGCAGAAAATAAAATATAAAAGCAGGATTGGGGCACAGAGCCAAGATGGCAGCTGGGAAGCAGTGACTGGCGTGAGCTCCCCACCAAGTCCCTCCAAAAACCTATTAAAAAAATGGCTCTGAACCAATTCTAGAGCTGCAGAACCCACAAAGTGGCAGAGGGAAGCAGGGCTCCAGCCCAGGACAGCCTGGATGGTCTCTGGGTAAGGTCTGTCCCACACGGAGCTCCCGGCACCCAGCTGAGGGGAGCGGAGCTGAGCCGAGCACGCAAACAGACCAGACGCGGACCTACCAGACCAGGAGACGAGCAGAGAGTGCCCTAGCATCCTGAATTACTGAGCTGTGGTATCCACCAGACCTTGCAACCCACAAAGAGCAAAGACAACAGAAAAGGTTAGTGGGAAAAGCTGCAGAACAGGACAGAGTTTGAGGTTCGGCCACCGCCCCTGGGGTAGCAGAGGTGAGGCAGCTTTAGAACTATGGCTGCAGTTGCTTCTGGCCCCAGGCCCACCTGGTGGGAGGAATTAAGTGGCTGATCAGAGCAGGAGTGAAGAGCCTGCTGAAGATTTAAGCCCAGTCTGGGTAGGGGGTTCTTGGGGAAGGAGGAGTGCTCGTGAGGCAGTGCATCAGCTCAAGCATGGAACATAGAACTCTTTAATCTATATGCAGCCATATTCCCCTGAAAAACTCAAGGGTTAAGTAAGTTGGCCGGGAACATGGCCAGGCGGCGAAAACACTCCCAGATTCAGTCTCAGACTCTGGAATCCTTCTTTGGTGACAAAGAAGACCAAAACATACAGTCAGATGAAGTTAACAAAGTCATAGAGCCTACAACAAAAACCTCCAAAAAAAGCATGAACTGGTCTCAGGCCATGGAAGAACTCAAAAAGGATTTAGAAAAGCAAGTTAGAGAAGTAGAGGAAAAATTGGGAAGAGAAATGAGAAGGATGAGAGAAAACCATGAAAAACAAGTCAATGACTTGCTAAAAGAGACTCAAAAAAATACTGAAAAGTATACTGAAGAAAACAACACCTTAAAAAACAGACTAACT
>CM053622.1:782631602-782674664 GCA_028646595.1 Phalanger gymnotis
ATGAGTATTGTGGAAGGGTTATACATAATGATACGCATGTGGCCCATGTTGAATTGCTTGACTTCTTAGGGAGGGTGGATGGGAAGGGAAGAGGGGAGAGAATTTGGAACTCAAGGTTTTAAAAAAATAGATGTTTAAAAGCAGGATTGTTCACATGAAAAAAGAGGTACAAAAGTTAACTGAAGAAAATAATTACTTAAAAATTAGAATTGGGTAGATAGATGCTAAAAGACTCTACAAGACATCAAGAAGCAATAAAACAAAGTCAAAAGAATGAAAAATAGAAGAAAATGTGAAATATCTCATCAGAAAAACAACTGACCTGGAAATAGATCTAGGAAATATATTAAGAATAATTGGACTACCAGAAAGCCATGATTAAAAAAAGTCTAGACATCATATTCCAAGCAATTATAAAGGAAAACTACCCTGATATCTTAAATCCAGAGGATGAAACAGAAACTAAAAGGATCCACCAATCACCTCCTGAAAGACATCCCCTAAATGAAGATTCCCAGGAATATTATCCCAGAGCTCTCAGACCAAGAAGATAATACTTCAAGCAGCCAGAAAGAAGCCATTCAAATGTTATGGAGCCACAGTCAGGATCACATAAGATTCCACATTAAAGAATCAGAGGACTTGGATTATGATATTCCAGAAAGCAAAGGAGTGAGGATTACAATCAAGAATCACCTACCCACAAAACTGAGTGTAATCCTTCAGGGGTAAAAATGGATATTTAATGACATAGAAGACTTTCAAGCATTCCTGATGAAAAGATTAGAGCCAAATAGAAAATTTGCTATTGAAATAGAAGACTCAAGAGAAGCCTAAGAAGGTAAACATGAAAGAAATCATAAGGGATTCAATAAGGTTAAATGGTTTATATTCTTATAAGTAAAGATGATACAGTTAACAGGAATTTACATAAACCAAGGGCATAGGTATAAGTCGATTATATTGGGATAACGTAAAAAAAATGGAAAGGTGAGAAAGAGGGAACCCCCAGGAGAAGGGGGAAAGGAGAGTTGGAATGGAGAAAATTTTCTCACATAAAAGAGGGACTCAAGGAAGAACTTTTATAGTAGAAGGGCAGTGGGGAATGGAAGGAAGGTGGCAGGCAATGTTTGACACTTGACACATGTACTGGCTGTGTGACCTTGGGTAAGTCACTTAACCCCAATTGCCCTGCCCCCCCAAAAAAACTGAGCATACCCTTTGACCCAGTAATACCACTGATAAGTCTGTATCCCAGAGATCAAAGGAAAAGAAAAGGGACCTATATATGTACAAAAAATATTTATATCCACTCTTTTTTGTGGTGGCAAAGAATTGGAAATTGAGGGAAGGCTCCTCAGTTGGGGAAAGGCTGAAAAAGTGGCATCATGATTGTGATGGAATACTATTGTGCTGTAAGAAATTATGATGGAGGTAGTTTCAGAAAAACATGGAAAGACTGAATATCATGAACTGAGGCAAAGTGAAGTGAGAAGAACTGGAAGATCATTGTGCACAGTGACAGCAATGTTGTAATGACGATCAACTGGGAAAGACTTGGCTACTCTGATCAGTCCAATGATCCAAAATAATTCCAAAGGATTCATCATGAAAAAATGCTATCCACTCCCAGAGAGAGAACTGATGAACTTTGAGTGCAAACTGAAGTATAATTTTCTTACTTTTTTGCTTTTAAAAAAATGGCTAATAAGAAATGTATTTTGCATGATTTCACATATGTAATTTGTATCATTTGCACTCCTTCTCAATAGATGGGGGAGGAGTGGGAGGGAGAAAGAGAATTTAGAATTCAAAATTTAAAAAGAAAAGAATGTTTAAAATAAATAAATAATGGGTTAAAAAATCAAATACTCCCACAGAATCACAAGATTGGGCACCAACTTTCCCTCACTAAGTTCTAAAACTTTTTTGCTAATTGAACATTTTTGCTTTAAAAATCCTTTTTGCTTGCTAATTCATTGGCTGTCATTTTCAGTTCTGGGTCCTTTGGATCAGTGTTTTCCTTCTATATCAGGTACTATTGTGATACGTGCTAAGCAATATGTAATCTGCAAGTGACCTATGTGTGTGGTCTATGACATGCAACTTTTTAATTTTTGTTTATTTTTACAAGGATTTATTATTTCCCCCTTCTCCATTCCCCTCATTAGACAATTTTTAAAAAGAAAAATCTTAATAATAAATATGCATAGTCTAACAAAACAAATTCTCGCATTCTGGCCATGTTAAAAAAAAGTCTCATTCTACACCTTGAGTCCATCACCTCTCTGGTCAGAGGTGAGCAGTGTGGTGCGTAGAGTTCTAAAGGCTTTCAAGGTTGTTTTTCATTTTAATGTTGTCACTATATAAATTGTCCTTTCATTCCTATCATTAAGTCAGTCAATAGTCAATAAGCATTCATCAAGCACTATCTGTATGCCAGGCATTGTGCTAAGCATTAGGGATGCAAAAGAAAAAAAAAGCAAAAGATAGTCTCTACCTTCAAGGACCTCACAATTTAATGGAGGCGACAACATGCAGACATGTATATACAAACAAGTTATAGACAGGATAAATGGGAAATAATCACCTGAGAGAAGGCACTAGAATTAAGAGGGATTCAGGAAGGCTTCCTGTATAAGGTGGAATTAGCAAGGACTTAGGGGAAGCCAGGGAGGCCAGAAGGTGGAGATAAAGAGAGCATTCCAGGCATGAAGGACAGCCAGTGAAAATTCCTGGAGTCAGGAGATGGAGTATCTGCATCCGTTCATTCATGTCTTCTCAAGTTTCTCTGAAATCATCCAAAATTCTTACAGTGCAATAATATCTATTACATTTGTATACTGTAATTTGTTCAGTCATTCCCTAATTGATGGGCACCCGCTTAGTTTCTAGTTCTTTCCTCCCACAAATAGCTGCTATGAATATTTTTGTATCTATTGGTTCTTTTTCTTTGATATCTTTGGGACATAGGCTGAGAAGCTATGTAACCAGGTCAAAGGGTATATACACTTTAGTTATTTGGAGGGCGTCATTCCAGAATAGCTGGACCAATTCACAACTCCACCAACAGTGCATTAGCGTGTCTCCCTACAGCCCTTCCAATGTCTGTCATTTTCCTCTTTTGTCATCTTTGCCAATCTGATATGTGTGAGTTTATAGAAGCTTGGAAATGCCTTAATTTGCATATTTCTAATTCTTTGTGATATATAGCATTTTTTCATATGGTTATTGATAGCTTGAATTTCTTCATTTGAAAACTGATTTCATATCCTTTGACCTTTTGTTGTGAAATGGCTCGGTCTGATAAATTTGATCATTACTCATCTTTCTTAATTATGAGACCTTTATCAAAGATACCTGTTGAAAAGATTTTTCCCCAGTTTCTTGCTTCTCTTCTATTTTTAACTGTATTACTTTTGTTTGGGCAAAATCTTTTCAATTTTTTATAATTAAAATTGTCCACTTGATCTTCTGTGGTCCTCTCCATCACTAGTTCAATTCTAAGCTCTTCCCCTATTCAGAGATCTAGAAGATAATTTCTTCCTTTCTCCTCTACTTGCTTATAATGTCACTTTTTATGTTTTAAGTCATGTATCCATTTGGAGTTTATCTTTATATATGGCATGAGATGTTGATCTGTACCTAATATCTACCAAATTGCTTTCAAGTTTTCCTAACAATTTTGCAAAAGGTCCAGTATCTGGGATCTGCTGCATTTAATTGCAATGTGAATGTTGTGGAGTGTAGAAAATGTGAGTATCAGCACAATGACTTGTACCTATGTTATATGCCAGCTGATTGGTGTTATGTACATTTGCGAACCATAACTATGTACCAGGTGTAATTTATCAAGATTATAATTTTTTTTCCATTGGGGAAGAGGAAAGAAAGTTCGTTAATTTTATCACTGGTTGGAAGTCAGTAGTTCTACCTTGTCCTCTCAGTCTCACTAAATGAAGCTCATTTGCATAGGCCCAGATAGCAACCAGAGGCATTCATGGAACAGTATAATCTGCAAAGAATTAAAAATGAGTATCATGCAAAAAGCAATAGAAAGATGCAGGCTGAGTGTGATCACACAGCAATATAAAATAAAAATGGAACTCAGAAGAAGAACAGGAACAAAGGATAACAAGGAAACGTGTGATCAAAAAAGAAGGGCTGTTCACGTGATAATGAACAATGGATAGCTGGTGCTCAGCTCACGTACTCCACTGACATCCTCACTCTGTCAGAAGAAACCGAGGAAGACACCCAGCATATTATTGAGGGGACAGACTCCATGCGGCCAGTTCATGGGAAGATCAGGACAACAGCAGCACATGATGGCCCTTCAACAGCATTGGAGCAAACGCCTCCAGGGATCTGACCTTGGCCCTGTGCTATTCACCTTTTTGTCAGTGACATGGATAAGTTCATCAAATTTGCAGATGACCTGAAGCAGCAAGGGATTGCCAATGTGCTGGATAATAGAGCCAGGATCTAGAAAGATATTGACAGACTGGAACACTGGACTAAATCTAATTAAATTAAATTTAATAGAAATAAATGTAAAGTCTTACACTTGGATTCAAACTATCAGCTTCATAGATGTTCATAAATAGATGAGGCATGGATGATTAGAAAGAAATTTGTCTAAAATAAAAAAAGAAGAAACCTGGCATTTTAGTAGACTCAAAACTCAATATGTCAAGAATATTGATACACCAGCCAAAAAAATACTAATTTGATCTCAGATTACACAAAGAGGCAAAGCTTCTAAGAATAAGGAGGTGAAAGTCTAACTGTTCTCTGGCCTTATCAGACTACATCTAGAGTACTGTGCTCAGTTCTGAGTGCCACAGTTTAGGAAAAACATAGATAAACTGGAGATTATCCAGAGGAGGAAGCCAGGACGGTGAAGGCCCTTGAGTCTGTGTCTTAACAGGATCAAGTGAAAGAACCAACCATGCTCCTCCTTAGACCCTCATCATCTCTCACCTATGACAACCCGAATTTCCTTCAAGATACAATTTCAGCACCACCTTCTACATGAAAACTTTCCTGATCCTCTCATTTCTAGTGCTCTCTCTCCCTCTCTCCCAAACTGTCAAAGTGTTGCTACTCTGTATTTCTTCTTTAAAATTATTCTATGTCAGTCAATAAACATTAAGCACCTACTATGTTCTTCCAGGCACCATGCTAAGCCCCTCTCTCTCATTCTCATATATACACACACGCACATATATACACACACACACATACACACATATATACATATATATACACACATACATATACACACATATATACATATATGTATGTATATACACACATATATACATATGCACACATATATATGTATGTGTAATATATATGTTTGTATATATACCTATATACACACATATATATATATACATACTTAAATATGTGCTTGTCATCTTCCCCATTAGTGTAAGCTCTGATGTGTTCTTTTATTAACTTTCTTTCACTGGAAGTACACTTACACCCTTTTGACCCCTTCTTCAGATTTGTTGGTTCATTCCAGAACCTCCATTTTAAGTAAAGTTATCACATACAGACATATAGATATATACATCTTGTTCATACACAGTTGTTTGCATGTCTTCTCTCATTAGATTATAAGTCCCTTGAGGATAGGGGTTATTTTTGCTTTTCTTTGCATCCCTAGTACGTAGCACAGGATCTAGCACATGATTTGTTGTCTTATTTACTGCATTTGTACCCCTAATAACAGCACAGTACCTGGCACATAGTAGGTGTTTAATAAATGTTTGTTGACTTATTGACTAGCGAGTGACCTGTCTTTGGAGGGCTTCAAGCCGATGCTGGATGGCCACTTGTTGCACATGGTATGTTATAGTGAGGATTACTTTTGGACCATGGATTGGAATAAAAAGCCACTTCCAAATCTAAATATCTATGTTTCTATGAAATAGTTTGAAGGCTTCATCTTCTTCTCCTTTTTAAAAATTAAGACCAAAAAAGTGCCTGACATTTTATGGCACCACTCCCCAATTCTCCAAAACTTTTCAAGATTCACCAGTGTGACAGATCAGTGATCACATATATGTGGAGCACTCTGGCAGAAGAAACTCCCACTATCAACCACATGACCAGAGCTACTGAACCAGGAGGAGACAGTGCATTCAGCCAGGAGCACAGATGCACATACTTAAAGACAGACAGAGATGGAATCACCCAAGGAAGGAAACAGAGAAGAGGGCTAGCAATGATCCGACCCTAGGAGCCTAGCTGAACAGTCCACCCGACAGAGACGGCGCATCCAAAAGAAGCTGTGTGAGAACTCTGCAAAGAGAAAAAGGATTTTGAATCCTGAAGTGCCAGGAACTGTAAGCTACCTTTGCCCTAAGTGTAGTGGTACGCTGGAGCCAGCTCTAACCAGCTCATAAGAGCTGAATGTTAAATTATCAGTATGAGTAGAAATTAGCAAATATTACAAATCAGGGCTTGATATGGTCTTGTTAATTATCTAGACTTAAGAAAGGGATGGCGGGGATGTTAAGAATGCGGATTAAACTTTAAAAATGCATCACATAATTTTTTTCAGAAAGCTGATCGTTAAACATTTGCCAGCATACCCCTGCATTCATGTTCCTGACACATGTGCCAAACAACCATCATATTCTGTATTTGAATCCACTCCTCTCATGGACACCATATGTACTTGTGGAAGAGTAAGCCCCAGGTTGGGTGAATGTTTTTGTAACAATTCTTATTACACCACCTTATTACTTGTCTTTGCTAAAAGCTAATTGTCTACTGGCTGCCTGTTGATTGGTGGCACATCCAGGGTGGGGCTTTGGAGCTACAGTAGTAGGAGTGGCTACCCACAGGCTTACCCCTGGAATCCCAAGAGGTGTTATTGGGCCTCTGAGGGCCCAGGCCTCAAACGGAAGGGCAAGGTGGGAAAGTATCCTGGAGGGGGTGTTGTAATATAACTTATCTAGGGTTGGTAACTTAAAATTATTGAGAATAGCCAGGTGTTCTCTTGCAATCTCCTCACCTTGGTTTTCAGGAGGAAAGGTTTGAGAGCCAGGGAAGCTTTTTCTTCCTCCTGTCTGGTCCTCTCTCCCAATTCAAAAACCCAGTTGAAAACACCCAGTGCAGTTGGGGACAGAGTGGAGGGTTTGGCGGGTGGGGAACTTCCACAAGTTCATGATAGTCTCTGCCTCTCCCAGGGCAGAAAGAGAACACTGTCTATCTGGAATCACGCTTCCAGTACTCACAGTTAGGTTTCAGACATTTTCGCTGACTCTAAAGCAGTGGTGGGATTCAAATAAATTAACAACTGGTTCTCCAAAGAGTTGAGGCTGCCGCCACTGACACGGCAGGCACGGGCTCCACCCCCACTAACAACTGGCTTGCTGAACTCAACCTAAAAGTAGGTACCGGTTCTAGCAAACCAGTCCGAAACTGGCTGAATCCCACCACTGCTCTAAGGGTAAAGTCAAAATGTAGGCATGGCACTGGCATACAGAAGGCGCTTAATAAATGTTTAGTGATTGATTGATTAACCCTAGACATATCACTTGAATTTTATTATTTCCAGGCAAGTCTCTAAGACTATAAATTGTATAGCAAGCCCCGATCTACTTGGTTACTCAGCAGAAGTTCCCTACACCATGGAAATCACATGTCTAGTATAGGTGCATGTACATTTACATGCCTGTAGACATGTGTTTCATATACATGTGTGTATCCATACATAGATATAAAGAATATCCCAAAAGTCTGAATGGGGAATACTTTGCATCTATGTCTAGATGTGCCTATATATCTGTCTGCGTACTTACATGCATATATGCTTATTTATACTTATAGTACCTACCTCACAGGGCTGTTGTAAAGGTAGAATGAAATAAGGTCTGTATAACCTTCTGCAAGGTTGAAAAACAAGATCACTATCACCCATTATTATTATCAAGCCAATGCTATGCAGTGTTTTCTTTTAAAATAATAGAAGTCAAGTTGATTATTTCCTCTGGACCAGGGGCGCTTAACCTTTGGTGTGTTCTGGACCCCTTAGGCAGTGTGTGGTTAAGCCTATGCCTCCCTTCTCAAAAGAATGTTTTTAAATGCATAAAATAAAATACAGAGGATTACAAAGAAAACCAATTATATTGAAATACAGTTATCAAAATATATTTTTTTAGAAATTCATAGGGCCCAAATTAAGAACCCCTGCAGCATTTCACCTTATTTATTATTTTTTAAAACTACCTCTGGCATGTTGACTTATGCTCATTTGGATAAGAAGGGCACGCACTGATCCCAAATTATTGGAATATGATCCAGCCTGAAGGTAGAAAGTAGATGATCTATTTAGACCCCTCACCCCAGTTCCCACCCCCATTCAAGACTCAAGGTTCCTCCCTATGTGTTAGCTCCTTGGCATGCCAACCCTCTGCCAATGTCTTCAACCACATTCCTCAGTCTTGGCTTTCTCTGCTTGTTTGCCTGACACTGGATATCCAGAATAAACACGACCCACACCTGTGTCCACTCACACCAAACTGACCTCCTGTCTCATTCAGGTCTCAAAGCTGGGCTCATTTTTACTGAAAGAGAATTTAGGGAGGGGGTGGAGAGGAGAAAAAAAAAAGAAAGAAAGGAAGACAGACAGAGACTTTCTAGACAGACCATGACAGAGAGCAAGATAGAGAATGAGAGAGATAAAGATATAGAGCAAGAGGAAAAAGAGAAGGAGGAAGGAAGGAAAGGAGGAGAGAGACTGAGATGTCCCAGCATTCAAGTGAATCTCATCACTGTAACCCATAGGGAGGCTGAGCTGGAACAAAGGTGCTGGGGGGTAGGAACAGAGAGACAGAACAGGCAAAGGAATTCAGATGGGAAGTGTGCATTTCATGGAGGGAAGGAAAAAGAAACAAGGGTCACTTTCAGTGGATTTTATTTATTTTACCCTAATAGGTCTGATTTACCTAAGAGAAAAATAGTCCATTTGTCAAGAATTCAACATTGGAAAAGAGAAGTGGTGTTTTATGAGTGGTTCTTACATCTCTGCCTTCACAGATGGGCTGTCCTGGGGCACCCTGCTACTATTTTGTTCCCCTCTGGCTGAATTTCCATCCTATTAGGATGGAACATGTTCTTCCCCACTACCCCCACCCCCAAATCTCACTATGTTGCCTTTGGCTGGGCTCATGGTGTTATGCTTGCGAGTTCATATATTTCTGACTCTCCAGGGCACCTGCCCCAACATGGACCCACTGAAGCGTCTGGTCCTCAACTTTTTTGAGCCTTTTTTTTCCATTTACTCAGGGTTTTTTGCCTAAGTTCAAGCACACTCCTTTCTCCTCCTAACATTTCCTGCCTGTTTCTGTTGGGGGAGAAAAGTAGCCAGTTGTCAAATAAAGCTTTAGTGTACGTGTGTTTGTGGGTAGTGGTTATTTTCACTCTTGCTAGATGCCAGAATGCTGGTAAGAGAGGGGAGGGGAAGGATTAGGCCACAAGATCCTGAATTTGAGTTTTCATCCTGTTCCCACTTATGACACTCAGGGAGTCAGACTCTTTGCATTCAATTCAATTCAGTTCAGCAAAAAAATGATTAAGCACTTACTAGGTAGAAGCTGCTGTACAGGGCTTGTGGAACATAGAGGCAAAATAAAACTGTCTTCAAGGAGAACAAAGGGAAATGGCTACCATTCAGAGCCTTCTTTTGGCCTTGCCTACCTGGCAACAAAACCACTTCATTGTCTCTCTAATGTTTCATTGATGTCCTCTTGTTCCATGCAAGATGGATGGGAGAAAGTTGAATCCTATGGACAAAGGGGAGTTCCTAGATCCATTAGCATGAAACATATGCTTCTCTTCCCTTCTGCTTTGGAGGCACAATCTTCTTCCTCCTTCAAGCTTAACTTGCAGGCTCCATGAGGTTCACTACAATGATGACTAAACTTTTAAAAGTCTGTCTCTGTAACATGTGCTAAACCCATTAATTAGTGTGACAGGAAGGCAAAAGAACTAAATTTGGAGTCACAAAATGTAGGTTTAGCCCCAGCTTCACAACTAACTAGCTTGTGACCTTGGACAAGTCATATGATAATAGATTTAGATCAGAAAGGGGCATTAAAGATGATCTGGTGCAATCCTTTCATTTTGTAGATGAGGAAACTAAGACCCAGATTGTTTAAGCAGTTTTGCCAAGGTCACAGAGGGAGTGAGTATAGAGGAAGGATTCAAATTAAATCTTCTCTGAACCCCCTTATAAAGCATATACTGGGTGCAAGCCACTGTGCAAAGCTTGTGAGATATAAAAACAAGAAGGCAACAGTTCTTGTCTTCCAGAGGAACAAGGAGAAATGAGTACATAGGGATACTGATTAATGTAAACACAGAAGATCCAGACTTCTCCATGGAATTGATCAATCGGTTAAACTGGGGGGAAACAAGTCCATCACTTTGGGAGGATAGAAGTGCTTGAATCATTGGAGTAAAAAAAGGATAGTGCCACACAAGGAATATCTTGGTATTACTAAATGAATCAGACACCCCTCTGGGACCGTGTATGACACAACAGACCAGTTTGGAAGCATCTGGTCCTCAATGAGGGAGTCAGGCTTCAGGAGCATCTCGAGGAGGCAGAACCTTAAGGCACAAGGTGGGAGGGAGAAGAGGAGAGTGAGCCCAGTGTCTTCCACATCCAGTAGGAGACAGTGTACCCCACAAGGAACTGAAAAGTATACCAGTGACAAACCATTCATGCCAAGGACTGGTGGTGGTACTGACCCTTGATACTGCCCCTTCAAGCCCAGCAGAGAGCTTCACCTAAAGGGACCTTCATAATGATTCCAAGAAGAGAGAACAAGGACTTCCAGTAACTAGAAACTATGAGTTTGCCCTTTGGCCATATGGGGCAATCTTTTGTGGCTTTTTCTTTTTTGAGGGTCAGGGCCTCAAGCCAGGAGCTAGAAGAAAAATGACTCCTGGGTGCCTCACTCTACTGATTCAGAAAAGGTCAGAGTTTGGTCAGCTTTAAACACCCATGAATATTCTGCTCCAAACCTACTGTCGGGCTGGGATCTCCTCCTATTCCCTGCACTGATAGACTTTCATTCATGTCTTCCCATAAGTGTGTCAAAGAGTATCTACCCAACACATCGGGACCTTTCTTTACTTTCTCCTAAAATTGTGGGGCTACCAGTGAAATGCACAATCTACACGTCTCTTATCTTTCACTTTGGCTTGTGTGACTAGCCCATCTCCTTTTTCAATCATCTGTGTTTTTGATGGTGCCTTTCAGAGTTCCTTGTTTGTCATGGGTTACTCCTCAAATGCACCCTTCCCATGTGCCTTCTATTGCCCTCTGTGTGATAACTTTTTTAAAAATCTCTAGAAACTATAGTGTTCTGT
Organism: Phalanger gymnotis; assembly: GCA_028646595.1. Taxonomy (NCBI): domain Eukaryota; kingdom Metazoa; phylum Chordata; class Mammalia; order Diprotodontia; family Phalangeridae; genus Phalanger; species Phalanger gymnotis. The sequence continues at coordinate 782,643,000 of CM053622.1, forward strand.
GACTCTCAGCCAGACAACAAGTACAGATGTGCTTCTCACAAAGTGTCAAGAAATAGAGATAAGGACTGGACCTCTTGATTTCATTAGAATAGGGAACTGGCCCAATGCAGGCTGACACCTTTTCTACAATTTAACCTGGAGCACTGAGAGGATAGGCCAGCAGAGGTTTAAGGCTATCCTACACTGCTAATAATTATCCAAGGCAAGACTGGAACCAAGATCTTCCTGGTTTGAAGGCTAGCTAGCTATTCATGCAAAGTATCAAATAATGCTTAAAACTAGGAAGTAGGGTTTTTAAAAAATAATAATAATAGTCCCATTCAATTGTAAGAACCTTAAGGGTAGGATCCATCATCTATTCCTTCCTCATAGTGATTAGACACACAGTGGGTCCTCAGATACCATCAACTGACTGATAGATTACAGCCTATTAGGTTTCATAGAATTACATGATTCCAGAGTTGATAAAGACCTTAAAGACAATTGAGTCCAAGCCTTACCCTGAGAGACTGTAGAATCCTCTCTCCAGCAGCCCAGACAAGTGGGCATTTGGCCTCTGCCTGACAGCTTACTCATCACGGGGGCATCAAATGAGAAGGCAGGCAGAATGTGCTTTGCAAACCAAAAAGCACTACATAAATGCCTGTTATTATCATTATGCACTATATAAATTTAAGATGTTATCATCATCTCTCTTGAGGAAGGGACCTGAGAGACCATCTGGTCCCATCCATGCCAGAGTACAAGAGTCCCCTTTTTAGTATCACCAAAGCGAGTCATCCTTGATGACCCATAGAGAAGAGCCCTGGCCTGAGGACCAGGGTGGGAAGCCTCACTTTCACCACCTTTGTGACCTTGGGCAAGTCAGCTACCCTTCTGGGGTCTCAGGTTCCTCATCTGCAAAATGAGAGGGTTGGATTCAGTGACCTCCAAGGTCCCTTCTGACTCTAAATCTATGATTGTTTGCTCCTCTAATGGGCAGCCAGATGGTGAAGTGGACGGAGGGCTGGCCTCATAGGCGGGAAGACTTGGGTTCAAATTCTGCCTCAGTCCCTTATCAGCGACGTGATCTGGGGCAATAGGTCTCAGTTTCCCCATCTGTAAATGGGGATAATACCAGTGCCTCCCTCCCCAGATTGTTGTGAGGCTCAAATGAGAGAATTATGAAGAGTGTTTTGCAAATCTTAACGTGCTGTATAAATGCCAGCTATTATCGTGTTGAATGCTAAGTCATTTTGGGATCTCCCTAATTTTTTAGTTCTTCTATCCCACTGAGATCTGCCTCTGTGATTATCCTCTGCTGCCCCAATTTTCATGCTCAATATTATATTTATCCCTACTCCTCTTCATCCTTGCCTTTCTCTCTTTATTATCCCCTCCCCTGCTGGATTAGAGCAACATTCCCCAACCCCTTTGTATGAGAAGTTGGGGTGTGATGGATAGAACACTTGACTCAGAGTCAAGAAGACTTAGATTTAAAATCTGCCTTAGACAGTTACTAGCTGTGTGACTCTGGGCAAGTAACTATACCTCTCTGGCACTCATCTGTAAAAATAATATCGGAGGTGGGGAGGACCCAGTTACATTTGAGATTCCTTCTAGCTCTAAGGTTCTGAGAGTCCATAATAATCTTGTTTTTCAGAGTACGGCAAGATGGGTAGTATTTTTCCCTTCCCACCTCTGCCAAATCCAGTAAATCTTCTGTTTCCTTATCTTTAAAAATAATGGTAGGGCTGGGTGCAGAGAGAGACTTGATGACCTCTATGGTCCCTTCCACTTCCCAAGCTATGATCCCATGATACATCTTATGGTTGCTAGTGAGAGGGTGAGTTGACCAATTGAGGTGGGGGGCACAGTACCACCAAACCTCCTCCCCCATCTTGGTGACTTATCAGATAGGCCTTCAAGATATTTACTTCCAGTTCACAATCTGTTGGTTGGGGAGCCTTTTATTATAGGAACCCAGCCTGGGGATGTTCTCAAACCTGCCCCGTTCCCAAGTCTTTTCCTAGAGAGGTTCTAGAGTACTGGACCCAGAGTCAAGAGAGACCTGGGTTTGAATCCTACACCTGCCATGGACTTGCTGTGTGGTCCTGAAGAAAACCCTTCTTATCCTCAACTTATCAATAAAATGGGGGTGATAATGTCTATAGTGCCCATCTCAAAAAGTTGTCATGGGGGTTCAAGCAGGATGGTGTGCAGGGTTGCCCCTTCCCAGCCCTGCTTGGGTGAGGTTCCACATGTCAAGTGCTCTGTAAACTTTCCGCCAAATATTTGCCCCCACCTTTGGGGTCTTCTAATGAAACAGCATTTTGTAGAACTTTGCCTGAGAGGATCTCTAAGTACTTTAAAAATCTTTGAGGGAGACTAAGTTGTGTCTAGGAAGGACTATGGCAAAGACGTTAGCAGGCAGAACGGGAAAGTCACCCTCAGGAAAGAATTTTTAGCTTTTTTTATTTTTTGGTTTGTGGTGTACAACCCTGAGAATGTTGGTGTTTATGATCATTTCCCACTAAGCCAATCTCTCATTGCCACTTCTTCATATCCCTCCAACCTTATGATAGGTACGGTAGCCTGTGGAAAACACTAACCTTGTTCTCCCTGCCCATCTGTGTGTCTTGTGCCTGGGCAACCCATGGGCCGAAGAATTGTAGAAGTGGGAAGGACCTGAGGAGGCCATCGCATCCATGCTCCTAACCCTAGACTTTCAAAGACTGATCATGAGAACCACTCCCTTTCCTCGAGAATACTCAAGAAGAGGGCTCCCCAGACTTTGTTGATAAGCTGGGCCTATTATGACTGTCTCAATTTCTCTGAGGCTATTACCATTCCTTTTTTTTTTTCTAAAGTGGCTCCAGCCTCCTCAGATGGCTGGTTTATGGCTGCCAGGTCCTCTCACACCTTTCAATCCAAGTTTCTGGGGAGCCTGCTGGTGAAAATTTAGTCATGGAAAAAGATTTCCAGGCTTCAACTCACCTCTTCCATCAAACCCACAAAGACTCCTTTCACTTTTCCAGGGGAAAAACACATACGCCTGTGGGGCCCACTGCCAAGGCCAGGAATGTGAAACGCTAGTGTTCGCCCTGGAGTTACATTGCTGCCCCCTAAGGAAGGATCATAGCATCCCAGACTTGGAGTTGGGAGGGACCATAGGGAGTTACTGAGAGCAGAGGATATATAGGATTTGGCTGAGGTGGGAAGGGAAAATTGCTGCCTTGTCTTGCTGTACTCAGAAAGACAGGGTTATTATGAACCTTCACATTCTAGAACTAGAAGGAATCCCAGAGCTCAGCTAGTCCAACCCAAACCTGAAGATAAATCCACCCAAAGTGGTTATGCACCCTCTGCTTGATGACCTTCAGTGATGGGGAACTCATGAGGCAGCCCATTCTATTACTACTGTGATTGTTGCTGCTATTAAATAGGTTTTCAGTTTTTTTAAGCCTACTATTAGACCTCTATTATTATTAATTTGTTCAGATCTGAATGGGGAAGTACCTGGTATGGAAACTGCCTCCACTGATACAGATCTATAACTGATACACATCTATAACTCTGAGTCCCAGAAAGTTGCCCAGGGCACTGAGAAGTTAAGTGATTTGCCTGTGTCCCACAGCTAATGTGTGCCCAAGGCAGGTCTTGAGCCCAGCTCCAAGGGTGCTTCTCCTCTATGTCAGTGGTTCTCACACTGTTTTGGCCTCAGGCTGCCTTTACATTCTTTGTTTATTTTTAAAGAGGCAATTACAGATTAAGTGACTTGCCCAAGATCACACAGCTACTAAGTATCTGAAGCTGGATTTGAACTCAGGTTCTTCTGACTGGTGCTCTATCCATTATGGCACCTACCTGCCCCTGATACCTTAACACTCTTAAAATTATTGAGGACCTTTCCCAAAAGAGCTCTTGTTTATGTAGGATATTTACTATATTATTTACCATATTAAATTAAAACATCTCAGTATTACTAAGAATATAGTTTTGACCTTGGGCAACCCCAGGTCCCTGTATCACTCTTTGAGAACCACTATTATATACCATGCTGTTTTTCATGATGATGGTGATATAATAATTACTAGAAATACACAATTAAAGAGTTCAGAGGTGATACAGGACCACTAATCAAAGCTAACACTTCCTCACCAAGCACCATGATTCAAGCCTCAGAATCTCATAAGCCCATAAGCCCATTGAAGACCCAAGGAGACTGGAGGGAGCAGTAGAGTGTAGTTTTGGTGTCATGGGTGTACTTTAGCTCAGAGCCTGTTCAGTGTATCTCAGGATGAAGGAAATCATCCAGTCCTGGAGAGGAAATTATGAGCTTTGGGTTCAAAAAGGAAAGAATATACTCTCAAGCTTGTGATCCAAACACCCAGAAGACATTACTAGTTGACATTAAGAGCTGGGGGGGGGTCGTCTTCTTGGCATACATATATATATATATATATTTAATATCTTCAAGCTTTTTGGCCAAGTTCAGAATTTCATAGTTCTGAGCCAGCTACGTCCCAGACACATTGCCAAGTGTGATTGTTATTGTTTTCATCTTTTTCAATGGGGTTCAGATAGAATTGGTCCTGGGACAAGTTGCTATCCTGTTATTATTCTATTATATTTATGTCCTACTGACCACTGTTCAGGTGGATATAATAACATTGTTCTGTAATTGGAAAAAGTAGGCTCCACAAAAGCCCCCCTACTACAACTCCAATAGCAAATGAGACCACAGAGAAGACAACAGTTCATCCTGTTCCCACGTGATTCTGATCTCCTTCATTCAGTCTTCATACCTTAAAAGGTTTTTGTGCCATTTAGCTTGAGATGTATTTGTTATGGCAACATCTATTGCTCTTCAGAAACTTACTAGTTGTGTGAGCCTGGGCACTTCGCCCTGTTTGCCTCAGTTTCCTCACCTGTAAGATGAGCTAGAGAAGGAAATGGCAAAACGGTCCAGTATCTTTGCCAAGAAAACCCCAAATAGGGTCATGAAGAGTTGGATACAACGAAAAAACAACTCAATAAAATTGCTCTTAAAATTTCTACCAATTATTATTAAAGTCCAAGTGTTTATAGGCAATGTTTTGGTCTGTGATAATGCTCCAGCTTCAGTATGGTTTATTGGTTGAGTTCTCTAGGATATTTAGAGGTCTGTATTTTGTAGTATGGGGATTTGTCATCAGGTAGCACATGAAAGATAACAGGCCTCAGATGGGCAATTCTAGCCACCAGGTCGTGTCATGCTAAACATGCAGTAGTTGCTAAATTTTTACAGCCAACAGTGATGCGTTGCACAATGTCTACCATTTCCATGCATAATCTACATTGATTACTATCTGGACTCCATAAGGATAAGCCTTCTGTAATTTACGTTGGTGATGACCTGGGTCCTGAATTACCATCATAATCCTCTCCATTTCCACAAACAAATCCATATGACTCAGTCATTTGTTCCATGCTTCTTTGTCAATGTGTTGCTGAGTTCATGCAGATGTCACCCATGGTGGGCCTTTTGATTCCAGTCTTGGATCAAAGCCATTTTACAGTCTCCATCTGGAGGAAAACCACTTTCAGTTACATTTGACAGATTCAGTGGTTTGATCAGCCTTTGCTGATACTTAGTGAAGTGATTTCTGCTTGTTTCAAAAGCGTTTCTATGGGTTTTACGCCTGTTTATCATGTTCTCTGAGAATGCCCATCAATCTTTTTCTTCCTTTTGGGTGAGGAAGTGTTCATCTTCCTATAACTTGCTTCAGCAAAGAGCTTTGTATTTCATTAATATCACATGGGTTTTTGTTAGAGTAGTTTCCATAGGGTCCATTTTATGGTCCTGAAGGTATACATTAGGAGTAGTATTTTGTAGTTGTTAAATGTTTTAAACATATTTTTCCTATTTGGCTTTGTTTTCATAATTTCAGTATGTCTCAATATAACCAGCCAGTTTTCACTTTAATAAAAAAAAGTGGTCAAAGCAAATAAGCATAGTCAAACAAAATGAATCCACACAGTGACCATGTCAAAAAAATTGCATATTATATCCATCACCTCCATGAAGAAGTGGGTAACACTTCATCATCGGTCCTCTAGAGACATGTTTGGTCATTACTCTGATCAAAATTCTTAAGTCTTTCAAAGTTGTTTTTCTTTACAATGTTGCTGCCCTATAACTTATTTTCCTGATTATGCTCACTTCACTCTGCATCAGTTCATACTACACAGGTTCTTGTCAATCTTCTCTTTTATAATTTCTTATAATACAATAAACCACAATTTGTTCAGCCCTTCCCTAACTATCCAAGAGTCAATCTAAGGCTCTCCTTTAGATGCTAGTTCATTTTTTTATTTGTCCCCCATTTTAGTTTTGTCTTAAAGATTAGAAAGGGGATTTTTGTGTCTATTCCCTCCCCAGTACTATCCTTTCTCTTAACCTTTGTCACTTATTTTTCTGCAGAATTTAATGTATTTCTATACCAAATGGTTTGCATATGTATGCATTCAACCATCCTTTGTCTAATTCAGATAAGAATATGGTTTATATGCTATCCAATGTGCATCCCCCACACTTTCTTCCATGTATTTATACTTTTCTTACAAATACTAATTAGGAGAAATAATAAGTTCCACTTCTTCCCCCTTTTGGCACTAGAGTATTTTTCCTTTTACTCTGTCTTTTCTTTCCTCTATTCAGACCTTCAGAAAAGAACCTCTACCTCCTAGAACCCTTATTTCCTTATTTAATTTCCTTAATACCCTTTGAACACAGTATATTGCAGAAAGGACACTTGTTTCCTCTCCCCCTATTAAAATGTTAGCACTACATCATAATAGCACCTTCCAGTTGTTCAAATAGAGTTACCTTTATAGATTTCTCCAGACCCTTTTTTTCATTGTTGGTATTTTATAGTTCCCACTCAGCTTTGGTCTTTTCATTAGGAATGCTTGAAAATCCTCTGTTCCATCGAAGGCTCATTTTCCCCCTAAAGTATCATACTCAGCTTTCCAGGATAAATTGTTCTTGGTTGTAAGCCTTTATCTTCTGCCTTTTGACATATTGTATTCCAAAATCTCCTCTCAAATACAGCAGAAGCATCCAGGTCTTATGTGACTGTGACTGTAGTTTCTTGGTACTTGCTTCTTTCTGCATGCTTGCAGTCATGTTTCTCTGATATGGGAGTTCTCAATTTTGGCTATACCATGCCTAGGACTTTTCACCCTACAGTTTCTTTCAGAAGGTGATCAGTGTATTTTCTCTTTATTTTGCCCTGTGGTTGTGATAGATCTGGGCAGCTTTCATTTATGATTTCTTGAAATAAGTGTCCAAAGCAGGAGCGGGGAACCTGTGACCTTGAGGCCACATGTGGCCCTTTAGGTCCTCAAGTATGGCCCTTTCACTGAATCCACATAAAGTTTGGATTCGGTCAAAGGGCCGCACTTGAAGACCTAGTGGGCAGGTTTCCTTCCCCTGGTCTAGACTCTTTTTTAAAAGCATGATTTTCAAGGAGTTCAACTGAAAAAAATTTTAAAAACCTGAAATGTGTATATGTGTGTGCTAATATATATACATATGTATATATACATATATATATAAATCATATGTATGATACATTTCAGTTTCTTCTATTTTTTGAATCTTTTGATTTTGTTCTAATATGTCTCAGTGTCTCATGGAGTCATTGATTTTTATTTAGTACATTCTAGTTTTTAGGAAGTTCATTTCTTGAGCAAAGTTTACCACTTCCTCTTCTAAGGTACATGTTCTAATTCTTTCTTCAAGAGCTTGGTCTCACTCTTTTCTCCTAAGTTCTTACACTGACTTCCATCTCCCAAGATTAGGTATCCCATCTCTTTGCGGTCCCATGTTCTGGATTTTCAGGGCCCTCTACGGTGTCTCATTTCAGAGTGCTGGGGAGAGTCCAAGGGTGTCCAAGTCTGAGTGCTACCAGTTGCCACTCCCTGGGGATTCCAAGTCCCCAGGGCTTTCTCAGCATGCTGAAACTTTATCAAGGGAGCGCCCACTCTCCTTCCCGCTACACAAAGATCCTTGCAGGTTACTTGCACCCCACCTCTGGTGGCTCTGTCACTTTCAGTGCTAGAGGACCATGGCCTACAGATTTCTGGCTGAGTTTTTGTGCAGTCCGGGGTGGAAGAAACAACTGAAACTCCTTGTTGGTTTTCTTGACCATTATTCAGCCTATTGTGAACTACAGGGTTTTTCTGGGGTAAATATGTGGGAGCTGGGCAGCCTGACTTCAGGTAGGCATCTTGAGAGAAAGTGATTATTTAATATGTTTATTTTTGATGTGTCTTACCTGGAGAAGGCCAAGGTATCTGTAGGTATCGCCTTCATCCATTGGTTCAATGTGACTTCTAGCTTCAAAGCCACTAGTCTCTCTCTTTCCTTGGTATATGTTAATAATTTTGCACTTATTGAACCATATGACATTTTTGTGTCATTAGAGATTCAATGAGATGAAGATGTTGAGTGTGTTTTTTATTGGAGCTATATAGCTCGATGTTACCCATATCCATGAAACGATTGATAAAATGTTGTGTTTTGGCTCCATCTTTAATTTGGAATCCATGATTAGTTCTGTTTAGGGAAGTGATCATGAATTATTCAAGTCTAGGCAAAACCAGAATGAGCTTAAACTATATCCCTGAAAAATACCACATTTCATATAGAGTTCTTGATAATGGTGGCATAAAGTTTATAGAGTATTTTCTCACAACAACTCTGTGAAGGAGTGAACTCCTGTGAAGGAGAACAGAGAAGGAAATTGAAGTTTCAGGAAAGCGTTCATGACTTGCCCAATTAGTGAATGGTCAACACCATTATTCAAACCATTGTCCCCAAATCCAGCACTTGTTCCATGAAAGCTGCCTTTGTACATCTTTGTCCCTTTGCTGCTAGACAAGTCTGATTCCTCTTCCACATGAAAGCCTTCTATCCCAAGTCTCCTCTTCTCTAGTTCCTTCAATTGATCTTTACATATGACACAGACTCAAGGCCCTTCCCATCCCATTTGATTCTTCTCTGGCTATCCTCCAGTTGGTCAATGACCTTCCTAAAATATTGTGTCCAGAAATGAGCAGAGTCCTCTAGATGTGGCCTCCTAGGAGGGCTGCAGTAACTCACATTTAGAGTCAGAGGACCTAGCTTCCTGTCCAAGCTCTGCTGCTTCCCACCAGTACAACCTTGGGCAAGTCACCGTGGTCTCTCTAGGTCTCAATTTTCTGTAAAATCTGTAAATTTTAGAAACTGGACTTGATCTAAAAGGTACAGTTCTAAGTCTACCCTCAATTTTCATTTTTTTACCTAGCACTATGTACAAATAGGCGGTAGCCAGTGTGGAGGGGACAGGAAGCTACCACAAGGCTGCAGCTTCCAAGTCAAGTCAATAAGCATTTATTAAGTGCCTGTTGTGTGCCAGGTACTGTGCTAAGAGCTGGGGATACAAACAAAAGCAACACTAACAACAAAAAAGTCTCCCCTCTCAAGAAGCTCACAGTCTCACAGGAGAGACTAGGGTCAGTAGTAGCCCCCTGTAGGTGAGACAGGTACTGTCACCTTTCAGCCTTCTTCCCTGATTGACCATTAACTCACTCTCTACATGTATGGGGGTGGGGGAGGGGGCAGGGGGAATCTGTTTGAACCCAAAGGTAAAGTGCTCATCTCTCTTGATGGTCTTCTCTGTGGAGAGAAAGGCTTTCAGCAGCAAAGGAAGCCGTGTGGGACTATGGGTAGAAAGTCTAGCTGGGGAGTTAAGGATCTTGGGACTTTGGGTGACCCAAGATTGGTGAGGCAACAGAAGAACAAGCTCCCCTCCATGAGTTCAAATCATCCAGCCCAAATGAGCTACATCAGAGGGAACCAAAAGTGACTTCTTCTCTTTCCCAGGGCTGTTGTGGCAGCCTTGAGCATAGACAGGAGCAAAGAGAACAAACGAAAACACGGTGGAGCTTATTGAGGTGGGAATTTCTGTTCAGGTATGGGCTGGACTGGATCACCTATGAGAGCCCTTCCAACCCTATGATTCTGCAGCTTAGCTCTGTCCTGTTGTGTGGTACAGCTTTGGGCCAATCTCAGCTTCTTTCTTAGCTTCTCTGAGCCACAATTTTGACTTCTGTGAAAGCAGATGAGGACGATCATGTGTTAGAGTCCAGAAGTCACAAGACCCGGGTTCTATTTCTCCCTGCTGCTGTTTGCTACCTCTGTAAGCTTAAGCATGTCATTTAACCCCCTGAATTGTCTGAAGAGTGAGAGAGTTGGACCAGATGGCTCCCAAGGCTTCTTCTAGCTCTATGGTTACCCTATAACCTTTCTAGCCTCAGTTTCCTCATGTGTAAAATGAGAGTTGAACTAGATACTGGGACAAAGATACTAGGACTGAGGTCCCTTCTAGCTCTATGATTCTGTGACCTCCTTGAGCCTTAGTTTATAGTTTTAGAAACAGCTAGCACACATATGTGCATATGTGCACATACATATATGTATATATGCATTTTGCATGCTATCTCATTTGATCCTTTCAACAACCCTGGTAGGTAGATGCTATTTTCATCCTCATTTTATAGACAGAGATATTAAGACAGAGGTTAAGTGACTCACCCAGGATCACACAGCCACATCTGCAGCAGGATTTGAACTCAGGTTTTGCTCATTCCAAGTCTACCATGCTGTTCACGACACCACCTAGCTGCCCCAGAAACTCTGAAGCCATCTAGTACAACCCTCTCATTTTACAGATGAGAAAATTGAGGCCCAAATAATGAACTGTCCAAAGTCATACAAGTAATTGTTGGCAGAGTTAGGATTTGAACACAGGTTTTCCTGCTCCTAATCCAGTGCTCTTCCCTCTGCACCATTTAGCAGTATTGTAGTAGAGGAAGGAGGCCTTGTTAGTACACAACTATTTCTATGTTGCTTCTCCCACTAGACTGTGAGCTCAAGAGGAGGGATCTTTTGTTGGTGTTGTACAGCTCTTGGCACAGTGCCTGGCACATAATAGGCGCTTAATAAATCCTTATTGACTTGGCTTTGGAGCTGCAGCCTTGTCATATACCTCTGTCCCCTCCACGCTGGTTTTTTGCTTGGAATAATACTGAAGGTGGAAAGAAGGACAAGGAACTGGCCATTAGCAAGCCAGGTGATCATGTTAATAAGTGAGCCGTATCTGCAAGAAAGCAGGATGAAAGGCAGAGTCAGAGGACCTGGCTGCTGGAATCCTGTTTCTGCCCTTTACTTGTGATCTGTGAGACTGTGGCCAGTCACTTCCTCCTCTGGGTCTTGGTCTCCTCATTTGTCAAACTGTTTGGACACAAAGGTCCCATGAAGCCCTGAATTGTAGGGTGCTATGATTCTACTGGTACCTGGGGAAGGCAGAGCCAGAAGGGGCTTGATAAGGCAGCAGAGGATGTGCAGAGAGGGCAGGAGGGACCCACCTGGCTCCAGAAGGCTGTGCCCCTAAAGAGCAGTTCCCTGTTCTAACCACTAGGCGGCTTCCTAATATAAGAGCTGAAGAAGGCGCTGGCTTTGTATCCTGTCTGAAACTTTCTAACTCAAAAGTGGCCAGCCCGCTCCCCGCCCCCAGCCCAAGGGGCTCAAAGGTGGGAAGGGCTCGGCCCTCCCAGGCGAGGACTTTGGTTTCCGTTGTTATTGCCCTCCCAGTTGGATTGGGTGTGACCACAGCAAAGAAGCGCTGCATTCTGTGACTTCCACAGGATTTGCCAAGCACAGGAGCCTGCTTTCCTCAGGGATACAGTGGGGCCGAATGCCCAGAGGTGCAGCCTCACTGGTAACTATGAAATCCAGTTCTTCTACACTACAGACCAGTCACCCAGGGCTGAGTAGCTCTTTACCACCACCACCACCACCACCCCCAAAGCATGTACCCCTCTCTACCTCCCCTCTATTCTTGTCTTTTCCCTTTACCCTTGACTATATCTTAAGCCTCTCCAGTACCCTGGAAAAGCAGGAGAGAAATAACATTCCAATTCCCATCTTCCTTTTGGAGTAAGAACCATGGGGGTGTTTGTTCCTTGAAAGGTTTAAAGCTGGAAGAGACCTTAGAGTTTTCCGTTGAGAATCAGTACTGGAAGAGATCTCAGAATTTATACCTACCATTGAATGGGCTATACAGCATACCTACCTTGTAGACTTTTGTTGGAGCCTTAAAGTGAGAAGAATGGGGAGCCAGGACCCCACTACCTCCTGAAGCAGCTCATTCCACTTTGGGGTAGTTCTATTGTTAAACATTTTTCCTTACCTTAAACACCAAGTCCAGCCACCCCCCCTCATTTTATAGACCAGGAAATATGAGACCTAGAGAACGTAGGTGACTTGTCCAAGGCCACCTAGGCTGCTAAGAGGCAATGCTGGGATCCCACTGGAGGGCCAGGGAAGTGGAAAGAGTATTGGATTTGGAACCAAAGGAGCCAGGTTCAGATTGCAGCTACGTGCTACCACTATGACCTTGAGCCATTCAACTGACCTCTCTAGGTCTTGGTCTCTTTATCTGTAAGATGGGGGTGGGGGTTTGAGCTAGATGACATGTGAGGTCACTTTTAACCCTACCTTGAAGACAGGGGTTCAAAACCTGGATTCGAAAAGAAAAGTAGTAAGCTCTTGAACTTAAATATTTTTTAAAAGAATTTTGGATAATTATTTCACCATAATTGGTTTCCTTTGCCATCTTACGTTTTATTTAATGCATTTAAAAATGTATCTGAGAAAGGCTCCATGACACAAATAAGGTTGAGAACCCCTTTTGAGCATAAAGCCCCTCAAAGAATCGTGGGATCTTTGCTGAGAACGAAGGGGTTCTTGAGTTGGGAGACCTTGATCCAAATCCTGGGATTGATAGGGTATGTGTGATCATTGAACTTTTCTGGAGACTGAGGCTTCTCCACATGTAAAATTCGGGTGCTGATTATCCTCTCCACCACACAGCATCTGGGAAAAGACCACACTATGGAACTGAGCTACTGCATTATTATTATAATACCCCAAATGGTAAGATGTTAGAATAATCACACCACTTTCTCCCCAGCCCCAATCCCCATTGCTTACAGAAGACCCTTCCAAGAGTGGCCCATTGAAGCAGTCTCATTGGCAGCTTTTACTAAGGCTGTCTTTAAGTGACTCACCTCCCTAGACTTCCTCCTAAAGGAAACGCTAACTAGAGCCCTCCCCCAGGCAAGAAGAAACTTTATTTGGGGGTGGTGTAAGGGCACAGGGAGTGCGTATCACGCTGGTTCCGGCCACAGAGAGAGATCTAAGCAGAGGAAACCAGACTTGTGTAGAACAAGGGACGTTTTCAAAAAGTCATTAGCATTTGTTTTTATGGGTCTATGGCAATGATGGAAGGGGCCCATTGCGGGGTACAGATAAGGAATATGTGCCCCAATAAAATTGATGGGGGGTGAGGAGAAGAGAGAACTGGTATTTGGAGCCCCGGGGCAGGTCCTGGGGTCCCAGAATTTTTAGCGGAAACAGACCTTAGAGGTTATTAGTCCAAGCCCTTCATTTCGCAGAAGGGGATATTGAGGCTCAGAGAGAAGTAACTTATCCAAGAAGCAGAACTGGACTTCAGTTCTTACTCCAAATTCAGCTCTTTCCACCACTTGATAACCGTTCTTGAAACTGCCCCAAGAGACTACAGTGCAGTTGGGGAGGAAAGTCGGAAGTACGAGAGAGCTGGGTCAGACCTATGGAAGAACATGCCCAAGGTGAATTGCATACGTGGCGAAATTCTACCCTTTTCTGGAGGGCTCTGAGGTTGTGCTAGCTATTCCCAGGTCTGAGGAGGCGGCTCCCGGACCTCTGTGGACCTACAAGTTTCCCTCCTAGCTCTAAATCTGTGGTCTTCTGGCTAGACGACCTGGGATAAACATTGTGGGCAGATGGTTTGAACGAAGTGCCTCCGAGTAACCCCGGTCTCCTGCTCCAGACTTGGGGTGGAGTATCTTTCTGGGTGCGTAACCTTTCGCCCCAGCTTGGGTAGCTGACTCCCCAGGATTGGAGGAAGGTCTTAGGGAGGAAGAGGGGCTGGCCCCAGCTCTCAGTTACAGCGTGCTCGGGTTACAGAGGCGAGTCCAAAGGGGCATGCACATACAGCAAGTCCCTGCTTGCAAACGCAACGCCGGGAGAGTGAGAGTGAGTGTGCGTGTGTGCGTGTACGTGTGAGTGTAGGTGCGCGCGCGCGCGGGTGCACGGGGGCGCGCGCCCCGAGATAGCGCGGGCCAAGCTGGTGGGGGGGAGGGGGAGGGGAGACCACAGTCAGCCACTCACAGAAACAGTAGTGAAATCTCCCGAACACTTTAACTGTCAATCAGACTTAATGGGGTATAAAAAAAACCCCTCCATCTGTGCTGCCGGGGAAGCAGGCAATGGAGAGACTGCCTACCAGGCAGGGCTGACAGGGGGTGCATCTTGTTCGCTCGCGAAACCCGAGGATTACAAGTTGGGGGCGGAAAAAAAAGAGAGACAGCAATAAATGCTCCAGGAAGCGAGAGAGAGCGCGGGGCGAGGGAGGGAAGCTGAATCCAGCGGCAGCAGCCCCTTTGCTAGGCTAGCCCCGGGAGCCAGAGAGCGAGGGGGAGTGAGCGACGCACGTAGAGAAACTGACACCGGGACCCCCCACTTCTCCTGCAAAGTGCTGGCAGTCAGATCTCATTTAAGCAATTTCCTGCGCGTAAGAATAGCAATGAGTCGGGAGTCGTTCGCCAGCTGAAATTGGGTGAAACCTCAGCCACTTCCACCCCCCCCCCAGCCTTCCCTTTTTTTTGGGAGGGGGGCTGGATTCTGCTTTTTGTTTGTTTGGGTTTGGTTTTTTGTTTTTGTTTTTTTTTTTTTAAGTCCTGTACTTTGAGACTTGGGAGGCTGTGGCTGCGTGCGCGCGTGTGGTTGGTGCTCCCCCCCCCCTTTCCTAAACTCCCCATATCTGTCAGCCAGTAAACATTACCTGAGAAATCCCCAACGGAAACGACAGCTGAGACAAGAAGCTTCTTGCCTTCAACGTTTCCACCTCCCGCTCCCCGCCCCCCACCCCCCCCTCCTGCTGTCCCAACTTTCCGAAGTGCCTTTTCCCTACCTAAGCAGGCGTCATCTCTTTGCCCCCCACACCCGCTACTTTGCATTTTTAGAGGGGACCAGGTGGGGTTCTCTTTCTCACCACCCCCTTACACACACGTCGCCCTCACCCGACTTATTATTTGCTTCTCTTTTTGGTTTTGGGTTGCGGGTGTGTAGTTTTGCACTGGGGGTATCTCCCCCCCTCCCCCCGCCAACGTCCCCCACCCCCTCGGAGGATGGTTTGGAAATGGCTGGGCGCGCTGCTGGTGTTCCCGCTGCAGCTCATCTATTTGGTGGTGAAAGCGGCCGTGTGTCTGGTGCTGCCCGCCAAGCTGCGGGACCTGTCCCGGGAGAGCGTCCTCATCACCGGCGGGGGAAGAGGCATCGGGCGCCACCTCGCTCGGGAGTTTGCCGAACGCGGAGCGAGAAAGGTGAGCGCGGGCCGGCGGGCCGCCCAGAGGGGTTAGGGGCTGAGCTGGGGAGGTAGGGGTGCGGATCGAGAGTACTGGAGAATTTTAGGGTAGAGGATGGGGAACAGAAGAGGGAGAGAGGGGATATCGCACCTGCTACTTACTAGAGCTAAAGTCGCCCTCTCTGTCCTATGTTTTGGGGGAGTAATTAGCTCTCCGCGCTCCCCCGAAAATAAGAATGCTGACCTAGTCAATTTCACCTTGTAAATTTCCCCTGGGATTGGAACTGTCTGGCAGGTCCTGAGCTGTCTGTTCACTCCTGTGGCCTTGAGTGAGTAGCTCCCCCACCCCGAAACCTCCTAGATCCAATCGTCTCCCACATCCCCCCCACCCAGGTATTTTTTCCCTAGTCCTTTTCTCCCACCCCCACCCCCTTCTTTTTTCCCCTTTGCTGCAGCTGGGGTGATTATTGTAGGGCGTGTGCGTGGTTGAGCGTCTAAGAAGCTTCTCACAAGTTGGCACTTTTCAATTTTCCTTGGCGGCTCCATTCCAAGCCCCAACCTGAGAGCCAGGAGATGTGAAATCTCCGATGAAGGCGGGGGAGGCTGTGTGGCAACTGTGGGCGCCTTCTGCTCTGTTCTCCTGGATGGTCCGGGCACCCAGCCATGGCCAGGGAGGTCAGGGCAACTGGGAATCCAGCAATGGGTGTGTGTGTGCGTGTGTGTGCGTGTGTGTGTGTGCGTGTGTGTGTGTGTGTGGTGTGTGGGGGGGGAAGATTTCGGTCAGCTCTTGTTCTGTTAAAAAAAAATATATTTAAAATTAGAATTCCCTCCTCCTGCCCAATTAAGTGGGGAGGTAGCTATATGGAAGGGCCAAGAAGTAGGGATCTCCATTTTCTGTCAGGATCCCTGCTGTTGGTAGAATCCCTGTTGGTGGGCTGTGCCCTCTTCCTGGGTTTGTTGAGGGTTTTATTTTGGGAGGGGGGGGAGTGACTCACCCAGTGAGAAGAGCAGTCTGAAGAATCCTATTTGAACCATGTGAACTGGAGAAACAAAAACATGGATTTAGTTTGGAACTTAAACGGTTGGGGGGGCAGGGGGGGCAGGCCAACAAAGTCAACTGACATGACATGGAGCTGCATACCTTGGGGATTAAGTAAATATGTACTGTATAAAACCAAACCTGCATGTAATTTCAGGTTGCTTTTGTTTTGTTAAACACTGCAGTGAGATTTACAATTCCTTAGAGGTTGCTTGGGACCAGGAACTGAACTTTGGAGCCCGAATGATCAGGGAAAGAGCAGATCATTTGTTCATTAACTCTTCACTAGCCTGCCCCATTGGTCACAGTGTCTGGCCCCTGGTGGGCTTTCCATGGCTCCCGCTCTCCTTGCTTCCCGCCTCTCCTTGGGTGGTTTGGGCAGCTGCTTTGCCTTGCCCTTGGATGTGGGATATGGGGGGGGGGGGGTGGAGTGGAAAGAAGTGATAGCCTGGAGTGTTTTTAACCCCTGGTTGAACAATATTGAATATCCAGAAGCATGAGCTATTCTCAGCAGCTTGATATCCTTGGAAAGATGCCGTCATTTTAAAGATCCCCAAACGCTTTGCAGACAGGAGTTCCTGGCCTGGGTAGAGCTAAGCAGAGGAGGAACAGGCTTAGGAATAGAGGTGTGCAGCCTGCTTACACTCATAGGTCCAGAGGATTGCACGGTAGCTGTCATTTTCTTACTTGTCAGCATCCCCAGAGAGACTTTCTTCTGAATCCTGCAGCTGGCATATGGGCAGTGGGCACAGGTAGAAGAACCCTTTGAGTACGCCTGGAAAATCTTTACTGATGATAAACCAATCCCATGTAAAATTGAATTGAGGGGACCAGAAAGAGAAAATGAGGAAATTTGTTCAATCTCTCTGTGATTCTTTCAGCAACTCCCCACCCCTACCCCTGAGCCCCTACCAAGACTAGGATGGATCCCATCCTTCTCTGACCAGTAAACTCATGGTCACTGAAAACAGTTCTTGCAGAGATCTTTTTAGCACTCAGAGTTCAGAGGTGCTGTGGGAGTCAGTAACAATAATACAACTAAAGCAGCAATAATAATATAACAACACCCCATATTTATTAAGCACTTTGCGTAGATTACTTCAACAGACTGCCCGACTCACATCACTTCATTGGCTACTGTTGTTTAGTCCAATAAAAGCAGAAACAAGGGTCTTCCCCCATTACAGCTTACTTATTAGAGAGAGTTGGATCTAGACTAAGGCTAATTGTGGTGACTTTCCTGCTACTTCCATAACGAAAATTTTGATACTGACTTTCCCTGAGTCCATCTCCAGGCCATTCCACATCTGGCCAGTATCATAGGTTACCTCCCGGCCATATCTCACATAAGTGTTTTAGAGCCCTGTGAGTTCATGAGAAGGAAGAAGTGTGCTCTAGGAGTGGGGAAAGGCCATGAGAATAGTTAACACTGCAGGGTTGGGGATGCCTATTTGAAAGAGAGGCGTTCTCTCATTCAGGACTGAGGCAAGCGTGTTGTTTGGAATGATCTTACAAGAGAGTTGTTCTGCAGCCCCCAAGCAGCCCTGCAGTTTACTTTAGGTAGGAGGCGATGTTTAACCACAGATTGGAAATGAGAATCCTCCTTTGGTTGGGTACATTGAGATTTGGGGGGAGTGGATACTATATCAGCACAAGAGAGCCCAGGTAGCCTGAACTCTGGGTCCAGGAAGTAATAGGAATGATGCCAACTGTATGTACGAAGCCAAGTTGGGAATGACTGATGGTAGCTGACATCTCCCGGAGATGTCTCTCCCCCCCCCTCCGTCCCCCGCCCTTTACCTTGTAAGAAAGATAATGATTATGATCATAATGTTATGAATGTATATAGGGCTTTAAGGCTTGCAGAGAACTTATATTCATTATCTCATTTGAGATTGCATTTTTAAAAGAACCCAGTTGGCTATCGAAGCCATTTGGATGCCTCCTGCCAGTAGAATTGATGTGCCAGAAGCCACAGGGTCCTGATTCCAAAGGGTGTGGACAGGTGTTCTAAAATGTGCATCTGAGTTTTAAGAAAATGAGGAACTGAATTTAAATGTTTTTAACCTGGAAGAGACTGCTTCTTTCCCATCGAGTATAATGGAATGTAATCTCTCCCTACTGAAATGGCTCAAGAGTTTTGCCTGTATCTCTCCTTATATTTCTTACACTCTCTCTTGTATTAGTTGCTTGAATCTTGCTTCTTTCCTCATTTGATTATAAACTCCTTGAGGGCAGAGTCTATGCTTTCCCCCCATCTTGTGTTTTTCTTCTCAGTGCCTTTCTCAGAGTAAAAGTTAGCTGTTAGATCAAACTAGATAACTAAGGCAGGGGTGAAGAGTGGTTAGAGAATCCAAGTTAAATCTAGTGGCATTCCCTCCTGGGGACAAGCACTCAATAAACACTCCCATTCTTGACCAAGGAATTGAGCTTTCCAAATGACCTTTCCATCCATCAACCTTCTTCAGGGTTGACATGACCTTAGCACGAGTCACTCAGAGAAGAGGAAGATGTTTGTTTGGAAAATCCAGGAGACCGGATAGAAGTGTTTGCCATAACCAGTCAAACTTTTGGCCCAGCATTGGGTAAGCAGTTTGAGCAATCCAAGATGACAACATTTGACACTTGGTCATAATTTCAAACCCTTGGGAGAAGGACATTGAATTCTGGTCCCAGTGCTTTTGGTCACTGGGGCTAACTATCATTTGGTGGGAGTACATCCAGGCTCAGAAATGTATTCTATGAGAGTGAGTTGAGAACTAGGGTCAGGAGTCACATTCGTACAATTGATAATATTTTATTTGTAGAGTGAGATGTTACAATACTATTCTCTGGTCAGTCTCTCCAGAACTGGCCCTTTAAAGAGATTTATCAATTCCATTCCTTCTTCATTCGATGAACATCTATTAGGTGGATACAGGGTATGGGGCATGGCATTAAAGAAGCCTTGATACCTCTTTAAATTATTTTGATTTACTTTGTACATACTTTGTATTTATTTGTCTGAGTACAGTTCCTCAGCTGAATGAATGGTTGAATATAAGCTCTTTGATGGGAAGGATTGTTCTGAGTACCCAGCACAAGGCCTTCTGTATGGATATTTGTTAAATTGAATCAGGGTAGGAAGGAAGAAAAGGATACAAAGTGTAGGTTAAGATAGAGTCCCTGATGAAACACACTCACACGAGTAACTGTAATAATAGGTGTGAATTTGAGAGTTAACAAAACAAAGCCAAGGGTCCGCGTTTGCCATCTCCCTGTCATCTGCCCATCTGTAGCAGTGAGTTTTCCCAGACACGCTGAATCGCCATTGGGCAGACCAACACAAAGATTTGACGTGTCAGGTGAGAGTTTTGGGACAGGTTCATCCATTTCATCTAATCTAACCCCTTCAGATTACAAGTGATGAAACCAAGACTGGCAGCTCAAATGATTTGCCCAAGGTCACAGCTCGTCTCAGAGATGAGATTTGAATCCAAGTGCTCTGAAACCAGGGTCAGAGTGCCTTCTCCACTATATCACATTGCTGCTGGTGTCCTACATTCCTTTATCAATACTCCGACAAATGATCTATCCTCCCCTCCATCCCCCATCCAATTTGGGGGAGGTTGTACCACCCTGAAGAGAGTTACATCATGTTTGAATAGTGTCTTTAGTCAACAATGGGGAAGTTTTTTAATTGTTGTGATGTCCTGGCAGGACATATAGAGGTTGGAAATGTGAAACTAGAACTCAAGAGTGAGATAGCTAGATTGGCAAGTTGTGTGATGCTGGAAGCCATGGGAATGGATGAGCTCACCAAGGGAGAGACTGTTGAGAGAAGGCTAGATGAGAGAACCTTGAGGTACATATATGCTGCAGGACCAGGAAGTGGAGCCAGCCGAAGAGTCAGAGAAGAAGCACCCAGAGAGGTTCAAAGGAATGGACTGTCTCAGAAGGAAACCACAGGGAAGAGAGGACCAAGGAAGAAGAGGTGGCCCGTGTCATGTAGCTAGGTGGACCAGAGAGGTCAAAAAGAATGAGAAGAAAAAAATAGTATTGCTAAATACTGGACTTAGAGCTTTTTGGTGACTTTGGGGCCTTGTTTGCCTTGATAAATATTGCTAAATGTTGGATTTAGCAATAAAGAGGCCATTTGAGGCTAGGGAAAAAGAACTGTCTGGATAGAGTAGTTGGGGGTGGGAGGGAGGAGTAGAAGTCAGATTATAAGGGGCTGACTAGTCAGTGGTAGTGAGGGAGCAGAGGAAATATAGATTAGACTGCCCTTTCTAGGAGTCAGGTAGTGGAAAAGGAGGTTAGAAATCCGGCAGTGTTCAAAATGAAAGAAATTGGTTTGACAGAGGCAGTTTCTTTATGTTCCTCTATAATGAGGAACAGGGCCCAATACTCAGATCTTGAGCTTAGAACATTTAAAAATGCCACTTTAGAGCAAAGCTGATAAAAAAAAATGGAGATTAGCTAAGTATTTTTGGTTTTGGCAGAGGCACCAAGAGAGATTTTCCAGGAAAGCATGGGTGTCCCTACAATATTCCATGCCTAAATATATCCTCTATCCTTGCCTCTTAGAATCCTTAACTTCCTTCAAAGCAGAGCTCATTTGCACACCTCCTTCTTGAAACCTTTCCTGATCCACCTGGTTGTTAGCAGTCTACACACACACATATACACACACACCCCACTTTTTACTTACTTGGTATGTATTTTATATTCAGTTTTCGGTGGATATGTTGTTTACTGCCAATAGAATGTAATCTCCTTGGGAGCAGAGATGACTTCACCTTTACCCTTGTATCCCCGGCACCTACTCTGATACGGTGCCTTGCACACAGCAATTGCGCAATTAATGTTTGATGAATGAGTGAAAGAATGTAACATCAAAATGTTAAGACTGGCCCTGATTGATTTCTAAAAACCCCCTAATAATACATTGTAAATCTGAACTCTAAATTTACCTAAGACTGGTTTTGAATCTATTCCTATTTTCAATCTAAAGTCTTCAGAAAAGAGGTTCCATAAATTTACTTATTGTGTAAAGAATTTTTTTATTATTTCTCTTGAAACAACTCAACTTCCTTAGGTGAGCTTCAGTTTGGTGACCAAAAAGCCAGCCTTTTGCAGTTGCTTAGCCTTGGATCCTCTCTTGGCCTTTATCTTTCCACTCTTTATAGGTGGCCTTCATTCAGAAGCCCTTCTATCCTGTGGGATCAATTTAACTATCCTTTCCTGAGTCGTCCCCTCCTGCCCCACACGCACTATTTTTTTTTAGCCCGTTGTATTGTGAAGAGATTAACACAGAGAAAAATAATTCTATATATCTATATATACGCATATATGCGTATATGTATATGTCAGTGACTAGTCTATATAGGAACTCCCCTTATCTACCTATAATTTAGTATTTAAAGTATTACCCGAGGCTTAGAAAGGTTGGGTGACTTACCCAAGGTACCAGGCTAATAACTGCAAATGATTAGATTTGACCCCAAATCTTCCTAAGGCCACGCCCAAGACTGAAGACATTATGTTACACTCTAAATTTTAGCTATATGAACATAGATGGTTGCTATCCAAGAAAGGGATGTATCCAAGAAAGGGATGTTGTCACCACTGTTGATTCAGAAGCTTGTAGCCTTTTGCAGCTACGAGGGGTAAGAGACCTTGCACATCATATCGTGTAACCCAATAAAGTTTGGAAAGCATGGTAGACTCAGAGACCTATTGTGACAGGATTTACCAGAATGCTGGCTGACATAGAATGAAGTGTAGAGAAAAACTCACATTGAAGCTGTGAACTGCTGTCAATGGGATTCTTCAAGTGGAAGCTGGACAATGACCATGGAGGGGGGAGAGGGGCTACTGGTATTATTATCCCCATGTTGTAAAGGAGGAAACTGAGGCAGACAGCTTGTGTAATCTAGCCACAGTCCCAAGGCTAGTTAAGTGTCAGCATGGAATTGAACACTATTCTCCTGACTTCAAGCCCAGGACTGTGTCACTTACTTCATGTTGCCCTAGGTGGATGTAAGCATTTGTTAGGGATTTCATAAAGGAGATTCTTTTCAACTCAGAAATAGGTTGGACTAAAACCCCAAAGTCCTTCTCAACTCTGAGATGCTCTCATTTCTAATGATATGTAGTAGATGTAGGCAAACAGGCAGCAAAATATCAAATGTGGCCTAGTGGATGGAACACTGAATCTGAAGGTGGAAGATGGAAGTTTAAATGCCAGCTCTGAGAATTCACGTGTTGTATGACCTTGGGCAAGTCCTTCCTAAGCTTCAATTTCCTAATCTGTAAAATGGGAGTAACAGTACTAACTCTACAGCCTTTGAATTGAATTGATTTGAGCTGCCAAGTGGTTGACGACCATTGCTGTTTCTCAGCTCCCAGGACCAGGCAGGAGCAGGGAAAGGAGCCTGGGAGGCTCAGTATCTCTCCATGCTTAAAAAAGAAAAAGAAAACATTTTTTCTCCCCCAGTCTGACATCACTGACTTTCTACTTGCAACTAGACAATTATGTCACTCCTTTTTGTCTGTGTTATTCAAGGGGAAGGTGTGGGTGTGTGTGTGTGTGTGCACATCATGTCTCCACTTCTCTGCCTTAGCTCTAACCTATTGAATTCAGGGCCAGAGGAGGAAAAGAGGGACCCAGAAAATATAAATGCAAGGGTATGACAAGGAGCAGGAGGGAAAATGGAGCAAGGGTGGTCAGCCACTAGTGTGAAAATCCATTGCCAGTAAAATTAGGTAACCTCAAGTCACTGGGACTGGCTGCTTTTACTTCTTCCCTGGCAGAGATACAAAGCTGGCTTCTACCCCTGGGGCCTGGGC
Source organism: Phalanger gymnotis (assembly GCA_028646595.1). Lineage (NCBI taxonomy): Eukaryota > Metazoa > Chordata > Mammalia > Diprotodontia > Phalangeridae > Phalanger > Phalanger gymnotis. The sequence goes on from CM053622.1 coordinate 782,666,349, forward strand.
CTTCTGTTTCACAGAACCTCAGCTCTGGAAGGGACCTCAGAGAGCCTTCTTGTCCTGATGCTGTAGCTCATGAGAAGCCCCTTTCCAACATCCCCAGCAAATGTTGGTCTTGCCTTTGGGTGAAAAGCTCAGGAAGGGCTCACTGCCTCCTGAGACAGCCAAGTCACTGCCTTGAGATGTCTGTGTTCCATGATCTCAAGGATAGGGCTCACAACGCAACACCTACCTGCCCATCGTATGTGACTTTTGTCCATGTCCGTGAGGTCTTCACAGAGGCCTTCCTCTAGTTCTGGCACAGATGCCAGTAGAGAGGATGTAGACTGTCCAGCACATATTCCTTGCATCACTACGTGATGAAGCAGCCCTCTTTTCTGGATAGACATCTTTCTCATGGTGCTCCTCCCACTCAGTAGCATACCCTCCCTATACATCAGCCTTGGAAACGCTTGTCAGAATTACTAGATGTTAAAGACAGCATGAGAGAGTGGATAAGGCTTTGGAGCTGGAGTCCAGAAGACCCGTGTTCAAAACCTGCTTCAGACACATTCTAACAGTACCCAGTTCACTTGAGCTCTCTGAGCCTCAGTTCCTCATTCATGAAAGGAGGGGACTCTACCCTCTAAGTTCCCTTCTGACTGTAAATTTATGATCTGGCCTTGAAGACCTGCTCTTCTGACTGCCCCATTTTGTAGAAGGGGAAACTGAGGCCCAGTACAGATGAGCAATTTCCCCACAGCTAGTAAACAGTAGACCCTACACTTGCAGTAAAATCTGCTGTCCGTCTTATCAGAGTACATCATCCCAGAAGCAGACGGTCCCCAAGTAGATTCTGTAGGCCAAGAGCGTGTGGAGCACAAAGCTCATAGAATGACCTGGCAGAGACTAACAACTATTGGTGTAAGTCTCAGGAGACTTCTCCTTGACCAACATCCCCAGAAAAGCTATTTGCAAGGCCAGAAGCCCAGAGCCCAGAATAACTGCTAGTGTATTGGCCAGTGTGCTTTGGGATTCCCTGAAGAAGGAAAAATTCCATCCATTTCCCAGAGGCCCATGGGGGAATTTTAGCTCTTGACCCTTTTCTAGAAACCAGTAGGAGGGGATTGTTTGCAGAACAGCAAGCTTTAAGAGGCTTGGCATTTCCATCTCCCACTTTAGCCCCAGAACACAATAGAAATGAATGGACACAGTGGACCCCTTTCTTCTGTAGGAGCTAGCCTCGGAGAGGAACTTCTTGGGAGAGAGAACTTGAGAAGCTGAGGGAGAGTTATGTCCAGGGAAGAAACCAGGATCTACCTTCCCCACTTCTGTAACTTTCCTGGTGTCTCTGCTACCCACCTGTGCTCCTAGCAGGAGCTAATCGGTCCCCTAGTTACACCAATGACTAGGCAGCGCATTAACTCACTTGGCCAGAGCATGGGGTTCATGGGGCCAGTCATAGTTTTGTAAGAGCTAAAAATGATCTTAAAAGATCATCAGGTCCAAACCTTGAATTTACCCTATGAGGAAACCAAGGCTCAAAAAGGGGAAGAGACTTGTCCAAGGTCACACAAGTACTAAATTACAGTCAGGATTCAAACCCAGTTCCTCTGACTCCAAATTCACTTTCTTTCCATTATTCTATGGACAGATTCAATCCCCATAAGAACCAATTAATCAATTACTACAGAATCCTAGAATCTCTGAGTTAGAAGGACCGTCAGTAGAAGTTAGTTACTTCTAATCCTATTCCTATCTGAAAAATGAATGTGCTCTATAATATATCTAATGAATGGTTATCTGGAGTCTGTGTGAAGACCTCCAGGTATGGAGAATTTGCCTCCCTGGGAACCTGTTTTACTTCTTGACAACTTTTATTGTTCAAAAGTTTTTCCTGACATCAAATCTCAGTCTGGCACCTCTTTGCATCTTCCACCCATCGCTCCTCATTCTGCCATCTGAAGTCAAACAATATCTAGTCCCTCTTCCAAGAGATAGCCCTGTTCAGGTACTTGAAGACATCTTTCACAAACCCTGTGAAGTTTTTCTTCTTCCACCACAAAGTCCCTAGTTCCTTCCACTCATATTCCAATGGCCCAGACTCATGATCCGATTTGCCTTGTCTGGATGCTGCCCAAGTCTATTAAGCACCTACTATGTGCTAGGCACTGTGCCAAATTCTGGGGATACAAAGAACCCCTCCTGTCAAAAAAAGTCCCTGCTCTTAAGGAGCTCAGAGCCTGATGGGGATAGACAACTTCCAAATAACCAAGCATAAACAAGACATATGCAATATACATTGGAGATAAATCTCAAAGAAAAGGCACTAAGATTATGAAGGACTGGGAAAGGCTTCTTGCATAAGGTGTAATTTGAAGGAAGCCAGGGAAGCCTAGAGGGAGAGCATTCCAGGCCTGAGAGATCACTGCTGAGAACATTCCCAGTTAGGGGATGGAATAGCAAGGAGGCTGGTGATGCTGGATCGCAGCATACATAGAAGGATACGAAGATGTAAGAAGCCTGGAAAGGGAGGAAGAGGCCGGATTGTGAGGGACTTTTAAAGCCAAATAGAGGATTTTACATTTGGTCCTGGAGGTAACGGGGAGCCAGTGGAGATTGTGGAATAGGGGGATGACCTGGTCACACTTGCACTTTAAGATCAACTTTGCAGGTGAATGTGGGGGAGGACGGACTGCTTATCAGTGTCTCTGCTCAGTTCTGGTGCCTCAAACTAACCACAGAATTGCCAGTCTCAGGCAGATTTCTTGTAAATGTTTCCCTTTGATCATAAGAAAATGTGGATCGATTCTGTACGCTAACAGAAAAGGACTTTAAATATCTTTCTGATCAATGGTGGATTCACAAACTCCTCATTTTTAAAATGTTCAACACAAGAGGTCGGGCCATAAGGACACTGGTGATGTGCTCCCGGATCTTCCTTCCTTGAAGGTGCCACATTGTGAAGACACATTGAGAGGGCGTGAAAGTCTTTCAGGGATAGAATTATAGATTTGGAGCTGGAAGGGACTTTAGAGGCCATCCAGTCCACCACCCCCCCCTCCATTTTACAGATGAGGAGACTGAGGCCCAGAGAGTAGAAGGGATTTGCCAAACCTCTCATGGATACTAAGTGGCTGAGGCGGGATCAGACCTTCCTGACTCCAAGGCCAGGGCTCTATCTACTATACCATGTTGTTTCTCAAGATAGTCGATAGACCACTTCGTCGTCTAAGGCCGGGTAAAAGGAGGAAGAGTGTGTGGAGGGATGTCAGAGGGTTTTGAGATGAAGAGAGTGGAAGAAGAGGGAGCTCACCTTGCAGAATGGCCTTAGTTTTCATACTATTATTGACACAGATCAAGTAGGCCATTTAAGCTTGTTGTGATTGAATTTTAACAAAAGGGTAGTGAGCAAGATGACATTACTGTCATTTGTTGACTGATAGCCTGGTTCTCATCTGAAACACAGTTAGCTTGGGATCGTAGCTCTAGAGCTAAAGGGGCCAAAGAGGCCATTTAGACCAACCCCTTCATTTTACATCTGAGGAGACTGAGTCCCAGAGAGGTGAAGTGCATTAGGATCACGGGATCATAGATACTGAGCTGGAAGGGACCCTAGAGAGCAGAAGCGACTACCTTGGGAAACACTTCTCTCTGGGACAGAGTTTGAACCCAGATTTTCCAGACTGCAAATCCAGTGTTTTGTCCACCACCTCCCTGGATAGAAGAGCAGTAGTCAGGAAGCATCTCGGTCCCAAATCTTCCAGAAGGTAAAATTTAGTTGTGAGATGACCCCATTCACCGGTTGTGGATTTGCCTCTGTACAAGTGTCCTCCCTGCCTGAGCTGGTCGACCTCCACACCTTTGGAGGAGCTTTCCAAGAGAAAGAGGAGGGGATTGGACAAGATGGCCTTCAGTTCTAAATAACAACAATTATAATAGCTGGTTTTTGTATGAGACTTTGAGATTTACAAAGCACTTTACAAATGTCTACTTTGATACAGCAACCTAGGGCTGGGGGAGGTGGTCACTCTTACTCTCCCTATTTTCCATATGAGGAAATTGTGGCAGGCCCAGATCACCTAGCGAGTAAGTGTTTGGTGCCAGATTTTAACTAAACCCTTTGGACTTTTCGAGGTGACTGTGTGCGCCTGCCATTGGGTTCACGTGGATCTTCTTGCCTCTTGTTAGACCAACTTCTTCCATAATCTCCACTGCAGGTCCTGCCGTAGAAAGCAGATTCCTTCAAAGATGAGAAGGAAGTGTTAAAATAAAGAAGGTATGCACATGGCACGTGACTGTATGTGCTATACATGAAGGGAAAAGTATTAATTATGAGATTTTGAGTACTGTTTAATGCCAGTTTAGTCAATGTGGAGTAGTGAAAGAGCCTAGAATTTAGAATTGGGAAATCTGGGTTTAAATTCCACCTGTGCTATTTACTGGCTATGTGATCAGGTGCTTCACTTCACCCTAGAGCAGAGGTCCCTCCAACCTTTTTTTGTGTGCCTCTAACTTTTGGCAGGCTGGGGAAGCCTATGGGTCCCTTCTCAGAATGATGTTTTTAAATGCATAGGATAAATACCAAAGATTACGAGGGGACCCGGAGCTTAGTAAAAATGAAGGTGTAACTTTTTTTCCCATCCAAGTTTATGGATCTTTTGAAACTTTGCCATTGACACTTAAAGGGTTAAGTACTTCTGACTTCTAAGGCAGCCTGCATGGTGTAGTGGAGGGAGTCCTGGACTTGGAAGCAGGATATTTTAGCAGCTGTGTGACCTCATGTAAGTCACCTAAACCTTCTGAGCTTCAGATTCCTCAACTATAAAATGATAGAGTTGAACTAAAAGCCCTTTTCAGCTCTGAATCTGTGATCCTATGCAAAATCAAAAGAGGCTGGAATCATATCGAGGGATATACTCACTTTCGGACTTGGAAGGGACCTCAGTAGACATCGAGTCCAACCTAAACCTAAAAAGAAGAGCTGGAAAGGAGCTTTGATTCAACTGGATTTTAGAAACGGGTTCCACTTAAATCCTTATTACGCTTTGACTTACCAGTGGAGGGATGACAGGAAGTAAAATGTTCTTCCATTCTTCTAATGTTGCGTGTCAGAAGGACCCTTCGAGATCATGGCATCCAATGAAACGACCCTTAGAAATCGTGGCATCCAACACACAGCATCCCTTTCTATTTTAGTCGTTTCAGTTGTATCTAACTCTTCATGACCCCATTTGAGGTTTTCTTGGCAAAGATACTGGATTGGTTTGCCATTTCCTTCTCCAGCTCATTTTACAGATGAGGAACTGAAGCAAACAGGGTAGGCAAACTGAGCAGACTTGCTCAGGGTAACACAGCTAGTAAATGTCTGAGACCAGATTTGAACTTGGGTTTCCTGACTCCAGGCCTGACACTCTATGCACTACAGCACCATTGAGCTGCCCACTGTACCCATGTTAAAAGGGCCCTTTATGATTTCCCAACAAAAAGGCCCTTAAAGATCATGGAGTCCAACCCATAGCTCTTGTGGGAATCTCATCCATAACATCTGGTCCAGTGGTCAGTCCTAAAGACCTTTCTTAAAGACCTCTAATCATTGTCTCCCAAGGCAGCCCTTTAGAACACTTAACTGTGAAGAGCTGCTCCCTTACATTGAGCCTAAATCTGCTTTTCCCACTGCTGCCCCTGCTTCTAGTTCCACCCAAGAACTGAGGCGAATAAGTAAATCTACTTGCACATGATAGCTCTTCAGATGTTGGAAGAAAGCTATCTCGTCCCAAGGGGGTAGGGCATGGGAAAGAAGGCTGGTCCAATGGGGAATGAAAGCTCAGATGCCTTAAAGACTTGCCACAGTGGATGATGGACCTCCAGACTTATACACTGCCCTCCAACTCTTGTGGCTGGCTCCTGGCCCTTTGCTAGTTTTTATTTCCAATTAGTCTCCTTGTGAGGTGTCACAAAATGGGACAAAAGTAGGGAAACATAGAAGGCATTGAGAGAAGCCTCTTGGGGTGTCCTAGGCTGAGAGAACAGAAAGAATCAGTCAGCCAAGACATTTATTGAGCATTTACTCTATGCAAAGTAGAATATGTGCTCCTTGAAAGAGAGATCATGACTTATTTTTTCATCTTTGTATATCCAGTCCTTACCACAAGTGCCTTACTCATATTAAGAGCTTAGTAATGCTCAATGAATGAATTTATGAATGAATGAATTTATGAATGAATGAATGGATTTATGAATGAATGAATGAATGAGAAACTTTGTTCTTAATCCTCTAGGACGATACAAAAGAAATAGACCTCACAATCTCTGGAATCTTATGTTCCTACTGATGGAGCCTACTTGAGGAGATAATATATATGTATGCGAAAGAGTCAACGCTTACAAAGAAATTAGACAAATTAACTTAGACCCAGCTGTGCAGATAAATGATTAGGGAAACAAAGTGGCAGAATAGTGAGTATAATGATTGGAGGAGGCTTCCTAGAGAAAGTGAGCTTTAAAGGCAGGAAGGGTCATGGAAGAGATAATAGCGAGGTCATCCCAAGACTGGGCATGTTACCCTCCCCCTAATAGAATGTTAGTTCTTTGAGGGCAGGAATGGTTTTTCATTTTGTCTTTGTATCCCCCTGCACGTGTACAGTATTTGGCACATAGTAACAGGTGCTTAAATGCTTGTTGAATGAGTAAGTGAATGTATGAAAGAGTCACCAGGGAGGGAAGCACAATGGATTCTGTGGGTGCCAGAACTAGAGGCCAGCAAGTCCTAAGTTCTCATTTTGTAGATTAGGAAACTGAAGCCCAGAGAGGTTCAATGACATGGCCAAAGACACACAGTTAGTAAGCAACAGAACTGAGATTCTACTCCAAAGATGGAAGTGTGAATAGAAGAATAAGAACGCAGCTGAAAATCAGAACTGATATTAGAAGGAAACCTTGACACACACATACACCCCGACCCCACCCCAGACCACTGCAAAGCAAATCCACTGAGGATTTGTTTCCAGATTCCTGGAAACCCACATACAGATCCAAAAAGCTGAGCCGACCATGCAGTGATATGCTGAACTCTGGTCTTTCTCTACTCAGAGCATCTTGTTGACATTCTGAAGTCCCCAGCTCTGCTAGGCCAGATCCATCGCCTGATAACACTGACGCCAGCAGGGAAGGGCCAGGCCCAAGCCACGGTGTTTGACCTCTGTCCCAGAGGAGATTAAAACGATTCCTAATTAATAGCCTGCAGAATAGTTACCTTGGCTGGCAAGTAATTGAGAGCCCATGGCCACTGGAGGCTGACCCATAAATTGTGCCTAATTAGCCCAGGATCAGGCCACCAGCCACTGGGTGCTTCTAACCTAATTAGGTCTTCCTGGAGACATTGCATGACTGGTATCCCTCTTGTCTTCACAATGGCTGGCTTTTATGTGAACCTGGCTGAGTGACCTCCAAATGCTACTTCTGGTAGGCAGAAAGCTGGCAAAGAGAGTCCTGAGTATACTGTTTGTCTTTTATCCTTCGAAATATACCTCTCATCTCACCTTCTCTATAAGCCCATTTCCTGCAGTGTCTAGCTTGGTCCCAAAACACCACTAACCCTCAGTGTTGGGCCTCTCGTTGGATTATCGGACAGTTTATGGATTCTCGGGCAAAGACTTTTAAAAAAAATTTTAAACTTTTTTTTATTAATAGCTTTTAGTTTTATATCACATTCACTTCCAAATATATTCCTTTCTCCTCCCCTACCTAGTGTCTCCTTTTTAACAATGTTTTTTTTTAAAAACAGAAATGAAAAAGCAGTCTAGCAAAACAATCCATATAACAGTATATTCAGTATTCTATTTTTTAAATTTTTTTTATAAATTTGATTTAATATATTTAGTTTTCAGCATTGATTTTCACAGGACTTTGAATTACAAATTTTCTCCCCATTTCTACCCTCCCCCCCACTCCAAGATGGCATATATTCTGGTTGCTCTGTTCCCCAGTCAGCCCTCCCATCTGTCACCCCACTACCCTCCCATCCCCTTTTCCATTCCTTTCTTGTAGGGAAAGATAAATTTCTATGCCTCATTGCCTGTGTATATTATTTTCTTGTTGCCTGCAAAAACTTTTTTTTGTTTTTGAACATCTATTTTTTAAAACTTTGAGTTCCAAATTCTCTTCCCTCTTCCCTTCCCACCCACCCTCCCGAAGAAGTCCAGCAATTCAACATGGGCCATATGCGTATCATTATGTATAACCCTTCCACAATACTCATGTTGTGAAAGACTAACAATATTTTGCTTCTTCCTAACCTATCCCCCTTTATTGAATTTTCTCCCTTGACCCTGTCCCTTTTCG
>CM053622.1:782675164-782732889 GCA_028646595.1 Phalanger gymnotis
CTTCAGTATATTTTTCAGTATTTTTGGGGGTCTCCTTTAGCAAGTCATTGACTTATTTTTCGTGGTTTTCTCTCATCCTTCTCATTTCTCTTCCCAATTTTTCCTCTATTTCTCTAACTTGCTTTTCCAAATCGTTTTTGATCTCTTCCATGGCCTGAGACCAGTTCATGTTTTTCTTGGAGGCTTTTGTTGTAGGCTCTTTGACTTTGTTGACTTCTTCTGGCTGTATGTTTTGGTCTTCTTTGTCACCAAAGAAGGATTCCAGAGTCTGAGACTGAATCTGGGTGTGTTTTCGCTGCCTGGCCATGTTCCCAGCCAACTTACTTGACCCTTGAGTTTTTCAGCGGGATATGACTGCTTGTAGACTAAAGAGTTCTATGTTCCACGCTTGGGGGGAATGTGCCAGCTCTGCCTCACCAGCACTCCTCCTTCCCCAAGAAGCCCCAACATGTACTGGACTTAGATCTTCAGCAGGCTCTTCACTCCTGCTCTGATCTGCCACTTAATTCCTCCCACCAGGGGGGACTGGGACCAGAAGCAACTGCAGCTGTAGTTCTGTAGCTGCCCCACCTCCACTGCCCCCAGGGCGGTGGCTGAACTGCAAACTCTATCCCAGTCCCTAGCAGCTTCTCCCACTAACCTACTCTGTTGTCTTTGGTGTTTGTGGATTGACAAGTCTGGTAACTGCTGCAGCTCACTGATTCAGGGCACTAGGGCACGCTCCAGCCGGCTCCTGGTCTGGTTGGTCCACGCTGCCCATGCTGGGCTCTGCTTCGCTCCCCTCTGCTCCCAGCTCTGTTTGGGATAGACCTTACCCAGAGAGTATCCAGGCTGTCCTGGGCTACAGCCCTGCTTCCCTCTGCTTCCCTGTGGGTTCTGCAGTTCTAGAATTGGTTCAAAGCCATTTTTTATGGGTTTTGGAGGGACTTGATGGGGAGCTCACGCTAATCCCTGCTCTCCAGCCACCATCTTGGCTCCGCCCCCCAGTATTCTATTCTTATAGTTCCCCACTTTTGAAAAAAAGAAGCAGAGATTTATATTTTCCCGTCTTTTCTCTGGGACCAATCCTAGTCATTACAATTACACAGCATTCAGTTTACATTGGTATAATAGTTGTGTGTACTGTTTTCTTCCTTCTCACATCTACTCTGCATCAGTTCTTATAAATCTTCCTGTCCTTCTCCGAATTCTTCATAGTTATGTTTTGTTAGAGGCAACTATGGCAGAGTAGGCAGAGAGCCTGCTCCAAAGCCAAGAAGACCTAGGTCAATTCCTATCTCTCAGACTTAGGAAAGTGCCCTCATCATTTCTTTAAAAGTATAAGTCATGAAGAAGACACAGCGCATCTTGGCAGAGTAAACTCTTCACCAGGAGTTTTCCTCAACAATGAAATCACCGGCCCAGAATCCCTCATCCAGGCTTTTTTTGCAGCTTAGTAGTATTCTATTATGTTCCCAGGCCACAATTTATTTAGCCATTATTGTGGGGCACAGAAGCCACCCTTTGGTAGCTTCTCTTTCCTCTGTAACACAATTTGTTTCCCCTTTCCCTGGACATTCAAAAGTCCCCTGGTAAATTGGAAAGGGCAGCTGTATAATCATCAGTCAATCACTTAACTCCTTGGAGCCTCAGTTTTCACACCTATAAAATGGGAGATAATAGTACTTGCCCAGGACCTCTCCTTCATAGGATCATTGTGAACAAAAGAAATTCGAGCTAATATTACCCAGCTCTCATGTGCTCAGGAAAGGCAAAGTAAGTTTAGCTACAGGATCTGGAAGAGAAAAGGACCTTAGAGATCATCTATCCAGTCCTCTTGTTTGACAGATGAACCGAGGAAGGTCCAGAAATATTAAATGACTTGTCCAAGGTCACATAGCTATCCACTGGCAGAGCCAGGGAAGGTGGCTGCCCTCTTCCCCCACTGCCGCTACAATTTCCACCTTCCCCAATTTGGCAAAATAAATTTTGTTGAATGAATTCTGAGACCACATATAAACAGTTGAGGATTATCATGTTATAAAAAATTGTTGTCCATCCCACTACAATTGGTATGGAGGGGGTGTGATTTGCTAGTGTATAATTAGTCCTCTGTGAGTGCATTTATGCGTATGTATTTATGGCCCTTTAAATGTATTCATCTTCTCCATCTGGTGGTAAACACCTCGAATTCAAAGACCACCCCTCTTTACGCCCTGGAAGGGTCCATAGTGAGTAATACAAGCTCCAGACACTCCTGGGAGATGCTGGGGAAACGTGACTGGATGGGGATAGTGTGAGTTGTAATTTGGTAGGAAGTGAGGTGATCTATTCAAGGCTTCCTTCTAGCAGGCATGTGCTTTGTTATTAAGAGCTCTTCCTACTTTGTATTTCCAGTGTTTCCCCCCTCTGGGTCCCCTCATCCATCTCTTGACTTCCACAGTGAAGAGGGTTATTCCCCTCCATTTTCATAGTAAAGAAGCTAAGGCCTAAAAGACCTTGTGACTTTTCCAACATCACACATTAGACCAACTTGAGCTGATGCCCCAGAGTTTCTGCAGCTCCTGAGTCAGGTTGCTTTTTGGAAGGGGTGGTGAGTAGCAGAACAGGCTTCCACACCCCTGGGCCCACCCATTTTGCTTGGCCCCAGATGGGCAGAACTGAGAGGAATGGGTGGGACTAGCAGGGAGGCAGGTTTAGGTTCAAGATGGGGTTGGGGGAAGAGAGATTTCCTAACAATGAGAATTATTCTGCCCCCCACCCAAAAAAAAGGTTGAAGGAACTGACTTACTGACTTGAAAAGCAGTGAGTTCTCCATTACTGGCTATTCATATTGAAACTGGACAGAGCCTGGCACTTGTTTGATTTCATGGAGAATGAATGGCCATTTATTGGACGTGGTGTGGAAGAGATCTTTTTTCAAGCACAGGTTGGGCTAGATTGCCTCCAAGATTCCTCCAAGCTCACAGAAACACTACAAGGGTTAGAATGGACCTCAAAAGCCATCTGTTCCAACCCCTACTTGTACAATAATTGTCTTTACAACATTGCAGACAAGTGGTTGTAAGCCTCTAGCAATGGGGAGCCCATAGCCTCCCTAGGCCACCTAGTATTGCACATGAGGAAGTTTTTCCTCATATCCAACCTCAGTCTGTCGCTTTTGCACCCCTTGCTCCTAATTATATCATCTGGACATGAGTTTAATCCCTCTTCCATCAGGCAGCCCTTGAGATGCTCACATGACTCAATCACCAAGCATTTATTAAATGTTTATTATTTACTAGGCACTTACTCAGCCGTCACAACTCCTCCCCAAACCTCCTCCTCTCCAGACCAAACATCCCCAGTTCCTGATCGTCAGGGGCCATGAACTTGGAGCCCTTCCTCTTCTAGCCCCAGCCTCTGCCTATTGGGCAGAACTCAGGTCCTGTAGGCATCTCATCTTCAACAGTCCAAAACAGAGGTCATTGTCTTCTTCCCTACACCCACCCTTCTTCCAGACTAACCTGTTACTGTCAAAGGCACCATCATCCTTCTAGTTAACCCTGTTGGCAACCAGAGAGTCTTCATTCTCAATTACTCCATGTGGCTGGTCAGCTGCCAATCTGGTTACTTCTACCTTCATACTACCTTCATACTTTTTCTTCGGCCTCCTTCTCTACCTCTTCACCTCCCAACCCCCCTCTTGCATTAGCCTCCTAATTGACTTCCCTGCCTCATGCCTCTCCCCACTCCAATCCCTCCTCCACACAGTGGCTGAAGCTGCTTTCTTTAGACATGGCTGTGACTATGTAACCCAACTTCTCAGTAAACTCCCATGGTTCCCACTTACCTTTAGGATCAAGTATAAACTGCTCTGTTTGGTTTTTAAAAGACTTCACAACCTTTCTGGTCTTCTTACACTTTACTACTCCCCTCTACACCCTCCATAATCCAGTCACATTTACAACTTTTTTCATGTCTTTTCCCTGGGTGTCCTCCATGCCTGGGAAGCTCTGTCTCCTCATCTCTTGTCTCCTTCAAGACTCAGCTCAAATCCTACCCTTCTGTAGAAGGCCTTTCTCAGTCTCTTCCCTACCCCCCTTCCCTCTAAGATTTTGTTCATTTTTTTCTGTCCTGCCCGACTTTTCTGACCCAAGTTGAGGTTTTCTTGGCCAAGATACAGAAGAGGTTTGCCATTTCCTTCTCTAGCTCATTTTGCAGATGAGGAAACTGAGGTAAACGGTAAAGTGACTTAGCAAGGATCACACAGGTAGTAGGTGGCTGAGGCTGAATTTGAACTCACATCTTCCTGACCCCAGAGGTGGCTTACCTTCTATGTACTGCATTTATCTTGTATACATCTATAGATGTACAAGTTATCTCCTCCACTAGATGGTGAACTCCTTGAGGTCAGGGACTGTTTTTGCCTGTCATACATAGTAAGCCCTGCTCATTGTTTATTGGTTGTTTCTTGTTGCCCCATCTGGATTCACTTCTATAGATTTCAAGCAGCTAGGGGGATGATCACACTTGGAGAAGAGCTGAGGCCTACAGCACCCCTCCCATACCTTTCTAGGCTTCCCAGGGCAGGGCTTCCGGGCATCTGCATCCAGGGATCTTCAACCTGGAGGGAACCTGGCCCCTCCCTCACAGCTGTCTGGGCTGAAGGACAGATCCTCCAGCCGCTAGAGGGGATTAGCCTTGATGCTTTTCTTGGAGCAGCCACTGTTTAAAATCCCTTCTTAATAGTAAACAGAGCCTGCTGTCCCTTCAGACCGGCCTGGAGGGAGATTTGGCAGCTCTCAGCAGGAGGGAAAGCGGGAAGGGGAGGGCGGGGGAAGTGTCCAGCTCTGGTTTTAGCAGTTTGGGACCCTGGCCAGTGTGGGCTCTGCACCAGGACTGGCTTTGCTGAAGAAGCCTCATTATTGGCAGGCCCAGACCCAGCATCCCAAGTTATTGCTTGCAGGGGTAACTGCTCTGCTTCCCACAGAGCCTGGTGCCAGTGGGGGGTGGCAAGGTCGTTAGGGATTCCCAAGCTCTAAGCCTGAGCTGCTCCTGAGAATGGGTTCAGGCTGGCATGCTCCCAGGGCCCCATGGGTGACCCGGGAATGAATCAGCCCAGCTACACCTTCCCTCTGGAGGATATTGGGTCTAGAGATGGAAAGGCCCTCAGAAACCATCATACCAACCTCTCCATCCAACTTGAGGAAACTGAGGCCCAGGGACGTAAAAATAACGTGCCTACGTTCCCATCTCCATCACCGGGAAGCATGTTCAAACTGGCGTGGGAGGCACCTTCCTAAGGGCTGGGGACACAAAGAAAGGCAAAGGCGGGGTGTCTGTCCTCGAAGAGCTCAGGCTCTAATAAGGGGAGCCACAGATAGAAACAGCAAATGGGGGGTGTCACACAGGAGGTATCGGAGGAAAAGATAGAGGGAGAATGAGAGACAGAGCACTAGCTGGCAGGGCCAGCAGTGCAGCCCGGGCCGGGGTGTGTGGGGAGGGGGGGAGGGCACGTTGCTGCCACGCCGGGGGCTGCTCGCCGGTTCAGACGGCGGCCAGCAGACTGTGGGTGCGTGTGTTGCAACGTCTGCTGGAGCTTAGAGCATCCTGTCCATATGTGCAGCTGGGGTGAGCTCCGGGCCGGAGCTGAGCCGAGCCGAGTGTGCGTGGGGCTTAGGATGGATGGGAAGAGGGCTGCTGGCACCTTGCATCTCATTTACAGCCCCGGGTTCACCGGCGGGTCAGCGGCTCTTCGTGACATCATCACATTTGTTTACCGTCTTCTGGGGAGGAAGTGCTGCCCCTGCTTAGAGTGGGCTTTCCCGCCCCCAGCCCCTCCCCCTGCCCTCCCTGCAGCACTCGTCCCCTCCCCCGCCTCAGCGCCCCCCTCCCCTTCCCCCTGCCGACAGTTGCTAGAAAACTCAGAAACCCCCCAGGGAGTCTCAACTTTAGATGGATTGGAAAAGGACTGGGTTTAGCTCTTCCTTTTCCGCACTCCCAGTTCCCTCCCCCCATCCCCGGCCCCCATCCCGTGGAAGAAGATTTTGTTTGACTCCAGGCGGGGCAGGATGGCTGCTGCTTAGCTGGAAGGAAGCGCCTTGGGAACTCTGTGGAATTAGAGACAGCTTTGTTCGACAACCTGTCGGCCCTTATGGATTCACTCAGCCAATCATCAAACATCTATTAAGTGCCTGCAGTGTGCCAGGCACTATACTAGGTTCTGGAGATACAAAAATGAAACAGCCCCTGCCCTCAGGGGGCTTATGTTCTATGGCAGAAACAATGAAATATACAAGTGTGTAGAGAATGAATGAATGAGCATTTATTAAGAACTTACTGCGCACCAGGCACCATTCTAGGTGTTGGGGCCACAAGTGCTTAAGTGAAGACATCTTCTACCATTAAGGGGGAGAAAGACAACAGATACAAAGCAAGAGTTTCTAACCTGAGATCCATGAACTTTATCCATCCGTCCATCCATCCATCTACCCACCCACCTTCTCTGTCTATATACAGCAACATATGTAGCTATAGATATAGGTAGATATACATCGTGATATTTCAATATTAATTAATGCTCAGTGTTTGAGGCATTTAAAAATATGTCCGAAGACATAAAAAGGGTTAGAACCCCTGACGCAAAGCAGACTGGTGCCCACGGAGGGCTAAAATAGAAGTTGCCAGGCCACTTTTTAAGTGACCATAGAAGGGAAAGTGCCCATCTGTGTGGATGGAGGAGGTTCCACACTCAAATGAAATCCCAGGTCCAGGCAGAAGAAAAA
Source organism: Phalanger gymnotis (assembly GCA_028646595.1). Classification (NCBI taxonomy): domain Eukaryota; kingdom Metazoa; phylum Chordata; class Mammalia; order Diprotodontia; family Phalangeridae; genus Phalanger; species Phalanger gymnotis. Next base: position 782,681,911 of record CM053622.1, read on the forward strand.
TACAAAAGAATCAATACAAGAGAAATCTGAGGTTGTTGGGGAGACCAGGAGCCAGCCATTAGGGAGAGCAGAACGTGGGTGAGGAGGGAGGGTGTTCATTGTGTGTTTCAGTCCTGGGAAACAGGCAGGACAAAGATGTGGAGGTGAGAGTGGGAGGGCTGTGTCAGAAGCAACAAGAAGGCCAGTTTGTTCGGAAAGTGCCCGAAGGAGAATAATGTATAATGAGGATGGAAAGATAGGTGGGGGCAGGTTGTAAACAACTTTAAACAGCCTTTGACCTGTATTTGTTGAACACAAGGCACTGTACTAGGCCAAGGAGACACAGATAGAGACAAGCACAGGAAGTGAGGTTTCATCAATTGAGGGAACTCATTCCAGCAACGTAGGTCAGCACCTTTTCTGTCCTTAGAGTCTTAGAGAATTGCTCTGGCTGTCCCTTAGGACCCTATCTTGGGCCCAATTCTGTTCTCTCTCCATGCCAAAGCATCTAGATTTCCAAGGGTCTGTGACCTTGGATAGGAAAAAAAGTGACATCTTTCTTTTCACTGACTTCTAGCTGAAATTTAGCATTTCCTTCAGTTATTTGAGGAGTGAGTGGACCATGGCTCTGAGAAAGGGTCCATTGGCCTTGACAAACTGCCAAAGAGGTGAAGAACTGCTCTATAAACTTTGGGGACAGGAGGTGGTCCTTTCTCCTCTCCTCCCCTTTCTTCCCTCTTCTTCTCTTTATAAAGACAGTGCCTGGAACCTACAGTAGTAGTAACTTCTCAATAGATAACTTGTCGAATTGATTTTTACCCTCACCTCTTTGGCTGGACTCTGCTCTCAGTTTTGGCCACTCTCAAAGCATGGCTCCCAAAACAATCCTCCAAATGACCCACAAATAGTTGCTTATAGTACTAATGCGGATTCTGTGACTCCAGTACCCTCCATGGACGCTGTTTCTGCCTGCTTTATATGGGGAGGCTTTGGGGGGCAGTAAGTGGGAAAAGGGGCCTATATCCCCTTCCAGGGTAATTCCAGGATCAAAAAAATTTGAGAATCCCTAGTTTAGAGAACCACATTGGCTAGAGTGGAGAGCCCTTATCCTGAGCCTTATGTGTTAATTACCTACAGATCACCTCCTATAGGTCTTTCGTTCCTCAGGCTGGTACTGCCTCTCTAACCACCCCCCCCCCAAGAGTTTATTTGCCGAGGTGGGGTAGAAACCACCAAAGGCTTTTCCTCCAGTCCCTCTCTATGATCATGGGTCTAGAATTGAGAGGGATCTCCAAAGCTATCTAGGGCGATACTTTGTCTTACAGTTTAGTTGAGGAATAAGACATTCACACACAGATCACTATCTGAAGTGGGAATGGGGAAAACGAATAAAGGAAGCTTCCCTGGAAAAGGTAGAAAATAACCTCGGCAGAATGAAGAACAATAGAGATGGAGAGACTGACTAAAGATTTCTGACACGCAAACAAGATGTTCTAAAAATATAATCAAATAGTTGAATTTGTTGATTTAACATAATAGGTAGGTGTCTCGGTGGGGGAAAGAGTTGGCCAACTGGTACTCCATCCTTTTTGCCTCCTACGTTCTCTGGCAATGTCTAGTGATGAATACTTCCCAGGCTTTACCTGTATCCTTCCTGGAGGAGAGTGAGTGGTTTAGGGTTCTATTCTCCTTGTCCCTCTCCTAATTGCTAGAGATTTAATTGGGCACATATTTTTATGACAACTTGCTTTTAACTCTGGGGGCAATATAAGGGCCCATATGGCCCTTTCTCTGCTACTTTATGAAATTTATATCACAGATGAAAAGTTAATACAATCACAATAACTTGGAGATTCTCCAGTTAGAAAAATTCTGAACATTCGGACAGAGGTTTGGTTTCTTGCCTTCACTTAAATTTTGTGTATGTCCAGCTAACCCCCGGCTTCCTCCAGTCCTTTTCTCACCACAGTCTAAGTAGACGATTAAGGTTTCCTTACTGACTCTGTGTCTTTATATTTAAAGCAAAGTCGGGATACAGGAAGTGCTTGGATAAAGAAGCAAAAAGAGTTGATGACTATGCTTGTTACTGGACAGGTATATGGATGGGAAGTTGGGGAAAGAGTAGAGCTTTGGTGACTTCTCTCAGTCACTTGAAGAGGGGATTATATCCAGTAACTTCAGTCTGTGTTTTTTGGTCCGAGATACCTGCAAAGACCCAAAGATATCTCTCTATTGCTCTCTCTGTCTCTCTGGTCTCCGTCTCTTTTTCTCTCTCCCTCCCTACTCCTCTCAATTTCTCTCTATATATCTCTCCCTGTCCCAATTTCTGTCCCTCTCTTTTGTCTTCACTTTCTCTATTTCTGCTTTTCCTGTCTCTGTTTCTTCGTCTTACTCTCCTTTTTCTGTCTCTACTTCTGTCTCTGTCTCTGTCATGCTCCTCATTACCACTGTACTCCCACTCCTCTCCAGATCAGCTCAAGTCCTGGCTGGAGCCAAGAATGTCATTTCCCTAATGCTTAGCTCATCAAGTCTCAGGTCCTTCTTCCCAACTTCCCTTTTAGGGGCCGTGTGCATCTTTTTCAAACCTCCTAAGTATGACTCAGATTTGCTTGCTGACTCAAAGATCACAAAAGTCCACATTAGTCCAGACCCTCTGAATTCCAAATCCCAAAATGTTAGTCAAACATTATTACACTGATATCCTCCCTCTTCAAAATTACCTCAAATTTTCTTATTTGTGTACACTTTGGCTCTCCCAATAGACTGTTGGTCCCTTGAGGTCAGGGGCCATAAGTTTACACTTATTTCTTTATGTGACCCATCATATAGTACTGTGCCTACTACATCATAGATGCTTACTTAATAAGTGCTTCTTAGATTGCATTGGATTGGAATAATACCTGATCTTTTGAGCCACTATGGCAAGAATAGACCCTACCCAATCCTTATCCTCATTTACAGAGTACACATAGAGTATAAAAGTCTGCAGTGGGTATGTATGGTAGATCTGTATTCATCAGGCAATCTTCAGTAGCCTGAAAAGTTAGTGTTTCAGCTGGGAAAGGCTCAAGTAACTTTAACAAAGAATGGCCAATGGCACATTCAAAGAAGAAAGCCAATGCTTCACAGGGAGAACATACATTTATTTCTGAGCTAGACGGCATGGTGGAGATCTTCTGGTACGACCCCCTCCCTGCCTCCAACCTCATTTACTGAGGCCTAGAACAATCAAGGGATTTAGCCTAGGTTCCACAGGTAGCAAAGTGATGACTCGAACTTGGACCCTCTGATAGCAAATGCAGAAATATTTCCACCAGAGAGACTTCTGGATATCTAATACATGACCAGGAAAATCTGGCCTAAGTAATAGATCAGGATGTCTTGGGTGTATGCCCTTGCATCACTGACCTTTTTAAAAGTTTTAAGCAATACTCATACCATTTCTACCCCTCTGATATCATCTCATAACTTAGCATAGTGTCTGACACATAGTAGGTGCTAAATAAATGATGATTGATTATAGTAGAGAAACTGAGGCCCAAAGAGGTTCTGTTCTTAGACGCATCTATGGCTTCACCAGTGTGAATGAGTACTCCTTCTGATGACTTGAATCATAGCCCAAGCATGGGAGACTTCTCACTTCCCCGTTCCCATAAATCCCCTCAGGGGGTCCACTTTCCTCTTATTCTTTTGACGCTGATACCAAATCACACAATCAGCACACGTTTCCTAAGGTCCTGTTATGTGGCAGACACCTGCCTTGCATACAAATACAGAAAGGAAACAGTCCCTACCCCCTCAAGGGGCTTGCATTTGGACACAGAGAGACCAAACATCCAAATATAGGCGAATACAAAATAGATACAGGATAATCTGGTGGGCAAGGCTTTAGCTGCTGGGAGCATCAGAAGAGGCTTCCCATAGGCAATGGCTCTTGAGCTGAACCTCGAATGATTCTAGAAATTCTCAGAGGTCAAGGTGAGGAAGAAGGAGAGAGTGTATTCCAGGCCCTAGGGGCTGGCCAACTCAAAGGCATGGGCATTGAGTGCCCTGTGCCCTTCATGCCTTGCTCTTGTTGCATGGTCATTCCACACTCTCTTCCAGTCATTAGAGGACTCTCTAAATGCCGCCTTTTTATATAGTTCTTAATTGGTGATGTGTTACTGCCTCCTGTCAGCATCTCCTGCCCTTGGTTTGGTCACTTGCCCTTAATTGTAGAACAAGTCAGGAAGAGGATGGGCAGGAATCCATGGGATCCTCCCTTTTCTTGTAATTAGATTATGTGATTTTTTTTCTCTGACCACTGGCATGAAAAATGAAGACTGATTGATTAGCTGTAGATTCGAGGGACTGATCATCTGTTTCCTCATCTGCAAAATGGGGGTGGAGGGAAATGTAGATGATCTTTAAGGCCCCTTCCAGGGCTCTGTCCAGGATCCTGTGGTCCCCTGGGACCATGACTTAAACCTGAGCCAAGAGCCCTTTTCCCACATTCTCTCTGGGTTTCCTTCTTTGTTCGGGGAGGTGTCCGTGTTTTGGAAGCCTTCCCTTACTATCTGCCAGCTCCCAGGATAGGACTGCTTTCTCCCACAGGAGTTTCAATGTCCTCATCACTTCCTGAGTCCTGCCATGTCCTTTTTTGTTTGAAGCCAAGTTGTGTGTGGGGAGACAAGCCAAGGGGCAGGAGTGGGAAGACCGAGGGATGCCGAGGGAGCCAGGCAGGCCAGCTGCACCTTTAAGGAGATGGGACTTTTCTGGGAACACCGAACATCAAAGCAAACAGAAGGGGGACTTTTGAAAAGCTCGGCCAGATGGATTTATAATGCTTTCTGCTTTTCTTCCTCCTTTCCTTCCCTCCTCTCTCTGTAGGGCCCTCTCTCATCATCCCCCCGCCCCCCCCCCCCACCCCATCCTTGGAAAAGGCCTACTGGTCTGGTCTGCCAGGACAAAGCCAGTTCCTGGCATTGTTTGTCCCCAGGGCCTCTCCTTTGTTCCTTCCCCATTCAAGCCTCAAAGACTGGACAGTTCTGTGGCCCACTTGGGGGCTGGTTAATAGCAAACAACACCCCCTCCACTTCCCTGGCCTGCCCTCCAGCTTCTCCTGTGTTAAGCTGAGGCCACAGGCGGCCAGCAGACATTCATTCTGTGCTGGACAGAAGAGGGGCTCCTTGACCTGTGCTCTGAGACAAGCTGCTTCTCTGCCATGTGCTCCCCACCCCCCATCCGGGAAGTAACCAGAGTCCTCTTAGCTAGAACAATAGGCCCCTTGGCCACTCCGTTATGCCCTTCTCATACCTTAGACTCAATCCTGCTTATTATCTATGTGACCTTGGGCAAGTCACCTGCTTCCTCATCTGTAATGATACTTGAATTATCTCCTTCAGAGGGTATTAGACCATAGACCTATAACCTTGGGTTATGCTACCTATGTGTGTTTGTTTGTGTGTGACAGAGAGAGAGAGATGAGTAGGTCCACATTTATATACATGTATGTAATTCCCTGAACATACTGGCTTGATTGACTTAGATAATTCAAAGGGCGACAGAAAACCAGCGTAGGGTTGTCTAAATTCAATTCATTTCAACCAAATGTATTAAGTGACTACTGTATTTGAGGCACTTTGATAAGCACACACAGAGTAGTCTGTCCCTTGTCCTCAAAGAGTTTCCATTCTACTGAAGAGAAACAACCTAAAACAGAGAAGTAAATACAAGGTAATTGGGGTCAGGAGAAAAGATAAATGACCTGGGAGATCAATGAAATAACGGATGTGGAAGCACTTTGGAGAATATAAAGCCTTCTTCAATAATTATTCGAACCCACTAGCCAGATTCTCGGCTTTGAGTTTACGTGGACCAGGTATGAGCTTGAGAGCATCCCAGTAAACACTGTTATTGGCTTCTGCCCCTTCCCAGGCCCCCTCCCCCTGCAAACATCCAAATATGACTTGCACATCTAGGGCTAGAACCTAGAAGATGACGTCCAGGTGTGCCTCTCAACATCAGAGTTTTGTCTCTTACTCCATCTGCTCCAGCTCCTACTTAGTTCAGGCACCCAGGGTGGTCCAGGAAATCCTCTGTTTCTCTCTGGAGGGAAGCTCAGTCCAGGCCTGATCCATACAGAGAGAATCGAGACTCTACTGTTCCAAATTGTGTCTGCCCTCTGGTAAGCCAAGCTTGGCTCCATCAAAAGTTTCAAGTGCACCCCCCACCTCATTAGCACCTGTTGCTGTTCCCTGACCTAGACTGGAGCATACCAGGCCCCCAGACCATGTTTGTTTTCCCCATCTTGCCCACAAGACTGGGTTTTGTTAACCTCCTGCTAGAGAGGGTAAAAAGGTTGAGATTCCCATCAAAAACAAACCTAAAATTATGGCCCCTTGTGACTTTGGGGTGCCTAGGACCTTTTCTTTTCCTTTTAAAGCATCTTCTCTTCTCTCAGAAGACCAGGGCACAAACTGCCCCCACCAAAGAGCTGCTAAGAGGCTCAATTCCAATGGTCACCAAGCATTCCTCCTGGGACAGACCTGCCCTGACACAACCTGGTTCATGTCCTCGTGGGGCCTGGTTCTGCTGACCCTGAGACCTCTCCAGAAATGAAAGGACCTGTGACTCTGGGCTGTTAGCAGCTAGATATTACCTGAAAGAATGACCTGGAATTGGGGAAGGAACGAGGAGAGACAGGCATGAATGATTCCCCTGAAGAGGGACTGCAATTGGTATGCTTGTTCGTAAGCATTTACTGAGTGCCAACTGTGTGCAAGAGGATTGTGTTAGGCTGGGGCTACAAAGAATATAAGATATGGTCCCTACCCTTAAAGGACTCATGGTCTGCAGTTGAGAGAAAGAGAGAAAGATAGGAAGTATACATACATACATACATATAGACATATAATATATATACATACATACATACATAAACACACATAATTCAGAATAACCACAAGTCCAAGAGACCTTGGGCAAGTGCCCTCATGTCTCTGGGCCTCAGTTTCTCCATCTGTAAAATGAGGGGGTTGGAGTTCAACCTCTGAAGTCCGTTCTTGTTCTAAATCTCTTATTGCAACAATAATTCTGTGGCCCTTGACCTTAGGTTGTAGGTATGTTGTAACTATGCCCTAACTACAATATGTGAAGCTATGATTGCCAAACGAGTGCCTTAGAGAACCACTGTAGAACAGTGGGGAATCCTTGGTGCTGGGGTTTAAAGACATGAGTTTCAGGCTTGGCACATCCGCACGCTTTCTTCTGGACCCTGAGCAGGACATTCGGTTGCTTTGGGCCTCAGTTTCCATCACTGATGACGCTGGTGTACAAACTAAATCCAAGAGTAAATCTTACTGCCAATGACTGCCACCTCTCCCCACAAAACCTCAGCCTATCCCTGTCCTGAAAGTTAATCAGGGAGCAGGCAGGGTTAAGTTTCAAGGAGTCATAAATCTCTCTTCCTGTCCTCTCTCCCACATCCACCCACTGCAAAGCCCGGATTTTCTCAGGGGTGGAAGAGGGTGAGGAAAGCCTGTTCTCTTAGCCCCATTCCCTGACACTGGTCAGCCTTGGAGTGAGGTCATTCTGAGGTCACATGGGGCAAAGAGGCCCCCCCCCACCCCCTAGGGCTGTCCTACCCCCAGAGGGGATTACCCTCCCTGCTGGGCTGCTGCCCTCCCCAATTTTCTGGTCAGTAACTTTCTGAAAGAAGAGCCGGGCTCCCATGGGAGGGGATCTGGGACAGGGGGAGGTACAGAGTCCCTGCATGGGGGAAGGGGTGGGGGAGAGAGGGGGAGCTGCCCATCCGCCCCGGATGGTGGCTGAAGGGATGGGGGGGAAGCAAAGAGACAGTGGCTGGATGGGATCCAGGCCTGGCAGCTACCTGTCTAAGAAGAGAGATTACATTTTCTCTCTTCCCCCCCCCCCCCCCCCCCCCCCCCCCCCCCGTCCCTCCATCACCAGCCCCAAGCTCCAACAAAGCCTTCCTCTTGAGGACTGTATAGCAAATATGTGCCTAATGAAAGAAGGCTGAGCTAAAGCCCTCGCCAGCTGTGGTCCTCTTCATCCTCGGTAACAACCCCCCCCCATCACCCATGAGCCCTGTATTATATAATTATAGATCAAAACTGGAAGCTGCCAGAGAAGTCAATGAATCCACCCCTTATTTTACAGATGAGGCACCGAGAGGTTAAGTCACTTGCCCAGGGTCACACAGCCAGCAATTGTCAGAGACAGGAGTTGAACTCAGAATTCTTGACTCCAAGTGTAGTACCCCATCCGCCTACCTGACGACCTAACTGCCTGGTCCTTCATGTGTGGCCTGGGCATTCTGCAGAACAATACAGGCAAGGTGGAAGGGGGATATCCTTGCCCTCCCCCAATTTTAAAAGATTTGAAACTGATTCTGAAGAGGCAACCCCTGCAAGGCTTTCCTGCTCAGATGTTTTACTGTGGTTGCGTCTTCCTCATAGGTAGACTTTAGTCCAACTCAACAAGCATTTATTAAGCTCCTGCTATGAGCCAAAGAGTAGTATGGTAAAGAGATAGCCCACCCCGGGGTGAGGAAGGCCTGGGTTTAAGTCCTAACTCAGACACATTTTGGCTATGTGACTCTGGACAAGATGCTTACCCTCTCAGGGCCCTCAACAGCTTTCAAACAATTTTCCAGCTCGAGAAGGTGCTGACCTGTGTGCGTGAGAGGAGTTTCCTCATCCATCAATGAAATTACTTCTCCAATCCCTTTCCCTGACCCTATGTAGCCAAAATGAGACCCTCCAGGATGTTCCCCCAGTCTACTGGGGGAAATCACATGTATACGCAAGTCAATGCAAAATCCAGTCCAACTTAATACAAAGTGATTGGGGCACATGGGGCCTTCTAGATTTCTCTCTAAGCTTCCCTGTCCCTCAAAAGTGGACCATTAGTGGTAAGGACAAGCGGGAAAGGATAGACTCTAGGTCCAGAGTTCTATCCAATAACCTACATTACCCAGCAGCCTCTCTATGCAGACTCGGCACAATCTACCTGTCTGCCCCTCCATCTCCACCTGCCTGCTGGACTTCTCCTTCAGAAGGACCCAGAGGAATCTCACACTCAGCCTGATCCTCTGTTCAAAACAGAGCTCACCATCTTTCCCCTCTAAACCCCCTCACCAGCCCATCTCCTAACTTCTATATTTCTGTCAAAATTACCACCACTCTGCCGTTCACGAGGATGTATCACCTTGGAGTCATCCTTACCCAGCTTCCATATCCAGCTGATTTCCAAGTCTCATCTAATCCATCTCCTCAAGGTCTCTTAAATCCATCCTCTTCTCTTTTTGCATCATAACCAGTCCAATCCCTGCCTTCATCACCTGTTCCATGGCTCACTGCATGAGCCTCCTCATTGATCTCCCTGTCTTATCCACTCTCCATGGAGCTGCCAAGTGTACCATCCCAAAGCACAAGCCCTATCATGGCAGCTTTGGGGCATCCTTTCTGCCTTTAACATAAAATTTGGCATTTAAAAGCTGCAACCTGACTCTTGCTTGTCTTTCTAGAATGATCTCAATTTTCTTCTCCCTCATACACTCTACATTCCAGCCAAACTGGCCTACTCACTGTTCCCAGACACAAGATTCCATCTCTTATCTCCATGTTTTTGCACAGGCTGTGCCACATGCCTAGAATGCTGTTCCTCCTCCCTTCTGCCTTTTGGAAACCCTAGCTCCCTTCAAGCCTCATCTCAGTTGCCACCTCTTTCAAGGCCTTTCCTGATTTCTTCCCCAAATTATTACTAGTCTCCCAATTACTGTGTATTGACTTTGTAGATATCCTAAGTTTATTTATCTAAATATATCTATCCCTCTCCCTCCCCTCTCCATCCACCAGTAGAGTGAAAGTTTCTCTGGGGCAGAAATGGATTGTTTTGTCTTTGCCTTTTTGGGTTTTGTCTCTAGTACCCAGAACAGTTCCTGGTACCCAACAGGTACAAGTGCTTATAAAATTGAAATTAATTGAATTGGATTGGACTTTGCTGGAAAGTCCTATGTGGCATTTGTCTCTGATTGGTCTCTATTTAGATGTACAAAAACTCAGCAAGAGCCCTTGCCCTCCCAGGCACCAGTGTGTGCCTATCAATTCAACAGACATTTATTAAGTGCCTGCTGTGTGCCAGGCACTGTACGAAATGCTAATCCACTCATCTGAGTTAAGTAGGAATCAGGTTCAACCACAGGATGCAGGGTTCTCAAAAAATTAGGGGTGTCTGGTGCTTTTTTAATCCAATCACTAAAGGAAAGGTTGTTAGTGACTTTGGCCACCTGTGACCATGTGGAAGAGACCATAAGGTACCCCGAGGGCCCCTCGAGCCTGGCTCAGATCTCGAGTCCGTTAATAGAGGTCCAGAGGGACCCTCCACAGGAAGGCCTGGTGCTCGAGAGCACACGGAGCCCAGCTTGTCTTGTAAACCACTTAGCGCTGCGTCTACTGTGGCCTTCATAAATTTATCCAAAGCCTTTTTTGGAACCATTTGTATTTTCTGCCAGTAATGAGGTAACGAGCAACCGCAGTTTATGACTAGCTGTGTGAAACAGGACATCACTCATAGCAGGGACATGACAGTTTTCTCTTCGGGACCTTCTCGGGCTCCTTCACATCCTTTTTTAAATGTCCAGCGGCCACAACTGGGCAAGCTAGCCTAAGAAAAGTCTGAGTCATCCAGAGGAGCAGAAAAAGGACTGCTTTCCCGCCCGCTAATCCTCTCCTCGCCCTGTTCACTACTCAGTGCAACCTCATTTAGTTAAAGCTCATTGATTCAGATTAATTCTGGAAATTCATCTGATCTAGTGACCGGGGGACTGGGGGAGAATCCCAGATTTATTATTACAGTTTTTAAAAAATCTCTCTTAGACTCTATTTTCAAATAAAGGCCTCTGAACTAACTAGGTTCAAAGAAAGTTGTCTAGTAGACACCAGTAAGGGGACTGAATGAATAGATAAGGAGAGGATAATTCTGGGCATCAGGCATTTGGTTTACCAATGAGTGCTTGGAAATCTTAATCTATCTCATTCCCCCAAAATTCTGGTACTTGTTTGCTGAGCAGACCCAGAGGTAAACTTACCTCTCCCTGAGTTACCGTAAATTCAGAACTAGACGAGGTGTGAGGCTGTAGAGAGGAGTGAACTTGGTGTCGAGTCCCCTTTCCCCATCCCAGGCTACATAGGGTGGGGGAGGTGATCAGCTACAGTGCACAGAAGGTACATCAGGCAGAAACACTGAAAATGGGGCAGAGGGCTGCACTATTTAAAGAAAGTACCCTCATTCCACAAGTCATTCAAACTCTCTGAGTCTCAGGAAAATGGGAGAAGCAATCGCATTTTCCTTCCAGCATTGTTGTAAGGATCAAAAGAGAAGATACATGTAAATGAAAGTGCCATGTAAAGGGCACATGGTTATCTGAAGTGATCTATGGTCTAGCTGAATCCTGTCAGCCTTTTTGATAATAAACTTGGTTTTGATTTTGTCTGATCTTTCTATATCTTTTCACTTTCAGATCATCCTTTGGGGTCGAACTGAGAAATGCCTAAAGGAGACCACAGAAGAGATCCGGCTGATGGGCACCGAATGCCACTATTTTATCTGTGATGTGGGCAACCGTGAAGAAGTTTACCAGACAGCAAAAGCTGTTCGAGAGAAGGTAGGGAGCCTAGGAGGGAGAAGAAGGCCTGCTGCTCTCTTAGGCCTGTCTTCAGATCAGACTAAGAGGCTGAGAATCCCGTGGGAGACATGATAGTACGGACAAATCTCAGGCATGTTTGAAAAGAGATGCCTTCCCTGTGATCTGGCCTCAGAGAGATCCTTTCTCAGAGTGGATGCCCAGGCCAACCTCATGATGGACCCAAGGGGCCAAGTATATCTACTGCTGCTCCATCTTTACCCCTAGGGAAGACCTGCTGGTTGAGGGTAAAGGTAGCACCACCAATGTCCGTGAACAGAGAGAACCCAAAGAAATCGGGCTCATTATCCCCACCCCTTCTTTCTTATTTCCTTTCCCAAACCCTTTCTCCACTGGCTGATTTCTTATAGGTCCATTTTTTCAGACACCATTTACTAAGCATTTATTATTGGTTGGATAGAGGGCTGGATTTGGTGATGTAGGTTCAAATACCCATTTTTGACACATCCTGTCTGTGTGACCCTGGTCAAGTTACTTAAATCTCAGTTAGATTGGAGGCATCTCTCAAAGAGTATTAACTTATTCTCTCTAGAGATGAAATAGCAGATCCAGACCCTGATCACTCCTCCCAAAAAACCTACCTCCACATTGTCAAGATTCCAAACAACTTATGAAATGACCATTATGAGAAATATAGGATATATCTATCATGTGTGTGCATATGTGTATACACATATGTGTGTAATGTACATATGTATATATAGGATATATAGGATAAACATAGGCATGATTAATGTGGGAATGAAGATATAAAAACAAAAACAAAGCAGCCCCTCCCTCAAGGAATTTACATTCCAGTAATTTAATTAAGCAATATTTTGTACTTGTTTATCAAGTTCACTGTTTATCATTCTCCCTCCCCCTGAAGAATATAAGCTCTTTGAGGGCAGGGACCATCTCATTTCTGTCCTTGTCTCTCCCCCCCACCCCCTCCCCATTGCCCAGCACTGGACCTTGCACACAGTGCATGATTAATAAGTACTTATTGAATAGAGTTGAATGATATAATTCCTCAGAGAACTTGCAATCTGTTAAGAAGAAAATCCCACGTACATACACAAATAAGCATATTGTCTGTGCAGTGGGGTAAGAAAAGAGAACCAAATGAAATTTTCTAAGGAAATTTGAGGAGGGGGATATCACTTTTAACTCGAGCAGTCAGGGTGGGCATCCAGAAGGAGGTACACTGAGTCTTGGAGGAAGAGAAGGATTTTTAAATGATTGGAAACAAAGAGGGAATCCTTTCTATGCACGAGAAGTGATCTCTTCAATCAGATCTGTTCTTTCCATGCGTGAGAGGTGGTCTGTGCAGTCCCTGGAGGTGGGAGGTGATGTGTCCATTTGAGGGATGATGGGTGTGCCTAGCTTGGCTGGGACAGAGGGAATTCATGTCACAATGTTTTAATTAGGCTTTCCTCTCCTCTTCTTGTTCCTAGGTGGGGGATATCACTATCCTGGTCAACAATGCCGCCGTGGTCCATGGGAAGAGCCTGATGGACAGTGATGATGATGCCCTCCTGAAGTCGCAGCACATCAACACACTGGGACAATTCTGGGTAGGAGCAGCTGCTGGAGCCCATCTGGGATAGGCCTGTGACCACTTCTTGCTAGGATAGATCCAGCTGCCTTGAGAATGACTCCAGGAGGGGAGGGTGACATCATCCAGGCCAGTGGGCATGTCAGAAAACAGGGTGATACTGGTTCCAACCAGTGGTGCCAGAAGATCTTAGGTCTTTGCGATCTGTTGGATTGGGCCGCCATTAAGCAGATGAGTCTAGATATCTTTTCTGCTCCTCCTTAAGCGTAACACTTGGCTCCTAGAGATGTTATCAATACCCTTGCCCCTTAGGGAAAAAGGATGAGTGCTAGGGGGTTGAAAACATGGGCTATCTTCAATCTGACTTCCTGTTTCTACCTTAGACCACCAAGGCCTTCCTGCCCCGGATGCTAGAGCTTCAGAACGGCCACATTGTGTGTCTAAATTCAGTTCTGGCTTTGTCGGCCATCCCTGGAGCCATTGACTACTGCACCTCCAAAGCATCTTCCTTCGCCTTCATGGAGAGCCTGACTCTGGGTCTGCTGGACTGTCCGGGGGTCAATGCCACCACCATCCTGCCCTTCCATACTAGCACAGAGATGTTTCAGGGAATGAGGGTCAGGTAAGTAAAGAGGAAGCTAGTCTTTGCAGATACTTTTCTAGACCATCAGCCTTATGAAATAAAATTAAAAAGCGTTTATTAAACATTATGTACCAGAAACTCTGCTAAGCTCTGGGGATACAGAGATAAAAGACAAAACAGTTCCTGCCTTCGAGGAACTTATATTCTAATAAACAAGAGTTCCTCTTAAGCAGTAGACAGAGGCTTGGGCCTGAAGTCAGGAAGGCCTGATTTCAAATCCAGCCTCAGGTACCCAGATCACTGTGTGACTGTGGGCAGATCATTTCATCTCTGCCTGACTCGGTTTCCTCATCTCTAAAATGGAGATAATTATTAGCACCTACCCCCCAGGATTGTTGTGAGGAGCAAATGAAATGACATCTATAAAGCCTTTAGCACGGTGCCTGGCGCATAGTAAGTACCTAATAAATGCTTATTCCCTTCCCCCTTCTCTTCCTCACCTTTTTGTGGCATGGAAAGAAAGAAAGAAATGAGCATCTATTAAGTACTTGCTGTGCAGTCTGGCAAAGCCTATGGACTCCTCAGAATAATGTTTTTGAATGCACAAAATACATGAGATTATAAAGGAAGCCCATTATATTGAACTAGTTATCAGGTTTTTTTAAAGGTTCATGATCAAAAGGTGGTTAAAATTTCTGTAATGAAGGGCGGCCAGGTGACGCAGTGAATAGAGCACTAGCCCTGGAGTCAGGAGGCCCTGAGTTCAAATTCGTCCTCAGACACTTGACACTTAGTAGCTGTGTGACCTTGGGCAAGTCATTTAACACTGATTGCCTTACCTCTACCCTCTGGGGGGTGGGGGGAAGAATCCCTGTAATGGAGGGAGATGATACATTGAGAACATGTCTTACCCATCTAATTAAGATAGAGCTTTTAATTAAAGTTTTCCTAAAATAAAATGCATTTATGTTCCATGGAGTACGGCATTTATTTCTAAGCTAGATGTGAGAATGGAGCCTGAGGGCTGCTGTCTCAGCCTTTCCAGGAAGGGCAGAGATGATGTGATTGCTGTTCCCAGAGTTGGAGGGGATTGTGAGCAGACCAGATCATCTCACCAGTGAGGAACCCCAAAGCAGACCCATCAAAGGAAGCATAAGATATGAAGAGAAGCCAGGCCAGTCGGGTCAAGGACAAGGGAATGGCAGGTGGGCAGCCAAGACGCTCCACTGTTGCCATCTCAGTGTCAGGAGAAATCAAAGAAGGCCCCCAGCAGGACCTTAGGATAAAAGACTGAGTGCTAGGGGGTTGAAAGCATAGGGTATCTTCAAGCTGACTTCCTGGGATGGACTTTGAGGAGAAAATAGACAGGAGTTGAGACAGAATGAGCTTTGGTCTGCACCTAAAGAAAACTCAAATCGATGAGCTCACAGGGCCATTTGATGGTGGAAGCTCAGAGCAGCCACCTGCCAATCTGGGTTTGACCACAGGTGGCCAAGTTCTACAGCTGACAATCTGCCTTCTGAGGATAGAGGTTAGGAACCGGCTCACCCTTAGGGTTAACTGGCGAAGTCCTATTTGCAAAGGTGTCTCAGTCCTCTAACGTACTTCCAAAGAACTGGGGAATTGGTGGTTCTCATAAACAAGTTGAACATTCCTCTGAACTCACAATGCACAGCAATAGGTTGAAGGTGGAAATCAGATTTATTGCTGTGTTTTCCCTTTTCTCAGGTAGAACTCCACCTCCTTGCCCTCTTACCCTCTTGAGACAGAAATCTAAGACTTTCCCCCTTGGTGGGTGGCAGCTGTCTACTGACTTACAGGCTTGAATCTTTGCAGTCTTGGGATGAGCAAATGAAACGGGCTGGACGAAGTAACTGTACTTAATGAAAACCTCCTTCCTGAAAGTAACCAGTCTTCAGCTACTCTAGCCAGGACTTCAGAGGAGACTGATAAATGTCTGACTGTCCATGTATTCCAGGGGACTTGAGGTCTCCTGCTTATGAATATTCTCTCCAGTGATAAAGGTCACAGCCTGTCCCCACCTGCCCCTCCTCTGGGGACCCTTCTCCACTGGCCTCCCATCTCTTGGCCCCAGGGGATCCTTCCCCGCTTTCCTTGAGCTCACAGATAGACCAGTGGAGCTGTGCACTAGAAACTCCTCACTTCTCCACAGGACTGGCCCATCTTCTTTTTCAACCATCCATTTTTTTAAATGGTCGCCTTTACTCCTGTCCTGTGTAATTCTTTATCTGTTGTGTATCTGTAGCCTGCCATATGCTGCCTTACAACCCTCTATCATCATTTTAGTGATTTTCACTTTCATTGGGGATTGTAGAATGGGGGAGGGGTTGTTACCCTCCTCACCTTCCTCCCAAGAAAGAGCATCATAGGCCAACACCATAGGAACATTGGTTTGAGCTGCTTACACGCTTTCTGCTTTAGCAACAAACATACTACAAACAACAATACATACAACAACATACATACATATATACAACAAACATACAACAATACGTACACCAAAACGTGCAACAAACAAACTGGGGGAGCTAGGCCAGGTAATGGATATGGAGTTGGACGTGGAGTCAGGAAGACTTGAGTTCAAATCTTGCCTTAGATGCCTCCTGGCCATGTTGATTTTTGTGTGTATGTTTGTTTTGCCTTTCCTTGTATCCCCACCATTCAGCACGGTGCCTTGTACACGTAGTAGGGGCTTAATAAATGCTTATTGAAAGACTGACCCTGAGCAAGTCACTTAAACCCTCTAAGCTTCAGCTTCCTGAAGCTTACCAATAGCACCACTTCCCAGGGCCATTGGGAAGCTCAGATGAGGTAATAAATGTCAAGTTTTCCGATGCTTTATGTGTAAGCCACCATTTTGTTATTATCAGTCATTTAAAGAACTTTGGGGGCAGCTAGGTGGCACAGTAAGTAGAGCACCAGCCAACTTCAGACACTTGACACACTTACTAGATGTTTGACCTTGAGCAAGTCACTTAACCCCAATTTTCCTGCCTTCCCCCCTCAACAAAGAAGAATTTTGGGGGCTTCAGGTTCCTCATCTCTGAAACGAGAGACTTGTATTTGATGACTAGAGCTGAACCTCTGACTCTGACCTGAGAGCACGGGGAGGGGGAACCCCCTCAAGCAAAGAACCTCGAAGTGTGAGTTATGACTGTTCATAACACTTTGAAGTAACTGTACCAGTAATCTTAACAGTGCACATTTATGCAAGAAGTAGCGATTCACAGAGCACTGGATGTGCCATCTTCCTTGAGCCTCATAATAAGACTACCAAGTGACATTCCTACCCTGAGCCTATGAGTTTTGATTCTCTCCTTTTAATGGATGAGGAAACTAAGGGACAGACGGCTTAGGTGAGAGGTCAGCGTCGGACAGAATCACACGCTTAGAACAAGATTGAATCTTAGACTCCGTCAGGTTCAGAACCACTGCTCTCACCGGTTTTTAGAGGAAAAAATTCAGGCCGTCTGAGGAGGAGGGATTTGCCTGCTGTCACACAGCCAGATTAAACTGGGGCCTTCCTGATTCCAAGGCCAGTGCTCTACCCGCTGGACCATCTCTCTGCCTTCTGTCTCCACATTCAGTATTCTTTCCACTGTATGAGCCTGTGTCCCCAATCATAGAATATCCAAGTTAGAAGGGACCTTTGTTGTTCTTTGGCCATTTCCAATCGTGTCTGACTCTTCATGACCCCATTTGGGGCTTTCTCGGCAGAGATACTGGAGTGGTTTGCCATTTCCTTCTCCAGTCTGTTTTACAGATGAGTAAACTAAGGCAAGCAGGGTAAAGTGATTTGCCCGGGGTCACACAGTTAGTAAGTGTCTGAGATCTGATTTAAACTCAGTACTTCCTGACTTCAGGCCTGGTGCTCTATTCATTTCACGTGCCCAAGAATGAAGAAACCCAACAATGGGGAGATATTCTTACTCCAGACAAGTACTCTTTCCCCTCCACCACATGGATAGGTTATCGATCGATTGTTGAAGGTCACACAAGGAGCAACACTGAGTGGGAGCAGGATTTGACCCTAGCTCGTCTGTTCCAGAGTCAGTGTTCCTCCACCACACCATGGCGCCTTCCCAAGGGAGTCTTGCCAGCAGCTCTTCAAAATGCTTCCATCCCTCCTCAAATTTCCTGTGGCAATGCCTCCCCCACCCTCTGAGCTGAGAACCCTGCCTCACACCTCCCAAAAGACAAATCGAGGCCTTGACTGAGAGACCTCTTCTATCTCCTCATTTCACATAACTTGGATGCTTTCCCTCACTATCTCCTCCTTCGCCCTTGTCTAGTATGAAGCAAAGCTCTCTCCGTATGTAGCATTGATCCCATCCTGTCCTATCTCCTCCAGCAGCCTGCCCCCTCTCTTATCCCCACACTTTCACTTCAGTCTCTCCCTATCTGTTGGCTTTCCTACAAACACACCCATGTCTTCTCCATCCATAAACTTCCTTCCTTTGATCTGACCTTTGATCTGTCATCTAGATCATCCTTCCTTTTTGTGGTTAAGAGCAGACTGTCTACAGTTGGTGCCTCCCCTTCTTCCTCTCTCACTTTCTTCTAAACCCTTTACAGTCTACATACAGTTTGGCTTCTAACCTCATCATTCAGCCAAAAGTGCTGTCTTCCAAGTTACCAGGGATCCCTTGATTTCCAGATCAGATGATCTTCTCTCGATCCTCGCCCTTCTTGACTTCTTGGCTTTTCCTCTTGGATACTCTCTCCTGTATGGGTTTTCAGGACACTGATCTCTTCTGGATCTCCTCCTGCCTGTCTAGATACTTCTCAGTTTTCGTTTCCAGATTATACGCACTAAGCACAGCTATCCCCCCAAAGGCTCTGTCATGGATACTCTCCCTCCATACTCTTTCTTTTGGTGAGTTCATCAGTTCCCATGGAATCCGTTTTCATTTCCATGAAGATGGCCCTCAGATCTGTTTTTCTAGCCCTTAACCTCGCTCATGAGCTCCAATCTCACATGTTATCATCTGCCTATAGGACATCTCAAACTGAACACTGTACAGATATCTTAAACTCAACATGACTAAAACAGAATTCATTAGCTTTACTAATTAAATGGCTAATTAAATTAATTAATTAGCTTTACTAGCCCCACCACAGCCCTTCACAACTTCCCCATTACTGCCCAGAGCTTCACAACCTGGGAGTCATTCTCGAACCTTTCAATGCAGTCACTCCCCAGATCCAATCTGGTGTCAGTTCTCGTGACCTCCATCTTCACAGTATCTCTTATAGATGTCCCCTTGTCTGACACAGTCCCCTCCTGGCGCAGGCCTCATCACCTCCCACCTGAACTTCTTCAGTAGCCTTCTGGTGGGTCTCCCGGCTTCACGCCTCTCCCTGTTCCAGTCCGTCGTCCACTTGGCTATGAAATTGATGTTCCTCGAATGGAGATTTGAGCGTGTCATTTCCCTTTCCAATAAACCCCTATTACCTATGGGATGGGATATAAGATCCTCTATTTGCCCTTTTTTAAGCCCTTTTTCACCTGGCCTCTCCCTACCTTTCCCACCTTCTCACATCTTACTCCCCTCCGTCTTCTTTCTGATCCAGCTACCCCAGCCTCCTGGCTGCTCCTCTGACAAAAGCCTCCATCTTCTGACACCGGGCATTTGCCCTCGCTGTCGCCCTGCCTCTCCTTAAGTCTCAGGAAGTCTCCCCAGTCCTCCTTCATCTGAATGCTTTTCTTCTGAGATTACCCTCAGTTTATCCATCTACAGCTTATTTGTACATAGTCCTTTACATGTTGTTTTCTCCATTAGACTGCGAGCTCCTTGAGATCAGGGACCTTGGGCTTTCTTTGTATCCCTAGCATTCACACATGTTTGGCACACAGTAGGTGCTTAATAAATGCTTGTTGGTGATAATGATCATGATGCTCATGTGTTCTAGTCTCCAAGGTCCCAAGCAGCTCTTAGGCCTCCACACATAGCCTCTCTCTTTCCCTCCTCCAGGTAACTTCCTTGTGAAGTCAGGCCAGTGGCTGGGCCCTTCGCTCCTGGCCCTGCTGCAAAGCCGTGCCTCATTTTCCCAAATGGTCTGTTTCTGCTTTCTCTGTGATAATGCTCGTTGGGGTGCTGAGGCTGTCACCTGTGACCCCCATCCCTTCCTCCTTCTGTGGTCACCTGCCTGTTCATCCAAGCCCTGAATGCGGTGGGTCCCTGAGGCAAGACATCTAGCGTGATACGGTGTCTCTGTTCATCCTTGCAGGTTTCCCAACCTCTTTCCCCCGCTGAAGCCAGAAACAGTGGCCCGGAGGACAGTGGAAGCCGTCCAGCTCAACCAGGCCCTTCTCCTGCTCCCCTGGACTATGAACATCCTCGTCATCTTGAAAAGGTACAGGGCGTGTCTGGGGTGTGGAGAGGGGTTGGTGCTCTGTCCAGCCTCCATCAGTCACAGCAAGGGAAAGCAGAGTCCGGCTGGCAGTGTTGGGCGCTGTCATTCAGCATGGGCAGAGTCTCGTGTTAGACTCTGGATATCGTACTTGCCCTCAGGGAGCTTCATCTATCCCCTCTGCATCTCTAGAACACAGCAGGCACTTGATAAATGTTTGTTGAAATTAGTTGAACTGAATTGAAGGACACATGCTTGTGATAAAAAAACATAATAACATCTAGCATTTATATAGTACTTTAATGTTCTCCCAACAACCCTGGGAGGTAGGTGCTGTCATTATCCCCATTTTCCAGATGGGGAGACTGAGGCATACAGAGGTCAAGTGACTTACCCAGGGTTGTACAGCTAGCTGGTCTTCCTGACTCCAGGCCCAGCATTCCATCCACTGTACCTGCTAACACGTTAAAAAAAAATCTTCCTGCTTTATATTATAAATAGCACATAACCCATGGCCCAACATGGCCTCTGAGCTCACCCAGACTGGGTCTAATGCAAAGGCCTGATGCCAAAAGGGTGGTTTCCGTCTTTGAAATCATTATGTCCTCGACTGGAGATTACTCCAAGAACCTCCCAATTTAATGTAGACGTGACTGTTGTCTAGTTTCCCTGACTCCTGTACAAGCCTTCCAGGTAACAAATGCCCACAGGGTTTCAGAGAGCTTTATTGCTGTAACCTGCAGAAGATGCCGAGGACTCAAGAAACAGACACCAGAAGTAAAGCGTTCTCAGTAACATATGAGCTCTGCTCACAGGCCAGCCTTCTCTGGGACTGCTTTAACAAGCAGTCTGCCCTTCGAGTTGGATCTGTACCATTCACCTCACTAACTGAAACAGCAGACAGAGTGAAACAAAAGGACAGAGAGAATGGTGGCCAGGGAGGCCTGGTGGAAATCCTACTTCAGACCCATCCTGGCTGTGTGACCCTGGACATATCTCTCCTCGGTACTCTAGGCAGTTCTGTCAGACCTAAGTTACAGAGAAGGTGCAACCTGTGTTAGTAGAGAGAATTTGCTCATCTAGGGATTCCCTTGATGGGTGAAATCATTACTTCTCTCCTTAGCCCTAAAAGCAGAGCCTGGTGAAGTCCAGAGGCCTAGCTTGCCCCCATCACGGGCCCCTTCACTGCTCCTCTGGCCTGGAGGCCACAAGTCTGACCTTCTTCTCTGAGGAGGATGCTGCTCAGAAAGTCTCCATCGTCTAGAAGACCACCTCATCTTCACTCTCCAGAACATGGGTTTACCTGCAGAGCAAACCCTGAGGTCAGGCCAACCCCACTAGAAAAGGCTCTTCTCTGGCCAGAAGGCCAGAGTCTGATCATATTTTGCACAAGCACTTGGAAATCATCCCTCTTTACACATGCATTACATGAGCATTGCCTATGAGGTTCCTCCTCTGGCCTAGGAGAGTAGCTTCTCCTGTGTGCTTCTGAAGCGCTCCCTCAGTGCCTGGCCGCTGACATCTCTAGGACTGGCAAGGTTCACCGTCGGCTCTCCTGCCTCTGCCCTGTGCTCAGCAAGCCAAGGGCAGGCCCTTCGCTGGGGGAAGAGACTGGGCAGGCACTCCCCCATCCCCCAAGAAGACAGATCCTCTCATCAGAGAAAGGTAGAAAGTGATGAGAACTGCCCTTCTCCATCTGATCCAGTCTGTGGGGCCTGCACAGGAATCTGTCCTCCAGCGTCCCAGACAGTCAATCATCTTGGGGGCACCCAGCTCACCAGACACCAGTCAAGACTTGTCAGTTTTCTTCCTCCGTGCTCCTTAGGTCATGAGCTATAATCTGGGGACCTCTACTTTACACTTATCATAGCATCCCAGATCTGGAGTTGAAAGGGACTCCAACCCCTTCATTTTACAGATAAAGAAACTGAGGTACAGAGGCTAGGTAACATGCCCATGGTCACTCAGCTATTAAGTGCCTGAGACAGAATTTGAACCCCAGTCTTTCTGACTCCAAGTCCAGTGCTCTATTCCCTGAGCCAACCAGGTGCCTCATGTGCAATTCAACATTCAGTCCATATTTACCATGTGCAAAGCACTGTACCCAGCACTGGGGGGGACGAAGACAAAAAGGAAACAGTCCCTGCCCTCTCTGAGTCTGCCAGGTACAAGATATGTTCAAATGAGTCTGTGATCTCGATTCGATTTCCCTCCAACGCTTTCCATGGCTTGTCTACTCCATGTGACATTTGTCCACGTCCTACAAGTTTGTCACATGGGTCCACCCGACAGGATGGAGGCCTCCCTTCCTTTGTCCTGACATCCAGCAGGTCCCGGTGGATCACTCTTGGTACCTCTTGTCTTCACTCTCACCGAATGACCAGCCCATATTCTCTTCGTATACAAAATAAATAACCCATAGCCTAGCACGTTCCCCCACCCCAAGATGCAAGGTTCACCCAGACTAGGTCTGATCCCCCAAAATGGGGGTTGGGGAAAAGAAAAGGTGGTCCTGATCAGGAATTCACCTTGAAATTTTATAAGACTTGGGATCTGGTCCCAGCTCCTCCCAACTCCAGGGATGTCCTTGGGATTGACCTTGCCTCATATTCCCGGAGGCCATTTGGCTGTCACACAACTGGCCCTTTCAGCTCGAGCTCATTCCAGGATGGCATTTCCTGGTTTCTGGCTCCAGCAGGCTTTTTCTGAGTCTCCTACTGAAGACTGGGAAAGGGCTCTGGGGACCCAGGGAGCACAACTGTCCCAGGGACCAGGTCACCACAAGCCCCTAGAAAACCTAGCTCTGACTGTTTCATTAAACCCACATGAACTAGATGGCTCTTTCAGGGAAGGGAAGGATGCACTTCACGGAATTCAGGGGTCAGGTCAGCTTTATCCAGCACCCCCATTTTCCTGTGCCATTAATTCCCAGAAGGAATCTATCCCTGTCTGTTGCCATGGACTTCTGGCTAAAAGCCAGAAGAAAAGACTGAGCCGAGAGAGAGAGGCAAGGGTTTTGTGAGACAGGTGGCGAGCAGAGGCCAAACCTGTGACTTCCCTGCTCTGAAGATCCCCCTCTGCTGGCGCACCTCAGCGACTCTTCTACAGATTGTGCCCAGGGCCCTGAGTTCAGTGATTTGTCCAAAGTCACTCAGCCAGGAGGTGGCAGGTGGGATTGGAACCTGGAACCCAGATCTTCCTGACTTGAAGACCAGCTCTCTTTCCACCGTGCCACACTGCCTATTCCACCAGGCTCTCCTCTGGGCCTCAGTTTCCTTACCTGTAAATGAGAGGCTGGACATGATGGCCCCTAAGGTCCCTTCCAGCTCTCAATCTATGACCCTGTGACTCCTTTCAGGAATTTCTTGGCAGGGGTATAACACAGTGTTTGCCCTCCACCCAGACCATCCGTAACTTATATGTATGCCACACTCCCTTTCCTGGACCATAAGCTCCTTGAGAACAGGGGCCATGTCTCCTACAAATTTGTATCCCATACCTGGCTTGGTGCATCACATGGAGGGAGAGGGAGAGAGACTAGACCAGGGACTTCACTGGGATAGGAAACTCCCACTACCAGTGAAGACCAACACCGCTTCACATTCTGATCTTAAGAGGGTTAAGAGACAAGACCTGAATCCAGATCTTCCTGGCTTCCAGGCCGGCCTTTTCTCTCTTACTCCATGCTTCCTCTCTGCACTATACATAATAGGTGCTTAATCCATTGTCTTGGACAGCTAGGTGGCACAATGGATAGAGCTCCAGGCCTGAAGACCTGAGTTCAAATCGGGCCTGAGACACTTACCAGCTGTGCGACCCTGGGCAAGTCACTTCACTCTGTTTGCCTCAGTTTCCTCATCTGCAAAATGAGCTGGAGAAGGAAATGGCAAACTGCTCCAGTATCTCTGCCAAGAAAACCCCAAATGGAGTCACGAACAGTCAGATATGACTGAAACAACTGAACAACAACAACAAATCTATTGTTGAATCAATACCACATGTTGCAATATTTTCCAAGTATTGCATGATCACAGAATTGGATGAGATCTCAGAGGATGCCTTCTCCACACAAGAGAAAGCATTTCAGGGTCAGACGAGTCCATGTATTCTAATGCATACCCAGAAAAGAATCCCTGCTAGCCTCCAGAGAAGGGGAAGCCTCCGCCTGTGTAGGCAGCTCACTGTACTCGGGTCCAGCTGTCATACTCAGGGTGTGTTTTCTGACGTCCAGCCAAAATCGGTCTTTGTCATTCCCACCCGTGGCTCCCAGTGATGGGCTAAACTGCATGAGTCTATGTTTTCTCATATGGAGCAGCATCCAAGACATTAGAAAACAAGAGAAAACAAGTCTTCTCTTCTCCAGGCTTAATGTCCTCTTTTGGCTTAGCCCCTTTCTCTTGTTGTGACCCTTCATTGGAAGTGCTCCCATCCCAGCAGTGACCGGGCAAAGGCCAACCAAGAGGCCTCCCTAGTCCCCAACATGGCGCCTCTCTCAATGTAGCCAAAGATAGGACGAGCTTTCCTAGACAACAGAGCTCGCTGCAAACAAGATTCTGAAGGAGAGGAGAGCCAAAGTTGGCTGGAGAGAAGTCAGGAGAATCCACTTTCAGATTCGCCTTGACACGGTATCAAACTTAGGACCCAGTGCCACATCCCCAAAGGAGGTGCTTCCAGAAGATTGTGCTTTCATTCCTCAGGTCACAGAATTCCCTCTTCAATACCAGTCCCATTCTGGGCTGGGCATTCCCCTGTTAGTTTGGAAGCTCTGATTTGGGGATGGTTTTCTTCTTTATACCATGGACAGTGCCCATCCCAGGGTCCTTCCTGGAAGAAGTATACTACAAACGTGTTGAGCTTTCACCAGGTGTCTTCAGAGGGCATTCAAAGCACAAAATCCACAACTCTTTGCATGTCCGCCCAGGTTGGGCAGCTAGGTGGTGCAGTGGAGCAAGTCCTCAAGACCTGAGTTCATATTCTGCCCGGCCCTTACTTGTTGTTTGGCTCCTGCCTCTGCCCTTGTTTCCTTATCACCCCCCTGTAAAATCTGATGATAATAGCACCCACCTCCCAGGACTGTTGTGAGGATAAATATAAACATAAATGCTGGCTCTCATCACATCAGGTTGGAGAAAAGATCCGAAAGGATTCACTGCTTCTGTTCTATAGATTCATTTAGAAGTCATCGCTCAGGTGTACTTCACATGTGCTTCCTAACCATCAATTTCACAGTAATTACTGAATTGAACAGAATCAGGCTGAGGGAAAAAATCCCCAGTGCCCAGTGAATGTCCTTAGACAAGTTATATGTATGCCCATTCACTATGGTCTGAAAATGACAAACATGAGTGAGGGGGCAGCTTAGAGACCAACCCTCTCGTTTTACATTTGGTCAAATGTGTATTGAATGCACACTGTCCTGAAGCGAATAGGTGGCTCCCCAAATACAGGCTTCATTCTCAAAATGAAAACTCTATGAAAGAAAATATTTATTGGTACAAACTGAAAAGCAACACTAATTATAAATCACACTTAGCTTTTATACAAACAAAATCAGAGGGGGCGGGAGATGGTGCATGGATTGTGGCCAATATTTAGATCAGCGTGAAAAGAGAGGAAGGAAGGGGACGGGCATTTATTAAGCACTTACTGGACCAGGCACTGTGCTAAGCACTTTACAAACATGGTCAAAATACCACTGATAGTACAGTTAGATGGGTTCTTGGGCTAGTTGAAGGGCCAGACCCAAAGAGTGGTCATTGACGGTTGGATGTCAGTTTGGGAGCAGAACCCCAGTGGAGTGTCCCAGACACACATGCTTGACCCTGGTGCTGTTCAACATTTTTTATCAGTGATTTGGATAAAGGCATATATGGTTGTATGCTTATCATGTTTGGAGATGCCACCAGTCTGGGAGAGAGAAAAAACACCGAAGGCTAGAGTAAAGACCCTAAAAGGTCTCAAATATTGGCCCATATTGAATAAGATAAAACTGAGCAGTGGTAAATGTAAAGTTTTACAATTGGGTTCAAGAAATCAATGTCCCAGGTACAAGATGGGGGTGGAGGGGTCATGGTCAGACAGCATCTCTTCTGGGAAAAGGTTGGGGAAGGGAGGGTAGAGGAAACTGAAGCTAAAAGAAGACATTGTGGAAATGTCCAAACCTCATGCTCTCCTCTCCCTCTTGCAGCATACTCCCACAAGCAGCACTTGAAGAAATTCACAAGTTTTCTGGCAGCTACACCTGCATGAACACTTTCAAAGGTCGGACATAAAGCCGGAAACATGGAAACATCCTCCAGGCCAAGGGAAGCCAGCAGGGCCTCCAGAGGCCTGTCCTTTAGTACCACCCTCCTGCTGCAGGGCACCCATGGGCATTGCTCCTGTCCCAGGGAGGGAGGAAACATGACTGCTGAGCCAGCACCATGACCTTTTGCACAAGACTGATGGACAGGACTCTTACCCCACCAGGAGGTGAAAAGCAAAAAAAAAAAAACCCACAAAAAACAGCAGCCTTGACATTTTTGTATATTTCTAATTCTTTAGAGTTTTATCATTAAATCTGCTTATATAGTTGAACCATTCATCGAGAGTGTCTGGAGGTTCTGTTCTTGAGGTTCTTGTTAGCCCCTGACAGCGTAACAGGAACAGAAAATAAAAAGAAATGGCTTTTAAGAGTTTTTTTTTTTCCCTTGGAATCCCAAGTGAGCTCTGGATGCACAAGCAGCAGATCCAGTGCAGATTCTGCAACTGATTTCCCTCTTCACTGTCCCCACATGGATTGTGGGTGGGGGGTGGGGTGGGGGGAGGATTTAGAATAGAGATTGCCAAACTGGAATCTTGAAGCTGGCTCCCCATAGCTTTCCATTGATCTCTTAGGAATAATCAAATGTGCCCTCCTTAATCTGCAGAAAGGACAGCTTTCAAGGGCCCCCAGTGATGGGGCACGCTCTTTGAGTTATTTTCCTACTAGCAGCAATGATGAGCAAAATCTACATTTTCTCACCTTGTCCCCCTGCCCATTGCCATTAGGCACCTGTAAGACCCCTAGCTAGGGCTGGGGGAGTGAACCAGACCCATGAGTGAGGCTCCCAGGCCAATAAAGGAGTAAGCTCATGACTATGGCCATGCACCATGCTTCTTCAAGAATAGGCTTTGATGTTTTGTTTTTACATCCCTATAGTGAGCCGTCCATTGTAATGAAAGAGAGAAAGGATGAAAGAGAGGGAGGGAAGAAAATAAAAAGAAGGAAGAGAAAAAGAAGAAGGGAAGAAAAAGAGAAGGAAGGAAATAAAGAGAGGAAGGAAGGAAAGAAAAAGAGAAGGGGAAAGCTAATCAACCCATCTACTGCGTATGGCACTATATGTGATGTTCCACATCCATAGTCCCCCACCACTGCAAGGAAGGGAGGGAGGCGGGGCCATGCTTTGACCAGCGCAGCCTCTGGCTCCTGGGAGAACCACAGACTGTGGGTGACTCAGAGGTCACCTATTCCATCCTTTAATTGAACAGGAATCCACCACAAGTGGTTATCCATCCTCTGAATGGAAAGTTCAAATAAGGAAGAATCAAACCACTCCCAAGTCAGCCCATTTTGTTTTTGGATAGTGCTGATAAGAACATTTTCCTTTCCTTCATATGAAAATAACAGACCAAAAAAAAATCTGCCTGATCGATGAATCAAACATTTCTGAAACTGCTATGAAGTGTCAAGCATCAATGCCAAGGATAAAAAGCAGAAATGAAGCCATCCTTGCTCTCAAGCAGCTTACATTCTATCGGAAAGGGATAGGACATATACGTTTATGTAAGTACAAATAAACATGGTGATACAATAAAATGGTGATGTGCTCCCCCGTGCTTAAGAATTTGGCCAATCTAGTTGGGAAGAGAAGATGAACACACATGAGCAGACATGGCAAACACGTCCAGAGGAGTTCTGGTTATGCAAGAATGATAACTAACCTTTGTATAGTGCTTAAGGTTTGCCAAGAATTTTACATGTTATTTCAGTTGGTTCCCCTATATGGCCTTGGAAGGTTAAGTGCAATCATTCCCATTTTACAGATGAGGCTGATAAGGATTAAGCCAAGAAGTCAATAAATATTTACGAAATGCCTGTTATGTGCTAGGCACCCTGCTAAGTGTTGAGAATACAAGGGCAGATGACAATCCTTGCCCTTGGAGGTCACGGTCTAATGGGGGAGACAGCATGTGAACAACTATGTATAAATAAAATGTAGACAGGAGAACTGGAAATATTCAACAGAGGGAAGACACTAGCATTAAAGAAGACTTTGTGTAGATACTGAGATTTTAGCTGAGAGGGAAACCAGGAAGCAGAGTGAAGGAGGAAGAGGATTCCAGGTGTGGGGGACAGCCAGTGAAAACTCTGGGAACCAAGAGACAGAGCGGCATGTGCCACAAGGACAAGATGGGAGGAAGAGCCAGGAAGCTGGTGTCATGGGACTGCAGAGTATATGGAGAGCAGTAAGTTGTAATAAGGCTGGAAATGACTTACCCAAGGCCACACAGCTAGTGTTTGAAGCAAGATTTGAACTCGGGAAAACAACTACATTCAGAGTACAGAGAAAGAGAAGACCGATAATGGCATGAAGAAGTGGAACTTGAAGAATTGGATAAATAGGAAAAAGCCAGGCGACCCAGTTATATAGAAGAGTGAGAGCACAAACATGGCATGGCTATGACCCAGGGGGAAGACTGGCTGCAGTGTAGGCTACATTTGGGGGATATCAGACTTTTACACTCTAGAGACTTTTAAAATGTGCCAAGTGCCTACATTATCTCCTTTTATCGTTACAACATTTGTTGTTGGTCTTCAGTTCTTTTCAGTCATATCCAACTCTCCATGACGCCATTTGGGATTTTCTTGGCAAAGATGCTGGAGTGTTTTGCCATTTCCTTCTCCAGCTCATTTTACAGATTAGGAAACTGAGGCAAACAGGGCGAAGTGATTTTCCCAGGTTCATTCATCTAGTGTCTGAGAATGGATTTTAATTCAGGTGTTCCTGACTCCAGGCCTGGCACTCCACTGTACCACCTAACTGTGCATCCTTACAACATCCCTGTGGCATACATATTATTTGGATTATTATGGAAGACGAAGTGATTTGCCTACCATCACATAGTTAATAAATACTAGAAGCAAGATTGGAACTCGTCTTCTTGGACTCAAATTTAAGCCCTCTTTCCACTATGTCATATTGCCCCTCATTAGTGGGAAAGAAGGTTGGGACTTCCTGCCCTTTAGTAGAGAGGTGGGGAGCTATGTGTGGGTGGTATTGCATATGCTGTCAGACATGATTGTTGTGTAGGTCAGTTTTGCTCAACTGTTTTGTTTTTTGTTTGTTTTTAAGTTACAAAGAAGAGTTTAGAGACAGTATACTGAAATGACTAATTTTTTAAAAGAACAATACCATTTTAAGAAAAAAAAAGGCTAAAATAAGCATGGTAATGTCTTCCTTTTCTTCTACTTCTCCCAAATAAATATTAGGAAATGGAGTATAAGTGTACTTATATTCCCAGTACCAGAGCTCATTGGTGTGGAGCTGTCTCCTCATTGGTAGATATCAATATCCCATATCTGCATGAGAGGGGAGTAGAGTTAGCAAGAGCAAGAAGGGGAAAGAGATCCAGAGTTCTTCTGGCTTTCAGCTTTAAGAGAGATGTGTGATGCTAACCTCTCTTCAGGCTACCAAAGGGAGAAAAAGACTAGAAAGAAACCAATATGAGAGGAACTGGCAGTCTCTATCATATCCCTATCCGTAGCTTGCTATATTAAAGTCTTTAGGGAATTTTCCCCTCGGGGGAAATCCGGGATTCTCTCTTGGTTGAGTAAGGCTATCTTGCTCCCCATGAGTGAGCTCCTTCAATCTACATTGTCCAACATGAATATTCATATGTGTACTTTCTCTGATTTCTGTTTTGCTATCAACTTGGATGAATGGGTTTCTTTGCTATTTGTTATTTGTGTTCATTTTGGAGCTGGCATTTAGTGAAATGGGAATCAAGGCTCAGATGCAGAGCTTCTTCCTCCATACTTTCCTTTTAAGAAATAGAGATCAGGAGTTAGCATGAGTTTCTTCCCCCAGACTAACAAACAGTATTTATACGAGCAGATAGATATAATTTTAGCCTTACATGTCCCCTCTTTCAGGGGAAAGCAAAGTGGCTGGACTCTTGGCCCCAACCTCCTACTCTCCCACTCTGCAGGAATCATAGTCTCCCTTAGAGAAGAGTGGGAGGTAGAGATTGCTGAGACATCTATTCTTGCCTTCCTGTGAGCCACATTACATAAGGGAAATTAACTGAAGGGATACAGAATCCATCTGGTTCAAGCACTTCATTTTACATATAAAGAAACTGAGGTCCAGGGAGGCTATGACTTGACCAAGGTCATACAGTGACAGTAAGAGATGGAATTTGAACACAGTTCCTCTCACCCCAAAGCCAAGGCTCTTTGCCCTGTCTTCATTTCAAACACATGGCAATGCAATTCTCAAACCTCACCGAGGGCTCACACATACCTCAGCTTATCTCTGACTTTGCTGTTTCCCTTATATCCATATGTGAGGAAAAACAAACAAATCCTTTTGGACTTTAGCTTATTACTCTAATGGCTTAGAATTTCCTGCGATAACAGTCATGGTCTTGCCTAGCCCATGGGAAGACTCCATAGCTTGGTCTGTTTTCCTTAAGAATGAGTGCTGGAGCAGCAAAGTGGCACAGCAGATGGAGCACCAGCCTTAGAGGCAGGAGGACCTGAGTTCAAATCCAGCCTCAGACACTTAATACTAGCTATGTGACCCTGAGTAAGTCACTTAACCCCAATTGCCTCCCCAACCCCCCCCAAAAAAAGAATGACTACCATAAATTAACTTTCACGCTAACCTGCCAGAGCCAAAATTCTCTTATTGGCTGGAGAGAGATCAAAGGATTGCTATTAAAGTCCTCCAGTGCTAATTGCAGTGTTAGGGAGAAAGAAAGTGTTTTGGGCTTCATTAGAATCCAGGAAGCAGGATTTTGGAAGGGCAGTTAAGAAGATCTCCTCTCCAACCATATCCCCACCATTGTTCTCTCAGTTTTGTCACTGTGAGTTAACAACTAGACCCGTGTAAAATGCTACCTTATATATAAGAGATTCAACCCCCACTTTACAGAATCAAGAGTCCTTTGAGAGGTGGCAGCTTAGTCTGGTCCTTGGACTACTGAATTCAACAGTGGAGAGGAGGAGAAAGGAGGGAGATGAATCAGCATTCTTTTCTACTTGCCCAACTTCTGACATTCCTTCCTTTTGGCGGAGCATCTAGGGACAACTTTCAAGGTGGCAATCCTGAGCTCCAGAGCCAGGGTGAAAGAGGGCAAGGATCACAGGGTCTGATTACCCCATCTGTTCACTGATGCAATGAGTCTATTCTACTGGAATTGTTTGAGGGGTAGATCCAAGGTCTGTTACTTTTAATGGGCGCAGTGCCCAGATCCCCCAATCAGATTCTTTCCTGCCTGGTTTTCTTCCAGGTTGGCTTTGCCAACAGAGGTAGCTCCTTGCTGTTTTCCCAGGGTAACCAGGTACAGCCCTGGCATTCCAAGCTTGCTCTGGTTCAAGGTGGCTTTGATTTGTAGCTCTTAGCCCATTCATTCTTTGTAGCCAGAGGCACAGGCTTTAACTCTTCACTTAGATTTTAAAAGGCCAGTCTAGTGCTACTAATGGTGGGAAGTGAGGAACATACCTCATGAGACTCCACCCAGAATTTATTCTATGGTTTCAACAAAGTAATCATTCAGAGCTAAGGAGAACCTTGATTCCTAAAGACTAATTCAACAGTTCCCAACCTTGTCAATTATGACAACCCCTTCTTAACATTTGAACCCCGTTCTTTCTGCTTCCAAGATTGGCTCTCCACCCGCTACCCCACACTGCTGTTCTTGCTTAAGTATGCTTGCCAAAAAGACTGCTTTATGGAGAACTCACACAGGGCAAGTGTTCACATGGTGGTCAGAAGAATCAATACAAGGACACTTTAAAGGTCTCTTTTAAGAACTCTAGAATTGATTGTTTGACATGGGAGACACTGGCATAGGACCGTTCAGCATGGCGTGTCCATGTTAGAGAAAGTGCTGTGCTCTGTGAGCAAAGCAGAATTGAAACAGCTCAAAGGAAATGCGGAATGCGCAAGTTTAGAGTATCCGCCCCAAATATTATTTGTGCCCGACCTGTGGTAGAGCATTCTGAGCTCTTTTTGGCCTGATCAGCCACAGTCAGACCTATTGAAACTTGACTCTAGTATAGTGATGTCATTTTGGTCCTCTTCGAGAACGAAGGACAACAGCCCAGTTCAAAAGGCAGTATCGCCTTTGGCCGAAGAAGACTCTTCCTCCTGTAAGGAGCCCCCGCACCGGCCTCAAGCAGACCTGGATTCAATCCTTGGAGAACCTGATCGCTAAAAATGAGGAGTTAGGCTTTTCCTTGAACTCATTCTTCAGTTCACTATGCCCCACCCCAGAGTTCCAGGGGAAAACCTCTCAAACAAAGCTTAGGCATGGTTTATATAGAAAGCCTCCTCACCAAAAATAAAGAAATAATGAGGGCTCTTCTAGAAAACTATTCACTATACAAAGTAGCAGACATCAAGGTACACGACAGCTATTTATTTCCTCCACCACTCAGAAAAAATGTTTAAAACAGTTAGACTTTAGAGTCAGCATGGTGTGGCAGATAAGTTACGGGATTTGGAAGCAGACATGGGTTCAAATCTCTTCTCTTTCTTTCTTTCTCTTTGGCATTTCTTTCACCTTCTCCTCCAATCACAATTGTTTGTGTGCACCTCTTTCCCTCCTATTAGATTATATTATATTGTTGGGGGGCACCAGGCATGGAAGGGAAAGGTGGCACAGTGGAGAGAACACTGAACTGGGGTTAGAAGATCTGCCTTTGAATCCTGGCTGTGCCATAGCCTACCCGTGTGACTGTGGGGAGGTCAGTTAATGTCTCTGGCCTCAGTTTCCTCTTCTATAAAAAGGGAGTTGGATTAGATGGCTTCAAAAGTCCCTTCCAGCTCTGATTCTCTGATCCTAAGGACCTTAAGAAGAACGTAGCTGTCCTTGTATTGCCAGTGCTGGGAACAAGAAGGACCTGGCTCAGAGTAGATGGAAGGGAGGAAGAAAAGAAAGAAAAGGGAAAGGGAGGGAGGGAGAAAGGAAAAGAGAGAAGAAAGGAAGGAAGGATGGAGGATGGGGGGAGGAAGGAAAGGAGGAGAGTAAGGGAAGGAGGGTGAAAGCAAAAGGGAGAGGAAGGAAGAGAAGAAGGAAGGAAGGAGGGAGGAGGGAAGGAAGAAAGGAAGAAAGGAAGGAAGGAAGAGAGGGAGGAAGGGGAGAAGGGAAAAGGTAGAGAAACAAGAAAGGAAGAATATTGGGGCTCGTAATACGGAGTGAGGGCTCATGAGAAACCGTGTTAGAAACCTCGCCCTCTCTGAGTTGTCCCTAGAACTCTGAAAGGAGGAGTATTCTCCACCCTGGGAACCAAACCTGCTAGTCCTGTGTAAGTTTAGAGAATGAGGCCAGAGGGGTGGTACACAGAAATAGGGAGTCCAACCATAGATGAGTATGTTGACATACCCTTCTCAAAAGCAATGAGAATTCATTTACTTATGCTCTGAAGGTGTATGTGTGCAGAGGTGTCCCGTACGGTGGTGTGGCGGCTGATGAGGTGGTCAAGAAGTGTGAGTGATGCCAATCCTGGTAAGGGGCAGAGCTGGGATTTAAAGCCATTTCTCCAGACTGCAAATCCCCTACTCTTTCTGATATAACTTATTGGGGGCAGCTAGGTAGTACAGTGAGCAGAGCACCAGCCCTGGAGTCAGGAGTACCTGAGTTCAAATCCGGCCTCAGACACTAGACACATTTACTAGCTGTGTGACCTTGGGCAAGTCACTTAGCCCCAATTGCCCTGCCTTCCCCCCTGCAAAAAAAGAAAAAAGAAAAAAAGAGATTACTTTCCCTCTAAATCCAATATAACTTGCTACAACTTTAAAAAGGAGACTCCTCTAGTATTTAAAATATTTTATCAACAGAAGTTCAATTTACACAACTGTTTAAGAACTCTATCAAGTCAAGTGAGGTGCACTTGTCCCCTCTCAGGAAGCAGTGCATCTTGGCCTAGCATGGCTCAACCTTGGCTTATGAAGTGCTCCCTCTTCCTCCAGAGTCTCCACTGCCGCCTGTGGTCCCCACCTAAAGCAGGCAGCTCTGGCAGCTTCCCAGGACAACAGGAAGGACCTGGCCCTGAAGCACCTTTCTGGAGCTGCATTCCACTGGGGGACAGGATGCTTCCTTCCCCCTCTTCCCAAGGAGCCATGTTATTCAATGTTAGAGGCAGCTAGGGGCTGCCCAATAGCTGGAGCCCTGGGCCTGGAGTCAGAAAGACCTGAGTTCAAATCTGACCTCTATCATGTACTAGCTGTGTGACTCTGGGTAAGTCACTTAACCTCTTTTGCCTCAGTTTCCTCAACTGTAAAATGGGGATCATAATCCTACCTAGCTTCAGGGTTATTGTGAGGACCAAAGGAGACAATGTTTGTAAAACACTTAGCCCAGGAACCGGCACTGGTGGTGGACGTGAATGCTCATGGCCTTCTCTGGTTCCACAGTTGCTATATAATTAAGCCCGTTGGCAGAGCTAGCTACCTAAGAGTGTGGCAGCCTGTCTAGCTACCCTCCTAGAAGCATCAGTCAGATCAGGAAGGGATTTCTGGGGCTACCTAGATCTCACTTTACAGATGAGGAAACTGAGGCCCAGGTGAGTTGCCCAGAGTCACAGAACTAATAAGCATCAGAGACAGAATTTGAACACAGGTCTTCTCTCTCTAAAGCTAGTGCTCTTTCTACTCTACTTTGCTGCCAAACTTCTCCAATTTGAGGGTGGTCCCCGAGATCAGCAGGGGTGGGAAACCTACAGCCTTGAGGACACATGTGACCCTCTAGGTCCTCAAGTGCTCTGGGTCCTTTTATTAAGAGGATGTGTTCTGTGAGGATTGGATTCAGTCAAAGGGCCACACTTGAGGACCTAGTGGGCCGTGTGTGGCCCTAAGCCTACAGGTTCTCCACTCCTTTATCTAGTCCAATCCCCAGATTTCACCAATGAGGAAATCAAGGCCTGTGTTTAGAAAGTGTGTGCCTGCCCAGTCCCTGGAAGTCCAGACTCTGGAGGACACGGGTATTGTGAGTCCAGGGGCATTTTCTCAGTATCTGGGAGAAAAAAGGAAATGTAGAATAAGAAATCCCACTGGCTCCCAGGGGGCCAGTCTGGGCCCCAAACCACCAGGGTGCCGTGGAATGTTTCACTCTCCCTAATATTTCTTCCTGTTATTGTCCAGCTGTGGCTTCCATTTCAATGAATGTTAATCTCTAGTAGCATTAATACAAGATTGTAAAATTTCAAAGGATTTTCATTTACATGAATTCATCTGATCCTTCCCCTGGGGGGTAGGTAGGGCGGCTATTACTCTCATTCCACAGAACAGGGCCTGAATAAAGTGGCTGGTCAGTCCAAGCTGCAGAGCCTGAGAGAGCTGAGCTGGGTTAAAACCTCTGAAAACCTCAAATAACAGGGTGACCTTTGCAAAGCTCCCTACATCCTTCCTCTCATTTGAGCCTCCCACGAACCCTGTAAAGTAGGTAAAACAGGCTTTATTATCATCATTTTACATTTAGAGGGTGGATCAGGGGAGGTTCCTTGATCTACTTAATAAGGTTATAGAGAGGTGAGCCTTTGTTTGGGATTTTCATCCAGGTCACTGATAAAGGTGGGAGTCCCAGAGGGGTGGGCTCTCTTACCCTCTCCCACTGAACTATTCACTATCACCTGGGGGCTGTAGCAGGCACAGCAGGGGCCACACCCTGCTAATACCATCTGGGCACATGGGCTAAACCAATCTGAGGGTAACCAACAGGCCTCAAACCTATCAATGAGTTAGGGGGATGTCTACTGACTGTCCCCAGCAGAATGGGGGGATGAGAACAGTTTGTTCCAGCAGTAACTGCTCCCAAGATTGAACCTAGTCCCTCCAAGCCTAGAGCCCTGGCCATTGGCTCACAGGTTACATGCGGATGAGAATATTAAGGTTAAGTGCCTTTCTCCTGGTCATGTCGCTATTAAGCATCAGCCAGGATTTGAACCCCTGTCTGTAGTGACTTCCCACTACACAACATTGCCACGTTCTTCACAGTAAAGCATGTGGTCATTTATTAAACACTTACTTGTGCCAAGAAAACTGAAATAGTCACTGTGCTCAAGTAATTCTTTGGTTGGTTGTTGTCCTTCGTACTTAAGGAGGACCAAAATGACATTGCTAAGATGAGGTCATGGTTCGGTGTGTCCGACCACGGGGGGATCAGATCCAAACAAGCTCGGAAGGCTCTACCACAGTTCAGGCACAAATCATCCATATGAACATTCAGCCTTGGCTCAGACAGACAGGCCCAATGGTCGTTAGGACGCAATGGCCACACACATCCTTGTGAATGTCTCTTCTATTGTCAAAACAATAGCTGCTCCTGAGTCATCTGACAGTATAAGCCAAGGACTTTGGTGCTGGGAATTGTCCTCTCCAGACCTTCCATGGCTGGCTTAACGAGATCTTACAGAGCCTACAGAGGCAGATTCCAGGTTTCACCTCCATACTACTTGCTCCCTTCTGTGACAGCCATATAACCATGATCTGGGGGGCATTTCTATTCCCAGAGCACCCCAACAAATGGCAAAATCTCTCCTTTTTTGCTTTTTAATTTCAATTTTTAAAATACCTGTTTATATTCATAAGGTAATATTTTAGAAGGGAGTAGATTTAGTCTCTGCCAAGTGGCCTCCTTTGACAACCTCTCTAGATCTTTGACCAGGGGCTGAAGCATCAAAGACCAAAGACTTTGGGGATCCACAGGTCAAGGTCTGCAGGAGCTATTAGAGGCAATCAGGTGAGTTAGAAAAAACACTATATTTGGAGGTAGAAGACCTGGGTTCAAAGCCTGACTCCGATACTAATGTCTGTGTGACCTTGAACAAGTTTCTCAAACTCTTTGGATGAGAGATTAGACAAGATGGTGGTCCTTCCAGCTCCAATTCCTATGAACCTATGATGGAAATACTGGGCTTTCTAAAGTATAGATCTTATAACTTGAGCAGATCACTTCTCTGGGCTTATTTCCTCTTCCCTCACTTGAGGGGAGTAAGCTCTGGGAGCGCAAGGAATAATTTTACCTTTCTCTACATCCTCAATGCTTAGCACAGTGCCTGGCACGTATGTGGCCTGTAATAAATGCTTGTTGTGACAGATAAATGACTGTAAGACCTCCTAATGTTCTAGCCTTAACAGAAATACTACTTCTGCATGCCAACATTCTCTTCAGCTCCCCACTCAGATCATTCTAAATTGTGCCTAGTTTATTGAGGAGAACAATGCCTCAGGAAGGCCACTTCCATGGATGTCCTTGGACTGGCTGCCCAAAGAAGAAGGATTTGAGGACCCTGAGGTCAGGGCACTGAAGTGTTTACCTGGAAATGGGGGTTGTACACCTTCTAACTTAGCCCCTCCAGCTCTGTGGTGGGGGAGAGAAGAAGCATTCCTCTGCCACCTCCCCCCATTATTGACTCTCCCAAGCTCTTTGCACCCAAATATTTCAAAGAACTCAGGAAAAAAATTACAGATCTTCCCTTCAAAGGCTGTGTTGAAAGGTGCAGCATCAGTATTTGCATAGCTGAGGAGGCAACTTACCACCGTGGAGTCCTCCTTGGTTGACAGCAGTGCCCCCTGGGAGCCAAGAGCCAGGCCGTCTGGTAGCCACAATGGAGAGTGAGGAGATTTGACTGTCAGTGAGGCCCAGTGGAAAGCCCCCTTGGCTGGGGTCAAAGGACTGGCATTCAAGCTACGGCTCCGCAGCTAGGTGACCTGGAGTAGGGTTCTTTTCCATTCCTTCCTGGGGTGTTGTGAAAATAAAGATGACCGAAGAGATGGGAAAGGGCTTGGGAAAGAAGCTGACTCTATAAATACGAGCTAGGGTATTACACGCATCCACTGCAATTCATCTTTATGGAAGGCCTACAGGGACATGACAGCATGCAAGGCCGTATAAAAAACAACAGATCTATAGAGAGAGCAAAGCTTTGTTGGGGGAGATTAGCTCTGCAATGGAACCAGCTGGGCTGGCTGGGCCACCCAAGCTACTCTAATCCCTAGGCCATAACAGGTCCCTCCAGGAGTCTTCTCCTCCACATCGATTCAGATATCCATCTACCCAACTATGACTTTTAAGTATCTACCAGGTGTAAAGCCCACATGCTTTACTGTTATCCTCATATATGCAGCTATCCAATCAATGATGACCATTAAGTACCTATTACATATACAGCTTGGGTACTCTACTGTTATCTTCATGCATCAATTCAACAATTTTAAGAACCTACTTTGGGAACAATCCATGTGCTCCATTGTTATCTTAATGCATCCATCCAACTATTCAACCTTGGTTATTAAGTAGCTACTGTAAGAATAACCCATGTGATCCATTGTGCCTCCAGTCTATCAGTGGTTGCTGCCTTCCTCTATCTATCCATCAATTCACCATCACTCTTATGTACCTACTGTATGTAAAGACCTACTCTATGTATAACCTGAGTGCCCCAATATTATTCTCATGTATCTGTCCATCCGTCTATTCGACATTGGTTATTAAGTAGCTACTATGAGAATAACCCATGTGATCCATTGGGCCTCAATCCCTCAGTGGGTGCTGCCCTCCTCCATCCATCCATCCATCCATATCTTCATCTAGTCACCACTGCTATTAAGTACCTACCAAACAGACCTACCAGTGTAGACCATGTGCGCCATGGTTATCCTCATGAATTCATCCATTCTTTTGATGCTGACTATTCGGCATTTACCATGCATACACCCTGGGTTCCCCATTTCTGTCCTCTAATGGAATGATAATTCTAGAACAGGAAGAGTTCCCAGAGGTCATCTAGTCCAACCTTCTCATTTTACAGTCAAGGAAATTGAGGCCCAAAGAGATAAAGTGCCCAAGATCACACAGGTAGTGACAGAACCTACATTCTAACTCAGGTCTTGTGACTCTAGGTTAAGCTAGGTTCAGTTAGAACTTAGCTGTTCTTTCTACCATACCACACCACCTCCTGGATGTTGAGAGAACTTGAGAGAAGCATGCCAGCATGTCGGATGGATCTCTGGGGGAAATTTGTGAGAGGACATGAGGATGGACCAGCCTGGAGGAGTTGTAATCTGCCTCCTCGGAGGTAATGCCCATTGACCCACTGGAGATTTGGAGTATTACATGGGGTGTGAGGGGAGAGACAAAGATAATTAATGCACTTTGCTTGCCCTTGTGGAGCTAACAGTCTAGACCAGGGGTGAACAAATTACACCCAGACCCACAGACCAAATCTGATTCTCTGCCTGGTTTTGTACACCCAGACTGCTAAGAATGGTTTTTACACACCTGGTATACAAAAACAGGAAGCAAGCTGGATCTGGCCTGGGGGCCAAACTGTAGTTTGCTGATCTATGGTCTAGAAGGTGGTGGGAAGCTACAACATAGAAGTGGAAAAATTACTGCAACTAGTATCAAAGAATCTGGGTTCCAATCCTGACCCTGCTGCTTACTACTTTGTGACTTTGGGCAAGTCACTTAATATTCTAGGCCTCATTTTCCCTATCTGCAAAATGAATGTCCCCTGGGAGTGCCAGGATGGTAACTAAGGTCCCTTGATGCTATCTCTATATGTTCACCAGAGAATTCCCAGAATGGGTGCTCTTTCCCCCAGTGACGACTCTAATGCATCAATGAGAGTAGAAGTGAATGAATGAATAAAATATTCACTAAGCATTTGCTGTGTGCAAAAAAAAAAAATGTTCTATGTGTTAGGGATACAGATGAAGAAGTAGGAGAGTCCCTGCTCTCAAGAAGCTCACACTCTGACAGAGGAGACACCACCTATGGAAGGCGGATAAGTTTGGGGAGCTGCCCAAGGCGTATGGAACTGAAGGACTTGGCCAGGA
This sequence comes from Phalanger gymnotis, assembly GCA_028646595.1. Taxonomy (NCBI): domain Eukaryota; kingdom Metazoa; phylum Chordata; class Mammalia; order Diprotodontia; family Phalangeridae; genus Phalanger; species Phalanger gymnotis. The sequence goes on from CM053622.1 coordinate 782,722,179, forward strand.
TCCCCGAGTTTGTAAGGATATGGGGAGATGTGACCCAAGTGTAATATCCAATCAATCAATCCATCAATAAATATTAAGCACCTACTATGTGCCAGGCGTTGTGCCAAGCATTGGCAAAAGAGAATGTCATAAAGATCTTGGAAATGTCGATCTCTTCTTTCCAACACTCTTTTCAACAGCTCTTTACTTTGAAAAATCAAGACATGTTCTGCCTTGTCCAAATGTTCCCAAATGTGGCCTGGAATCAAGGGAACAGTGATACCACGTGGCTGGTTAGTTCTGTCCAACTTCTTCCTCTCCTTGGCATTTGTTTAGAAACTCACTGATGCCATCTTCTTGATGGGCACTTATGTTAGAACATCATAATTTTCCTTCCGTGGTTTCCCCTAACTTGCCCTCAAGTGCCTTGAAGTCCTCACATTCCTCTCATTCCTCTCTGTTAATAGGACAAAAGAAATCACTTGACAGAAGACACAAGCTGTGTTTGGGCTCTTCCTCCCTGGGGTAGCCCCCATAACGGGATCCTGGCTTGGGATGACCAAAAGCACGTTTTAGCTAAAGCCCCCAGCTTACTGTCACCCCTCCAAGTAGTGGCTGCAGACTGAGCTGTGTTGTGCTACCAGTGTGGTGACTTGAGAAACCTCTGGAGGCTTCAGAGAATAGTCACATTGTGGGCTCATTAACTTTTATAACCATAGTATTTCAAGTGTGACAGTGCAACCCAGTTTGTTCCAAATAGAATAGATTCCACATGGCATCCAGTTTGCTTTGGTTAACATGGTGGGAACGACAGAGCTCACAGTGGATAGCTGTGTTCATGCCCCTTTGATTTGTTGGGTTGGCAGACATGAATGGTTTCCAGGGGCAGAGCTGAGTATCTCTGGGCGCTGTGGAAAGAAGACTATATTCTAGAGCTAAATTGGGCTCTGAGACAGAAAAATCCACTCCCAGAATCCCAGAATCTCAGGGTTGAAATGAAGCTCAGAGACCAACTGGGCCAACTTGGCATGGGGCAGGAATCCCCTCTACAGCCTACCTGGTCAGTGGTCATTCAGGCTCCACTTAGAAACCTCCAATAAGGAAGAACCCAGCTGCCTCCCAAGATCATCCATTCCACTTTGGGATAGCTCTGACTCTTGGGAAGGTCTCACTGCAACCAGGGGTCAACAGGCTACACCCAGGCCCGCAGGCCAAATCTGATTCTCTGTCTGGGTTTGTACACCTAGACAGCTAAGAATGGTTTTTCCCTCTGTAACTTCTACTGCTCGCGGCCCCCATGGCTGCCCACTGGGGTCAAATAAAGCAAGTCTAATTCTAAGGCTCCCCGGTCAGAAAATTTAACAAATTGAGCTAGGAGCTGAGCAATGGTTCTTCTCACCCATCACTAGACTCAGCATATACCAAATCATCATCTTTGTTCTATGGAATTTGGTCTCTTTCTCCCAATCCATTTTGCAGGCGATTGACAGATGACTCAAATATTCTGTTGAGGAAGGAAGGAAGGAAAGAAAGAAAGAAGCAAGAACAGGAGGGAGGGAGGAAGGAGGGAAAGAAGGAAGGAAGGAAGGAAGGAAGGAAGGAAGGAAGGAAGGAAGGAAGGAAGGAAGGAAGGAAGGAAGGAAGGAAGAAAAACCTAACAGTGATATCCTGCCATGTACTTCCATTCATCCCAGTGGAGCACAGTCTGTCCACCATTTTGTTCTTCATTCTCTTGCTCAACTCTAATTTTTAATGAGTTACTGTCTTCATTTTGCTTTTGAGTCTCCTTTTCCAATTGGCTGATTTTACCTCTCAGGATGTCATTTTCTCTATTTAGATTCTGAATCTCCATAGCCATTTCGCCAATCTTATTCTTTAGGGACTTGATTTCGTCAGTGGATTTTTTTTCCATTTTTTCTTTTACCTCCCTAATTTTGTTTTTAAAATCCTCCTTTAGCTCTTCCAGTAATGCTTTTTGGGCTGGAGACCAGTTCACATTACCTTTTGAGGTATCAAATGTGGATATAGTGTCATTGTTATCCTCTTCCAAATCTGTATTTTGATCCTGCCTGTCTGCATAAAAAGAATCAATGGTCCTCAGTTTTTTTGTGTTCTTCATGTTGGTTAGCCTTTTCCTGGCTTTACAATAAATTTCTGCTTTTGGGGCTCAGGGCTCACTGTCCCAGCTTTCTTATTCTGGGGATTGTGAGTCTAGTTGTTGGCTTTGTGAATTGCAGCCTTCAGTTTCCTGAGGTGTGGGGGAGGGGGTCTGGCTGCCTGAAATCTCCTCTTCCCCTGGGGTTGTTCTCCAGCACTGTTGCTCTTCAGCAATGGTCTCAGCTCTTTGTTGTTTGGGCTGGATGTCTGGCACTTCCCCTGGGGGAGCAAGAGTATGTCTGGACTCCTGGCATTGACCCCTGCTGGTTCTGTGCCTCTGGGACTCAGGTACTCCCATTACTTGGCCACTGAAGCCCCACTTCTGTCTCCTCTGTTTCTGTGTTCTCTGTTTTCCCCCCGAGGAATTCTCTGGGTGGGGAGGGGAGGGATTAGAGCCGTTTACCTGGCCATTATGTCTCTTGGAAGTTCAAGAAGCTTTTCATACCTTTGGGCTGCAAGCCTCAGGAGTTGGTATCTCGTGGTCGGTGGCGTTACGCTGCCTCTCGTCGCTTCCGCAGACTGCTGTCTTGTGTTGGGAGGCCTGGAGATCTCCGCTGGTTTCCGGCGCCCGGCTTTCTCCCAGCCTGTCTCCCACGTGGGTTTCCCGGCCGGCCGCTTCCGCTTTGGTCCCGTCTGGGGCGGCTCCGCACCCCGAGCGCTCTCCTGGCCTACAGATTTGTTCCTTCGGCCTTTCAGACTCTCCTGGCTGGGAAATTTGCCCCACTCAGACTTCTCAAGGTTTCTAACTCTCTCAAATCTTCTCAAATTCACTTTTTTATAGGAATCTGACAGAACTTGTGAGAGAGCTCCAGTAAGATGCTGTTTTCATGCGGTCATCTTGGCTCCGCCCCCCTGTTCTTCATTCTCACTAAAAGACCAGGTCGTCTTTTTTTTTTTCTGATGGCACAATTCCCTGGTGACCTCCTTTATGGCCATTATGTTATGATGAATGGCTACCTGTTGAAACCCATCATTGGCCACTCCCATTGCTCTTTGGAGGAATATTCCACTTCGATCCTCTAAAGTCTGAATGAATGAATGAAAACTATTTATTAAGCACCTGCTGTGTACTGGGCACTGTGCTAAGCACTGGAGATACAAAGAAGGGTAAAAGTCCCTGCTTTCAAGGAGCAGATAGCTTAATGGGGAAGAAAAAAAGCAAACTCCTATGTACAGAGAAGACATATACAAGAATAATTTGGAGTATCCTGAGGGAAGGCACTAAGATGAGAGAGCACCTTAAAGATAAATAAAATATTTACTAAGTGCTTACTCTGTGCCAGGCACTGTGCTTTCGTTACATCCTCCCCTGGCCAAGAGTCTATAGTGCCTTTCCAAGGGCAGCAAACTCAAGGTCAAGAACACTGAAGGTCCTTCAACAATTGGCCCCTGCTCCAGGTTCATGCCTTTTAAGGTTCCTTCCCCATTCTTGAGTGTACCCTCTCTAGGATAAGAGAGCCAGGATCTCAGCATCAGTACAGCTCTTTCCTGGGTTTATTTGTTACTCCTGTCAATGCCCCACTCCCCACCAATCCCCCCTCCCCTCCACACACATGTAGCCCAGGGCTGGGTCCAAAGGCCAGACACTATCCAGGGATGTGATTGTTGATGGATCCATCTCAGGACCAGGAGGTGCCCCCCCCCACCTGTGCCATGCTATCATCAGAAGACAGTAGCCACTATCTCATGGCAGGAGGGCAATAGGAGCTTTAAGTGGCACAAAAAGGGGAGGCACAGAGAAGGAATATTTGCTCTGACTTTCTGGAAGCCTGTTAGAAAAGGGCTTGGTGGGGAACCATTTAGGTAAAGCATATCAAGCTTCCTGGGCTTGCCAAAAGATTAGACCACTCACTGGACAATGTCCAGGGATTCAGGCCACCCAGGGTTGCTTCCCATCACACTTGAAAAAAGGAATTCTAGGATCAAAGATTTAGACTTAGGTAGGGAAGGACTTTTAGCCCAATCCCCTCATTTTACATATGAGAAAACTGAGGTCCAGGGTCACACAGGTAAAAAGAGTCAGAGGCAGGATTCCAACCCAGATCCTCTGAATCCAAATCAAGACCCCCTTTCCTTGTACCACACATACTGTTACATAGGATGTGGGGGCAAGCTCTCTCCAGGTTATTCCAGGAGGACCTGTTGCCTTTGTTGGAGGTTCAGAAGAGTGAGGGGGAGAGTCCAGATCTGCTTGTAAATTGTTAATACCAAGAACTTTCCCCAGAAGACTTTTACGAACTGATGCAGAGAGAATTGGGCAGAACCAGGAAAACAATTCATGCAATAGCAACAATTGTTGTGATATAAAGGTAAACAACTATGAAAAATTTGAGAACTCTGGTCAATGAAATGACCAAGCTCCACTTCAGATGAACAATGTGGAAGCCTGATACCCACCTTCAGAGAGGGGTAATGGCCTCTGGGTACAGAACGAGATGTACATTTTGGAGACATGGCCAATGTGGGAATTTGTTTGCTTGACTACGAATGTTTATTTCAAGGGGTTTCTTTTTATTTTCTAATGGGGGTGGGAAGGAGAGAATATAGATTAAAAAATAAAGTTAATTTTAAAAAAGGAACTTTTCCTCAGTCTTCAAGAAAGACTTACCCAACAGTCTCCAAGAAGAAAGGAAGTTGGGGGAAAATAAGGGGATGGGATTATATCAATGGTTCCCAACCTATGGGCTACAGGTAATATGCAGGGAGAGGTAAGGATCCCTGTCCATATGCTCACCAAACCTGGGGCGTAAGAGCATAGATTTAGAGATGGAATGAACCTAAGGGACCATCTCGTCCTGCCTCCTCACTTTATAGAGGGAGGAAACTGAGACCTAAGCAATTTAAGTGACTGGTCCAAGGTCACATAGGTAGTAACAGAGGCAGAATTTGAACCCAGCCCCTCTTATTCCAAAGTTTGTGTCTTTTCTATCCCTAAAAGAGGGTTTGCTGGAGATGTGAACCCAGGACCTCTCCTGCACTAAGTAAAACTCCTACCCTTGGATCAACTAACCTTTTTTGCAGCCTATTTTTTAAGCCTCTAACAATAATACGCAACATGTCTGACTACAATTAATAAGTAAACTTCTGTAATAACAGGTGAGGTTCATCTAGTGCTTTGAGATTCATGAGGAACTTTGTGGATGCTATTTCATTTGCTCCTCAAAACCCTATGAAGTATTATACTCATTTTACAGATGAAAAAACCAAGGCTCAAAGAAGGTAAACACCTCGTCCAGGGTCTAAGTCTAGTGCCCCCTGTGGCTCAGTGAATAAAACATTAGACATGGAGTCAGGAAAACCTTCATTCAAATCCTATCTCAAGCACTTATGAGCTGTGTGACCCTGGGCAAGTCACTTAATTTCTCGGTTCCTCACTTTCCTTATCTGTAAAATGAGAGTAATAATATCTACCCTACAGGGTTGTTGAGAAGATCAAATGAGATCCTGTATAAAGGGTTTGGCAGATCTTAGATTGCTGTGTCAATGCTGTTGTTGTCATTGTTGTCATGGTCATCATCAGCATTCCCCACTGCTTCTCCCTGACATTCAAGACCCTCCATAGTCTGGCTCCAATCTCATTGTCCAGCTTTCTCTCTTCCTACTCCTTCCCCAATATTAGCATCAGGAAGTCTTGGCTTCAGTCTCTTCTTCTGATATATCCTGGCTATGGTGAGCACCAGGGAATTCCTCACTACAACTTCCCTCTCCTCCTCCTCATCCTCCTCCTTATGTTGTTAAGCAAAATTGTCTCCTTAGTATGGCTTTTGTTTCTTTTGAGTGGAAGTACTTTCAGCTGTTAAGTGCTAAGCCCCAGGCCCAAAGCCCTATCAGGTGTGAAACCTGTGTGGGTGTGGATTGGTGACTTAGGAGGGGCCAACTCAGGAACCAATGGTCTCTGGTCATTGAGGCGGGGCTTGAGAACGCCAGAGGCTCGGCGAGGAAAGGTGAGCCAAGAGACAGTTTTAGCAGAAGCGGAAGCTGCTGTGGAAGCCGGAAGCTGCAGAAGCCAGAAGCTGCGGAAGCAGGAAGCTGCGGAAGCAGGGCTAACCCATGTGTAGACCCAGGAGTGCGAGCAGGAACTTGAGGCCAGTAAAAATGATTTGGCTAAATACTATCTTGTTTTTCTGTGGCCTCCTGGTTACTCTTGTGAGGTGGGCTTTCTGGGCCTGGAGTCTTTTTGCCAAGATGTCGGAATGGGGAGGCTGGTTCACGGTTCTGCTGCGGTGGGGCCTAAATAAATTTCTTGTTGTTTTCTCCTTAGAGAACCTCTCATATCTTGCGATTTTGAACCATTCAAACATATACATGATTATTTTTGAGATTATAAATTCGGCCTTCCTACTACACTCCTCTTCCTCCTCCTTCTTCATCTTCTTCTTCTTCTTCTTCTTCTTCTTCTAATAGTAATAATAATAATAATTTTTAATTGATGCTTTCTATTTCTTATGTCACCATTGTATCCTATGTGTCCCTTCTCCCTTCTGAAGAGCCATCCCATATGACAAATAGTATTCTTTTTAGAGAGGAGGAAAAAAAACCTCAACACAACTGATTGATACATTGTGAAATCCTGAAAATATGTGCAACTTGTAACCACCTGTGGACCTCCCACTTCGGGTTGAAGAGGGGAGGGGCATATCTTCTCACATATCTTCAATCAAGTCCCACTTGATCTGCATAATTTTGTTACATTTACTTTTGATTTTTTGGTATGTATTTGTTCTTTTCATTTACGTTGTTGCAGTTGTTACATATATGTATATAATATATATACATATATAGTTTTCTTGACTCTGCTTACTTTGTTCTGCATCAGTTCATATAGATCTGTCCATGCTTCTCTGTAGCCATCCCCTATAACCTTTCTTACAACACAGTCATATTCAACTATATTCTTGCGCCACAATTAGTTTAACCATTTCTCAGTTGATGCACATCTACTTTGTGTCTGAGTCTTAGCTATAACCAAAAAAGCTGCTATACATATTTTAGAGTATATGGGGACTTTTTTCTTATCAGTGGCTTCCTTGGGGCATAAGCTCAGTAATGGAGTCTCTTGTTCAAAGGGCATGGATATTTTAGTAACTTTGTTTGCATAATTCCAAATTACTTTCCAAAAGGGTTGTACCATTTCACAGCTCCACTATCCTTCCTTCATTTCTCTAGTCAAATAGAACTAGTCTCTACCTCTCCTACACTCAGCCATTAGTTTCCTGCTTCTTTACCTTTTTTCAGGATGCTCCCTATGCTTGGAGTGCCTGCCTCTTTTTCCTCCCCTTTCCTTTCTTCTCTTTTCTTCCTTTCTTCTTCTTCCCTCCTTTCTTTGCTTCCTTCTTTTCCTCTTTTTTCATTCTTGTCCTCTTTCTCCTCCTCTTTCCTTCCTTCTCTTTTCTTCCTTCCTCTTCCCTCTTTTCTCCTCTTCTTCCCCTCTTTTCTCTCCTTTCTTTTCTCTTTTTCCTTCTTTTCTCTCTTTCCCTCCCTCTCTCCCTATGTTGCCTTTCTACTTAGCTTTCAATATCCAACCCAAATAGATTCTATATCCCCTAATAGAAGCAAATTTTTTGGGGGGCAGGGACTGTGATTGGTTTCATCTTGCCATCTCCAGGACCTGGTTCAGCTGTGCTATACATAGCAGGAATTTCATAAATGTTTCTTGTGCTCATGGCTGGATGCCACCCTTCCCCTAAGAGCCTGCACTTAGGACCTTGTTTTGTCATATCATGTTATTATTTTAATTAATGTCAATGGTGTCACATTGTCCGTTGTTATTTTATCTATTCAACAAGTCCAACGGGCATGATCAATAAAGGAGCAGGGCTAGGGTATAAAGTGACTGCAATATCACAGACAGTCATCCTGAGCCAGCACTGCCCTGGGATTCAACCAGAGGAAGGCTGCCCACACAGGCCTGGGACTAAGGAAGAGATGCCAGATTCAGACCAAGGTGAAGCACCAGATGCTGACCAATCGCCCTTTTGTTACCTCTCCCTGGGTTTTCTTATCCATCCAGCTCTGCTCCAACCCCCACCTTAACTTCCTCTGTCCTCCCTTTTCACTAAGCTGGGGAGTAGCCCTGATCTATTGTTCTCGGACTTCCTGTCATCCTTGACCTCTTCCTCTCACACTCTATTGGCTCACAAAAACTGGCTTTTCTCCACATGACGTTGTAGCACTGGTCACATTCCCCAGGGCAGACTGCCTCCTTTCTTTCTTCTCTTCTTCCTTTTTCTATTTCTCCTCCTTTTCTTTCTTCTATTTCTATTCCTCTTTTTCCATTTTTCTCCTTTCTTCTACTTCTTTTCCCCTCTTTTCCCCTCCTTTCTCTTCCCTCCTTTCTTTTTCCTCCCTTTCTTTCCCTCCTTTCCCCTCCTGCCTTTTTGTTTCTCCTTCTCTCTTCCTTCTTCTTTTTCTCTTTTCATCCTCCTAAATTTCTACCACCTTCCCCATTTCCTCCTTCCTCCTTCCAGATGCTAAGCAAGCACCTGCACTATGTGGTGGGCCCTATGCTAGATGCTGGGTTAAGCAGAACAGTCTGCCCCTCGATCCCCACTGGCACTTCCAGATACCTTCTTTGCAATGTCATCACTGCAGTCTCTCCTTCCTGTGAAGTTTATTCCATCAATCCTACATTCTTCACACCTAGTATCCAATCAGTCACTTCCATGATGTCTAGCATATCAAAACCCTTCTCTCCACTCCCACAACCCTCACAGGCCTTCGTCACTTCTTGCCCGGACTAATTACCAATGGTCTCACTAACTCCAGCCTCTCTCCACTCCAATTCATTTAGGAAAATGATATTCCTCAAACACATATCTATGATTATATCACTCTCCTTCCCCCAAATCTTCAGTCTTACTTCCCTAGGGTCTCTAGGATAAAATGCAAAATCCTTGGGATGTCATTTAAATCTTTATGTAATCTGACTCCTACCTAATGATCCATTCCTGTGTCACGTTCTCCATTCAAGGCCAACTGGTCTACTGGCTATTTTATGTATTTGCCATTCCGTATTCTGTTTCTATACCTTTGCACAGGTACCTCTCCTGGAATGAAAAAGAATGAAGAGCAGAAGAAGATGAGAGTTTCTCTTCATCTTTAACATTTGGGATCTACATTTGGTCCTATATAAGCAGAAAGATCCTTATTTCAACTCTTCTCATAGACAAGTCTCAGGTCCTAGAGCCAGCTTATATCCCATCCCCACTCAGGATTATAGGGGTGCTTCTAATGAGTTGGAGGTGATTCTCTAAGGACATCAGCTTGAGCCCCCACTGGTGTGCTCCCTCTCAAGATGATCAGTTAAGAATAAGTTTAGTCAAGCAACCTTAATTGGCTTTTAGAAATAAAGAGGGCAATATTACTAAGGGACTGTAAGATAGTCAGAAAACATTTATTAAATAGTTACTAGTTGCTTGGCTAAGTACTGGGGATACAAATTTTTTTTAAAAAAGCCATTGCTCTCAAAGAGTTTATAATTTAATGAGGGAAGAAGAAATACAAAAAGAAGCTAAAAAGCTGGGGGAGGGGGGTGGGGAGAAAATACCCAATGTGAAGGCATGGTGACAAGTCAGAGAAGTCCCAAAGTAAGTAGTATAGCTAGGTAAGAAATGAGATGTCTGAGCTGAACCTTTCAAATGGAGGTTTTGGAATTCACAGCTCCATTTTCCTTTTTTTTTTTCCCCCAAATCATTATTTATTTATTTAATATTTTCCTTTTTCAGCATTAATTTTCACAAGAGTTTAAATTACAAATTTTCTCCCCATTTATACCCTCCCCCCCCAACTCCAAGATGGCATATATTCTGATTGCCCCATTCCCCAGTCAGCTCTTCCTTCTGTCACCCCATTCCACCCCATCCCCTTTTCCCTTACTTTCTTGTAGGGCAAGATAGATTTCTATGCCCCATTGCCTATATATCTTATTCCCTAGCTGCACGCAAAAACTTTTTTTTTGAACATCGCCTTTTAAAACATTGAGTTCCAAATTCTCTCCCCTCTTCCCTCCCCACACACCCTCCCTAAGAAGGCAAGCAATTCAACCTAGGCATCATGTGTATCATTATGCAAAATGCTTCCACAATATTCATGTTGTGAAAGACTACATTTTGCTCCTTCCTATCTTATACTTTATTCAGTTTTCTCCCTTGACCCTGTCCCTTTTAAAAAGTGTTTGCTTTTGATTACCACCTCCCCCTATCTTCCCTCCCTTCTATAGTCCCCCCTTTTTTATCTCCTTCCTCCTTCTTTCCCGTGGGCTAAGATACCCAATTGAGTGTGTATGTTATTCCATCCTCAGGTCAAATCTGATGAGAGCAAGATTCACTCATTCCCCCTCACCTGCCCCCTCTTCCCTCCCAACAGAACTGCTTTTTCTTGCCACTTTTTTGTGAGACAATTTACCCCATTCTATCTCCCCTTTCTCCCTCTCTCAATATATTCCTCTCTCATCCCTTAATTTGATTTTATTTTATGGATATCATCCCTTCATATTCAACTCACCCTGTGCCCTCTGTCTATATATATCTATATCTATCTATATGTGTGTGTGTGTGTATGTATATTCCCTTCGGCT
>CM053622.1:782733389-782768933 GCA_028646595.1 Phalanger gymnotis
AGAATATCAGGGCAGTTCTCCTTGATAATTTCTTGAAAGATGATATCTAGGCTCTTTTTTTGATCATGGCTTTCAGGTAGTCCAATAATTTTTAAATTATCTCTCCTGGATCTATTCTTCAGGTTAGTGGTTTTTCCAATGAGATATTTCACATTGTCTTCCATTTTTTCATTCCTTTGGTTCTGTTTGATAATATCTTGATTTCTCATCAAGTCACTAGCTTCCACTTGCTCCAATCTAATTTTTAAGGCGGTATTTTCTTCAGTGGTCTTTTGGACCTCTTTTTCCATTTGGCTAATTCTGCCTTTCAAGGCATTCTTCTCCTCATTGGCTTTTTGGAGCTCTTTTGCCATTTGAGTTAGTCTATCTTTTAAGGTGCTGTTTTCATCAGTATTTTTTGGGGTCTCGTTTAGCAAGTCATTGACTTGTTTTTCATGGTTTCCCCGCATCACTCTCATTTCTCTTCCCAATTTTTCCTCTACTTCTCTAACTTGCTTTTCCAAATCCTTTTTGATCTCTTCCATGGCCTGAGACCAGCTCATGTTTTTCTTGGAGGCTTTTGATGTCTCCTTTTTTACTTTGTTGACTTCTTCTGGCTGTAGGTCTTGGTGTTCTTTGTCACCAAAGAAAATTCCAAAGTCTGAGTATGAATCTAAGTCTGTTTTCGCTGCCTGGACATATTCTCAGCCAACTACATGACTCTTGAGTTTTTCGTTGGGGTATGACTGCTTGTAGAATAGAGAGTACTTTGTTCCAAGCTTGAGGGGATGCACTGTTGTTTTCAGAGCTATTTTTACACAGCAAGCCCTGCCACACCAGCGCTCCTCCTCCCCCAAGAACTGCCAACCTGGACCAGACTCAGATCTTAAGCAGGCTCTGCACTCCTGCTCTGATCCACCATTTAATTTCTCTGGCCTTGGGCCAGAAGCAACTGCAGCTATAGTTCTGTAGCTGCACCACCTCTCCTGCCCCTGGGGCGGTGGCCGAACTGTCAAGTCCTTTCACTCTGTCCCAGAAGCTTTTCCCACTAACCTTCTCTGTTGTCTTTGGTGTTTGTGGGTTAAGAAGTCCAGTAACTGCCACAGCTCAGTGATTCAGGGCGCTAGGGCCTGTTCCGCCTGGTTCCCGGTCCGGTTTGTCCAGGTGCAGCCCATGCTGGTCTCTGCTCCACTCTGCTCCCACTCTGCTCCACTCTGCTCCCAGCTCCGTGTGCGATAGACCCAGCTACCATCCAGGCTGTCCTGGGCTGGATCCCTGCTTCCCTCTGCTATTTCATGGGTTCTGCAGTTCTAGAATTTGTTCAGAGATATTTTTATGGGTGTTTGGAGGGTCCTGGGGGAGAGCCCTAGGCAAGTCCCTGCTTTCCAGCCGCCATCTTGGCTCTGCCCCCCACAGCTTCATTTTCCAATCAGAGAAGCAGAAGGTGGTGAAGAGGTGGGGAACCAAGGCTGGTAAGATCTTACCCAATAAAAAAGTTATCCCAACAATGTACCTCCCGGGGTATAGTAGAAAAGTCAGTCAGAGAGTCCCAAAGTAGTGCAGCCTAGTGAGAAATGAGGTGGAATCTCTCCAGTGGAGATACTCCTGACAACTCATCTTGGGATGTGGCCAGGACACCAATGGAAAGATGGGAGGTTCAAAATCTTTTAGACCTTTCGAAGTTCACAAGGTTCTCTTCCAGCCAAAGGGGGAATCGGGAGAGGAGACCTAGTTAAGGAATTTTTCTTCCAACGCTTTTTCTTCCCTCTCTCACCTCCTCCCTGTCCCCCACCCCATGATCTCAGGGATTTAGCTAGAATCTACAACTACTCTAATTTCTGGAATAAATTCCTTCTCAACTCCCTTGATACTTTTTAGATGACCCCTGAGTCATGGTTAAATTTCTTTGGCCTATCCAGACTATCTGAACTTGATTCTTATGTAACATCACTAGATTTCAAAGGATTTCTCACATGTTCTTAGACTTATGTTTGGATTGATTGATTGGATATCTTATCATTTAAGTGATCATCTTATCACATACTTCAACTTAGATTCCTTTGGTAAGAGTGGAATTCCACCATCATCCCCAATTAATGTAAGTCCTTAATGTGAGAGGATTTTAGAGTTTTGTGATTGGCTGAAAGAATCAGACACGGTTCTGGTCTTGTTTATAAAAATAAAAGACAATCAAGTGCGTGGAACAGTTTAATGTTGGAAGAGTTTCAATTTGGATGATTTCAATTCTAGAATTGGAGCCAAGCTCCTGAGATGGAGTTGTTCTTGCGGTGGGGAGAGCAAAAGAAGATGAGAGTCTCTCGCTCCTTCTCTCCACCATTGACTATGTCAGCAGAGAGACTGGATTTATAGTCACCCACAGGTTAGAAGCCAGTTCTGTCCAGTTGACACCATAATGCATCATAAAGCACCACCTTTTGCCACACACGTATGCCTCACATATATGTATGTATGCCACACATATGCCCTACCACCATTGTACTCTATGCTTGATTCTTATCTCCCCATAGATCTATATTTGTGGTAGAATGTGTTTGGAGTGGGAAGAAGAAGTAGGAATGTTTGCACAAATTGCTCCTACTGTACCATCTGAACGAATACCTTTGCCAAAAAAGCTAATTTAGGCCATTAGGCCATTGTTAACAGGAAGCAACTCATGGGGGCTTATGAGCAACAGTATTAGAAAGTGAGTCTTATGTTGGGGCTTGTGAACGACAAGGCTAGAAACCCAGCCCTTCATGTTCATATGAATATGCTTGTGGTGAGCTCTTATATTACTGAGAGCTAGAAGGAACCTTAGACATCACCAAGGCCAAAGGAGAAAACTAAATCCAGAAACAGGAAGGGGCTTGTCCAAGATGATAGAGCTCATGAGGAGCAGGGCCAGCCTTTAAGATCCTCTGCCTTTAAATTCAGTACTGTTTTCTATTATACCACAGAATGCTTTCCCCATAAACAGCAATGTAGAGGAAGTAGTATTATCCTCTTTTTAAAGATGATAGCTAAGGCCCACAGATGGGAAGTGACTTGCCCATAGGCATATATCTAATAACCATCATAGTTGGAGGTTTCCTAACTTAGAACCCTGAGAGTGAGTAGAAGCTACCTTCTGAAGACCCTGCCTACTAGTGTGTGTGTGTGTGTGTGTGTGTGTGTGTGAAACTTCAATTAGAGCTTTCCTGATTCACACTGACCCCCTCCCACCCCACAACACACACATTATTAATGCTGTTTCTAAGGAATTCTAAGAGGTTTTTCTTACCAGGATGCAAGGATGTGCTAGTAAATGTTTAACAATCAGCTCTCTGGAGACAAAAAGATTGCATATGACACACTTTTAATTTAATATGAACTATCAATACTTTCTCCATCACTTTCTTAAGTCTAGACAATCAACAAAGCAATAAATCAAGTCCTGATATGTAGCATTTGCCAATGTCTAAGGCATAAATGCTCAGACTGAAAATTTAACAATTGGCTTTGGAGAGCCAGTTTGAGCTGGCTCCCCCACACTCCTGCCAGCATCCTTCCACTGATGAAATCATGGGATAACTGAAGTCCAGATATCTGTTGGACACCACCCAGGTGTCTGCAGTATTCAAAGTTGCCAAGATCTGTCTATTGTAACTTCCATTTTTTCACCACCCCACCCATTCGTTTCTTAGCCCCTTATACCCAGGCTTATGACCCCACTTCACTATTGAATCTATGACCTCCAACATTATCAATTACCTCTTGATGCCTAAATCCACTGTCCCCTTTTCAGTCTTTTATGTAGCTTTTGACACTGTTAATTATCCTTTCTTCCCATATACTTTCTCTTTTCTGCTTCTAGTTCCATCTCTAATCTAAACCCTATAGTTTCCAAAATAATGTGTATGTACATGAATATGTGTGTGAAGAGACCTTGAAATCTAAGAAGGAGGCTAGAGATTTTCTAGTTCAAACCTTTCATTTTATAGAAGAAGAAACTGGGGCCAGAGAGGTGTTTCGTAGTAGTAAATCATTTGGAGGTTTTGATTGGACTAAAAGACCTTTGAAGTTCCTCTGAGAAATTCTATGATTATCTTAGGGACCCTTCCCCCTCCCATATATATTGCTTTTGAATTTCATAGAATCTCAGAGTTGGAAGGGTCTACTAACCCCATCCACCCACCCACCCCAAACCTTTTTCAGGTGAATTGCTATCTAGCCATGCCTCCTCAATCTTGTACTCATGAAGTTGATTTTTTGAACCCATGTAAAATTTAACATTTATCTCCATTAAATTCCATCTTATGAAATTCACTCCAGTGCCCTAGCCTGTCATGCTCTTTCTGAATCCTGACTGTCATCAGTGTATCAGATCCTAGGTTTGTGTCTCTCATAAGTGATTTTGACAAGCATGCCTTCTGTACCTTTATCCAAGTCATTTACAAAAAATATTAAGCAGCAAAAGACTAAGGTCTGATCCATAGGGGTACTACATTAGAGATGACCTTCCAATTTGGCATTGGTCGATTAATAATTATTCTTTGGGTATAGCCAGTCAACCAGTTCCAAACCAATCACGTAGTGATTCTGAGGTTCCCAAGGATTTTTGTTCCATGAACCCCTTTCAACCAAAATGAAATGCATTGTAAATGTATTGTAAACTTCTAACTACCCTGTAATTAGTTACTGCTTAATTTCTAGCACAAATCCCTTGGATCATTTCATGCCCCCAATAAATTTACAAACCATTAAGAGGGAACCATTGGATTCTATCATATCTCTCCATCTTTTCCACAAGAATAGCATGATAGATTTCACTAAAAAGTCTATGTGAACTTTCTTTACTCTACCCCCTGATCTCCCTGTAAGGATGGGGTGAAAATCACACAGATTCTCCTTTAGCCCTGATACATTTGTCAGGTATGAACACATCTCAATCAATCAATCAGAGACTTTATACCAAATGTGGGAAAGTGCTTAAAGCTATTGTGATGTGATAGAGGGAGTCTGTTCTAATTGGGTGAGGGACTCATTAACACCCTGTGGGAACAACCAGAGAGCTAGTTCAGAATCTGGAAGATATGAGCAAGAGAAGAGAGTGTAACATCACGATCCCCAAAAAAGACTTGAGTGGGGGTGGAGGTGGGGGTGGGTGAGGATCAGAGCCTTTGTCCTTGGTCTCAGGGTCCACATCTTTTCCCCCTCTGCAAGAGGATCCTTTAAGCTCTCTGTCTCTGTCTGTCTCTCTGTCTCTGTCTGTCTCCCTGTCTCTCTCTCTCTGTCTCTGTCTCTCTGTTTCTGTCTCTCTCTCTCTCTGTCTCTGTCTCTCTGTCTCTCTCTCTCTCTATGTACATATATATATATACATATATATGTGTGTATATATATATATATGTATATATATATATACATATTTGGATTTTTTTGTACCAACAATTCTTGCCATACCACTAAAAACTAATTAAGACTGAATGACTAACCGATATGACCTGACAATCATAGTGGGAAAGCACACTGATGGGGCCTATTGAGCATTAGAAAGACAGCCCTGACCCCTAGGGCTAACCTGAAACCTGAGGGGAGATGTAGTAGCCACACTGAATATCCAACCCATTCAGGTTAGTTAGGATAGTAACTCTAGATGGTGGTGTTCTGGGGCCAGCTCAAACTGGCTCTCAAAAGCCAATTGTTAAATTTTCAGTCTAAGTATTTATACTTCAGAAATCAGTTTATGCTACAAATTAGGCTTTGATATATTGTTTTGTTAAATTTCTAGACTTGAGAAAGTAATGGAGAAGTTACAAATGCAGATTAAACTTAAAAGGGCATTCTATGTACATTTTCTTTTTGGGGTATTCCCTATGGAGAGCCAGTTGTTAAACATTTACCAGCACTCTTCAGCTACATACCAATCTAACTACTCTGTGGAAAAGGGGAAGGAGGCAATTTACCTCCAAAGTCAACATGGGAAAAGAAAAAAAAAAGGCAGGAACTCAGTGATAAATTTTAGATTCAGACTAAAGTTCCCTGTCTGTTGGACCCTCGGCAACCTGTAGAGATCTCAATTTATTTTCAATGGCTTTTGGGCAATGGTTCCCAGTCATTTTATTTGTCTGAATGTGTGTTATATTTCTGCAAGAGGATCCTTTTGGAGGGCTCAGAGGATTGGGGATTTCCCTTCTTTTCTTTGGATTTTCTCTTTCTTCCTTAAGATTGTTAGCTGATTGAAGGCAGGGACTGTCTTATTATTAATTGTATCCTTAGCACTTAGCGGGGCGCCTGGCACATTGTAAGTGCTTAATAAACGTTTACTGAATCGGTTGTTTATTGGCTGGATCCCTGAGGAGACTGGAAATTCCCAGAGGGAGGTCAAGGATTTTCCACTTCATTCCTCCAGCCCATAGCCCTTCATACAAGAACTTCACACAAGTTCATCTTTGTGTTGCAGGTCTTCCTTTTAAACATGAGCAAACTAAGAAAGCGAAATTATTTGTTGAGTGTTGTGTAAATAATCGATCTTCAAAATTAATGGAAGAGAGAGAGCCAGACTGAGAGTCAAGAAGATCTGGGTCCAGGTCCCAGTCAGACACTTACTAGCTGTGGGACTCTGGGTAAGTCTTGTGGCCTCTCTGCCCTCAGTTTCCTCATCTGTAAAAACAAAGGACTTATCCTGACATGGTCTTTAAGAATTTCTTCCAGCTCAAAATTGATGGTTATATGTGTGAACCAGGCAGTCAACTAGAAAGTCAGTGCACATCAGTTTCCCTCTTCCTTCCCCACGTTTGCCTCTTCTCTTCTCATTGCCCCAATCTCCCTCCAAAGCATGGGAAAAAGAGGAAGACAGTGGGGAGCAAACTCAGAAAGACCAGGGAAAGTACAGCCCCATCCTAGGGGAAGGCAGACGGACTGTTTTCCCTCCTGTGTCTTGCCCATGTGTCTGGCTTTTGCCGGAGAAGCAGATGATGAATGGGACCCAAAGGAGGGGTCACTGGTTCCTGGAGCAGTTGTGTATTTGGGGAAGGAGGGCTAGGTGGGGTGTCCTTTGAGTACTGCTCTGGTGTCTGATGTTCCGGGGCTCAGACCTTGCAGCCACTGGATGTTATTTGGGTTACTAAGCACAGAAGGTTTAGGACACAAGTGTCCCTGAGAGAAGCCAAGCCCTTTCTCCTTTCGGGGAGGGAGTGAGGTGCCCCATCAGATCTCCCCCTCCCATCTCTCAACCTGCTGGGTCTCTGGGATAGGAAGAGAGGAGGTTTGGTGGTCCGGCACAAGAGCCCAGTGGGGGGCTGGGGGGAGAGAGGAAAGGGGTCTTGGGGTCTGGGTTCAGAGCAAGGTTAGCCAAATAGCGGATAAATTAAGCGAGGGAAACAGACAGCTCCTCTCTCAGTGAACTTTTCACCCAGCTAACCTGATTCTCACCCTGCTCTCAGGTGGAGTCTGTTCCCACCCATTCAGTGACTGTCACCTTTCTTGGCTGTCACGGCGCCTCTGCATCTTCTCACGCCCCAGCACCTAAGGAGGAAGGTGCAGAGGCGATGGGGGCAGGGACCAGGGAAACCAGAGTCAGGCCAGGAAGAGGTGACTGACTGGCTCAGGGCGATGTCCTGCCAATTGCACAAATGTCCCCAGACTTAAGCTCAATCCAACAAGTGCTATTAAGCGCCTACATACACAAAGACAAGCATGAAACAATTCTTTTCCTTGAGGAGTTTCCATTCCCTAGGCAGGACACTACATGGGTCAACATACAATATATATAAAGTTAACACAAAGTTATTTCGAGGAGGGGAAAGGTTCTGCCAGTGTGGAATCAGGGAAAGCTTCCTGTAGGAGGTGATAGGAGCTGCCCTCAAAGAACCCTGACTCTGGAGTTAGTTCCCCTCTAAGAGGCTAATGATCTATGTGAACTTGGGCCAGTCACTTAAAGTCCCTCACCCTGTTTTCTCATCCATTAATGGGGAGGTTGGACTCCCTACCAGATGGGGATGGTCCCTGGGATTCCTTCTCTCTCTAGATCTATGTTTTATTTCCTTTTGTTCACTAGTGGAGGCAACATGGGATAGTGGAAAGAACACTGGATTTGGATTTAGGGAAGATCTAAGTTCGAATCCCACCTGTGACTGATCTCATCACTTGAACTCTCTGAACCTCTGTTTCCTCATTTGTAAAACAAGATTAATAATACTAACCTTTCATTAAGTTTTTGTGAAGATCACAGAAGATGATGTATAGAAAGAAGCGGCATTCAAAAGGCGGTCAGTGGCCAGTGGGCCTCTAGGGACACTGGGCATGCAGGAAATTGTGCGAAATTTAGACGTGCCCTTGCTCAAGTCTCCTGCTAATTGTGTGAAACTTACCGTGATTCCTCATGAATGAGCAAGAATCTGACTGCATTGGGAGCGGAAACAAAAATGTTGAGCACCCCTGATATAAACAGCAAGCCTGAATGCCACATCCATGGGAGGGGTTGGCATTGTTGTTATTTACTTCACTCTATGCCTGGAACGCTTTTCTGCCCTTCGCATTCACATAACACCTAACCTGGCTCAAGACCAGACAGCTCTGCAGGCAGCTCAGGTTGCTAATGAAGCTGCTAATTCCTAAAGAAAGTTCTGGGCTAACAACTCCAGAATATAAAGCTGGAGGAGGCCTTGGAACAGTACAACCCATAGGCAAATCTCTCTCTCTCTCTCTCTCTCTCTCTCTCTCTCTCTCTGTCTCCGTTCTTTCATTCCTTCCATCTGCCGGTATGTCTCAATGCTTTCCTTTTCAATGGGCTATAAGAGCTATAAGGGAGGAGAGGGTATATCAGTGATCGACCTAACTTGTAGGTCACACTAGAGCTGAATCATATTTAATATTATCATCTTGAACTCTTGGGGTGTGAACTTGGGGGTATATATGGGTATTTCCTCATTCATTACTACAATTTCAGTACCTTCAAACAACTAAGCTCAGAGCCCCCAGCTCAGTTTATCAACTCTTATTTAATTTAATAAACTGAAGAAACCCCTTTTCCCACATGAAGTTGCTCAAATATATACATCAAATCCCCTAATCTCCTGGGTTTAAATAAATGTTATTGAATACGCAATTCATGAAAATAGTCATCTAATGGTGAGGAAGTGATAGCCAGACTCAGCTACAGTCTTGTTTAGTTCCCCACTATGGCCACATATGGCCCCCAATGACACACATTGGTCAGAGAGGTGGTATAGTCTGTCTTCAGGGCACAGTTTTCCCCTCACTTGGACAGGAACCTTAGGTGATAAGGCTCTTTGTTCACTCGCATTTTAGGAAACCATATGTGATCCATAAGCAGACCCAGTTCTGAGGTTCAGAACAAGCCAATCTAGGGCACCAAAAAAAAAAAAAGATAAAACTGAAATCCTCCCTTGGGCCTTGTGATCAATAGATGAAAATTGGCATCCCCCATGGCTTGTGCAGTAGGAGGCAATAGGAACCGCTGCCAGATATAAGACACCTATAAGAAGACGCTCTTACGTTGTGTGTGGTGCTGTGAATTGATCCAAATGTTCTGGAAAATAATTTGGAACGATGCGAGAAAAACCACTAAATTCTTCCTACCATTTGACCCAGCAGTTCTACTAGTGAGCCTAAACCTTAGGGTGATTAATGACAGAGTGAAAGTTCCCATGTACTGTATATTGGCTTAGCCCTTCTGGTGCTATCAAATTAACCTGGAAACAAAGTGGGTACTCGTCAATTGGGGGCCAGCCAAACAAATCACCCATGGGGATGGAACGGGATATTATTGTGTAGCATAAGAAGTGACAAATAATCCTAAGAAACACAAAAAGGTATTTCAGCTGATTCAGAGAGAAGCAAGCAGAAGAATAAGGAAAAATTTAGACCCAATGACTAGAAAATGTGAATGAAAGTAACAGCAAGAAGCAGTCAGACTAAGAATAATTGAGTTTAATTAATAATCTTGGTGCATAAAATAAAATGAAAACCTATGTCTCTCCTATGGGTAGAGAAATAGAGGACTATGAATGTGAAATGTCAAATATGTTATCAGAGAAGGTCACTGTGTTAGACTGTTTTGCTTAGTCATATTTCCTTATCCAAATGATGGTTCAGTGAGGGCTAGGGGAGGCTGATAACAGGAAATAACTGTTGTAAAAAACCAAAGGCATCAATAAAACTTTTTTAGGAGACTCCCAATTGGAGTCCATTGATGGTTCCTTCCCCTGGCATTTAAGGGGATATGTTGTGCCAGTGAACTTGAGTAGAGAACTCTGAAGATGGCAATCAATGAATCAAATGAATCAAAAACTCAATGAATCAAAAACACTGATTAAGCACCCACCACATGCCAGGTGCTAAGAATACAAGTACAAAAAATTAATCTTCACTCACAAGGAATGGGTCAGATAGCCAAGTACATTTATTTTATTTTTATTAGTTTGTTTATTTTGAATTTTCAACTTTAACTTTCATAAGTTCTAAATTTTCTTCCCCTCCCTCCCCAAGAAGGTCTGCAATCTGATATCGATATGCAATCTACATATACATTCCTATCACACATTTTCACATTAGTCATGTTGTATAGATGAATTATAGAGAATGAGAGAAACCATGAGAAAGGAAAAAAACCAAAACAAACAAAAAGAAAATAGTCTGCTTCACTCTGTATTTAGACTCCATAGTTTTTTCTCTGCATGTGGATGGCATTTTCAATCTTGAGTCCTTTGGAATTGTTTTAGGTCCTTGCATAGATAGCAAGTACATTTAAAAGTATATAAAGAAGAAAAGAAACAAGTATTTAAGTACCAAATGCATCAGACACTGTACTAAGCACCGAAAATACAAATACAAGCAAAAAGAAAGATAACAACTGCCCTCAAGGAGCTTATATTCTAATGGGAGAAGACAACCCATACGTGAGTTGCATTTCTCTAATTATTAGAGATTTGGAGCATTTTTTCATTTGGCTATTGATTGCTTGGATTTCTTCCTTTGTTTGTAACTTTTGATGGTTTATCAATTGGGGAATGGCTCTTGTTCTTATAAATTTGAATTGATTTGTTATATATCTTGGAAACAAGACCTTTACCAGAGAAACTGCCACAAAGATTTTTTTCCTCCAGTTATGTTTCCTTTCCATTTTTAACTGCATTTGGTTTTATTTGTACAAAAACTTTTAAATTTTATATGATTGAGATTTCCCATTTTCTCTTCTGTGAGCCCCCTGCTTGATCATAAACTTTCCCTATGCTAATGAAGATTTTTGAGGATAGGGAAGATTTGCATATAGTTGAAAGGAGTAGGGAAAGAACCAGGAGAAGGATTAGAGGGTGGGGGAATATGACCGAGGTGGCAATCTGTTGGAGAAGATAGGAGATGGTATCTCTTGTAGATGACGTATTGGGGTTGGCTTTGGCAAAAATCACGAATGATAGAGTTACAGCTGACAGGGCCTTAGAGATCATCGAGATTAAGTGACTTGACCAGTCACATGACTCCAAGTCCAGTACTCTATTTGCTAACTCTACCACAGCCCCCTCAACCTATAGGTAAGGAAAACAGATGGAGAGAACACTGTGCCTCACCAAAGAGCACACAGATTCTAAGTAGCAGACTGACATTCGAATCCTGATCCTTTCATTTCAGATCTAGTGATCTTTGTTAGACAGTAAACAATAGCTTCGTATTTCTACAATACATTATGTCAAGTGTTGAGTGACCACTATGTGCCCAGGTGCTTTCCTTACAACAACCCTGTGAGGTAGATGGTATATCTTTGCTCCCATTTTAAAGATAAGAAAAAATAAGGCTTGGCAAGGACCCGAACCCAGGACCTTACTCCTATCTAGTGTGCCTTTCATTAACACCACACCACCTCTGCAACTACAGGCCGTCCAACCTCCTCCCTGGGAATCTTCATACTCTGAGGGGCCTTTGTCCCAAACCAGAACATTGTCTAACATTAGCTCTGTATTCCATTCACTGAACTAAAGTTCTAGATTAATAGGATTAAAGGACCTTAGAACTGGAAAAGATCCCACCTCCTTCATTTTTTAGATGAAACACATAGTAGGTACTTTAAAAATGCTGATTGATTTCCCTTCTCCCCAATAGTAATCATTGCATTTTCTTTGTACTTTAAGGGCTCCAAACACTTTACATATCCTGTCTCATTTGAGCCTCCCATTTTACAGATAAGGAAATTGAGGATGAGAGAGGTGAAAAGACTGGCCCACAATCATACAACGAGTAAGTTTTGGACTCTTCCTGATGCCGTGTCAAGCCCCTGACCCTCCATGCTTCCTAGCTGGCTCCCAGTAGAATGGAAACTCCTCTTTGAGGGGCGGGGTTGCTCCATTTCTGCTTTTGTGTCCCTAGTGTCTTGCCCAGTGTCTGACCTACAGAAGGTGGTTAGGATGTGCTTACTGATTGGTACTGTGCCCGGGGGCACACAGAGCACCATCGATCTCATTGGATCCTCAGTGATAGAGCAGGGATTGCAGCCCAAGTCTTCTCACTCCAAGCTCAGTGCTATGCCCCAATTCTCCCTGTTACTGGAAAGCCCTGGTATCTGGCTCCTTCAGTAAGAGAACAGGATTTGGAGCTGGAAGGGACCATCTAGTGCCCTAAACAACCAAACCCCAACTTACCTCTCCAACCTTGTTGGACGTTACTCACCCTCCTACACTTAGTAATCCAGCCCAACTATCCTTCTCTCTGTTCCTCACAAGTGACACTCCATCTCCCCTCTCCGAGACTTTGCATTGGCTTTCCCTGATGCCCAGAATGCCATCCCTACTTCCCTCTGCTTCACAGGGTGCCTCTCCTATATCTTCTACAGGAAGTCTTCAATGATTTCCCCACCTGCTAGTGACCTCTTTTGCAAATTGCCTTATATTTAGCTCTACTTGTTTGGATTTATTAATCTTCTATTTACACCACATGTATCTTAAATGTTTTTGTTGTCCCTCCCATTAGGAAATAAGCTCTTCGAGTTTAGGGATTGTTTCATTCTTTATCCTTGTTGAAACAGTGCCTGGCACCCAGTTGGTGCTAAGAGGCGCAGCGGAGTCAGGAAGACCTGAATTCGAATCTGACCTCAAACACTTACTAGCTGAATGACCCCAGGCAAGTCATTTAACCCTGTTTGCCTCAGTTTCCTCATCTGTCAAATGAGCTGGAGAAGGAAATGACAAATCATTTTATTATCCCTGCCAAGAAAACCCCAAATGGAATTGTGAAGGGTTAAACACAACAAAAACAAATGAACAAGGAAAACACCTGATTAATTGACTTTAGAAGGGATCTAGTTAAATTTATGGAAGAAGAAACTCAGGCTCCAAGAAACGAAGTGTCTTGTCTGAAGTTACAAGGTAGTGTCTATTTGAACTGAGTGCCTTCAACTCCAAACCTACAGTTCTTTCCTTCATCACACTGCCTCCAGAGGGTTCAGCGGCTTGGAGTAACCTATCCCCCCAACCTGGAAAAACATTTCAAAGAGCATGTCAGGTTCTGAAGGCCAGCTGGACTCTTGGGGCTCTGTGCCTAGCCCTGCTACTTTCTCTGACCCTCCTAGGCCTCTCTCCCCCCATCCCATGAATGGAGTTCATTAAGAGGTTAAATCGCCTTGGAAACTGGACTCATTCCTTCCCTTCCTTGGAGTCCTCTGCCCTCCAGACACAGTTTGGGGAGGCCAGTTCCTTCCTGCACCTCCTGGAGCAGAATGATTGATTTTACACACAGCTTTCTCAGCCCTCTCCCCTCCCTTGCTCCCACCCCTGGAGAATCTATCCTCGGCTTCCATCCTTGGGGGGAGGCGATTTGGTCCCAGGGAAATCTACTCTCCTTAATCCCCTTCAGACAGATGCCCTGAATCACCCAAAGGGAACTGGGGCCAGGCGGCAGAAAGCACTGGATATGGGGCTTCGGGGCTTCAAATTCTGAATTTCTTCCACACTGGAGCCAATCATAGGACTCTTTGGATCTCCAGTCTTCTCCTTAGAATCATCAACCTAAATCATAGACCTTTGAAATGTTCTAGAACTGCTCATTTTGTATAGTTCCTGTATGTGTTACGTAAGGGGAAGGTCTGGCTGATTAATATTTATCCAACCAGGTAACTCCCTCTCCCCTCAGAATAAGTGATAAGATGTTCTAAGACTTGTGTTGTTGAGTAAATGTTGACCAACCCACCCTCACACCCTCACATATGTGCTGTAACTTCCATTAGAAGGTAGGCTCCTTGGGAGAAGGAATTACTTAATTGTTTTCTATTTGTGTCCCTAGGCCCCAATAGGTCCTTAACAAATGCTCGCTGATGGGATCATTTATTAACTTTCTTCAATTTAGTCATAACTAAGCCCCAGAGAAGGGTAGACACTTAGCCAGAGTCATGTAGCAAGGAAGCAGCCAAAGCTCAGCGTTCTATTTGGACACCCAGCCCTCTTTCCACTCCCATGATGCTTTGCTCAGAGCTCTAGTTCCAGGAGAAGGTCCACGTGTCCCTGGACGTTAAGCAGAATATGGGCTTTGGGGGAGATGCTAGACACAAGTCCAGATCGAAGCTGTCTTCAAAGATCACTGAGTGGGAATTTAATGAGCTGAAGAGGATGAGAAAAGGGAAACTGACCTTTTCTATTAGAGTCCACCAGGATCAAACCTTTCCCAGACCTACAACATTGGGGTTCCTGCTTCTATCTGCAAGTGAAAGACAGTCAGGTAAGGACCCCTGACTCTTCGCTGAGGAAAGTGAGACTTCCACAATGCATCAAACTGTGTGCAAAGTCCTACTAATTAAGCTCAAATGTCTACTGTTTGTAGAGGTCTATTGTGTAAACTGCAAAATTTAGATCCTTCAATTCAACAAGCATTTATTAAGTGCCTACTGTGTGTAAGACACTGGCTCATTTCAGTAAAGAGCATTCAATTCAGGATTTATTAAATGCCTACTGTATGTAGAAGTCTTCTGTGTTCACTTCAAAGTTTAGGTCATCCAATCCAGCAAGCATTTATTAAGTGCCTACTATGTGCCAGATACTGTGCATAAATGTAGAGATGGACAGGATATAAGAGATCATTGAGCTCTCTGCCCTCCTCCGACTCATTTTACAGGAGAGGAAACTGAGGCCCATCGAGGTTAGATGGCTTTCCTCAACATCATACAGGTAGCATATAGCAGCACTAGAAGTTAAACCCAGGTCCTTAGACTCTAAATGAAGCACTCTGTGCCACAGTCTTCATGCAGGGCATCTGCCTTGCTGGGCCTTGCTGTTCTATTGTTACAGGTGTGGCAGAGACAGTGGGCATTGAACTTGGAGTCAGGAAAAGCTGGGTTCAAATTCTTCCCCCAAGACCCTCTCCCTTGTAGTCCTGGGCAAGTCACTTTCACCCTTCTGAGCCTCAGTTTGCTTCATCTGTAAAATGGGATTAATTACTGTAGTATCTTCCCCTCCAGGGTCCGTGGGAGGTCCAGATGAAGCGATATACCATCTTTAAAGAGCTATAAAAATGTCAGTGGCCATTATTATCATTTGATGGTAGGTTTTAGAGCTGGAAGAGATGTTAAAGGCTGTTCAGTTCAACCCTTTCATTTTACAGATGAGGAAACCGAGGCCCGGGAGGTTAACCAATTTGTCCAAGGTCATGCAGGTCATTAAGCTAAGTGGCAGAGCTGGGAGATTTGAGCCTCAGGCTGCCTACTCCAAAGCCAGATCTCTTTCCTCTTCATGGACACTGTTGGTGAACCAAGGAATAAAGGAATTGAACTAGGTCAGGGTGGGGAACCTGTAGCCTTGAGGCCAAATCCTGGACTAGATGGCCTCCCAATCCTAGATCTAGGATCCCGGGAATCCTGTTTATCTGAAGGGCTATTGTGGCCCCTGTTCTGCTTGGCTTCAGGGGGCAAAACTAGGAATAATGAGGGAATGCCACACAGAGGTACATTTAGATTAGATGTCAGGGGGAAAAAAATCCTGTTGATTAGAGCCCTTTGTAAGTGGGATGGGCCATAGGGGAAGACAGTAAGCTCCCCATCCATAGAGGTCTTCAAGGAGATGCTGGGCAACCTGTCGGGGACATAATAGTATGGATTCTTGTTAGATATGAGTCGGACTCAATGGCCACTGAAGGCCCCACAAGCCTCCGGTCTGTCACTCTGTATACCTGTATTCTGGGGATACAGGGGAATCTAAAGAGAACCAAGGGATAGTGGGAAGGAATCACGCCTGATGGAAAGGAGCTCGTGAACTATGGCTATCTGCCTCTCCGAGCATCGGGTCCTTTGGGTGAGTTGGGATGGGGAACGAGCGCACTTCCTCTCATCTCCCCCCGCCCAGGCCCCATCCTTCGGCCTCACCTCCTCGGGCCCCATCCGTCACCCCCAGGGGATGCCGTTTGTCATCGCTCCTGGAGGCCGGAGCGGGGCCGGGCTGGTAGCAGCCAGGGGCGGCCCGCGGGGCCGGCGAAGCCTTTGTCTCGTGCTCACAGAGCGATCCTGTTACAACACACTTTAGCTGCCAACCTGCGGCAGCCCCTCAATCCATCATGGTGGGCGGGGGCTCCTCGGCCCAGCCGCGCTGGCCAGGCTGTTGTTTTAGTCTTCCTCGGACTGTGAGATAAACGGGGCATGAACTGGCCCCCTGGCAGGGGGTCAGCCCCTCGTGCCCTCATTAAAATGCCAATCAAAAAGAGTTATGAAGCCCCACTCGTCCTCTGGCTGTTGTCTCCTGCAGCCCTGGGGGGCTTCCTGGGGCCCCTAGCGTGGGAGGGGCCGGAGAGGGCCCTACCGCCCCCGCCCCGCCCCCAGCACCAGCGTCTTCCCAAGTCCAGCCCCAGCTGGACACCGGCCGCCTTTCTCCTTCAGGATTCTACATGAGGCCCTT
This sequence comes from Phalanger gymnotis, assembly GCA_028646595.1. Lineage (NCBI taxonomy): Eukaryota > Metazoa > Chordata > Mammalia > Diprotodontia > Phalangeridae > Phalanger > Phalanger gymnotis. The sequence goes on from CM053622.1 coordinate 782,750,231, forward strand.
CCTTAAGACGGTCCTGGGTTTGAGCTGGAAAGTTCTTGGAGGTCATCTAGCCTTTCCTTTCTCCCTCCTCATTCAAGGAGCATTTAGTAAGTGCCTACTGTGTTCCGGGTATCCGAGGTACAAATAAAAAAAATGAAAACAATCCTGCCCCCTGAGGAGTTTCTATTCTAAAGACACCCGGCAGAAGCAAATTCAAATCTGTGCACACGCACGCACACACTCTCTCTCACACACACACACACACACACACACTTCCACACATATTCACACACTCAAACACACACACACACACACACACACACACACACACACACACACACACACAGATATTTTGCATCTCCTTGGCTCACAGTCCCTCTGGACCTCCTCAAGCCTGTTCCTAAGTATTTCCCAAGGCATGCCAAGGAGCCCCCTCCTTCCCCAGGCTATGGTCTTGTCAGAGTGAAGGGTGTGCCCCACCTATGCTAGGTGATAATAAGAATAGCTAGCTTTTTTTTTTCCATGTATAATCTATTTATTGGCAATGCTAGCAATTATCAGTAATAGAGGCCCCTCAGTGACCAAAGATGCACTGTACAATCAGAGCAACTCTTTGAATAGTTAGGCGGTTACACAAGGTTCAGTAACACAAACTAAACTAAGACTGACTGGTCCCTAATTATGATGACTAACAAAAAGCAGGAGAGGGATCTTCAGAATCCGCAGTAAGAAGGAAAACACAGAGTTGAACATCCTCTAGAAGTTACCAGCCAGATACCCTCCCTTAACCAGAGAGACCCAGTGCTAGGAAAAACATCTCCAGAACAGGTTGAGTCATCCTCCATCTATCTTCTTTATCTCCCTCAAGAGGCAGATCCAGTCTCAGTTGCGGGCATGGTCTCCTACAAAGTCTCTTACAAACTTTTCTGCCAAGGCCTATACAAAATAAATCCAAATCTAAGTCCTAGAAATTGGTTACAGTGACTACTGAAACTCTTCAAGTGGTTAACTATTAATCAACCAGCAATCAGTAATCAATTTTGCTGAGAAAGGTCAGGAGAGAAAGCATTTAAGCAAGGCTTACAAACCAATTGAATTTGACAGTGCTTGTAATGTTCCACGCTCATAGTCCCCCCTGTCTCTGTAAAGTATGAAAGGAGCTGCCCTTTGTCATCTTTTCTCTGGGGCCACCTTGACCCTTATAATTACACAATACTCTGTTTAGTTTGTTTTGTTCTTTCCATTTACATTGTATTGGTCACCACATATATTATTTCTGGTTCTGCTTGCTTTACTCTGTATCAGTTCATCAAGTCTTCTCATGTGCCTAGGAATGTTTGATAATCATTGTTTCTTATAGCACATTAATATTCCATTACATTTATCTAACACAATTTGTTTAGCCATTTCCCAGTAGATGGGGATCAATTTAGTTTCCAGTTCTTTGCTACCACCAAAAAAATAAAAAATGTTACTGTGACTATTTTGGTATCTGTGGGACCTTTTCTTTTGTCTTTGTCCTCCTCTCAGACCACCTTCTATCTACTCAATATATATCTTGTATGTTCTTAGTTACATGTCTCCCCCATTAGAATGGCATATTCCTCTAAAGTCAGGATCTCTGATTTTGTCTCTCTTTGGACCCCCAGTACCTAGCACAGTGCCTGACACTCAGGGGCTTTAAAAATGCTTCTTCATTGACTGCTTTGACTTTCAGTGTAGCATTTCTATAACACAAGTACCAGGCATCGTACTAAGCATTTTAAAATTGTTATCTCTTTGGAACCTTGCAACAACCCTTGGGAGGTAGGTGGTACTATTATGCCAGTCTTACAGATGAGAAAACTGAGGCAAATGGGGTCACACAGCTGGCAAGTGTCTGAGGCAAGGTTTGAACTTGAGCCTTCCTGACTCCGGGTCCAGTGCTCTGTCCACTGGTGCTACAGAATGTCCCCCAAGCACTGACCTTGTTCTCCAGCAGTGTCCTTTGAAAGACTGCAGCACTCAGGTACCTCTCCATGTACGGCAGGGGTGCTAAGGAGCTGACTACCTCAGCAGCCACGATGCCATACCACATGGTTTCTGCTCCTTAGCCCCAAAACACATGGATACAAAGTCACAGACTTGGAGGCTTGAAAGGGACGTCAGTGGCCATTGAATCCAACTCATATCTAAGAAGAATCCACACTATTATATCCCCAACAAATGGTCATCTCCTTGAAGGCCTTTAGGGATGGGAAGCTCACTACCTTCCCGCATGGCCTATCCCACTTATGGATGGCTCTAATCATTAGGATTTTTTCCCTTCACATCTAATCTAAATGTACCTTTGGAGCCTCCCAAACACTGAGCTAGTCCTGGCAATGCGTGCAACAACCTCATTACCAATGTGTATATCCCTGGAAAGTACATTACCAAGGTAAGTGAACTTATCCACAGCATTCAAAACTTCTCCATTCTCTGTAGCTGACGGTTCCAGGTATGAATGGCGTAGTGGTGGCTGATGGGGCACCTGTGTTTTCTTGGTGTTAATTGTCAGGCCAAAATTAGCACAAGCAGCAGAGAATCGATCCACACTTCACTGCATCTCAGCTTCAGAGGCTGCATTGAGTGCACAATCATCTGCAAACAGAAAATCATGCACCAACATTCCCTCCACTTTGGTCTTGGCTTGTAGCCTTTTCAAGCTGAAGAATTTACCATGAGTACGGTAGCTGACCTTGATGCCATCATCCTTATTGAAAGCATTTGACAACATGGCTGAAAACATCATGCTAAAAAGCAAGCACACAGCCTTGTTTCACTCCATTGGTGATTGGAAGGCATGAGAGCATTGTCCATTATCTAGAACCAGGGCAAGCATGCTGTCATGAAATTGGCCTCCAATGCTGATGAACTTCTCTGGGCAACCAAATTTTGACATAATTTTCCATAAGCCCTCACAACTAACAGTATCAAAAGCCTTGGTCAGATCTACAAATGTCGTATACAGACTTTTTTTCTGCTCCTGGCATTTCTCCTAGAGTTGTCGGGCAGCAAGCACCATACTGACTGTTCCTCAGCCTTTTCTGAAGCCACACTGGCTCTCAAGTATCTGACCATCTTCCAGGTGAAGGATCAGACGATTAAGGAGGACTCTGGCAGGAATCTTGCCATCAGTGACTAAGAGAGAGGCCCCACTCCCCCGTGATTGTCACAGGACAACGTGTTTCCTTTACCTTCATAGAGATGGACAATGGAGGCATCCTTGAACTCCTGGGGGATAACCTCCTCTTGCCGTATAACCTGGAAAATTTCAGTCAGGTTTGTATGAGCAATAGACCCCCTGCCTTGTAAATCTCAGCTGGAATAGAATCAGCACCAGGTACTTTGCCACATGAAAGAAGTCTAATGGCATTCAAGACCTCTTCTTCAGTTGGAACTTCAGGTAGGGAGGGATTGACTTCAACCTGAGGTAAATAGTCAACGGCCTCAGTATTGACTGAGGTTGGTCTGTTGAGAACACTATGGAAGTGTTCAGCCCCTCTCTCCAGTATCTCCATGCTAGACATGGGTGAAGGAGGAGATAACGATAAGACATATGAGTGCTACCAGATGAGAAGTGGAGAAGACAAGAGGGTGCTCTCACCAGGACCCTTGAAAGACCATTGCTCGTCAAAGGACTTCTCTAGTCAGATCACAGTGATATGTTGTGTTGATTTTGGGTCCATTTGTACAAATGCATGTTGTCATTTCTTATATCTTCTTTCCCATCTTCCAAGTTGCTAGTATCTTTCCCTCTAAGGTTATCTTTCATCTATCCTGTTTCTGTCTTTGTCTCTCTATCTCTGTCTTTTTCTGTCTCTGTCTCTCCATATCCACACACTATGAGTTGTCTCATCCCTTAGAATCTAAGCTCCTGGAGGACAGGGGCTATTTTTTTTTTCTTTTGTATGCCTAGCATTTAGAACAGTATGTGATGCCTAGTAAGGGCTTAATAAATGCTCATTGACTGATGATTAATTGAAAATATTGTGGGAGATAAAAAGACAAATAAGACTAGTCCCTGCTCTTAAGATGGGACAATCCGGCAGGGGAATGAGATGGGTACACTCACATCTCTAGTACAAAATCTGGCCATGTTATTCCCCTGCTTTAAAAAGTTCTGGTGGCTCCCTATGCCTCTAGGATTCAGTCCACACTCTTCCTTTTGGAATTTAAAGTAGGATTCACAATCCTACTCCCTAATACCTTCTTAGACCCATTTCCTGTTGCTCCCCTTCATTTACTCTGTGGTGGAGTCTAACTGATCTATACTAGCTGTTCTCCAAACTGGGCGTGAGTATTTCTGTCAGGCTGAGATCAAGGAAGGTTTTGGGGGTGGGGGTGGGGAAGGGTGGTATCTGTGCTGCATTATAAATAACAGGTAAGATTTCACCAGGCCAAGATTGGAGAGGAAGGGCATTCTTGGCAAAGGGCTATTGTGCAGAGGCAATGGGTGTGTAATGGGTTCAGATCCTGCATTAGACACTTATTAGCAGTGTGACGCCGAGCAGGTCATTTAACTTTTCTCAAGCTTTAGTTTCACCATCTGTGAAAGGGGGATTATAACACCTACCTCACAGGCATGTTACTAGGATCCAGTAGAGTGATAGACTGAAGCATTTTAAAGCATTGTGTAAATGCTATTATTGTTGCCTTGTTGGCAAAAAGAAAAAAGTGGCCCAGAGAGACAACTGAGTCTGGGTCACAGGGAGAATGATCTTACAAAGGGGAAGTCTGGAGGAACTGGCCAAAGATGGCTTAAGGTTCAGCAGCTGGGTGGTGCAGTGGTTAGTTAAAGTACCCAGCTGGGAGTCAGGAAGCCCTGAGTTCAAATCTGTTCTCAGGCTTTAGCTGTGTGACCTTGGGCAAGTCACTTTGCCTTTCCTTGCCTCAGTTTCCTCATCTGTAAAATGAGCTGGAAAAGGAAATGGCAAACTACTCCAGTATCTCTGCCAAGAAAGCCCCAAATGGGGTCACAGAGAGTCTGAACCACAATGACAAAACAATGCATCGGAGCGAGGCAGCATGGTGTAGTGGTTAGATCACTGTACTAAAAGTCAGGAAAAGCTGGATGAGAATCGCCCCTTTGACATGTACAGGCTCTGGCCTCAGTTTCCTCATCTGTAAACTGAGCGGGTTAGACTAGATGGCATCTGAGGTCTGGCCCTGGCTCTTTGATCCAAAGTTTTCGTTCTCAGACACTGTGTAAAAATGCTTTGCAGCCTTAAAGCCTCCCCGAACGTCTGCTATTTAATGTCCCTGCCCTTCCGAGAGCCTGCGCTGCTCGGGGGTGTCTCCCGGGGAATGCACCAGGCCAGGCTGTTTGCTGTCTCGGGTGGGAATGCAGGGTCCCAGGATGTGCCTGCAAACAGCCGGCTGGCCCGGGATGCTGATGTCCTCTCATCTGCTGCTCTCCTTCTCTGGACCGGCAGCAACGGCTCAGGCTGCTCCATGGTGCTCCGTGATGGGGTGGGGGTGGGGGGCCGAGACTTCAAGCTTTCCCAAATACTCCTGGCCTTGGATTTGGAACGTCACGTGTGCACATGTGAAACTGCCCTTCCCACACACACCCAGGTGCGCTGAGGGTCACCATGCAGCACGTCCTCTCTTATCTGGGCTCACACCAGGTTGGGGGATGGGGGAGGGAGAAGAAATAAAAGAAGGAGCCAACTCCCCGCAATGGCCTAAGGCCGGGCATTGGAAAAGCCTTGGGCTCGAATCCTGATTCTGTCATTTGAACACCTGGGCGATCTTGAGTAAGTTACTTTACACCTCTCTGGGCCTGGAAGTTCTCATGGTAAAATGAGGGGTAGAAACCATTCCAAAGGACTCATGATAAAACAGCTGTCCACCTCCAGGCAGAGAGCTTTCCTTTTTTCTTCCTTTCATCCTTCTTTTTTTTCATTCTTCCTTTCTTTCTCTTTCTCTCTTTCCTTTCTCCTTCCTGCCTCCCTTTCCTTCTCTCTTCCTTCCTTTCTTTTGTCTTTACTTTTCCTCATCTTTCCCCCTTCTTCATCTTTCCCTCTCTTTTTCTTTTTTTCTTTCTTCTTGCTTTCTTTCCTTCCTATTTTTCCTCCTTTCATCTTTTCCTCTCTCTCTTCCTCTTTTTCTTTCATTTTTGTCTCTCTTCCTTTCTGCCTTCCTTCCTCTTTCCTTTTCTTCATCTTTTCTGACTTCCTTCCTTTCTGTCTTTCCTTCTTTCTTCATCTTTCCCTTCCTCCCTCTTTCCCCACCATTCTCCCTTCTTTTTCTTTTCTTTTTGTCTTTCCTTCCTTTATCTTTTGTCTTTCTTCATCTTTCCCTCCTTCCTTTCCTTCCTTTCTCCTTCCATCTGTCCCTTCTTTTCCATGACTAATGTGGGAATTTGTTTTGCAACACTATATATATTAGTAATTTTTTTTTTTGCCTTCTCAATGGGTGGAGAAAGGGGAAAAGGGAGGGAGAGAAACAATTCAAAACTGAAAATAAAATTGAATTTAAAAAAGAGAAAAGAAGAAAAATGAAGGGGTTGGATTGGATGCCTTTAAGGTCGTGTTCCAGTTCCAGATCTAGGATCCTGTGATCCCGTGGCCAGGTCGATGGATAATCCACTCATGTATAACAGACTGCAGGAGGAGGTGCTCAGAAATCAAGATGGCGCTTGAAGACACCAATGCCAAGATCAAGATTTGTCCTTTTCCTCCAAACATGGCCCCTTTCCTCTTCCTCTGGGGGAGGGGGGGTGACATCTGCCTGTGATTGCCATTGTTCCAGCTGGTCTCTGTCCTTGGGGTGACCTACACATTCCTCCCTAATTCCAAAAGAACATCTAGACTGTTTATTTTTCCCATGACCTTTTCTTGCTTTCAAGTCTGATCAGAACAAGCACTGGGAGGTGTGAGGTTATTATTGCCCCTGGGAACTATTTACACTGGGTCTGCTGCTTGGGCAACCAACCACCTGGGCCTCTCTCTGGTTGAGAGAGCCCTGGCCTGGCCCAGATGAAAAGCGGCAAAGTGGATGGCCCAGCCTGGCCCAGGCTCAGGGAAGGAGCTCTGCTCGCTTTCATTCCATTCCAAATCCTCTCCCCTCTCAACAACTTGATTCACTTTGATGATTCCAGGCCCGGTAATCCAGGTGGCAGGTACCCAAGACCCCAGGTTTTTCTCTTCCCTGGTATAAAGGAAAAGGTGGCATATTTGAAGGTCAGAGGATTGTAGATTACAATGAGAAGGGACCACAAGAGTCATGTGGTTCATGCATCTGCCCATGCAGATTAAGATTGACTTGTCCAATGTTACATGGGCAGCTAGGTGGCATAGCGCATAGAGAGCCTAGCCTGGAGTCAGGAAGACTTGAGTCCAAGTCTGGCCTCAGACACTTACTAGCTATGTGAGCCTGGGCAAGCCACTTCACCCCTTTGCCTCAGTTTCCTCATCTGTAAAATGAGCTGGAGAAGGAAATAGCAAACCACTTCAGTATCTCTGCCAAGAAAACCCCAAATGGGGTCGCCAAGAATTGGACATGACTCAAGCAACTCATAATCAACAACCAAGATTACACGGGCAGGCTCACAGCATCAAAGGAGGGATTTGAATCCAGCTCCTTTGACTCTGGAGCTGTACCATAACATGACCTGGCCTTCAACTTTAGCTCAGCTCTTTAATTACCTTAATTACCTTGAGCAACTCAGCTCTCTCTAGGCCTCAGCATCCTATATGTTAACTGAAGGGATGGGACTTGTCTCCTCTCTACCTCCTGTTCTTTTTGACCTGTTATAGAGCTCCTAATTTTAGTGGCCAAGAAGGTTGAAAGTACAAGGGAACCAACACAGGTAGAGAAAAGAATGCTGGATTTAGAGATGAGGATTTGGGTCTGAATTCTGGCTCTGTCCCTTACTACCTTTGAGAAGTATAAACATAAAATTTTGCACTTGGGTACAAAAAGAAAATCACCAGTATAAAATGGGAGAATCACAGATAGACAGGAGATGTTCCGAAAAAGATCTGGGGGTGTGAGTGGACTGTCAATTTAACAGGAGTAGCAATGTGATGCAGTAGCCAAAACATCTAATGTGATCTCGACCTGCATTAAAAGGGAAGAATCGCTTCCTTGGTCTTCAAGCACGGGCAGAAGGACTACTTGTTGGCATGTTATAGTGAAAAAGATTCCTTTCACTTATCAGTTGGGACCAGCTGACTGATGAAGCCCCTTCCAACTCTCCAATTCTATGGTTTTGTGAATCTTTCTCTTTCTCCATATAGATTATATAAATATATGTATACATACACGCATATATACACACATATGCATATATCTATATGCATATATCTATATACTAGATAACATTATATGTATGTATATGTAGATATAGAGAGACAGAGACTATTAGTTCAGTCACATCTGATTCTCCGTGACCCCATTTGGTTTTTTTGGGGAGTGGTTTGCCATTTCTTTCTCCAGTTCATTTTACAGATGAGGAAACTGAGGCAAACAGGGTTAAGCGACTTGTCCAGGGTCACACAGCTAGTTAAGTGTCTGAGGCCGAATTTGAACTCAGGAGCTTCATGCACTACAGCACCAACTAGCTGTGTGTGTGAATATATAAAATCAGTGGTGTCAAACTCAAACAGAAATGATGTGAGGATTCCTGTGGTTGCATATTGACTTAGTTTTAAATTTTAATGTTGCATGTGTTATTTTTTGGCAGTGGCGAGGATGGGCATGCCTGGGAGAAGGGGAGGAGGCAGGGCAGGGAACAGAGGGTCCAGGGAATGGGCGCACCCTTTTTCGCTTTTCCATTCTTGTTAACGAGGTGACTAAGCTGTTGGTTCTGAGCTGCTGAAGGATATGAGTGTTTTCAATGCCTTTTAAATTCAGGAGCCTGGGATAAGGCACTAGCTGCCCAGAATTAGTTACAGTGTGGTTCTTAGGGAAAACCTAGAGCAAGGGTGTGAATTGGATTCGGTCAAAAGGCCACACTTAAGGATGTAGAAGGCCATAGTTTCCCCACCCCTGATCTAGAACATAAGAAGGGGGACAAAAGGGACAAGAGTCTTTGAAGTCAACAAACTATTTTATTCCACAGGAAAGAAGAAGACTCCAGTGTGAGAAATACAACAGTGAGGGGGCCTTAACAGGTTGGTGAGGGTAGTGTTTACACAGTAACAAAACAGATATTAGGATTACTTTCAAGATAATTTTCTTACACATCTGTTATTGTAATGGGTCAATGCAGCTGCTATAGTATCTGAGGCACAAACATTAATGGGAAATGGAGATCCCCCCTCCCCCGGGGCCCCTCCTGTCCCCCTCTTCTGCCCCCACAAAAGCTCAGGAAGTGAGGCATTATGGGGACATGACTCTGCTCTTCTTAATCTCACGAGGGACAGGAAGGGCTAACATTACCACTGAGAAAAGAAAGGCAACTGGTGTGAAGCAGCCACAACACTGGATGGCTGAAGCTGGGATTTGAGGTGCTTCTGACAACCTGGAGGCTGCTGTAAAAGGGGCAGGCTCCTCTCTGCTTCCTTTGCGGTAGGTGGGAATTATTTTCTAGTTGTTTTAAGGTTAAAAATCAAACGACAAACCAACAAAAAGGAAACTGGGTCTAGAAACAGAACCCATGCGTTAGATGAAGGCAGCGAGAAGGCCAGCATGGATCATGGCCAAATCTTGGATACTATAGTCCAAGTACAAAATGGCGGCATTTTCTTAGGGCTAAAAAAAGAGTTCCTTTACGGCAACTCAGGAAAAGCCAGTAACAAAATATGGAAATGAGATTCCAGTGAAAATGCACCGTCCTCATCTATCAACTTCACAGTTGTGTGAAGAGGTTTTCCTTGGGCCCTGAAGCATCACCACTGGCAGATTCCAACCAAACACAAGCTGGGCTTCAACCCTGTTTCGACGAGGGCAAGGTGAGGGCTGGAGAAGGCGCTTCCATCCCCAACCACTCACCCCATGTAGCCTCGAGATGGTTGCTGAACATGGCTCTTCTCTAGCTCAGATTTCAAAGCTGGCTATTGTGCAATGCTGAGGAGATTTTCAACTATTTAAAGAGTTGTCTAAAATTAGAAAGGCCATTTTGAACAGCAGCTTTCCAGAGTCCCTTCGGGCCCACCGTTTGGCAGCGCAGAGACTTCTGTGGTCAACCGTGAGTGTATTTTGGCTGCGGCCTGTGGCCCAGGGTGGCCTTCTCTGGCAATGATGTGCCTCTTCCGCCCCCAGACCAGTCACATGACTCCATTTTGGGAAGTCATGGAGTACCGGCGTAGAAGGCAACCCGCTCTGCGTGTGGTGGGGGCCTCTCCTCGCTTTAAAAGGGTCTGGTTTGAAGAAGTGTTCAGTGGTCGCAAAGGGGCCTTTTCAAAGCAGAATCACAGCTGGACCAGAGGACAAAGGAAAGACGATGATTTGACACTCGGAGTCCTTCTTAGCTGGGTGTGAGATCCTGTATAAAGAGGGGGTCCCAGCAATAAGGGAAGACTTGTACCTCACCTCTTCAAAAGCTTTGGGCCTCGTTTCAACGCCCTAATGCAGTGAGAAGGGACTGACCCCGTGAAAAGACTTTCTGCCCGTGTGTTTGTGCTGAAGAAAACAGCGTGAGAAACATGTATGGAAGGGACCAGCTTCATTTGTGTCTCGGATGGGTTTGAGTCATGACTCAAACATCAAAATCATCCACACATCCACTGGGTGGGGGCGTGTGTGGGGGTCTTCTTTACATAACAAATGTTTAAAAATTGAAAAGCCTCATTTAAAACACAACGAGAAAGTCGATTCTAGGAGGCCAGTCCTGAAAAGGCTTTGGGGGGGCAGGAGGGGGCGGGATGACAAAAGTTTCTATCTGGGGACCAGTCTGTTATTGTGGGGGGCAAGAAGGTGAGAATATGCACCCTGGTCTCTGCCTTGGGGTGGGATTGTCTACAGGAACTCAACCTGGAGAGGAAAGTACCGCTTTTCAAATGACCCCATTGATATTTGGCCTCACAGGGCTGACAACCAACCACAACAAAACAAGATGTTCAGCCCAAGCTGCCTCCTTTTCTTAGCCTGTCTCTCCATTTCTGCAGGGCGGGGGCTCCAGTGTATGGATCTGTCCCAATGTGCCTCCTGGCTGTTCTTCCCCAAGGGTGGGGCATGCGTGTTGGGGGAAAAGCCAGATTCAGATTCATTCTTAGTGTAGTTTTCTGATGAAAGAAATATTTTAATGAGGCTTCTTCTCCCCAATCAACACTGGCTAAGCAATGCTACAAAATGACCTCTAATAACAAGCAGAGAAATGCTCACAAAGCAAATCTGACTTATTTTTGGTAAGGGAACACAATTTAGTGTTTTTTATTTTTATTTCCTTAAGATTTGGCTGAATGGTTATAAAGACAAAGCAGTTCAAAAATAGCTTGTGAAAATAGAATCACCTTTCCATTGGGGGGCAAGAAATGCTTGGGAGAAATTAGCTCTGGAAAGCCTGGCCCCTTGACAAAGGGGGGGCTTTGGGATAGACTGCATGAGACAGGACATCACAGGAAAACCTACGGTCCTGCCTTGCTTCCCCTTCCGACAAGGGGCAGGGACTTCTTTCTGGTTTGGAATGCTGAGCAGAATGCCGAGACTGGACTGGGCCTCCAGCCTGGGCAATCCGACTGCCAAGGCCTATTATAACTCTTTCATATATACTGGATCTCAGCTTGATCCACTTCTATGAATACTTTAATTTTCTTTTAAAAATAATAACATTCCTCAACTCTCAAGTATATCTTTTATACAGAGTGCCCTGTGGTAGATGCATAGAATTAGTGCAATAGAAGAGTCGATATAATTTTTAATTTCTTTACAGTAAACAAACCTTTACACACACTACATGTCCTGCTCTGAAACTTTCTCATATATTTACAAGCACGCAGTTGTACATATATACATGTTACCAAAATACAGGGCTATCTAAAAGCTAAGTTCATTTCAGATGCGTATTTTCAACGTTATTCAACCAACACCTTTTTAAAAAATTCTTTCCCCATAATCTTAAAGTGCCCCCGAATATTGAATGTGGTTTTCCATTTGTATTTTTCCCCTCAACGGCGCTCACTTTCTTTTGTTCCTCAAGAATACTTCCTCCCCGCGGTTCTCCATGGATTTATTCGGCCAACAGAACAGGCCTCTTCGGCCCGACGGCTCTGGGGCTGGTGTCTGATGGCCGTGCTCTCTCTCTCGTGCTCGCTCTCTTTCTCTCTCTTTTTCAGGCAGGAGGGTTTCTTCAGGAGTCCAGCTCCAACTGCTCTTGATTCTCACTGAGTCTCAACATAAGTTGTTGCTCATAGTAAAGGCTTTTTGCATAGTTTATTTCTTGGGATAACTTGACTGCAAGGACCTCTGATTTCACATGGACCTGGAGGTCAGAGAAGAGGAATAAAGCATGAGGTTTAGAATGTGAAGTGGCATAACGCCAAGGGAAGAAGGGAAGGACGGAAGGGTGGCAGGGTGTGGCAAGCAGTGGCACCAGCTCTGGAGGATGCCACAATCTCCTTGAGGTGCTACAAATGGCCCAGATGGAACTATCTATACCTAGAGAACTCAAGCCTAAACTGGTCCTGTCCAGTGAACGAAGCACAATTAGCAAATGAACAGTTTGTTACAGAAGTTAGAACAGTTAGTAACAGAACGAAGACCTCAGAGGGGTGAGAGATTTTCATTTCTGTCCATGTCTACAATGCTTAGAACAGCATCCTGTACACAAAAGGCACTTAATGAGTGCATGCTGAATACATTCTGCCTATTCTTCCTAGTACCTGAGGCCACTGGTATAGCCACACTGTCTTTGCTAAGTTGGGCTCTTTGGCACAGAATGTAAGATTTATAGAAATGAAAATGTGCTTGTTCCCTCTTCTCATTTATTTTGTGCATTTTAAAAAAATATCAGAATAATTTTCTAATCTATCTCTCTCTGCCCACTTAGTGTGAACAATGAATCCCCTGAAGTGGGAGCATTATTCTGTTCTACTCTCATAGAGCTATGGGGCTGGAACCAATGACCACCCATTACATAATCACACCTTCCAACAGTAGAGATTTGGACACATGGGCCCACTCGGGGCTATTATTTACACTAACTCACTATATTAACCAAGGAAAATGGAAGGTAAACCTCACCAGTGAGTCAGCCCTCTCTGATGGTACACACATGGTCTGTCTCCCCGCCCCACCCCAACTTCCGGCCCCAAGCCGAAAAGCGGGAAGGCCTGTTTCTTCCTCTTCTCTCTTACCCATGTGGTTACTGTAAGGGACCTGAGTTTACTGGTGGCAAATACACTTTCAGGGCTAAATGCTGCACTCACTCAGGCTATTTTTAAACAAACTGTCTTTAGAACAAGCCTCAAGGCACAGGACGCTGGGTAACAGGGCACACACCATCTAGGTGACAACTTAGCAAAGTTAAGAACCAAAACAAACCTGGGCCTTTTCTTGGATCAGGGAGACAGCTAAAGGCAGTGCTGAGTGGGCAGGAGAGAAGGTTCAGTGATTAACTGTAGAGTGGAGCCCAAGCTGTCATTGCAGAGAGATAAGGAGTCTAAAGTTTTGGCTTCACGACGTGCCTCTGAGCCCTGTGAATAAGGCCCTACCCACTTGATGGCATCATTTCAATCTCACAATAAACCTCTGTGCAGGACCTGGGGCTACACACTGTGTTTCTGTGACGTTCAGAAACCCTGAGTTTTGGCAGTCATAGGAACACGGAATAGCAGATCTGGAGCTGGAAGGGACCATCAAACCCAACTCTCAAGGAAACTGAGGTAGGCAGAGATGGAATAACTTCCCCAGGGCCACACAGCTAGGAAGTGTCTGAGGCAGAATTGGAACTCAGCTCTTTCTGGTTCCAGGTCCAGTATTCCGTGCACGGAGCCTTCAGCTTTCTTTTGTCTTTACCACCTGCCTCTGTCAGAGGGCGAGTCTACACTGTTTTCTGGCTTTTCTGGAACAGTCCCTTAGGCTCATAAAGGCCTGCTCTCCCCAGAGCACCAACAGCATGGCACTGGTCCTCCCAGCTCCTCTACGAGGTGAGCAGAATAGAGAGCAAGCCCATTTTACAGATGAGCCCACAGCTTGGTGCAGGGTACTCAGCCGGCTGCTGGCAGGACTCATTCACAAAGACCAGGGCTTCACAACACCACATGGCCTGATCTCCTGGCTGGAGCTCTGTATTCTCTTTGATCAATGGCCTGAGCTCAGGGGGGCATCTTGGTTACCTAGACTAGTGTGGGGCGGGATTTCCTGGGACATCTCTGCCAATCATGCTCTAGTCCTACTGTTAGGAGGAAACGTGGCATGGCCAGAAAGAGCCCTGTCTACGAGAGCCAGCAGGTCAAGGAAGGGATTCCTAAGCCTGACTCTGTTCCCTGCTACGTACTCATCATTGCAATGGCAGTACTGGAAGGAGGGCAGAGGCACCAGCTCAGTCTTACCATTGGTTTCTGATGGGAAGGTCCAGGAATCACAACTCCACTACTCGTATTCACTGCCTTCTTGGTCAGCTGCACATATACCTTCCCATGGTCTTTGGAGACAAGACAGTGGTAGAGGTCGTCATATCGGACTTCCAGGACGATGGCTTCTCGATCCACATAGTCCCCACTTTTGAGGAAGTAAACAGCTCTGGAGGAGATGAGGACGCAGTAGCTGTCGATGTTCTCTACGGCTATGAAGCTGTAGGAAGAAACCAAAGGGGAAATAAGGCACTGGGGTGGGGGATCCACAGGCTGGTTTTCTAACTGGTACATATCAGGAAAGCTATTGAACCAGCAAGGTGATAATGGCATCTGTGCCCAATTCCCCCCTCCTTTTACAGTTTTAAGGCTGGGTTAGTTGCTGATGGCCAAAAGTTGTTTAGAGCCAAAGTGAAATGGTAATCTATCTTTTGGGATAAATAATTTTTAGAAAGTGAACATTTCAGTTCTTAATCCTGAACTGAGAGCTGGGAAAATCAACTGCTTAACAATAAGGTACAAAATAAAGACACAAAGAGAGCATGAACCCCCCACCAAGAAATGACTGAGGTAAGAGGATGCTGATGACCGGATGGGAAAGGCAATGGAAAACCAGAGAGAAGACAGAACCTGCAGATGTAAGAACGGCCAGCCCCAAACAGCAAGCTGGCCCGTGCAAAGGCCTCTGCCCAGGGAAAGAGTGAGTGTGCAAAGAACCTTCACCTCCAGCACCAACAGTTCTCCCAAGTCAAGCCTGACTCTGTCAGTCAGTCAACAAACATTTATTAAGGATGCACTCTGTGCCAGGCATTGTGCTGAGCCATGGGACACAAAGAGAGGCAGCAACATGGTCACTAACATCAAGGAGCCCACATTCTAATGGAGGAAACGGGGGAAAGAAAGTACATCTAGGATGCGCCATATAAAAGAAAAGGCATTAATACAAGTTTCAAAGACAACTCCAAAGGACTCATGAGGGAGAGAGCTGTCTACATCCAGAGAAAGAACTATGGAGGCTGAATGCAGAGTGAGGCACACTGTTTGCTCTCCTTCGTATTTTTTCTTTTGTTTTTTTTTTCTCTTTTGTTTTTGTTTTCGGTTTTTTTTTTGGTTCTGTTTCTTTTCTCTCATGATTCATTCCATTGGTCATAATTCTTCTTTACAACTTGACTACTGTGTAAATAAGCTCAATGTGAAGTTATATGTAGAAGATATATTGGATTCCATGCCATCTTGGGGAGGGAGGAGTGAGGGGGAGGAAGAAAATCTGGAACTCAGGATCATGCAGAACTGAGTGCTGTAAACTAAAAATAAAAAATCTTAGTAAAAAAAGAAAAAAAATTATATAAGGTACTGAATAAATCAGAATTAAAAGCATACTAACAAAAGAAAGAAAAGGCATTAACTAAAGGGAAGAATACTAAGGTGAAACATGCAAGGTCTCTCCTTCAGAATGTGGAATTTGAGCCGAGTTCTGAAGGCACAAGGAAGCAGAAAGAACATTCCAGACGAGGGGGACAGCCAGGGAACAGGCACCAGAGTCAGGACATGGA
This sequence comes from Phalanger gymnotis, assembly GCA_028646595.1. Taxonomy (NCBI): domain Eukaryota; kingdom Metazoa; phylum Chordata; class Mammalia; order Diprotodontia; family Phalangeridae; genus Phalanger; species Phalanger gymnotis. Next base: position 782,766,246 of record CM053622.1, read on the forward strand.
GGGTCTTTTGCCAGGAAGAACATGTAGGATAGTGTCAGAGGACTGTAGAGCAGGTGGTTAGGAAGGTGGGAAGGGCTTTAAATGCCAAACAGAGGATTTCATATTTGATCCTGGAGATCATAGGAAGCCTAATGGAATTTATTGAGCTGTGGGGGGTGGGGAGGGGGAGAGAAAAGAGGAGGGATGTGGCGGGGGGGGGGGGGGGGGGGGGGGGGGGGGGGGGGGGGGGGGGGGGGGGGGGGGGGGGGGGGGGGGGGGGGGGGGGGGGAGACAGAGACAGAGACAGAGACAGAGACAGAGACAGACACTACGCATATAAGAAGTTGGGAAAGGGGGCTAATTGTGGAGGGTTTTGAATACCAAACAAAGGATTTTGTAGTCAGTCCTAGAGATGACAGGGATCCACTGGAGCACTGGAGTGTACTGGGGAGGGGGCAGTGTGTCACATGATCAGACCTGCACTTTAGGAAAATCATGTAAGTGGCTGAATGGAGGATAGACTGGAGTGGGGAGAGATTTGAGGCAGGCAGATTTCCCAGCAGGTTACTGCAATAATCCAGGTGTGCAGTGATGAGGGCCTGTACCAGAGGGGCAGTGGCAGAGTCAGAGGAGAGAAGGGGGCATATCTGGGAGATGCTGCAAAGGCAACAGCTTGGATGGGGGAGGGGAGGAATGGTGATGTGGAGCTCAACAGTAACAGGCAAGTTTGGAGTGGGGCACAGTTTGAGGGTAAAGATGATGGAGCTTTGGCTATGCTGAGTTTAAGGTACGTACAGCAGAGGTGTTAACTAATACTGCACCCCTAAATGCAGCCCAAACCAGATTAAAATGTAATTAAGAAATATTTAACAAATTGAATAAAAATACCATAAAATATAGATAGCATTACACTTTAAAACTAAGTAAATACACATCTGACAGGGATACTTATGTATGGATTAGTGGCCTTTGTTTCTTTTTTTTCCTAATTTTTATTTTCAGTCCCCAAATCTCTCCCTCCTTTCACCCTCCTCCCCAAGAAGACAAGAAATACGATATTCATTAGACATATGAAGTCATGCAAAACAGATTTCTACATTAGCACTGTTGAGGAAAAAGCAAGAAAAATAAAGTAAAAGAATATGCTTCAATCTGTACTCTGAGTTCATCTTTCTCTGGAGTTGGATACCATTTATCATCATGAATCCTTTAGAATTGTCATAGATCATCATATTGATCAGAATAGCTAGGTCTATCACAACTGATTATTGTTATAATATTGCTATTTCTGTGTAAATTGTCGTCCTGGCTCTGCTTACTGCTCTTTGTATCAGCTCATACAAGTCTCAGGTTTTTCTGAAACCATTACACTCATCATTTCTTATAGCAAACAGTATTCCAACACAATCATGTACAACAACTTGTTCAGCCATTCCCCAATTCCCTAGTCGATGAGTGACCCTCGTTTCTATTTGAGTTTGATACCACTGGTCTACTCTACATCCAGGTCAAAATGTCTAATAAGCAGTTAGAGATGTAAGACTGGAGGTAAGGAGAGAGATTTACAACTAGATTTGTGAATCATCGTGTAGAATTAATTGAATCCATGGGAGGTGATAAGATCACCAAGTAAAGTAGTGTGGAGGAGAGAGAAGAGGACTCAAAACAGAGCTCTCTGGGATACCCAAAATTAATGGGGGTGGTCCAGATGAGAATCCAGCAAAGGAAACAGAGAAGGAACAGTCAGATAGGCAGGAGGTGAATCAGGAGAGAACAGTGTCCTGAAAACCTAGAGAAAAGAAGGGATCAAGGAGAAGTCAGTGATCAACAGTGTCAAAGACTGCAGTGAGGCTGGTGAGAATGAGGACTGAGAAAAGGCAATGGATTTTGGAAGTTAAGAGGTTTCATAGACTTTAGAAAAGAGTGAGTGGAGAGGAAGTGAAGGCACTGAGTGTAGGTGGCCTTTTCAAGGCCTTTAGTCATAAACAAGAGAAGAGATGTAGGATGATGGCTACTGGTGTGAAAGCGAAGGGTTTTGTTTGTTTTTTTTAAAGGATGGGGGAAACCTGGGCATGTTTGTAGGCAGCAGGGAAACAGACATGAGGACAATCTGTTGGAGAAGGGACAGGATCAAGAATGGCTGTAGAAGGATTTGTCTTGGCAAGGAGAAAGGCCACCTCTTTATGCCAGACGAGGATGCACAGGAGCTAACGGGAGAAGACTTGTGAGTGATGCAAGATGAGGAGGTGAGAAGGGGGAGCTCTGGGCAAATGGCCTTAAATTTTTTTTTTTTTGCTAAACATTATTAGGGCATATCCACATGTATGTTGAAGTCTAGGAGTCAGGAGTCAGAAAAAGACTGAGCCAGGCCCTGAATTCATTAGGAAAGATAATGTCCTGTAGGTCAGCAGATAAAGCTATAAGTATCTGTAAGTCAGTAGTAAAGGGAGAGTCTGGAGTGGCAGTGAGCAGAGCGTAAGTCAGGGAGTATGACTAAAAGTGCAGCCCATGTTGGAAAGACAGATCAAAGATGTCAGTGTCATGAGGATGGAGCCAGAAGGTGGAGAGAGCGAGAAAGGAAAAGAATTATTTTAATTTTTTTTATTATTTAATATATTTAGTTTTCAGTGTTTATTTTCACAGGAGTTTGAATTACAAATTTTCTCCCCATTTCTACCCTCCCCCCCACTCCAAGATGGCATATATTCT
>CM053622.1:782769433-782823136 GCA_028646595.1 Phalanger gymnotis
TGGGTCTCCTTTAGCAAGTCATTGACTTGTTTTTCATGGTTTTCTAGCATCCTTCTCATTTCTCTTCCCAATTTTTCCTCTACTTCTCTAACTTGCTTTTCCAAATCCTTTTTGATCTCTTCCATGGCCTGAGACCAGTTCATGTTTTTCTTGGAGGCTTTTGTTGTAGGCTCTTTGACTTTGTTGACTTCTTCTGGCTGCATGTTTTGGTCTTCTTTGTCACCAAAGAAGGATTCCAGAGTCTGAGACTGAATCTGGGTGTGTTTTGGCTGCCTGGCCATGTTCCCAGCCAACTCACTTGACCCTTGAGTTTTTCAGCGGGGTATTATGACTCCTTGTAGACTAAAGAGTTCTATGTTCCACGCTCGGGGGAATGTGCCAGCTCTGTCACATCAGCACTCCTCCTTCCCCAAGAACCCCCAACCCGGACTGGACTTAGATCTTCAGCAGGCTCTTCACTTCTGCTCTGATCTGCTACTTAATTCTTCCCACCAGGTGGGCCTGGGGCCAGAAGCAACTGCAGCTGTAGTTCTGTAGCTGCCCCACTTCCGCTGCCCCTGGGGTGGTGGCTGAACTGCAAACTCTATCCCAGTCCCCAGCAGCTTCTCCCACTAACCTACTCTGCTGTCTTTCGTGTTTGTGGGTTGAGAAGTCCGGTAACTGCTGCAGCTCACTGATTCAGGGCGCTAGGGCATGCTCCAACCGGCTCCTGGTCTGGCTGGTCCGCGCCACCCACACTGGGCTCTGCTCTGCTCAGCTTCCCTTCCCTCTGCTCCCAGCTCTGTGCGGGATAGACCCCACCCAGAGACCATCCAGGCTGTCCTGGGCTAGAGCGCTGTTTCCCTATGCTATTTTGTGGGTTCTGCAGTTCTAGAATTGGTTCAGAGCCATTTTTTGTAGGTTTTTGGAGGGACTTGATGGGAAGCTCACGCTCATCCCTGCTTTCCAGCAGCCATCTTGGCTCTGCCCGAGAAAGGAAAAGAATTAAAATGAAAGCAGATTTGTTATTTATGGAGCAGGCATTTCAGGGAGCAGAAGCCCTGGCTGTCTACACTGCAAGGACTTTTTGACAATGAGGCTGCAACATCAAAAAACAGGAAAAAGAACAAATGTTAAAGGTTAAATGCTGACCACTGCCCTGTCCTAGTTCCTCGGAATGTGTGATACTGATGGAATGGCACTATAGCTTTTTACAGGCCAGCCTCCACCTGGAAGGTGTTGCAGCCTGAAGGCCACATCAAGTCCTGTCTCAATGGACAGAGTTGGAGAAGCAGCAGAGCAGTGTGCAGACCAACCCCCCCCCCCCCCCCCGCCCCCTGGCAGACAGCAAGGGCACAGTCTGTTCCTGCCATCACTTCAGCCCCTGTCACCAAGTAGTACGATGGAAGCAGCGATTCTCCTCCTACAGAAAGGCTCCCCAAGCCCTGATGTGTGTGTGCGTCACGCTCCTCCAACTGCGTGGTATGCTTGTGGAGGGCAGGGCCTGGTTTTAATTTACCTTTTATTTTTCTCCAGTGCTGATCACAACAATTCAGTTGTTGAACTGCCATCTGTATCCTACCAATACATAAAATGCAGTCTGCAGCATATAACTTTGAATGTGTTGTTAGCGTTAAGCCTTCTTTATGCCTTATGCCAGGACAGAGTAAGGAAATCCAGGTTCAAGTTCACATACTGACCCATCCTGGCTCTGTGGCTATGGCTAAAGCACTTTGCCTCTCTGGGCCTTGGTTTCCTCAGCAGTAAAAGGAATGTAATGATTATAGGCTCACAGTTTCCCCCTTGGCCCTCAGCCCCACAGGAAGGAAGCTTAAAAGTAATCTGGCCCAAACCCCTCATTTTATAGATGGAGAAACTGAGGCTGAGAAGTGATCTGCCTAAGGTCATATAGGCAGTAAAGGAGGATGATGACATCATGTATACATCTTGTCCCCTGCAGCTCCACCCCCACCCCAGACTACCTCTAAGATTCATCTGCTCCCGATACCTTTTGTCCTACAGATCTTCCATATATGTATCTGTCTGATCGGGCTCATGGATACATTATTCAAGAAAAATAAGACAAAATAATTCCTTTCTGCATAAACTATCTTACTTGGAAAAATAAATCTTCATCATACCAGCGAAGACTGAGATTTCTAGAACACCAAAGGTTCCACCTCTTCTCTTCAGAGATGTGGAATCCTCTCTTGTTAGTGATTCGGCTTAAGGACTGGCTGTTCAGAGCCTTCATCCTTTGCCTGAGCTTTCTTGGTGGCCTCCTCTCATTCTCAGAATTTACCATGCTAAAGAGAAGGGTTTCCTCTGCCTGCCCTTTGTTCACATCCTGCTGCCCTGGAAAGGAGGGCATCCATTCATGCTGCCTGTCCTATCTTGTCCCAACTTTGGTGCCTGAAACACCCTTCAGGGGCCATTGCAGGGCTACCAGCATTAGAAGAAAGGAAGCTTTAGGTTCCAAATGCTTTTCTTTCTGTCACTAGAGTTTCAACGTTGGAGCCTCTGTGGATTTCAGTATCATAACTGAAAGACTAAGACCAAAGACTAGTTCTAGTCATGCTTCTGTTACTATTTAGTAGTGAGACCTTAAAATATTTTAACTTTCTTTGTGCCTCAGTTTCCAAGTCAGCTAAAACCAGATGGTGTCTGTCCAGTCGGGAGGCTCAGGTGAGCTAATGTTGTGGAACCACAGGTACTGTCAGACCCAGGTGAAGGGATGCTACAAGGGCCACTTTCTGAACTGTAGAAGAAGTCAGAGGTCCCCAACTTTCATAATGGTTTTCAGTTGTTCATAAAATCAAAGCCAAAGCCAAAGCCAAGACAGCTGCTTGAATGGGAGTCAGGCTGCCCAGTTCCCACAAACCCACACCAGCAAAACCATGAAGCTGCTTCCCCCCATCGAATAATGAACAGGAAATCCAATGAGAATCTAGAGTTAAATGGTATCTTCCACTGCAGAACTGCACAAGTCTACCAGAAGGCCATGACAAGAGGTGCCCCCGAACAAAGTGAATGCCAGCACAGTCAAAGGACACAAGTTGATGGCAAGACTGGATACAGGTCCAGAGGCACCAAGAGGAGAGGGATCTCCTGAGAAAGTGCCTTAGCGAGGCAACAGGCGAAGATCAGCATGGTGACCCAAGGGTCGCATCAGTAAAGACAGGACCCCCAGGCCTCGAGGTCCTGAGAGGCCAGAACATCCAGCATTCTGACAGGCCAAAAACCCAGAGATGGGGTTAGGGTGGGGCAAAACACGGGCTGAAACCAAGTAGGGATGACCATCCTGACTATTCCACCCCAAAGCACAACTGGGGTGGAGGCAAAAAGCCCCAATTCAAGAATTAAAGCTGGAAAGATGAGTAAATAATATACAATAAGTAAAAGAATTATTAGAAAATTTAACTCCATAACTACTGTAAGTGGAGACTCATAGGAAAATATGGCTTTTCCACTGGGATGATATGGATACCTAGAAAAAAATGAAAAGATAAAAAAAAAAGAAATTAAAACTCTTGTGGAAAGAACTGGAAGAAAATTCAATAGCTAAGCATGAAATGTCTGAAAACCAGGACAGTCCAAACAGAAACCAGTGACTTCACGAGACAGCTAAAAACATTTGAATAAAATTTTGACATTGAAAAAAAAAAGAAGAAAATGTAAGATATCAAGAACTGACCTGGAAAGCGGGTCAAGGAAAGAAAGAATTTAAGAAATCATTGAACTCCCTGAAAATCATTTTTAAAAAAACCTAGCCACTGTATTTCAAGAAAATATAAATAAAAACTATAAACATCTATTAGAACCAGAGGGCAAAGTGAAAACAGAAAGAACCCACTGAAAAGAACCCCTAAAGGAAAAGTCCCAAGAATATCATGGCTAACACTCAGATCTCTTATATCAAAGAAAAAAAGACTGCAAACCTCCAGAAAGAGGGAATTAAAGTACCCAAGGAACTACAGCAAGATTCACATAAAACCTAGGAGCTACCACTGAAAATAATCTTGGAAGAGAATATTCCAAAAAGGCAAAGAGTTATAACCAAGAATAACTAACCCTTCAAAGATGAAAATAATGGATCTTTAAGGGAACAGATGCCTTATAAGTTCTGATAAAAGGCCTAGATCTGAGATACAAACCCAAGAGTCCAGAGAAACCTAGAAAAGTAAATTTATTTGAGCAATTAGAAGGAGCTATAGGATGATGCGGTGCTAACATTTTGATAAGTGCAATAGAAACAAGTGGTTAAATAAGAAAAACAGAGGTCTTAGGGGTGGATTAGTTCTGGTATTAGGGTTTTAAGAGAAGAAAAGGGAGGGTAAAAGGCAGAATAAATGTGCAAGAAGGAGGAAGAGAAGGAAACTGGCTACGTATCATAACTGGGGTATGTGAAAAGAAGAGTACATGAACACGGAAAAAAAGGTTGGGGAAATGGTTATCATATGAACTTCAATCAACTGAAATAGTTGAGCACACATACAGTTCGGTGTAGAAATATTCCAAACTCAACAATGAAACAAGTGCAAACATAAGTGGGATGCTAAGAGGAAGGAACAGTCACAAGCCAAACAAGCTTTCTGATTCTGAAGGGCAGCATTAAAAAATGGGGAAAAATAAAAGAGCTAGAATCTAAGGGGGTGCTTTAAATTTCCTCTTAGATAACTAGAGAATGGCTGAACAAATTGGAATATAAATGTAATGGAGCATTATTGCACTATAAGAAATAAGAAGGGGAAATTTCAGAGAGCCCTGGGTACTAATGACCTTAAGCCTAGTGAAGTTAAAAGACTCAGGAGAAAAATTTAAACAATGACAACGTTGCAAAAATGGCCACTTTGGAAGACTTTAAAATTGATCAAACAGTGGTGTATCCTATCTCCAATACATTTCTGGACACAGCTACTTTGTGGGTTCATTTTGCTTGACTGCTAATTTGTCACAAAGTACAAAGGTTTCAAGAGTTTTTCCCTCTTTTCTATTAAGGTAGAGGTTGAGAAAAAGGGTGAGGAGTGGATAGCAACAGTGATGCCAACAAAAAAAGAGGGCCATTGAAACATTTTAAAAATGCCAAGGAAGTTCATCAGGAAGTACAGACAAGCAGAATATTAGGAGGGAGGGGGTGTGGGATGAACCTCAGTCTTATCTGTAACAAAGGAGCAGGGAACACACAAACACACACACAGACACACAGAGCTTGATGTAGATATGCATCAAACTCAACAGGGAAACAGAGGAATTAGGGAACAAGATGGTTAAGATGAGAACAGTACAGGTGAGGGAAGAGTCACAAGCAAAACAAACTTCCTGATCCTGAAGGAAGAATTAAAAAGGAGAGAAAAAGAATGAGACTCTTAGAGGTTCCTAAGCTGCCCTTTAGGCTACTGGGGAGGGCTGCATCAATTATGGTGCATGAAGGCAACGGAATGAATGCTGTTAAGACATGATGAAAGGGGCAATGGTAGAGAAGGCTGGTTCTAAGAACTGATGGAGAGAGAAGTGCTCCGAATCAGGAGAAGCTTTTACACAAGGACAACAACATGGCAAAGAAAAACAACTTTGAAAGACTTAAGGACCCTGATCCAGGTGATGACTCATCACATCTGTCTCCAGAAGACCTATGATGATGCCTGCTGCCCACTTCCTGACCCAAAAGGGACGTTTTGGGCCATGGCCACAACATGAATATATTTTGCTTATTTTTTAAACAAGCATTTCCCTTCCTTCTTCTCTCAGTTAGTGAAAGCTGAGGGAACAGTGGGAGAAAGGAACAATATTGATGCCAAATAAGCGAGGGTCATTACAACATTTTAAAAAATGCATAAAGAGGAACAGAAGGAAGTAGACCATCAGGACAGTTTTAAAAATAATGTATACATAAAAAAATAAGCAATGTGAAATGGAAATTTATGGCTTCATATAGAATCCTCTTTCTGTGTTCTGCTCTGTGTATGGAAATACTCTTTTGGAGTGTTTAAGTTCAGGATAAAACATGAGCTTTAAAAAAGTGTACTGCGAATAATTCACACATACAAATAATTAAGAGTTAACTGTACCATCCAAAGGGAAGACATCCTAGTTTAATAAAGAGTGATAATGAATAATGTAAAGGAATCTTGAAAAAAGAACCTAAGACAAATTTGTTATCTTGATACTTCAGGTCTTCTGGCAGGCTCTTAAAAAAGCAGTGTTTCAGAGCTGGAAAGGCTCCAGCCTCATTTGACACATGAGGAAACTGAGCCCCGGAGAGGCTCCCTATGTGACTTGTCCAATGGCACAGAGCTGGTGGCAGAGGCAGGTTTAGAACCTGAGTCTCCTGGTCCTTGGTCTGCTGTTCCTTCCACCATGTCACGCTATTCTTTAATTGTTTCATATATATCAGTTCTGATTCCTTAGCTAGACTGAAAGCTCTTTGAGGAAAGGGGTATCTTAGACTTTTCAACCCTCACAGCTTCTCCCATCGGGTTAGGTGGCCCAGCAATACTTAACAAAGATATACTCCAATTATGATCTCTCTAGCAGGCACCCATGATGAAAGCTAGGGATGATTTTCCATTTCTAAGTAGTTGGCAACAGCATGTAGGCTCAGAGTTCCAACAGTTTAAGCCTAAAATAGAAATTCCCAGTGGCCGTTAGTGGCCAGGCCCACTTCCATGGAATTTAACATGTCCCTGGCTCTGAAAGTCTCCAGGGAGAGATGTTCCAGCTTAATCAAGTTGAATGGAATCTGAAATCACTTCTTCTGTCCAGGTTAAAGCAAAGGTAGGGGTGGGAAGAGAGAATCCACTAACCATGAGAAAAGCATTATGTTCACAGAGACCAGAGGATCCACCACAGAGTCGGCTAGAATTTGGACCTGATTGTGCCTGATGCTAGCTAAAAAACAGGAAGCTGCCAACAGATCTCAAGCATGTCAGAGGCAAGTCAGATGGCAAAAGAGGCTATGAGGGAGCCATTTCCGAGGCTATGGGCAGAGCTGGACAGCAAGGTCACCAGATCGGGGGCAGGGGGGAGGGGGAGGGAGGCGTGGCCAAGGCAGTGGAAGGAAGGACTAGAAGGGAAAGGAGCCATCTGCTTAGTGTAGGGGCAAAAGCTCAATGGTTTATGAGATTTGATTTTTCTTCCTTCAGAAGAATAGGGAGTTTTCTCCTGCTGATTTGGCACTACTAGCAGCTGACACATGAACTTTACAAGGGGCTGAGGTCTTTCAATAAGGGCAGTTCCTCTTAACACCCAGGCCTGGGGATGCTCTCTCTGTACACACAGAAATACTTTTTATAGGTTTTAAAAGAGACCTCTTTCCAATAAAGCCTCTACCCAAAGGGGGCCACAGGTTTCCTTAGGCCTAGCCAGAGTCTCTTCTGTAGACTGAGCTGGGGCAGGACTAAGGTTCAGGAGATTCTGGGCTGCGGGCCAGGCTTTGCCGCTAAGTCACTAAGCATAACTGTCCCCGAATCACATCACTTTTATGGGCCCAGGTGCCTCATCTATCTGATGCGTACAACAACAACTGCCAGCTTAACTCGTGGGGTTGTTGGGACAAAGTCAAATGAAACTCCTAAATGTGAAAAAGATCTGAAAAAGGAAAAGCAGCATGTAAGTTAGGGGAAGAAGAGTAACCTCCTGTTTGGAGTTTCTAGATGTACCTTTTGGAGCCAGAGAGCAAGTTGATGCTCATGTTTCTGGGTCCTTTACAAAAGGCACTCCCTCATCCCTGGCTGCACTTCAAGGTTTCTTATGAGATTTCATAACCAGAGAAGAGCAGGCAGAGACAGAGTCTTCAGGCAAAAGAAAAAATGAAGGTAGGCCAGGGAGAAGGAGGAGGAAGGGCTGTAGCTTCTGGCCCCACCTAGAAGGTGACCAGGAAGTGACGCTGCAGGTGGGTGCACATGTCCCAACTGCACTATCTACAGGGCAGTGCCACCCCTTTCTGGATTGAAATTGTCAGGGAGGCTGAGGGTCTTCTTGGCGGCTCTCTCCTTGTTCAGGCCTGCTCTCCCTTTACCACTACCCCCATCACCAAGCTAAGGATGCCCAAAGCAGGAGAAGTACTGAGAACACAATGACCCGAACTTTGTGTGTTGGAGGCACGAGGGACACCCGTATCTGTGAAGCAATTAAAACTAACTTTCAAACTAATTTGCTCTTCTGGTGTGAACCTGCCCCAAAGTGAGTAATAGCTCAATTTCTTTATGTTACTTTAGGTTTACAAAATGCTTTCCTCCCCAGACCCTGTGAGGTACTATCACTCACTTCACAGTTCAGGATACTGAGTCCAGGGAGGTGGAAATGACTTGGCCAGAGTCACAAAGCTCAGTCACTGTCACAGTCAAGATGGAATCCGGGTGTCCTGGTGCCCAGGCTGGCACTCTGGCTGCTTCAGCTGTACCCAGGGCCACCAAGCCAAGCTAGTGAAATGTAGCACCTCTGGGACAGTCTTGGCAGGCTGGGCTCCCCAGTCAGTTCCTTCATAATGTTTTTCTTTCCTTTTCCACTGCCTAGGGTTCAGCACATCCTCTCCTTTGCTGATTACTACCCTGAGAACCTTGCTTTCCATAACTCCTCAATGGACTTCTCAAGAGCTGCACTGATGCCAACGAGGTCCTCATTAGCTGCAGGTGCTAACACTGCAGCTACACATTTTATGGCCATGTCTAGACACCATAGGCTTTCACACCATTTTCATGGATGAGACAAACAGTGCTTAAGGTGTGACTGCCCCCAAGATGATAATCTAATCTTCTGGGAAGCGGAAAAGGAAGACACAAACATGCTCTCAGACTCAGCCTGGATAGTGGGCCTTTACCCGCTTTGATCTATTATTAACTTGGAGTGAGGGAAATTGAAAAAATTTGGCCAGAAACACAAAGCATCTGGATGAGCTTTGCCCTTCGTAGAAAATAGAGAACCAGATCCATCCGGGCCAATCCTCTGTATTCACATTCTGGGGTCGTGGAAGAGGCAGTATCTTCTCTAAAGTCCATATTTTTACATACAATGTATGCATGTGTGTATGTATACACACATGTGCACTACTACAGCTGTTACACCCTTCAGTAGAAAACAATTAATGACAATTACAGGTCTCATTTCTGCCACATGTTAAGATTTTCAAATATTTTTTTCCCCTAGAAATCTCGAGAGGTAGGCAGTATAAGCATAGCTATACACATTTTATGGATGAGGAAACTGAAGCTCTGTGCAGCAAGTATTCAATCAAACCTAGTCCTTTTGATTCAAAGTCAATTGTTTTGTCTATTTCACCTTTAAGACATGTTGGCCTGTAGCCTTTGGATCTGACACAGGAAGGGGATGATGGAGGAAAAGCAGTCTGGCTATACTGAGGTTTCTCAGTGCCAATAGGCTTGACCAAAAAAAATTTTTTTTCGATTGAAAATATTTATGTATGAACATTTATAAATAAAATAAATAATTTATCTTTAAAAATTGGTATGGTAATATTGTTACCATAATTAATTATTAATACCATTATCATTATTAGCAATGTTATCTTTAAAAAATGGTATAGTAATAGACCATTAAAAGTCCCAATTCCATCTCCCAACTCTGTTGCACAACAGTGGTCTCTCAAAGGCCTATAGCCTTTGCGGAAGGCTTTCCATTTGTGTTCCTGTTGGGGAAGGAGTCGGATCATCCTCCTAGACACTCCCTCCCACCTCAAATGATCTTGTATTTTTCTCTGTGTAAATGTTGTATCCTAAGACAATGTAAGCTCCATTAGGGCAGGAACTACTTCTCCCATTTTGTTTTTTGTATCATCAGTACCTAAGACGGCCTTGCACATAGTAGGCACTTAATAAATGCTCACTGGATTGAATTATCTCTCCCATGTGGGGCATTCCTCTCCTTATGTTCATATTACCCCCAACCCATGGTGAGTACTTTGGATATAGACTGGAGAATAAGGCTTTCACTATTAACCAACCTAGGGAAACTGTGTTAAGACTCTGAATCTAAGTTGGTATCTTCCCAAGGAGGTCCAAAGGAGACCTACAGAGAATTAAAACATACAGCCCTCCCCTTCCAACTTGGCCTTTTGTTGTTCTGGGGAGCCTAGTTTTTACCTTTTCCTAACATCACAGGTCATTACAGAAAACAGAAACGTCCTGATAGAGCCAGAGGGTGTTTTTAAAAATGACAGCTAAACATTCTTACAGGTCCTCTCAGAATTTAGCAGCACATTATAAATCCTGGCAGATGAACACAGTGGAGTAAGTGAAAATGGAGAAATTCTCACAACTCTTGGTTCTGCTTGTATGAAGAGAGATTCAGTTAGACAACAATCCATCAAAAACCTGACTTTTCGTAAATCTTAAAATAAAAGCTTTTTATTCATGGAGCATCTCTCTCACAGAACTCCATGCTTCCATCTAGTCTACTCCCAAAGTGTCCACACTCAATAGATGCTAATTCAGAGATGCTTAATTTCCTGTTCTCTGAGCAAGAGATTGGGGTTTCTGCCATATCCTTACAAACGGCTGTCCTTTTGGAAGATTTAAAGCTTAAATCTCTATATCATAAGTAGGCTAGGGATAGTGTTAGGGACTGGATATGGGATTTCATTGGCATAAGGAATGAATTGCTACCAATGCAGGTTGGCATTCTCTCTGTAATTTAAGAGTCTTGGGGAGCTTCCTGGGGCATGGAGAAGTTGAGAGACTTACCCAGGGTCACCCAGCCAGGATAGGTCAGTGTTGGGACTGAAATCCAGGTCTTCCTGGCCTTAAGGAATTATACATAAATTAAACTATATGCTGGTGTGGACAACACATAAAATCACTGTTTCAACATGAAAATAGTTCTCCTTTGGCAAAATGCCCCACACAAAAGGAGGCATCAAAGCAAAGGATATTAGATTAGAGGAAGCCAGGTGGTACAGTAGAAAGAGCACTGGACCTGGAGTCAGGAAGACCCTTTTAGATGCTTAATAATAATAATGTTAGCTAGCATATACTTATATAGATAATGTTTCAAGGTGTATAAAATGTTTTACAAATATTATCTCATTTGATCTTCATACTCATCTTGGGAGAGATGTATTATTATCCCTATTTTATAGATGAGGAAATTGAGGCAGCACCCAGGGTCGCATAGCTAGAAAGTGTTTGAGGCCAGATTTGAACTCAGGTCTTCCTGACTCTAGGCCCGGAGTTCCATCCACTGTGCTTATCCAGCTGCCTTTATACTTACTGTGTGACCCTGGACAAGTCACTGAACCTCTGCCAGCCTCAGTTTCCTCATCTGTAAACTGGGGAGAATAACAGTATCTCCCTCCCAAGGTTTTTGTGAGGATCAAGCTTGATAATATTTGTAAAGAGCTTGAACAGCCTTAAAGCGTTACACAAAGGCTATCACCAGGATCACGACAGTGATTCTCATCAATTCCAAAACCTCAGGCCAGGACTGCTTGCGAGTTCTGTCAGTGAGAATCATCCAGAGTCACCTTGTTTGAAAATTTGCAGAACTACCTGCTTGCAATTTGGATATGTACCCTGGTCCAGCTGGTGAAAATTAGAAAACAAGACTGAGCATGAGACAGGTACGAAATTCAATGAACATGAACACACTGGCTACAAACTAGTTTGGTCATTGGTAGGAAAGAACAATTAATGTTAATCCATGGCAAAAAAAATTCACCTTTTATTGTTATCCTTTATTAAAACTCATTAAGGCTTCCATTAAAAAAATGAATTTGAGAAGAATGGGAGATAGTGGAGATAATTTCAAAATGTAAAAGAGAAATATTTGGTTAATTTGTAACTGAAGGCTTTTTAACTTCATCTGTCATTAAATCCTATGTCAGGAACTCTTTATCTTCTTATACTAATTAAAGACAATGAAAAAATTAAATGAAATTCAACCTGGGAGAACAAAGTTGAAGCAACTATGGCACTGGGGACTTTGTAGGGCTTTAACTACATCGGGAAGTAATTACACAATATTTTCCAGAAGTGAAACTGCGAGGCTGACTGGAAAAAATGTGGAAACGTTTAGTTAGAACAGTAGAGCAAGGTATTAAAGCCCCTTTTATGGGGTTAACTCTGAAGGAAAATATGCAAATAATTAGATCTTTAAATGTGTTTTTAATCACAATACTAGGATAAAAGTCAGAGGTACCATTTCGTGTTGCTGACTTTTCCTGAAAACCTCTGTTCTGCTGAGCAACGACGATTCTGATGTCCACGTCACCATGAAGGCTCAGACTGACAAAGAAGATACTGCAGAAAAACGTTTTCCTGGCTCCCTGACCAGGTTTCCTTAGGCCACTGAAAATGCACACGGTCACAAGCTTCCTACGTTCACCCCTGTCCCTCCCCCACAGTTGGGTAGGGGTGCGCGCCTTCAGTTGGCTTCCGTTTTTTAACATTCAAGCCCATTCAGCCCACCATCTTGTCATCTTTCTTGGGAATTCCATGGGCCGCACGGCAGCTGTTTTGCCAATTTCCTTCTGATGTTCACTTCCAGCTTTCCCTGGTTCCCTGTTTCACTGGGCTCATTGTCTCACCAGGAGCCCCATCTAATGCTTCATGGCAAAATCTCTTAGCTAATATGTTTTTGGCCCAGGTTGTTCTACTGAGAAAAAGAATTTCCCAAAGATCAAAACAGTGGTTCAACTCAAATCAGGGAATAAGACTTAAAAGAACAACGTGCAATCACTTATCATCTCTTTTAACCCTTGGCAAAAAGGGACTGCAAAGTAAACAGGGAAGTGTTGCACAAATGTTGACCCGCTCAGCTGCTGTCACTCTAACGCACAGGCCGATCTTATTGACTCTGAGAAGGGTGGCTATGGACCTTGGAGGAAACAGACTGCCTTAGTTCTGTAGAAAGGCCAAGATTCCCACTAATGGAGAGGAAGGGCAGGAAGTGCCAAGGCAGCTACTGAGCAGAGGCACCAAAACACCAGGCAAAACTGCACAGGAAATAAAGATGCCAGATGAGGAAATCAGGGAAGTGGAACTAACGATCAGAGCTAGAACCATGTTAGAACAGATGAAGATCAGTGCTGCTTTGTGACTTTTTTCTCCCCAGAGACTGCAAATGGTTGAGGACTTGATACATTTACTCTCAAAAGAGCACTTCAAGGAACGCCAAAGGGAGGGACCGAGTACAGAGCCGACCTTGAGAGAAGCACCACCCACCAAACGAACAACGCACAAGTTCCTTTTGCAGCTGCATTAGGTCCCTGGTTTTTAAATCTAAACATTACTCTAAGAATATAAAAGACATACTGTACAGCATCAGTCAATTCTGTCCATTATTATTTGTGATGATGGCACCTGAGGACTGGCTTTACAGGTTAGGGATTTACCTCAGATATTCTTATAAATAATTACAAAATGCTAACTAACCCATCATTTTTCACCAGCCTACATTTGTTTAGAGGAAGTGAATAGACTTTTACAAATAAAACTAGTGTTCTTTTCTACTCACCAAGAATAAATAATTGGTTTCTCCAGGCAAATGGCTTTTTACAAGGCTGGATTTATAAACCAACATTTGGATCAAAGATCCTTTGACCAGTTTCAATAGGCTAAAGTCCTTATAAAGTTCAAGCTCGCAGCTCGATGACCCTATACTTCATGAACACTAAAGGACTGTGATTTGAGATGCTCACATCAGTTTGATTTTTGGATGAAAATGTTCAGACCCAAAGTTGAAAGACAGAGCCCTCTGTACAAAGTTAATTATTCAGTATTCCTACTTACAACTCATCTTGAATGTTGTCAGTCAGTCTGAATAACTGCTCTTGACCGTCAGCCTGGCTCTCTGAGTACCTGGGAAGCAGCCCTTGGGGTCCTGTACAGCAGCGGGGTTTCCGTACTCTCTGGGCTTGGGTCCTAAAGGAATAAAAGACCAAAATTCACTGATATGGAACAAACTTTTTTTTTCTTTTAAATGATGAGGTCAGGTTGGACTAGGGCTTTATTCTCTGCTCTGCCACTCCCCACCCTCATTCCCTCAAGCTACCCCCAAATCTGGTGCCAAAGAGCCTTTCGAGCTCCACTGTTTGAATGTTTTCTTTTTACTTTGCTGAAATCATTGTGCATACTGTTTTTCTGGCTCTGCTTCCTTCCCTTTGCATCACTCTTCTTGTGCTTCTCGGTATTCATCATGTTTGTAATTTCTTACAGAACAGTAAAATTCCATGACATTCATATGCCACAGTTTATTTAGCCATTCCCTATGCAAATAACATCTATTTTATTTCCAGTTCTTTTACAATATAAAAAGTGCTACTATAAATATTTTAGTATATGTAGAGTCTTTATTTTGGCAATGACTTCCTTGGAGTACATGCCTACTATTAAAATTTCTGGGTCCAGGGGAATGTACATTTTTGCCACTTGATTTGCATAATTCCAAATTGCTTTCCAGAATGGAAATTACTAATTTATATAGTTCTGCCAACAATGCATTAATGTGCCTGTCTTTTCATAAGCCCCTCCAGTATTGACCATTCCCATCTTTTACCACCATTGCCAATTTGTTGGGTATGTATGAGGTGAAGCCTCAGAGTTGTTTTCACTTGCATTTTTCTTATTAGTTATTTGGAGCATTCTTTCATATGACTGGTTTATAATACTATGCACACCTTCATTTGAGAGCTGTCTGCTCTTATCCATTGATCACTTATCTGTTTTGGGAGCTGCTCAATTTCCATTTTGCTTCTGTCTTCTCAGGAAACCACAGAACAAAAATGGCTAATGGCATGTTGATAATCATGACAAGTAAAGAGGTGGTAAGACTTGAGCACCTAGATGAAGTGAAGTTGCCAGGCCTAGGATAAGCTAGAGTATTACAGAGTAATCAGAATTGGAAGTCATAGGTGAAAGATCATGGTGAATATTATAGCTTCATCAAGAAGTCACAAGTAATCACACAAACTAACCTTATTTCCATTTTAGACAGTCACCAAACTGGTAGAGAAGTAACTTGGGGTGGTGGAAAACGTGCTGAGCATGGAATCAGGAAAAGCCAGGTACAAATTTTTCCTGACACTTACTAGCTGGGTGAACCTGGGCAAGTAATTTAATCTCTCAGTTTTTCATGAGATTCCCTAATACTTATATCCTAAATTATAGACAGATTGTCCCAACATTGGTGTGGTTGTCAAATCTGCAGATGATACAAAGGTGGGGGAGATAGAGAACTCACGGGATGACAGTGTCAGAATTCAAAAAGATTCTAACAGGCTAGAACTTTGCTAAACCTAATAAGATGAAATATAATAGGAATAAATATAAAACCTTACATATGGATTCAAAAGATTGATTTCATAATATAAGATGGGAAAGTGTGGTTGGATAGCAATTTGTCTGAAAATGATCTGGTGAAAAAGGAAGGTGATCATGGGCTGTATTTGGTGGCCCAGCTTCCACCATGCCATGCTAAGGAAAAGGAGGTGACAGCCCTGTTGTCCTCTACATAGGTGAGATTAAATCTAGACTATTCAGTTTGGGACCTCACTGTTTATGAAGGGCATTGGTAAATTGGAACAAGCCCAAAGGAGAACAGGCAGGACAGTGAAAAGCTTCTAGGTAAATGGCTTCTTGACACATGAGGATCAGCTGATGTAGGGGTGTTTAGCCTAGAGAGAAGAACTGGGGTGTTGGGGGAAGACATGATCTCTATGTTCAAGTACTTGAAGGACTATAACCATGAGTAGGGTTTAGATTTGTTTGATTCAGTCCAAGAAGACAGAGCTAGGACCAATGAGTATAAATTGCAAAGAGGAAAATTTCAGCTTAACTCATGGAAAAACATCCTAAAGATGAAGAATTATCCAATGGCTGAATGAGTTGCTTTGGAAGGTAGAGAGTAGGTTTCTCCCCATTTGGGATTGCTTGTCAGATACGCTGAAGAAAGGATACTTTTTACAATATATATGTACTAGACTACATGGCCACTGAGGTCTCTTTGAGTGCAGAGATTTTGTGGTTTTGTGATTCTCTGAACAAACAGTGAGAAGTCCCTGAAGTGTAGTGGTGATCTGGGCAGGTTTTGAGCAGTCACAAATACAGAAGAGAGATAATGAATATGAGTTGGCCGGTCAGGGTCCTCATTAGAACTAGAAAGAAAGATTAAGGGTGAAGATGTGATACAAGATGACAGTAATTTTTTTTTTTGGTTTGGTTTGGTTTTAGAGTCAGACCAGCCTCTTATATAGTATAAATGGTATACAATAATTATATTCCAAATAGGGTAGACCTAAATATAAAAGGTCACATAAAAAAATTATGGGAAACAGGAAGGAAGTACATTTTACAACTTTGGTTTTGGAGAAAATTCTTAACCGAACTCTTGAGGTGAACACAAAAGATAAAAGGCAATTTCAATTATATAAAATTAAAAGCTTTTTCATGAACAAAATTATTACTGTTAGAATAAGAGAAAGTGTTGAGTAGGAAAAAATATTTGCAACAAATATCTCTTATGTCTGATATCTAATTATATAAGGAACTGAATAAATATCTAAGACCAAGAACCATAGAAACATAATTTGAAAGCTGGAAGAGACCTGAGTGACCATAGTCTAGTCCAATTCATACCAATGCATGAATGATGGAGAGGCAATATGGTATAATGGAGACTATTAGTTTGGGGATCAGATGACCTGAGTTTGAATCCTTATTCTGTCACTTAAGACCATTATGACCTTGGTTGGGCAAGTCAATTAATCTTCCTAAACCTCAGCTTCCTCATATGTAAACATAGGGGGTTGATTAGATGACCCCAAAAGTTTCTTTCAAACTCTACATCTATGATCCTATAGTTGGTCATCCAGTTTCTGTTTGAAGACCTGCAAGGAAGGGAACATGCCAGCGGTCAAGACAGTCTCTTCTACTTGTAGATAGCCTGGGAAGGTTTTTCTGCCACCAAGCCTCAATTTGTCTATTTGGCTTTTCCATTTATTGCTTTTGGTTTTGCCTTTTAGAAACAAATAAGTTGAATCTTCTTTCACATGACAGTCAAAATATATGAATTTTCAAAATAAAAATTGCTCACTGTCAACAACTGTCTTAAAAAACAACAACCCCTGATAGAAGGGAGGGCAGATGGGGGTGGAGGTAATCAAAAACACTTTCGAAAAGGGACAAGGTCAAGGGAGAAAATTCAATAAAGGGGGATAGGTTAGGAAGAAGCGAAATACAGTTACTCTTTCAATACTCTTTCACAGCATGAGTGTTGTGGAAGGGTTATACATAATGATACATGTGTGGCCAATGTTGAATTGCTTGACTTCTTAGGGAAGGTGGGTGGGAAGGGAAGAGGGGAGAGAATTTGGAACTCAAAGTTTTAAAAAACAGATGTCAAAAACAAAAACAAAAAAGTTTTTGCCGGCAACTAGAAAATAAGTTACACAGGCAAAGGTGCATAGAAATTTATCTTGCCCTACAAGAAAGGAAGGGAAAAGGGGATGGGAGGGGAGTGGTGTGACAGAAGGGAGGGCTGACTGGGAAACAGGACAACCAGAATATATGCCATCTTGGAGCGGGGGGGGAGGGTAGAAATGGGGAGAAAATTTGTAATTCAAACTCCTGTGAAAATCAACGCTGATTTTCTAAACTAAATAAATAATAATAAAAAAAATTAAAAAAAGAAAACAACAACCCCAAATGCTCTGAATCACTGATAAGGGATGCATATTAAAACAATGCTAAAGTTTTATCTCCCACATAATCAAAATAGTGAAGACAATCAAAGATATAATGTTCAAACAAAGTTGCAAGGGCTGCAGGGAGACCTAGTACTCTAAATCAGAAGTGTCAATCCCACAAGTCATATGTGGCTCATAATATTCCCAATATGGCCTAAGTCAGATTAAAATGTAATTAGGATATACAAAATAAATAAATATTTAATAAAACATAGATAACATTACATTTTAAAACTAAGTCAATATGTTGCCTCAAGCAAGCATTACAGATTACTGACCTCCATTTCTATTTGTGTTTGATACCACTGCTTGAAAATACTCTTGGTAGAACTGTGACTTGGTCTAATCATTCTGAGAAATAGTTTGCAATTATATAAAAATGTTATTGAAACTGTTAATGCTCACTGACTCTGTTATTTTACTATTGGAAATATATTCTAAAGAGACGTCAAAACAGAAGACTTTGTTATAAAGGAAAAAGAAATATTAGCTATGCAGTAATATACTCATAGAAGCTCTTTTTGTGGTATCAAAAAAAAAAGAAAATTAGGTGAGGAATGAGTAGATAGGTGAATGGTTAAACAAAACTGTGAAATATAAACATAATGAAATATTATTGTGATGTAAGAAACAATTAGGAAGAATTCATAGAAACGTGGGAAAACTCCTGTGAATGGATACTGAATGAAATAAGCAGAATTAAGAGAATAACATAAACAGTGAATACAAGAATGTAAATGAAAAAAAAGATCGTTAAAAGGAAACCAAACTCTCAGCAACTCCAATGATCAGTCTTGATCCTGGAGAAAAATGATGAAGTGCACTTCTCTCCTTCTGACAAAGTGGTGGGAGGGATACAGGTGCGGAATATTGCATTCGGTGTCTGATGTACATATTCAGTATACTGACTTGTTTTGCTTAACTATTTTTTCTTTATTATCACAGAGAGCTAAATGGGTGAGGAATAGTTCTAGAATCCAGAAATAACTGTAAAACAGAGACAATTGGTGTCGATAAAGCAAAAAAAAAAAAAAAAAAAAGGAAGGAAGGCAAAAGAAAAAGAAAGAAAATAGTGTGTATTCTGTACCTGAAAACGTGGAATTCCCATGTTAAAGCAACCAAACACTTTTCTGGGAGAAAGGAAAAGAGATATGAATGGGCCAACAGAAGAGAT
Source organism: Phalanger gymnotis (assembly GCA_028646595.1). Lineage (NCBI taxonomy): Eukaryota > Metazoa > Chordata > Mammalia > Diprotodontia > Phalangeridae > Phalanger > Phalanger gymnotis. The sequence continues at coordinate 782,788,282 of CM053622.1, forward strand.
AGAAAAAACTTTTGCTACAAAAAAACCCTGAACCAAACACAGGCTAGTTTACAAAATGGAGAATGTTCACCCAAAGAGTTGGCTAAGACCCACAAAGCTTTTCAGTAAAGGGAACTAATACTCAAAGGAATGGTTGGGAACCTTACAAACAAGACCATATCTTGCTCCCCTGATAGAAAAGGGGACAAATGTGAGTTTAAGGACTAAGTCCCATGTAGGCTGTGATGCTATGAAAACTGGTACTAATGATCCACACATTTCTTTTCAGAATCAGTTAGCCAGTAAGTATTTCTTAAGAACCTACTATGTGATGGACACTATGCTAAGCACCACAGATGCAAAAGACAGTTTCTGCTTCAAGGATCTCACAATCTAATGGGAGAGACAACAAGCAACCAAGTTTTACAGGGATGAGGGAATGAAACGAGCATTTACAAAGTTGCCAGGCAATGTGCTAAGTACTTTAAAAACATCTCATTTGATCTTCACAATGACCTGCAAGGTAGATGCTGTTATTATTCTCATGTTACAGTTGAGGCAGCTGAGGCAAGCAGAAGTTAAATGACTTGTCCAGGATCACACAGCTAATAAATATCTGAGGCTGGATCTAAACTCAGGTCTTCCTCACTCCAGGCCTAGGACTCTATCTACTGTAACACTTAGCTGTAGGATAAATAGCAAATAATTGATAGAGGGAAGGTACTGGGATAGGATTTTAGTTGGGACTTAAAAGAAGCCAGGAGGCAGAGATGAGGAGGGAGGGGAGCATTTCAGGGATTGGGGACAACCAGAAAGCTGAGGGAGATGGAGAGTTTTGTTTAGGGAACATCAAGAGCCAGTGTCACTAGATCAAAGAGTACATTTTGGGGACTAAGGTATAAGAAGAATGAAGAGGTAGGAAGGGTATAGGTTATGAAGGGCTTGAATGTCAAATAAAGGATTGTGAATTTAATCTTGGAAGTGATAGGGATATTTACTCAATGTGTGTATGTGTGTCAATGTCAGGTCCTAGGCTTTAGGAAGATCACTGCGGTGGCCAAATGGAGGATGGACTGGAGTGGGGAGAGCCTTGAGGCAGGCAGACCCACCAGCAGCTGTTGTAATAGTGCAGGTGTGAGGTGATGAGGGTCTGCACCGGGGTGGGCAGCATCAGAAGAAAAAAGGAGGCTATTCAAGAGATGCTGGGGAGGTGAAATAGACAAGAGATGCTGGGGAGGTGAAACAGACTAGAGATGCTGCAGAAGTGAAGTCAATAAGTCTTGGTAATAGATTAGATATGGAGAGAGGGGGAGACAGACTGAAGAGTCTATGGTGACACTGAGGTTACAAGCCTGGGGGACAGGAAGGATGGTGGTGACTTAACAGCAATAGAGAAGTTTGGAGGAAGGAAGGCTTTGAGTGGAAAGATAATGAGTTCTGTTTTGGATCTGTTAAGTTTAAAATGTCTGCTGGAGAGGTATCTGAAAGGCAGTTGGAGGTGTGAGATTTGCAAGCTCCAGTCAGTCTTGTTTCTCACACCTCATCAGTAGCATCTCCTCCCAGTAGGCTGGTGATGGTGCCAACAACACTTCCATTTAAAGAGGGGAACAGTCTGGCCATATCTTCAGATATCTCTTCATTTCCCATCTGGCTACATTCATTCTGGACTCCTTTGACTTCTCCAGCTGCACCAATTTGGGCTTTTTTGGGCATCTGAGCCATATTTCCAAGCACCTTCCCTTTCATCTCCAGCTTAGCTTTCTTTTTTTCATTATCTTTCCCCCATAAAATTGTAAGCTTCTGGAGAACAGGGATTTTTTTCTTGTATCCCCAGAGCTTCGCATAATAACTGGCACATAGTAAGTGCTTAATAAATGTTTATTGACTTTTGAAGGTCAGCAGAGAGATTGGGGCAGGGCAGGTAGATGTGAGAATTATCACCATAAAGATGATAATTAAGCCCATTGCAGCTGATGAGATCACCAAGTGAAGCAGTATAGAGGGAAGCAGTATAGAGAAGAGGGCCCAGGGCAGAACCCTGATGGACACTCATGGTTAAAGGGCATGACTTGGATGAGGACCCAACAAAGGAGACTGAGAAGGAACAGTCATATATGTAGGAAGAGGATCAGGAGAGAGTGGAGTCCTAAAAACCTAGAGAGAAGACAGTATCAAGGAGGAAAACATGATCAACAATGTTAAAGGCTGAAGAGAGGTCAAGGAAAATGAGGATTGAAAAAAGGCCATTGGGTTTGGCAATTAGGAAATCATTTGGAGCTTTGGAGAAAGCATTTTTGGTGGAATGATGAGGTCAGAAGCCAGATTACAGGCAGTTAAGACAGTGAGAAACTGGGGGCATCTACTGCAGATGGTCTTTTCAAAGAGTTCGGCCACCAAGGGCCCAAGAGATATAGGACAATAGTTAGTGGGGACAGAAAGATCAAGAGAGGATTTTTTTTCAGGATAGGGGAAGACATAGGCATGTTTGTAGGCAGTAGGGAGTGAGCCAGTAGATGGGGAGAGAGTGAAGATAAGAGATAACAAGGAGATGACAGAGGGGACAATCTGTTGGAGGAGACAGGATAAAATAAGATCACTTGTGCAGGGTTTGCCTTGGTAAGGAATAGGGCCATTTCTTTGTGTAAGACACAGGGTGAAGGAGATGGTAGCATGAGGCATCTGAGTGAAATGAGCTAAAGAAGAGGAGACAAAAGGGAGTTCAGGGCAAATGGCTTCCATTTTTTCTGTAAAATATGAAGCATGATTTGTAGCTGAGAGGGTGGGAGGACAGGGAATCATGGGAAGTTTGAATAGGGAAGGAAAAGATCTGGAAGAGCTGCTGTGGAGAGTGGGATAGTGAGATGATGAAGGAGGTGTAGGAGAACTGCTTAGCAGCAGTAAAGGTCCAGTTGAGGGTGTATAACATAAATCTGTAGTGGACCTCATCAGAACAGCTGTAAGGTTTTCTCCACCTTCATTCAGTAGCAGTGATCCTGTGAAATGATCATGAATGCTGAAGAACTTGTGAAAAAAGGTCAGTTACTTCTATACTTTTTCTTAGGTCAGGGTGAAGTGGTGACCCACAGGGATAGGGAAATGACTTGTCTCCTGTATCAGAATGCTTGAAATGCCCATCTCAAGGTCAACAAAGCCATAATAATAAATAAGAATGTTTTCCTTAACATCACTGTATACCTGCAAGCTCTTAAAAACATCCAGCTAGTTTTTGAGCCAATCGCCTTTCTCAGTGCCTTTCTTAATGCCTCAGTGACTCAACCTTCTCTCCACTCCCAATTCATCTTCTAACTTGCAAACAGCAAACCTACCCTAAGTTGAAGAATATTATAAACCACAGAGTAGCTCCCTTGTGCGAATAATTTGTTTATTTGTTTAATTTCTTTTAACCGTCTTATTAAACAACCTGCAAACTTCCCCTTTTTTTCGCCAAGGTCTTCCCTCTTGTGACAAGTCCAACACTGAGTTAAAGTCTTCACAAACCTGAATCTTAAATGAACAAAGCCAGCTGGTTGATGCTTATGGTGGCAGTCAAGGCTTTTGCTAATCTCTCTCACTAAGAAGAAAACAGAAGCAAACTTCAGCTGTATCTCAAAAGGAAAATTTCTCTCTTTTATAATACTCCAAGGATCGTATAAGACAGGTGATGTGCTCTTGCTCAGAGGTAGGGGGAAGGGAGTTGATCTCTACAAGTCTTATTTATCCTTAGAATTCTATGACTTGTGGCATCTGGCCCCTTCATCTTCTTAGCCATGATTTCCCCCTGTCTGCAACAGATGTGTTAATATTCACTGTCTCCTTCAACCCAATGTGCTCATTCCCATCTCACATAATTCTACTACACACCATTGCTTCTTTCTGTAAAATTCTTTCTCTCTTAAAAAAAAAAACTATCTAGTTTGTGCTCTGATCTGATTACATTGTGATCACGCACCCCTCCTTGCCTTACTCAGCATTAATGGGCTGTCTGTATTAGCAAGGGTTCTAGTCATCAATCAGCTCTCTAGAGAATAAGGTCCTATGTGGAGTGCAAAGATAATCTCCAAGTACTTAAGTCTCATCCTGAAGCCAGAAGGCATTATCACATCAAGAGAAACCCACAAGCTATACCTTTCATCTTTGCTACATGGGCTCAATGATACAACCTAGTCAGCTTTTTATTCCTTCTGACATTATTCTTGCTATTGATTCGATGAAGGTGAATGCTTTGGTACTGAACTTTCTGGTGATTTGAGAAAAGTGTCCAAAACCCCACCCTTCTGAGCTGCTCTTAGTAACAGTGGCACTCCCTTGACAGACACTCTTGACAAAATGGGCCTGTTTGGTGCACATGCTGCAACTCTGCCTTCCTCAGTTTTGTTTAGCCAAGGTTTGTGGTGGATTTAATTATCACCAGCTGGGAGTTTGCCGGCCATTTTAAGCCCTCAGCTGCTGTGGTTTATGAATTTCACAGTATATACAAAGAAGTAGGCCTTCCAATCAGCCAGTTAATCTGAAATGTCATCACAAAATGAACTTGTACTTTGAACTCTATGAAAAGGTGAGGGCTTCAGCTGTGTAGTGATGCTAAGGCATCAGTGCTCTTAACACACCAGCTCCACCCCCAGGGAAGAAGCTGCTGATATGGCGAATGACAGAGCACAGATACCTAGCCATCAAGAGGAATCAGCACAGAACAAGTCTCCATCTGTCCTTTGCTACCAGCTGGGCCTGGCCTGAAAATACACTTGGAGTTCTAAAACATGATAAAAAGGGAAACGAAAACAATCTGTTCTCATTTCTTTAAGCCATGTTGGATTTGAATAAGACAACATGGTTAGACGTAGGCTTTCCACTCAGCTGTTCATAGGGTCATAGATCTAAAGGTGGAAGAAACTCCAGGGACATCTAGACCAGGGCTTCTTAAACTTTCTCCACTCACAATCCCTTCAGTGTTTCTTAAACTGTAGGTTGAGAGCCCATTCTAGGCTAACTCTAGGCTTACAGATGAGGAAGATGAGGCCCAGGGAGGGGAAGTTACACGTCCAAGGTCACACAGGCAGTAAGCACCAGAGGCAGGATTTGACCCCAGGTTCTCTAAATCCAGAATTAGTACTCCAGCTACTGTTCCAGGTTACCATTTGGAGGTCATTTGTTGTGTAACATTGACTTGTTCGGGTTGTATGAGGGGTAATCATGTAACGGAATTATTTGCCGAGTATGAATGCAGTGTGAAATGTTAAGTGTTGGTGTTCTGGACACAAATCCATCTTCTGTAGTCATTATCTATCAAGTGGCTCATTTGCATCAATGATCAGAAAACTAGGCTATGGTACAGATCACTGGGCAGCCCTTACAGCTGATGTCCATTACCAATCCCCAAAGGAGGAATGAGAGACAATGCCAACATTCTGGCTTTCACCCTTTAACTGTATATTTGTTTAACTGGTGGTTGCTTTCTTCATTAAGGGCTAAAAGCATAACAAAATTTTTTAAAGCCTGGCAAAGTCGTAAACTATTTAGAGTTACTTTTTTTGGAGGGGGGAAGGGAAGGAGGTGTTGAGAAGGATGTTACCAATGATTAATTCTCAGGATTAATGGTGTAGCGTCTAGAGTGCTGCACTTTGGAGTCTAGAGATAGCTGTTACTAGCTGTGCAATGGCGGTCACCTCTCTAAGTCACAATTTTCTTACCTGTACAATAAGAATAATAATATTTGCTTTATCTCACAGGGTTGTTGTAAGGGAAATACTTTGTGAAATGTAAAGTATTATACAACTATGAGCTATTATTTCACCTCTTGATGTGCTAGGAGTCCTTAAAGAGAAGCAGGAGGATGGAGCAGAAAGAAAACTGGAAACTTGGGAGTTATCTGAGATTTCCACTCAAATACTGCCTCTGATATTTATGATGCATGTGTGCATGGGCTAGTCATTTAATCTCATCTTCCTCAACTACAAGGGGATAACAATACCTATGATGCCTACTTCTCAAGGTTGCTGGGAAGCTCATGTGAGATAATATATGTAAAGAGCTTGGCAAACCTTAAATTGTCATATGATTGTCCACTCTTACAGAGGTCAGATCAACAGATACACTCATAGGTTGAGGCCAGAAATGGTGACCTGAGCACTGATTCCTAACATGTTCACTGTTAATGGACATTAGCCACCACATGCTGATACCAATTTCACTACAGACTGATGAAGTGAAATTTACCAGCTCCCTAAAGGGAGCTCAGCTTTGCACACTAGGGAAGTAAGTTGTAAGACTGGGTTAATATTTCCCTAGAGAGCCATTGGAATGCATTGCTTGGTAGCGGACGAAACCAACTGGACCACATGCTACATTTGATTTTTTCTAATTATCTTTCTCCAATTGCTGCTTTGTACTCATTTGGAGTTATTTAAATGGCAAACCACTTCCTCTGCTTCCCTGCCTTTGTGAAAGCTGTAGAGTGTCAGGAAGAACATGTCCTCCACTTCTGCATCTGAAGCCCTACAAAAGCCACACTGGGTAGATTCAGTCCCCATTAAAATTTTTTTTTTTCCCTATCAGAGAGAGATGATGGATGTTCTACAAAGTCCTATGTCAAAAATGAAACTAGCTTAATGACTATTTATTTATTGGGTGCGTTCATAGACATCATTCTCCCCTCAATAGTATTTTATTTTTTCCAATTACATGTAAAGATAGTTTTCAACATTCACTTTTATAAGATTTTGAGTTCCAAGTTTTTTTTCCCTCCCTCCTTCTTATCCTCCCTCTCCAAGATGGCAAGCAATCTGATATAGGCTATACATGTACAATCATATTACACATATTTCCACATTAGTATAGACATCATTTCATTTGATTCTCCTCAGAACCCTGTGAGGTGAGTAGGGCTGGTATTATCATCATCCTTTTAGGATATTGAGGCTCAGAGAGGTTAAGTGACATGGCTGTGGTCACACAGCTCATAAATTTCAGAGCTCCAATCCAGGTTTTCTGACCTCAAGTCCAGGGCTCTTTTCACCTCTCCACAAGGGAATCCAGTTAAGCACTGGTTCTGACCTAAGCAATGTGTACCAATTCAATCTGACAAGTTTTTATTTTGGGGGGTGGGGAGAAAATGTGAGATACAATTTAAAAAACTATTGATAACTTCAATTTCTATATTATCTTCATTTCTGAATATGTTCTTCCTCTCTCTTCCCTCTCTAGCAAATCATTCATGTAATAAAGAGTAAAAAAGTAAAGAAATGGCATACATCAAAACTTCAAAGAAGGAGAGAGGTACATTTTCTTATCTTTTCTTCAGGGCCAAGCTTAGTCATCATAATTACATCAACAAACATCTACTAAATGTCAAACCTTGTGATGAATTCTTAGGATACAGACAAAAATGAAAAGAGCTCTTGCCATCCACAATCTGACATTCTGTCCAAGGTTCTATTATGATGGATCTGCCTACCATAACATGTGGATGGAGGCAGAAAAAATAAACCAAGGTAACTAGGAGTCTGAAGCTACACAAAGTAACTGACTTCAGCATCCAGACTAAGGCAGCTAGGAAACAATCAATGTCTTGTCTCATCATCTCTTGGGAAGCGGGTCTGATGACCTACTGGCATGACTCCACCTCTCTGACTTTGCCTCTTGAAATGGGTGAAGAGCCAACTCACTAAACAAGCTGAAAATTTCTCCCCCTCACATCTTTTTTGTTAAAATACCACCTCCCCTTGTGGGCTGTCAAATGGATGTGTAACACAGTCACAAGGGTGTGGTTACAATATGAATGCTGTGCGAAAGAGGTTCATTAGCTGCAACCTCTAAAACATGCATGTCAATATGTTTGTCACCGGAATTTAAAATTCACCAGCATTGGTGACGACTGTTATTTCCTGGGCTGGGCTTCCCTTCCATCAGTGGGATTCACACTTGACTTGTTTATAGGGGTCATAGCTTCCACTGTTTCATCAACAGTCTGACATGTGTTTCAGGGTCCCAGGGATATTCAAACTGTGACAGCTGGTAGGACTAATGCCAACAGCTGTACCCGTTAGGAAAAAAACGAAGAAGAAACACTAGAATCTTGCTGTTAACACTGTTTTCTGAGCAGCTTTCTCACAGGTGAGACAGTCACACAGTTAAGTTGAAATGAACACCCTTGGATGAGGTCCAAGCCAGCCTACCTTCTACTGAATTCCACTGGAGTGAATAATGTCACAATGACATTCCAGGCTATTAATCACAGTTTTTCTAAAATACCACAAAGTCTAGCATTTATACTGAGGTGCTACAGGATTACCTGTGACCCTAAGAAAAAAGGTGTCTCTTTAGAGACAAAGCAGTCCATTTGCAAGGTGGTTTGTTATTTCCATAATCATTACAAGGGTGAGGCTTATTCCAAATGGGAGTTTCATTAGAGTTCTAAATGAAACAAACATTCCTGAAATAGGGAGGGGAATAATTATAGGAGTGTCTCAGACTTTAAGTAAATGCCTTGTTAGTCTACAATCTCTAATGTCAATTTCCAGATGTATCACTTGGGCCAACATATGCAATTCCTGGTAACCTACTTTTATGGCCATCAGGTACAACTGCTAAGGTTCCCCACCCCTGTGCTAGGCAATACCAAGGTGGATAGTGGGATCTATGGATTCTTTAATGAATATGAAATTTCCTGACATATTCATCCTGGCAAGTAAATACACTGAATTCTTTTCCTTGAATTTTGTATAGTACATACTTACTTCCAAAGATGATCTCTTTTAAGAAAATGCATGTAAATTTGAAGAAAAGGAACCTCAGTAATTGAAATTAACTAGGGAATGGAAAGCAAGTTGGAATTATGTTTTAAAAAATGACTAAAAAGTAACATCTTAATCCTTTTGCTCTGAAATCCAGCTGCTAAGCATATATCTTGTGGCAAGAGAAAGTCTCCTATAAATCAAAATATCTAGAGCAATACTTTTTGTGGTAGCAAAGAACTAGAAACAAAGTAGTTCCCCAGTTGGAGAATGGCTAAACAAATAGTGGTGCATCAATATAATGGAATATTACTGCACTGTAGGAAAACAATGAATGTGACAAATTCAGAGAACAAAACTTCTGAAAAGTGAAGCAAGCATGACCAGAAAAACATTTACAACATATAATAACATAAATGTAAAGAACAAAAAACTGAAACCCAGCACTACAATAATGACCAAGCTTGGCCCTGGAGAAGACAAAAGGAACCTCCTTTTCTTTGCAGAAGTGGAAGAAAATGGGTGTGACCCATAGCTTGGACTGTCACATGTGGTTTACATGGTGATTAATTTAGATAAACTGCTTTTTCCCCCTCCTTTAAATTTTTTTTGTTATAAGAGATGGTTCATTGGTAGTAAAGAGAAGAAGGATACATTTGGAACTGAACATGTTGTAAAAACAAAAGATAGCAATAAAAATTTTAAAAAAATAAGGCAAAAGAAACTGACCAAGGAGACCAGTATTAAATAGCCTCAAATATTCAAATGGACTTGTGATTTTCTCAGCTTAGGTGCTCCTCTTAATACTGAAGATCACAACCTATCCATGCCTGCCCAGTCTGTGCAGCTGTGGTCCATATGTCCTTCTATAAATGCAAGGGGGTGTGGGGGAGAAAGGATATAGTTTACTCTAGGGATACTAGGGGCCTTCGTGGCTTACTCCTGACACTACAAAGATACCAGTGGAACTCCCTGGCTCTCTGCTTGTTATCCCTTACTCTCATCACATGACCAACCAGTATTCTTTTTAATGTCCTATTTCCTTGATGACATCTTTTATTCCAGCTCTTCTTCACAGTTCTGCATTTGTTAGATGTTGTAGCTAACTCATACCCTCCTTACACTTTTCAATTGCCCTTCATGTGATACTCACTTTTAATTCTTTGAACACTATGTCCAAAGACACTATGAACTGCAGCCATAGAACACCACCAGCAGAAGAGTATTATTAAAAACATCTTTGTTTCTGGAAGAACTCTGAGGTCATTAAAGGAATTTTGCAATTTCTGGAAAGCAATGCTCTAGAGACTCCTCTTCCTTCATTGTAGGCTCAAACTACTGCTTCATTCATGTTATCTGTCATAGATATACATGCTGAGAGACAAGGTCTACAGTCTGTCAATTCTTCATCCCTTTTTTTTTCCCTGTGTGAACAATGAGACAATGTTCTTTTTGAGTGGCTATCGACCTTTCTTGGGAGGTTCTACAATGTTCTAGGACTTGATGGGACAAGCACCACGGCATCCTCAACCAGAAGCATTAGAGGATCTTAGCACCCATAAAGAATCCCTCTCCAAAGTGGATTTTGTGCTGGATCTCTTTCATGACAGTGGAAAATGTCTTCGGTTAACATACATCTTTTCATTTTATGCTTTTAATATTTATGATGAGGCTAATTCTATTGCCACATTTATCAAGGAATTTTTAATAATTTTTATGACTGGATGACAGGTATCTTGGTGGAAGAAAGCCTTTAAGATGGTGTTTTGCTCCCAATGAATCACTTAAAACACTTTTTAAAAATTCACAAACAATAAAAGAGGGATATTATGTTCTCTACATTTTCTCTTGAGAAACATAGGGTACACTGTGGAATATCAATGGCAAAAGCCTGTCATTTTCCTACTACTACCTTCATGGAGGTGTTTTGTTATTTCCACAATCATTACAAGGGTGAGGCTCATTCCAAATGGCAGACCCATCAGTAGGCTATTGCAATAGTCTAGATATGATGTGATGAAGGTCTGTACCAGAGTGATGGCAGAGGAGAAAAGGGGACATATTCAAGAAGAGTTACAAAGATGAAATTGACAGGCCTTGGCAACAGATTGGATTGGGATGGGGGGTCATGAGAGATAGTGAGGAGTCAAGAATGATACCTAAGCTTGCAAGCCTGGAGGATTGGGAGGAAGGTGCCCTCAACAGTAATAGCAAAATTTGGAGGGGGATAGGTTTAGGGGAAGAGATAATGAGTTCTGTTTTGGACATATTGACTTTAGATGTCTACTTGCCATATAGTTTGAGAAGGCCAGTAGAGAAACTGGGGCAGGACAGGTAGATTTGAGAATCATAATCATAGAGCTGGAAATTAAGTACATGAGAGTTGATAAGATCACCAAGTGAAATAGTATAAACTGAGAAGAGGGCCCAGGACAGAACTCTGAGGGATCCTTATGATTAGAGGACATGATCTGGAAGAGTATCCACCAAAGGAGATAGAAAGAGCTATAAGATAAGCAAGAAGAGAACCAGAAGTGAATGGCATCCCAAAAACCTTGAGAGAAATGATCAACAGTGTCAGACTGCTGAAAGGTGGAGGAGAATGAAGACTGAGAAAAAGCCACTGGATTTGGCTTTAAGGGGAACACATTGGTAAATTTGGAGAGAGTAGTTTCGGTGGAATAAGATTGGAAATTGGATTGCAAGGGGTTAAGAAGAGAGTGAGAAGAGAAAGTGGAGGCACCTGTTGTAGATGGCCTTTTTTTAAAACTGGTTTTGCCTTTCATTGCTTTTCTCCATTTTATGAGACGATACTACTTACAATACAGCTCATTTTCTTTTTCCATAAAATTTTACAAATGAGTTTCTGTTCTAAATCAGTGTTGCTCTTGGCTACCACCCTTCTGTTTGATAAAAAAGTCAAACATTGCTGACTAAGGCAGTTTTTAAACTCATTTGGTCTCCTTAACATAAGAATTGATTAACATTAGTTAAACTTCTATAGTAATTTATAACAATTTGTGTCTATTCCTTTCTTCCACATATATTCCATTTTTTTTACCATCAATAACTTTTGCAAATAGGTCAGGATTGAGATTGAAATGTTTCAATTGTACATCATTTCTTTTTTAATAATTTTTTATTCTTTATTCTAGTTTTGCTAATTTTGATTGTTGTTCTGAGTGTCTACACAATTGATTCAGGAATGACACCCACATCAATAAAAGGTCACTTTCTGTCTGTTAAAATGTAATCAATTTCATTTTTTGTAATGTTATTTGAGACTTGCCATGTCTAGTACCTATGATTCTCTTCTTGTAGAAAGTATTCATCCTATGTAGGCATTAGGCTTCTGTCTAACGGGTGGGGAACCTGTGGCCTGGAGGCTACATGTGGCCCGGAGGCTACATGTGGCCCTCTCGGTCCTCAAGTGCAGTCTTTTGACTAAATCCAAACTTCACAGAACAAATATGGATTCAGTCAAAGGTTCACACTTGATGACCGAGAGGGCCACAGGTTCCCCATCTCTGGTCTAGCCTATAAGTCTTTGGGCTCCACCATTCCTTATTTCAGAACCATATTTTCCACTATACAAAGTGCCTCCAAAACTTTTGGTGAAGTTTTAGGCCTTCAAGGCCTAAAGCTTTACTGAGACTTTTGAAGCACCCTGTATTTCTTGACATCATCACCTGTTCCCACCTTTGCATTAAAATCCCCAAATATCAAAGGATATGCTGATTTAATCTGGAGGGTCTTAAAGAGCTATTGGTAGAATTTCTCTTTATCCTCTGCAACAGATGTGGGTACATAAGCTACAATTATTTTTCATGGTGGTCTTTTTGTTAATACTTATGAGCCTTGCAATATAAAGAGACCAAATGTTCCATTAAATAATGTTTCTTGTTCCTTTGGGAGCACAATAAAGACAACTCTGCCAAGTCCTTTATTTTCCTCTCCAAGGACAGCATGTGAGACATCCTTTTATTTAGCTGTAACTTCCTTCTGTCTTCTGGTTTCATTTATAGTGAGAATGTCCAAATTAACATCTTTCATTTCTCCTACTAATATGTCCACTTTCTGGTCACTAGCCAAGGATCTCACATTTAGAATGCCACCAATAGCTCTGTTAAAGTTTACACAGTCAAAAACTGTATAACATTACATTCACTGCCTCCTTTTCTTCACCTTATTACCATACCTGAAGAAGCAGAAGGGCTCAGCAAAGGTCTGAGGGTCATTTTGTATTGCTTTGTTTTTGTTTCATTGGTTGCCAGGGCCACTGAATTCAAATTTGAGTGCCCTGCCGACTGGTGATGGGTCTCTCTGTACTTAATTGAAAAGTAGATGCAGTCTGTTGTTGGAACCATATCTGAAGCCTTTCTAGCATGGTGGAACCCACCAGGATGTGTGCTCCACTGGAATAGCCTTTGAGAACTCAGGGTGAATTCTGCGTCATAATGAGGTCTTAGAGTAGGACTTTGTGAAATATCCCAAATTTTGAAATAATGGGTGTTTTCTTTTAGAACTTATTGCTTTAAAGTACACCTATCCCTGGGTTATAAAGACAATCACCATATGGACTTTTGCTTTAACAGACAAGAACAATTTATGCTTGTTTTTCATAATATGGACTTTTTTTTGGCCATTACAAATTCTTCTGTGTAGCATGAGGCACAACATCAGTATATGGAGGAATACCACAGTAATAGAGAACGGGCAGGAGAATGCAAAAGCACTGTAATTCTGGGCAGACATCGCCAGCCTGAAAAGTTCGAAAGCCATGAATTTATTCATAGATTAAGGGTCGTGGAAAAAGCTCCTTTCAGCTCCCACAGGTTGTGGCTGTCCATTGAAAAACTGTAAGTCTCCCTATAAATCCAATGTAAACTGTTTGGGATTGAATGAAGAAGTTGACTATCCTACAGGACTTCATAAGTCAAGCAGTTTTTCTCTGTTGAATTTCATGTTATTTTCTCCTTCACAAATTCTTTCTCATTCTGAGTAACAGACTAACTATTTGGCCTCCCAACTCCCACAATGTGCTATTTACTAAATAATTATTTAGATACGTCTTTATTTGGATGAAGGGAGGTGACTTTTGGGGGCTCCAGGAAGGCTTCATAATTCTTCCCATTAAAATTAATGAAAATAAGATTTTCATCATATGGATTTTTGCTTTACAGACAGGAGTGGGGAAAGAATGACAAATTTTGCTTGTATGATGAAACATAGCTGTATAGTACTGAGATGGAAAACTTTTGGTTTAAAATAAACTATACATAATAGAAATTCATGGTCTCATATATAATCCTTTTAATTATTCTTAGTATAACAAAATATTTATTCTTTCCATAACAAAATATTTATGTTTGTTGATGACTGTTAAGGTCATAATAAAAACTGGGGGCGGGGGGAGAAACTGTGATGGGGCATCTGTCAAACTGTCAAATTTTCTAGTGACCAAGGGAGTAGTGAATGGGAAGACCCTGCTGGAACTCTTCTGATGAAATATTCTGATCCAGAGAAGTGCCAAGCCTTGGTAACATTCCAGGAGATCCTGGACAATCTAGCCTTGGGGAGGGGAGAAGTCTACTATAAAGTCAGTGATCCAGAGGTGGCCTCTCCCAGAGGAAGGGTAGGTATCTTCAGTGTCCTGTGAGAAAATCTGAATTAGCTGGCTTTTTCCTGGGGCCAGAATCCCTGGGAAATGTCCAGGTACTAGGCTTCTTAAGAATTTGCTTGGCCTACTTTCTAAGGGTTATTTAGCCCCTATATTCATCTTCATTATTTATCGGGCTCAGCATCTTTTGGCTAAGGTTCCTTATTCTGGTGTAAGATCCAATAAAGAATCTCTTTTGAGAAATTCTTATTTGGAAAGACTTAACTAAGACCATTGGACTGAAAGACCTAAGGAACCAATGAGGTATAGTGCAAAGAACAACGAACAGAATGAGTTGAGACTTGGATTCTAGTCTAGCTGGGACTAGACTTTCAAAGTCTAAGTCTTTTCTTCTGTAAAATGTGGGGTTCAGATTTTCAAGTTCCTGAAGCTCTTTCTGGCGCTAACATTCTACAATCCTAACTGCCTTCCTTCCTAGGTTCTCTGCTTGGCTGGTGCTTAGGCCTGGGTTGTCCTTAAATTAAACCTAATGTTGAGATTTGTCCTGTTCCAAAACTTAGGAACTCTCCATGAGGCTCTAGACAAACCTGGGTCTCTAGAGGACCAGGAAGAGGAAGAGATACACTCTTCTCCTTTTGGGCTGACTGTTGAAGAGTCCTTGGCAAATCACATAGAGATCTTTAGAGGTGTTCTGGATTTTAAGACAGAAGATATTTCTCTGAAAAATCTGTGCATAAACTCATAGTAGGGTCAGGCACACTTCTGTGCAGTGTCTTCTGCCTTCTGTGATCAGAGATCCATGTGCCTAATAAGGGATCAAATCTCAGTGGCACCTTCGCTCTGAAGGAAGGAAAGCAAACTGGCAACTCAGGGATACACTTCAATGTCTCTATCAGGGGAACATTTCTCTGGGTGCCATGATGACAACCCTGGTAACAAAAGATTATTCTTTCCTTGACACGGTCAAGCTGCCTTTTAATTAAGTGCCACCGTGTTAATGTGAACAGTTCTGATTGTCATAGCCCATCAACCCTTGGTGAACTGGTTTGTTTGGTCTGGACAACAAATAACATTCTACACTACTGGATTTTTTTCTCCTGCAGTCCTTCCCTTCCTTCTCCACCTCAAAAAAAAAAAAATCACAATCTGTTCTGCTGTCTCAAGTTACATTCTGTAAATAATAAGCAACACTGATGAAATGCAAAAAGCTGAACATTTGTAAAACAGAAAGAAGTGTGGCGTGTCCCACATCTGGGTTCCATTAAACGTGCTCTCACCAGATCTGCTGAACCCTGTTTAATAAGCACACCAAGGCAATGCAGGGCAGAAGTGCCCTCATGTCTACTTGCCCTGGCAGGGAAGAGGGCAGGCAAAAAGGGGGAAGAACTGGGGCCACAGTGTGGAGATAACTTGTTCAGGCAACACTGGGTAGACTGGCTTTCTTTCCTTCTGGCATATGAACATCCCCAACTGGTATGTTAGTTCAGTGGTTATGCCGCTGCTCCTCCTCTGTAGTCTGCAATGTTCTTGAGGCCAAGCCCACAGTGCTTAAACTAAATAACATGGTTTAATGATAAAATGACTCAGTGGAGGGAGCTGGTTCCCAACACTTTCAAAAGACTGCAAAATAAAAATAGAATCAAAGGCGACCCATTAAAGTCCATTTTGGTAAAACACTTGGAGACTCCTAGAGAAGTTCATTATTATGCCAGGCAAAATTTGATATCTTCTTTTTGTGTGTAAAAATCTATACAGGCAGTCTCATACTCTCTCCAAAAAGAAACATGGTTGGAGCGGAAGGGGTAGAACGGCATAGGGAATAGGGCACAAGGAGATCTGGGTTCAAATCCTGCCTTCTTAGCAGTGTAACCTCTGTGTATGAAGGTAGCCTCTTTAAGCCTCAGTTTCCTCATCTACAAAATGGGAATAATTATAGCACCCAACTCCTAGGATTATTGTAATGATTAAATGAGATAAAGGTTTGCAGAATACTTTGCATAGATTTAGTGCTTCGTAAACATGCCATCATTATCATCATCATCATCATCATCATCATCATCATCATCATCATCATCATCATCATTACTGTTACCATTGGTGTCTCCCCCCCAAAAAAAACCTTTTGGGGTGGTGATTTTTTCATTACAACAGATCTTTAAGTAAAAAGTGTAGGATCTGTTGTTGTTATTCAGCATGTCCTAGACACGGTCAACTGTCCTGGTACAAGTTGTAGTTCAGGACTTCTGAAGACCTCTCTGATGGTAAGAATCTATGATTTTTCAAGTGAGCCGGTATCAAGCACACGTCTGACTCCATTTCACTTTCCCCTTCTCCTCTCACACATTCAATAAACTCTAATAGCTCCCTACTACCTGGAAGATCACATATGAATTCCTCTAGCGGGCATTTAAAGCTCTCTACAATCTGATCCTTTCCTACTTGTCCAGTCTCCTCATATTTTACTCCCCTTCACAAATTCTGATTTAGCCACACTGGCTTCCTTGTTGCTCCTCACACACAATACTCCAATTTCCATCCCTGTACCTGTGTGTTGGCTGAACCTTAAATGTTCTCTCTCACATCCATTTTCAGGAATCCCTGGCTTCTTTCAAGACTAAGCTCAAATAACAACTGCATGAGATCTTCCCTAGTTCCCCTGGCCATAATGCCTTGCCCACGAGGGTTACTTTCTGTCTACTCTGTATGTCTTATATATACCTATTTATGTACACATACGCTGGAATGCAAGTTCCTTGAGGGCAGGGGATGTTTTTAGTTTTATTTTCTTTTTGTATCCTCTGAGCTTGGTACAAAGAAAGTACTTCAATTAGAAGGCTCCATGTTGGGGAAATCTCAACTTTAAGCTTATATCTCAGTAGGCAGTGTGTTCCCTGATATTGTTGGTGTTAAAGTACACGGTAGATGGGTAGATAACTACTTGCTGGGAAGCTAGAGAGGGGATGTGTGGTTCAGGTAAGCAGTTAGATTGAGTGATTGCTGAGTTTCCCTCCAATTATGTGTATCAGTTACACATTCACTCTAAGGGAACTTCATGCTAAAAGTTAGTGAAGTATTGATCAGAGTCTTCATTCATTCATTCACAAAATATTTATTAAATATCTATTATGCACAGATGGAAAGATAGCTCGTGGATTCCCTTCAGAGACGGAGCAAAACAGTTTGTTTCATTGTGTATCCAATGGCAACAGGAAAGATCATTTCAAAGGATACTTGGTCTCCTTGTCTCGTAGGGCTCATGATCAGTACAAGTAAAAAGACCACCAGGAAGGTAATTACAGCTCATGTGCCAATGGCTTTTTCAGAGGATAAAGTACAGAGAAGATATGTTATCTGAAGGATTTGATATTGAATGGACTTCAAAGTGAAGGTGTAGACAAGGAGAATAGTGAAAATCATGTTGTAAATAGTTCAGGATTAAGAAATAAGAGGCTCAAGGCTTGCAGATTATTTAAAAGCTTTTACATCACGAACACTTACTGCAAGCAGAGAAATAGAGATGGCAAACACCGAACGTCACTACAGAAATGAAACTGCCTACAAATTAACAGAATGGATGTCTACTTAACAATATGGGAATTATTGCAGAATCTGTTATCCTATGTAGCCAGGTCTCTAGCCAGTTAGAACAAATGTCAAAATTAATACCAAATTAGAAAAAAAAATTTAAATGAAAAGACATTGTGAGATTATAAAACTCTAACCTAACCTGTTTATTAGTCAGTTGACACAGAAAAACTGGAAATGGGGAAAAGCAAACATGCCTTCTAACACAATTTTTTAAAGTCTAACTGATGTAAGACGATTTCTTTGGCAAGGAGGAAGACAAAGGAGCTCAGAAACCATCCCAGCCCACAAACACTTGATCTTCCTGCCAAGCAGCAAGACATGACACCCAAGGGTAACACTAACTTAGAATATGTACTCATTTGTAAAACATTGCAGAGGAAGATGACAGAAGACTACAAGTAGTATAACCTCACAAAACACTAAAGATCAGTTAGGGCAGAGAACTTGGCATGAGAATTAGCTATGCCAGACAGGCCCCAGAGCATTTATTTGTAGTTGAAACTGTAAAGAGGATGACAAATAGCCATGAAGTAGAACAGATCTGCTGACATTTCAGTAATGATCCAGTCTCGTCAATGAAGCCAATGGAGCTACCATATTTGGACATCACCACATGAAGAAGTGGTAATGGAAAGATGGAGTCAGGAAGAAGAGCTGAACTCCTCATGAAACACAGATAGAAGAAATCTATGCTGGAGGTGATACAATTTTAAAGTTGTTTAGTAACTGATTTTTTTGAAAAGTTATTTTCAAAAGGAGGAAAAAAAATCAGAGAAGGTACTTTTATTTCCCATAAGGCATCTTAAAAGATATCAGCCTACTCTCTCCTATCTATAAAATTTTTATGATATTGCCTTATTTAAGGAGAGAGTATACTTAAGAAAATGGGGAAGGGAATAGGCAAATTTTCACAGATAATTTTCTACAGCTGATCAAATTCAAATAGTAATATAAATTACTTAGAAACACAGAGAATATAAGACCTGAATTTGTCTTTCATTTGATTTTTTTGTTTGTTTTAAAAAGCATTTGGGTAGGATAAAATGTAGCCTTTTAAGATTCTCTTTAAACATGATGTCTCCCAAGAAAATGTAGAATTGATATATGTTCTTATAACAAATTTAATCACTAAGATAACTTTGTTAAGGGGCAGCTAGGTGGTGCAATGTATAGAGTGCCAGATTCATCTTCCTGAGTTCGATATGGCCTCAGACACTTACTAGATGTGTGACCCTGGTTAAGTCACTTAACTTCATTTGCCTCGGTTTTCTCATCTGTAAAATGAGCTGGAGAAGAAAATGGCAAACCACTCCAGTAACTCTGCCAAGAAAACCCCAAACGGGGTCACGAGAATCAAATATAGCTGAAAACGACTGAACAACAAAGTTTAACAAAGTTTCTAAGTATCAACATCAAGGAAAGCATAATACATGGAGGCATAAAATCAGCTAAGACATTCATTATTATGTTGGGGAATTATCTTATTCAGAGTGCTGAAGGAAAGGTTCCTTATCCATGGTGAAGTTCTATAAATGCACTTATTTACAGGTGAATGGTGCTTAGGGATCCAATGCCATTAATATCAATGTACTATGCATTGAGCCCTGAACTCTACACAACCCACAATCATAAAAAAATGATGGGTACATTGCCAAGTTAATCAGTCAACAGATTTATAACACGAAACTGAAAGGGGAGCCCACTGAGTGAGTCCATCAGAGAAAGACAGAGAATCTGTATCTCCATTCGTGCATATTGGACAACTGCAGCAGATAGTTAACAAAGCTAGGCTAGATTATGTTTGGGAACCTTCAGGGATTTCAATGATCCCACATAGTCTGACACCATTCCACCCCTACCCCCACTAACTCTTAGCATCAAAATTCTTCTAGTGATGTTACACTGTGAAATATGGAACATTAAAATCTCACAATCAAAATTTCAGGTGACCCAAAGGGTAATGAAAAAACATATAATGATTATAAACAGGCTATATCAGCAACAATGACTTGTGAGAGGAGTCAAACTCAAGTCAAACAAAGAGAAACAGGAGTCACTAATCTATACATAAGGATCCCTGCAGGCCACATATTGACTTGGCTGTAGAATGTAAATATTATCTATGTTTTATTGTTTTTTAATTTTTGTTAAATATGTCCCAATTACATTTTAATCTGCTTCAGGCTGCACTTGGGAGTGTTGTGGGCTATATACCTGACAGCTCTGGTATAAAAGACATCAGATATCAGATCGATATTAAAAGAACCAAAAAACAGCATACAGTACCTTAGGCAGAATGGGGTGAGGGTGCTCTATAGGGGATTTACACAAAGATATTGACACAATGATTACACAGGATGAAACACATACAGGTGCTATGAGTATATTATGTAGAAGGCCCACCCTACATTAGGTGCTAAGAGCAACAATGATAAATAAAACACTTTTGTCCTCATGGAGTTTATGATCAGTTAATATGTAAGGGGCAGGCTATTACGTTTACAAGTAAAGAATTGTGGTTCCTGATTTCACTGAAGTCAAAAATATGTGGCAAGTACCTACTAGGTACAGGGCATTATATTAGGTAGGCAGTAGGTTCACGGCACAGATAAACACGAGACAAGCCGTGTTCTCAAAGAGTTTTCAATTTAATAGGGCTAAGGACGAGTGCACTGTGAATCACGGGCAAGAACTGTGATTCAAGGGAGAACATGATGAATTTAAAGGACAGAGCCAGACAAAGCCCTATGAGAAATGTGAGGAAGGAGCTGGGTTCAGGAGTAGTAGGGTATTGAAAGAAGGGATAAGCTTCAATAGACAGAGATGGAGAGGGACCCAGTCTAAGCATAAGCAAAAGCTTGGAGGCAGGAGGGGGTATGATGAGATCTCAATTTGACTGGAAGGAACATAGAAGACATGGAGAACAGTTCTGAGTGCCAGGATTGGAAGTCCATAGCGAGTAGCTGCAGTGATAGTGCAAGACAGAAGACATTCCATCTGTTATTATGAACAGGCAATTGACAGCTGAAAACTAGCAAGTGGTCAGTCCCAGTTCCATTTTGAAGAAAGAAATACACTCGTCTGTGGAGGGCCCTGCTGTAGGCAAGAAAGTGGGAAGGGGAGAAATAAAGATATTCCTTGACTTTTGGGTACTCCAAAACTAGAGTTGTTCCAGGACACTAGCTATACACACAAGAGAAAAATTTAAAAGCAATTGTATAAAACACATAGGAAAATGCTCATAGTGTGCCCAAACATAAGGCACGAATCCAACCAGAAATGAAAGAGAGGTTTAGGACAATTAGTATGGTGGGGATGAAGGTAGATTGTTACCGAGAGTCATGTCAAACAGTATAGCAGAAGAACATCAAAATACTCTGCAAACACGAGCGCCACTCCCCAAAAGATTCCTGGCCCAGTCCTTTTTGCCAATCTCCCCTTGCTCTCCTTTTTTTTTTTTTATCCTGATAGCCAGAAGAAATCACAGCTGCCTTAGTATCAGTTACTTGCCCTGTAGCAAATGGATGGCTCAGGACACAGTATTGAAAACAGGCAACTAACAGATTCGCTGCTCACAAGATTCTGCTTAGACTTGCCACTAAAGAAAGGAGGACATACATATGTGGACTGGACCAAGGGTGTTTCTCAGTGGGCAATAGGTTAATGTAGATCCAAGTGAGGAAGGGAAAAAGGCAAAGGCTAACTAACTCTTGGCTCTGCCTTGAATTCTCTTCATACTCCACACTGCCAGAGAACATCTGGACCTGGTTTGAAGGCTTTACAGCTGCAGAACCACCAGAGGGAAGGGTCTGTTAGTGTTTTGTTGGAAATTCCTTTTGAGGGGTTTACAAATTGTCCTTTCTGATTCTTGCTGGGGTAAAGCACAATGTAGGAGACAAGTGAGTTCAGAGACCAAGTAGGGTTTACTTTAAGACACCCTCCTTTTCCCACTTTTAGAGCATCATAGGCCAGGTGGTGGGATAAAAAGAGATGAGGGAGATATAAAGCATTTGAGGTCAGTTCAGGTGTATTTTATACCATCATAAAAACTGGATATACCTCTCTTCCCCTTGCACCACCACCTCCCTCCACCCCGCCATTTTGTATGTTCTCCTTTGTAGAAAATGAAGCAGTAAGGCTGTTTCTATGTGGATTACTGGATCAATTTTTAATTATGCAGGAGAGTCAGGGGCATATGATGAGAACTCTCAGCACAAAAGGATCATAAAAGACTTGGGGTGGCCAGTGAGGAAGGAAGGACAAGTAAAGCCAGATCTAGTAGGGACAGCTGCTATTCATGCCCACCCCCCACCATGGTGTTTTCTAATTGGCCATGAACTCTTATAAAGATTCCCCTTACACACAAGGGTGGCTTTTTGCATGTAGATACTTACAGGACAAAGTCAAACTCTAGTAGCCATGGGTTCATACACATTCAAGATCTGATTATGGTTCTGCGCATCTCTTGGAAATGAAGATGCAGATGAGGAGTTTATCCAGTACTAAGGCAATAGCAGTTCCTTCTATTATTCCATACCTGAGTTTTCTTTATTTTAACATGAAAAAGACACACTTCAGCAAATAAACATTTCCATATACAAAAAAGGACAGAGAATTACATATGAAATAGTGAAACTCTATCAAGTGAGGATTTTCTTTTTTAAAAATATAGATTAAATTGCATACAGTAGTACAAACAGTGGTCTGCTGGGGTGTGTTCTTTTTTGAACTGAATGAGGTTGGAAACTAGTCTGTAGAGAGATAAGAGTGAGAAGAAACGAAATGGACACATCAGTTGTAGAAAGTCTTCTCTAGAATAGTCATAAAAGGTATGAAAGATATGGGATAAGAGCTGATAGGGTTGGATAGATCAAGGGAGGGGTTTTTGAGGATGGGAAATACATAGGCATGTTTATAGGAAGCAAGGAAGAAGTCAAAAGACAGGGAGAAATTGAAGGTAAATGTGGATGGCAGAGGGGGTAATGCACTGGAAAAGATGGGATGGAATGGGAACACTTTGGAATGTGGACAGGTTTGCCTTTGCAAAGAAAGGGCCATCTCTTCATGTGAGATGGGGGTGAAAGAAGAGACAGTGGAAGAAGGCATCTCACAATGAAGAGGGAAGGGAAAAGAGGAAGAAGCTCTTGGCAAATGGCAAATTTTTAAAAGTGAAATAAGGAAAGGTTCTCAACTGAGAGGATGGCGGAAGGGGAAGCCATGGAAGGTTTAAGGAAGTCTGAAAAGGTTTGGAAAAACTGCTGTGGTAAGTGGGATAGTGAGGCAAATAGGAGGAGGTACAAAAGAAAGGCCTAGTGGCAGCGAGGGCCCAGCTGAGATTATGTAAAATAAATTTAAGTGTATCTAGTCAGCATGGTTTCATGATTTTCTTGAGCTTCAATGAGCAACATATGAGTAGGAGTGAAGACAGAGAAAGGTAGGTGTCAACTAAAACTGAGGCTTGACAGGGCAAGATTTTTGATAGGATAAAGGGGCAAGGAGATTTGAGGGAAGACACTACAGACTTGATCTAGTTCACCAAGGGGTCAAGATGGGGAAGGGAAGAAGGTGTTAGTCAGTGAGGGGGTGATGGCCAGGGAAAGAACTGAGGGCCTGAGGGATCAGAGTCATGGTGAGGATAAAGGATGGGGTTTGGAGTCGCAAGGCAGAAGGAGAGGTGGAATGAAAACAGACTGTGATCAGATCAGGGGATTTCAGAGTTCATGAAAATGAAAGGAGTACATTAGTGGGTGATGGCAAGATCAAGGGTATGACTATCTCTTTCTGTAGCTAAAGGGTGATGGAGGAGGAGGCCTTGGGAAGTGAGCAAGCTGAGGAAGTAGGAGGTTAGAGTGCTTCAGGGAACATCAATATGCATGTTGAAGTCCCCTGGTATAAGGGTAAGAATAAGGGAGGAGAGAAAGACTGTGAGTCAAGTACTGAACTATTGAGGAAAGAAAGGGAGCATCCTTAGGGTCAACAGACAACAGCTACCAGAATTTTGACTGAGTGAACTTCAAAGGAGGAGAGGTTACTGAGTGATGGTGATTGAGTGAGAGCTTGGAATGAAGAGCAAATTTCCCACCTGGACCAGTGAGTTGTTGGGAATGCTGGAAAGGGTAGCCAGGGAGTCTGTGTCATCAGGAGGGAGTCAGGTCTCAGTGGCAGATGGAAGGAGCAGGAAAAGAAAAGACTTAAGATGAAAGCAAGTTTTGTTTCTCAAGAAGCAAACATTTCAGAGAGCGCAGTAGAAGGGGTGGGTGGCTTACCAGCAGGACACTGGTTGGGTGTAGGTTGAGGAAGATGGTAACAAGGGAATGGGTTTGAATGGGGGGAGGGAGAGCAGTTAGAATCCGCGGGATGGGGAGGGGATGGTTGGGTGGGAGTTTGTTAATCACTGTGGAAAGAGTTCAAGTAGGTTATCCACATTCCTAGGGGTCTGGCCTCAGGGTGGGGTCCTGTCAGGGTTTTAAGGCAGCTCAGACGAGGGGACAAGTGAAATGGTGTTTCTCACTATCCAGGCAGGCAGGAATAAGCCAGGTCAGGAGACAGAAGCGGCAATTTCAGAGAAGAGAGGGGGCACATGTGAGAGATGTTATGAAGGTAAGATGTTTACAAGACTTCCCAGTCTGTGAGGTCCAATAAGCATTGGGAAAATTGAGTTTGGAGGTCAAAAGAAAATAAGGCTGCATAAGATTTGAGAATCATCAGCAAAGAGGTGATTGTTTTGTACATATGGGTTTTTTCACTTGGTCACAGATCTCTCTGGGGTATATGCCCGGTAGCCATATCGATGGGTACGCACAGTCAAGTGACTTTCCAAACAGATTTCTAGAATTGTTGGACCAATTCACAGCTTCACAAATAGTGAATTAGTCTATTCTTTCCCAGTCCCTCCAACAACTGTCACTTTCCTTTTATGACATCACGGCCAATCTGACGTGTATGAGGTAGAAACTGACTGTAATTAATGTCTCTAGTTAGTGATTACAACCTCTCATTCTTAGTGCTTTGGAACATTTTTTCCCCATATGGCTGTTGACAGTCTGCACTTCTTTTAAGAAATGCCTGTTCATATCCTTTGGCTATCTCTCCGTTGGAGAATGGCTCCTGCTCAAATACATTTATATTAATTCTTTGTAAATATTGGCTCTTAGTCTTTTCTTTGAGAAACTTGTTTAAAGGACTTCCCTCCCTCAGTTTTGCTGTTTCCCTCCTAATTTTAATTGCAGTGATTTTGTCTGTGCAAAAACGTCAGTATTATTTAATCAAAATTTTCCGGTCTATGTTTTATGATCTTCTTTCTTTTCTCTTACAACTTAACGAAGTCTGAAAGAATGGAAAATATAGATAATGTGACAGACGACAAGGGTGTGTGTTTCTCTAAATGGGCTTGGTACCAAATATGTACTGGGTACTCAAAAAACAGCTGTGTTACTTTGCAAAGCCTGAGGTCCCTGGGTATGGAGAGGAGGAGACAGGCCTGGATTGACAAACACAAGAAGGGCAAAATTAATCTTATGCAAAAAATAAACCTCTTTCTTTTCAATTGCTGGGTGTCAAAAGCTAAGGTAACAGATGTGTGACCAAGGAATGCCACATGCAGATGCACTTTTCCCTCCTTAAAAAAAAAACCTTGTTCCTATTTAGGATCAGAGACCATGTTTCCTTTAGCATGTTGTATAAAGCACTGGGAACTTTTCAATGTTCTCTGTATTACCACTAAGATTTCTACAGACAGGAATTTGTATAAAGATCATCTGATCCCCTTGTGGTATTTGAAAATCACTGTTACATTAAATGCATCTAACTCAAAAGAGTAGCAGAATTATCTCTTCAACTTAATATAAACCACCAGCTAATATCACTCTTTCTTGTACTAAAAACACCAGAGCACGAAACAATTCCATAGTTCCTATGGAGTTCAATTAAAAAAAAACAAATATCCTCAATCTAATATCCTATTTTATCCATCACTGAAGCCCAAAGCATGCTGAACTCAGAGATTACTCAATGGAGTACAGGATGAGATGTTTGATATAGTAACAAGAACTGACAGTTATATGAAATTTTATAGTTTCAAACCTAGGTCTTCTTGACTCCATGCCTGGCACTCCATCCACTACAGCTGCCTTCCCAATAACCTTCTTCTAGGGACTCAAACTAGAAGATCTGAGGCCAATTTTAGCTTTCCAGAGTAGGATGTTAAGAAGTGGTTTTAAAAGCTCTTTCGTTTTAGAACATATATAAAACATAATCATCAAATCACAGAAGGTCATCGGGTCTATTCCTCTACCTCTAAGAAACTTCCTCCAGGCCCCAAAGCACCTAAAATATTAAGAACTGTAGCTGGCAACAAATGGGTGGTTATGGAAGCCTGCCAAGCACATAAATGTTCCAAGGCCCCCAGCATTGTGCGCTAGGCTACAGCTCCCAGGTGACCAATGAGGGTGGCCTTGACTAGATGGCACTGCCATAATCTAGCTTCAAGGTGAACCAAGTCAACTTTGGAGGCAGGGCATGAATTTAGGAGAGGAAGGCTATTTCGGCACAATCACAATCAGTCCCACAATGACTGACACCATGATGAGGAAGACTGAAGCAACATATTAGAGTTAGGGGGATTGGTTTGTGGGGTGGGGGAGGGCAGCTTAGTTCCGAGAAGAATAAGAACCAGAGTTCATTTTGCTTGGCCTTGGCAATAACAGGCAGATACCAGCCCAAAGGGAAGCAGGGCCAATTCTTTTGGCTCCTTACTCCTGCTGTTGTCTGGCCCACAGCACTGCTTCAAGTATGTGCTGAACAGAGCTACAGGACAACTCAACCCCTCCAAACTAGATCATATTTCTGTAAGGGTTATGAGTTGTGAGCTGACCAAACACACAAGTGAAAGAAAGCTCAGAATGCCTAGGGGTACAGAACTTAAGGCTTAGTTTTAGACTAATGGGAGGTGGGGATGGGAGGGGGTGGAGAGTTTAAAGAAGTGAAATTTCCAGTTAATATTGACTAAGGGAAAACCAAGTAATTCATATAATCTGAGTAAAACTTACTTAAGTCAGATTCAAGGCTTTTTATGTTCATTAAAAAAGATGTTGGATCCCTTTCTTCAATCCTGCCAATCACAGCTGCTTTCCATAGTGTCTCTCTTTATAACAAAGCAATGAAAAAAGAAACGAGTCTGGAATCTCAGGAAATGCCACCTGACTTAAGTGGTTGGGTTTCCTGATGTACTAAAGGGATGCTAAAAGTCTGCGTGCTACTCCTCATACTCTACAGTTTGTGTCCAAAAATTTGTCTAAAGTTGAGATGGATCAGAGGGCTGCAAGGTCTCTTCCAAGTCTGAAACCCTGAGCTTCTGTGACAATCCCTTCTTAGACTCTCTGTAGAAAGATAAATTAACTATGTTTGTCACTGTAGGAAAGGCATAGGAGACTGGGCACAAACAAGAGTGCTTCTGGCCCTGCTACCCCATAACCATTTGGGGTTGAGCTATGGAAATGTCTGGAGATGCTATGGCACGCTACTTCATCCACCTAAGTCTTTTGGGGGATTTCCTGGATACTTCAAATCGGAACTCCATGTATTTACATTTTTTTCTGCTAATTTCTTTGCTTCTTTCAAAAATACCCTGGCTGAGTGACTCTTATAAACTGTAATCTGTGGTAACAGGTTAATAAAAATGATGCCAGTTAGTAAGAAAGATAGATCAAAAGACATAAATACACAAGTGAATGGCAGGCTCAAAGGGAAGCCTCTGGCTGTCAAACCATTGTCTCTTTCTTCCTTGGCTCAGGACAGGGGACCAGGACTAGGACAGAGGCCTTTCTGACCTGGCTTTCTAGTGTGCTCCTTGTCCTGCACAGTCCTAGCGAAGGAGATGGAGCTGGTTCCAGAGCCTGGTGAAACCTCCAGTTTTGTGCAGCTGGCCTTCCACCTGCTCTGTTAGAGCAATTAGGGTGCTGGAGGCAGTTAGAAAGTGAGGGGGAGGCTGGGGAAGGGGAAAAGCCTCCTCACAAGGTCGAGCTGTGCAAGGAACCCAAGTGCTCTGGGCCAGCCTTCCCGCCTCCTTGGCCAGCAGCAGCACGGCCCCCGCAGAATTCTGCGGGCTAGGTTTCCTGTTGTGGCAGCCCCATTTCCTTCAGCAACATTACACCACAAACAGAGAGATTCTGAACCAACTTTGGGGCAGCCTAGGGGCTGGGCCAGACACACAGCCTAATTTACCTTGGCTGGGCAAATGTTACAGACTCCCCCTCCCCACTCCCCCTTACTCTGTTTGAAGGGCAAACCCAAAGGCCCTCCTCTTTAACCTTCGCCTCTAGGTCTGAATGGCAGCTGGGGCTATTACATGCAGCGTGAGAGGGTTAAACAGGACAGCCTCAACTCTTTATAAACTTTTGCCCTCTGGATATGTACTCATTGGCGGCAGTACAAGACTTGAGCTGTATTACACGCCTTAACGATATGGTTCAACTGTCGGTCAGGCTTGGGGCCTGGCAATGTGCCAGACCGCAATCAATGGGACACAAAACCTCCCCCTTTCAGATCATCACGAAGGCTCATATTATCTCCTTTTCGTCGTGCTGGTTAAATTTATGGAGCAGAACCCTGAAGCCGCATTCCTTGGCCTGGGCCGGCCCACGCGGGCCTCCTTTTGTTTGGTACTGTAAGCGAGCCCTGCTTTGGAGGATTGCAGGGTTGTTAGTTCAGGCACTGACTGTTTGCTCATGACTGAAATGAAAAGAGTTCAGTGGAAGGGCAAAAGGACAGCCCGAGTGTAAAACCCTATCCCAGCAGGCCCTGGGCTCCTCTCTAGAGGTCTGTCCAGAGCTCGTCTTCAAGAAAAATTCACTGGGTTAGCGACAAAGCATAATCTTCCCTGGCAAAGACAGGTTGTGAAACAGCAACTGAGTCCCGCCCAAGCCTCACTTTGCTCCAATGATAACTAGATCCCTGGGCCCTGCTGACCCTGAGCTCACTGTTCAAGTCCAGCTGGGTCACATACCCTCTTGTGCCATGATTTTCCTCCAAATGCCCAGGAGACATTTGAGATGAAAATGATAACAAGAAAAGACAGGCTTCAGGGAATGCTGTATCCTGAGGTTCATCAGGGCATCTTAGAAGGATGTTATCACCACACACATATCTAGTGCCTCACTCTGGACAAATAAAACCTAATGGTTAGAAAAGGGTAGGGAACCTGGGAATGGAATCCATGCTCTACAAGGGACTACAGCTCCCTCTCCCATCCATTTTCTCCTTTCCACTGCCCTAGTTTGGGCCCCCTCATCTCCCTGCTGCCTCTGGGCCAGCCTATAAACACTGCTCGTATGCTTTTCCTCAAGGAGAACCACTGTGGCCAGGCCATTCCCTTGATGAAAAACCCTAAAATAACTTCCCCCTGCCCCAAAGGTGAAGAGCAGTACCCCTTGCCTGGCCCTCTGAGCCAGTCTACCACCTCTCAGCACCTTGATCTCCTGCTCCTGGCACAATGGGCTACCTGATGCTTCCTTCCCCAACTTGGGGGTACTTTTATCTGCATCTGGGCCTTGGTTCACACTGTCCCATTTTTTAAAATCTTACCTATTCTTTCAAGTCCAGATCAGATGCCACCTCTTCCATCAGAGCCTTCTCCAACCCTCTACTTAGCCTTCCCTCACTCAACTCAAAGTTAACTGCAAGTCATGTCATCATTTCCCTGATGCTATGGTCCTCTTCAAAAACGAAAACTGAAGGACAAACACAACAACAACAATGACTTTTTCAGTATAACCCCAAGTAATCTCTGCCTCTCCTGGGGCCATCCAGGAAGTTGTTTACATCTCCTCTTCTACAGCACATAGCACCTGCCCACCTCCCACCCCAAGACAAGCAGGGTACCCCCTCTTATCTTCTTTCTCCTATTGTATCTTAAATTCCTTGAGGGCAAAGACCACTTTTTGTCTTCTTCCCTTCCCCCCCCCCCCCAAAGCTGGGCTCAGTGCTTTGCTCATGATAGTTACTAGATATATGTTGGCTTGAACAGTACTTTTATCTTAGGTAAATTCTTCACACATGCCCTGCCTCAATGGATCTATATGTAAAACTGGCAGAACTGAGTGTAGTGGTACAAGGGAAGCTGAGGATGGTAGCTCTTTGGAGCTGGGGAGTTCTGAACTGGATTAGGCTGGAAGGATTGATCAAAAGGATTGGGTGTTCACACCATTATGAACAGGGTGAACCTCTTGGAAGCAGGAGTGGTCCAGGCCACTGCCTAGGGAGGACAGAGCTGGCCAAAGTGGGAAAAACCAGGTTGAAGCTCATCTCAACTAGTGGTGAGACTAAGACTATAAGCAGTCCCTTCACTGCCAGCCTGAGCAAGATGGACAGACTGAGGATATTTTTTTAAATGGCATCAAGACATTTGCCAGCAAGTGACTTCATACCATCTTAGTCGTTCCCAAATTCCTTGGATCATTAACAATCTGATATATGGGTCAGATTCTAACAATGTGATGAATTCTGAGAGTCAAGAGAAACCATCTCACCAAAATCCATGCAAAGAAAGTGGGAAGGAGATAGGGAGAAAAGGCAAAAGGGAGATGGTGGTTGAGAAGACTAGACAAAGAAATTTAGCTCAACATTTACTAAATGCATTGACAATTTATTTCATACTGTTTTCCTAATGTGTAGAATGAGGGGGTTAGAGTAAATAATCACTAAGGTCCCTTCCAGCTTTGAAAAGCCTGTAGTTTTATGGGAAGATTTATATAAACTGTTTCAAAGTAAAGGAAGCAGAACCAGGGAAATAGTATATACAATGACTAAATGTAAAGAACCACCATAAATTATAATGATCAAAAGTGACCCCAAGGAAGAGATATGAAATGGCAACTTCCTCCTACTTTTTGGGTGATGTGGGGGACTGTGGGTGTGGAACAATGCATACAACAGCAGACTTTTTTGAAGTGTTGCTTAACTTTTAGCTGAACTTTTCTTTTTCCTATTTTTTATTCTTCATTATAGGGGAAGATTATCTAGAAGAGCAGAGGAGGAAGGATACAATGGGAAATGCAGGTGATTTAAAAGCAAAAGACAGCAACAAAAAATGAATTTTAAAAAGAAAATCTATAGTCCTGTGATCCTATTTCTGTGAATTTAATCTTCTTGGCCATATTTCTAAAAAAGAATAAATTAAAAACGCCCCATAAATCCACCATGCTAAGGGCCAAATGTCGTTTTAAAAAAACATGCCACCACCCACCTTCCTCTGCTCTACAGTATTTTCAGTCCTTGGTAGAGTAAGAGTTGTCTGGGTCTAGTGAATCTTTCTTAGAAATTTCAACCCAACTGTCTGTTTCAAATCATGCTTCAGTTCATTCTAGGGATGTATACATTTGAAAAGCCATGCATATCCAAAGTAATCCATGGATTTCTGAATGGAAACTGTGAATACATTATTCCCAGTTCTTTACAGGCCTCTTCTGTTTATTGTTCTAATGTTTATAGATGAGCTAATGTATTTTTCTTTCCAAGTCCTCCAACTTACCTTTTTTTGAAGAGGTGAAAGAGAGAGGAGGAGAAGGAAGAGATGGAACAAGGGCAACATCTCTCTCTATGCATTTGTATCTTCTCATTTGTGCATAATGATATGAATAATAATATGAATAAACATTAAATGGAGCCAGTGAAACTAGGATTTCATGAAACCAAGAATATTCTCTCAAGGAAATAAGGTGTAGGAAAAGGTTCAGGGAGACGGGAAAAGAAGAAAAAACACATATCACCGAGCTCTTAGGGTGGGGACTCAAGCAACTTAAAGGGAAATGCACATTTGAACCAAGTAGCCCCTAGTGTCTAATATGCAAGCTCAGAGTTAGGTTAAATCTTTAAATATACTAATAAGCCTTAAATATCAAATGTTCTACAGATGAATAGTTGAGAAAGAACTTTATGCATAAAGATCCTGGAGATGATGGAATATCAGACTATTAAGGCTTTGAAAGCTGCACATAGGCTGGAAAATGAGGTTATATAACTGGCCTAGATAAGTTTTGAGAATCTGAAAACAGTGGACCCCTCCCCCAATTCTCCACTAGCTGTTACTTTTGCTCTCTCTCCTACATACTTTTTAATGTCCATATCCCAGTGACATAAAAACCTCAGTCACCAAAACCGCCAGAAAATGAATAACAGGGCACTGGAGATCACTCAATAGCGCCAGGGATACTAAGAGCTTTAGAATAACATGCAAAAGCATCTCAGAAATGTGATTATTTGAATCATTGCTATGTTCCTCTCCCTGCTGGATTCTCTGTTTATGGACCTATTTCTCCAGAGCTCCATGAGCTATTTGGCACCTCCATTCATAACAGAGCTGTGGGCAGTGCTAACTAGCACTAATTTGATATGGGAAATGGGAACTAAAAGGAAACATGTTTTGGAATTTAGTTTTCACACTGTGCATATCCACTTCCCTGGGCAAAATATCCACTGCCAAAGGTTTTAAATAGATTTCTTGGCCCCCATACAGCTGAAACACAGAATTTCAAGAATTCAAGCACCTCTGCTTTGATCACGAGTATATGAAACCCTGCTTCAGCTGATACCAATGGCATACTCGAGGCAAGTCCTGTTTAAAGCCATAACTCTGAGCTCACGGTCTCCACTGCAATATTCCACCACCATGTTCCCACAAAAATCTATGGGAATAATGGCTCGAAGGAAGAAGGAACTAGCCTCTTGTACAGTAAGAAAAGTTCTAGAACAGGAGTGAGGAGACCTGGATTCCAATCCCAGCTCTGCACTTAGCTGTGTGACTCTGGACAAGACAATAGACTTCTTTGGGCCTCGGCTTCCTCCCCTGTAAAATGAGGGGGTTGGGTCAACTGAAGTCTGTAGTAATGATAACTCACCTTTAGATAGAACAATGGTATGTTTTGCCTAAGACTAGGTCCCTTTAGGAAAGTGAGTTGGGTGATGGTATCCTGGTGCTGGCATAAAAACACCTATACAACTCTTCAAGTCTGAAGACATGAGAGCTCTCACATTCATTTGGCTTCAACCCTATGCGGCTTCCTAGTCCTTTCATAACAGTAAGTTATGCTCTCAGGGAACTAGGTTCATGGTCTCATTAAACTTCAGGTGA
Source organism: Phalanger gymnotis (assembly GCA_028646595.1). Classification (NCBI taxonomy): domain Eukaryota; kingdom Metazoa; phylum Chordata; class Mammalia; order Diprotodontia; family Phalangeridae; genus Phalanger; species Phalanger gymnotis. The sequence continues at coordinate 782,821,322 of CM053622.1, forward strand.
AGAATGAAGTCATCATGTCAACAGCCCCAGAAAACAGACTTGCACAAGAACACCAAATACCCCATTTTACTGAGAAGGAAACTGATCTAGTCATAAGGAGCTTGTACTAAGTTGTAGAGAACACAGAAGGCCTAAAATAATGGAATATAGAGGCAAAAGCATACAAGGGACTCTTTCTGGGGCTAATGGGTAGGTGGGAATGTTGGTTCTAAAATTAAAAAAACAAGAAACATTTGTAAATCTTGTCAAGAAGCTCATTCTCGAGGATTAGAGCTTGACAATAATCTAAAGGTGGCTGCTATTTTTATCATGAGAAAAATCAGGAAATAACATAGGAGCAATAGATGAGATTCTGTCATATAAACTATCCAACAAACTAAAATTGAATGCAATAAATGATTTTCCCTCCCAGACTGTGGCCAGGAGCCCTGGGAACTGCCGTATTTTTGCAGAAATAGGGTTCCTGACCTCTAAGATAATATTCACGAAAGAATGTTCTGACAGCAGGCAAGGCAGACAGATAAAACCCTCAGTAGTTCCAGCAGCCCAATGAACTGGAATCTGGTTCAACAATTCAAAACCCTTGGAAAATAGGGAATAGTGGACTGTCGCGCGTCTGGAAAATATAACCATTTTTAAAGAATGCTTTCCAAGCCACGTAATGCCTTTAAGAGCTGTTTATCAAGAGTGCTGGATGTGCTACAGTGGCCTGACACAGTCTGTCAGCTGTGAGGGGGTCTCTCCCATCCTAATTTCCGTGAGCACTCCATCATTCTCAGTGGCCCTACCCTCTCCCATGTAACAGATGCCAGCATTTTAAAGACATTTGCCACATAACTTACCCAAACCTGGCTCAAGGGCAGATCTCCATGTCATGTGGGGATCTTGGCTGAACTCTGCTCGAACCCAGAGGCATATCATTTACAGCAGACGCTAACAATAGTTTGGGATCACCTGCTTGACACAAGAGGGTTCATGGCAAGTTCGTGACCCCTGAACACCTTTTCCAATAGTGTTTCACCACAACGGCCTAGAGCTTACCAGAAGAACATCAGCACATGGGTACCAGTGTGATACTTTTTTGAGCTACCTACCTATTTTTTTATGATAAAAATCATGGAGGACAGGAACATCCAAAGAGAATTTGCTAATCTCCATTTGTGGCAATGTCTCAGTCTTCTGTTTTCAGTGGTTATCTATCCCTGCTCTGCCCTGGTTTTTCCTCAGCACAGGATGGAGAATTCTCATTTTACACTTTTGGTGCCTCTGATTCCTTGCCTATAAACTGCTGGGGAGGAAATGGCCCACTTGGGCATCTAGACCCCCACTTTCCATTTGTCTCTCTGCCTCTCATCTTCCCTTCTCTGGATCAGCAAAGAGCCAGAGATGTTACTGTTCACTCTCTTTGAAGAAAGACCTCTTGCCCTCAGAGTGTCAAGATAAGGAAACTTTCAGCAACTTCCTTTCTAAACTACAAAACCCATCAGCACCCAGGATCTAAGGACAATCTTTCTCCAGCTGCTGGTCCCCTCCAAACATCTTTTATAGTTCAACAAGGGGTGGCGACAGGGCCCTGTCACTCTCCTTCTGAATGTTATTTCTTTCATGTTCTCAGGATCTGACAAGAGCCTTCCACAACCCGCTTCTTAAAAACACACCAAGGGGGCAGGGGTGAGGGTGGGGACAAGAGACTAATAGGAGGCTCCTGGAGAGCTCTGGGAATAGTGACACTGCACTGTTCTTCACACTCGGCATTTTCATATCACCTCCCTACTCATTAAACTCCTGTGGCTCCCTACTGCCTGCAGTAAGAAA
>CM053622.1:782823236-782908317 GCA_028646595.1 Phalanger gymnotis
CCTGGAAGGCTCTCTCTCCTCATCTCTACCCCACTGACCTCCCTGGCTTCAAGTCCCAACTAAAATCCCACCTTCTACAGGAAGCCTTCCCCAGCTCCTCTTAAATCCAGGGCAGTGGCATCAAACTCAGATAGAAACAGGGGCCATTAATCTAGATATAAGGATCTGGGCCGCATATTGACACAGTTTTAAAACATGTAATATTATCTATGTTTTAATTTGTTAAATATTTCCCAACTACATTTTAACCTGGTTTGGGCCTCACTTGGGAGTGTTGTGGGTCTTATATAGCCCACAGGCCATGTTGGGGACCTCTGTTCTAGAGTCTTCTCTCTTATTTCCAATCTATCCTGGATATAGCTTGTGAGTTCCTTGAAGGCAGGGACTGTCTTTTGCCTCCTTCTGTATCCCCATCACTTAGCAGAGTGCCTGGCACAAAGTAGGTGCTTAATGACTGACTTCTGCATTCTGGTACCTTCTCTCTGTTGATTACCTCCAAGTCTATAGCTTGTTTGTATGCAGTTGTTTGCATGCTGCCTCCCCCATTACACTGTGAGCCACTTGAGAGCAGAGACTCTCTTTTGCCTTTATGTATATCCATGGTGCTTGGCACATAGTAGGTGCTTAATAAAGGTTTGCTGACTGAAAGAATATTTCTCTTAGAGAAGTGGAATGGCTGCCTAAGAAGGCCCTACTATGCAGGGAAGGAGAAAAAGGAACATCCTCCTGGCCACTCCACTAGGGATACCTATCTCACATGACAACAGTTTAACAGCAAAGGGGTCCTTTCAGAAGTTGTGGCAGAAGGGCTAGAATTCTGACCTTGTCTGGCTCATCTTTAACCTTATTTTTAGCTCCATTTATCACAAAGAGTATTTTAACAGAAGCAGTGGATGCTAGGAGGTGGTGCCTGCTAATTTGCTAATCTGAAGTGGGTATGAGCAAGAACACATTATTTACAATTTTCAAATACACTTAAGACTCTAATGAAGTCAAGCATAGAAGGTTGAAGGCCACCTACTCTAATGGAGAAAAATGATTTATGATGAACACATGACATATTTGAATGGTGCTGCTAAAGTATTTTATGGTACTTAAAAACAATTCTCAAATATTTAAACTATTCCTTCTATATTCTTGTCTACACTATTAGTTTACAGTAAAGAATTTGCTAAGAAAGCTGAGTGTATCACAAACTGAATTTTCTAAGAGTTAATAAGGTTCCACTGTACTTCAAACCCAACAATAAAAGCCTCCTGAAGTTAGCGACTTGTAGCCAAGGGATATCAGAGCACTTTACAAATGGTGATTTCAGCCTTCAGTTCCTTAGGAGGCAGGCAGATGCCAATTGTGACTCTTCTCCTTTTATTGTTAAAATAATCTAAGCATACAGACCTCCCCTTAATATCACTCATGCCTGTATTTTGCTGAGTTGAGGTCACAACAGATTGTCAGTCACAAGACAACCAAAGTCAACCGTTATTTTTTCTTGTGATCAATACTCTGCATTATGCCAGGTTAAATTCTGGACTGATTTCTCTTTGAAGTTTCCTATGGTCACTAGAATTTTATGATACAGCTGGCCCACCCCTGTCATTATCTATGTTTGAAGTAGTTTGGGGGAAAACTACCAGGAGCTCTCTCTGGTGTTATCACAAGACAATTGCATCATAAAAATTGCCTTCAGTGAATAGTTCAAAGGAACTTATCCAAATATTCTGTTAGTGCTCATTTACTACCTTGGCTAAGCTAGGTAGGGATAGAAAGTTAATATGCTTTCTCAATTAGGCAGATAAAATGTATACCAACTATTATAAACATATGCTAAACTCCTTCTTACAGCTTTGTGTTATAATCTTGATATTCATTTCACATTCAAACATGTCAGGATGGCAAACTCTCTAACAATCAGATACATATTTTGGCTATGATTTTTTTTTGATGTTGAACAAACTCTTTCCCCTGTTACTACAGAAACCCATGAAATGTCATAAGAAAACTAAATGAGCCCAACAGAGACATGAGGAAACAGAAGCAGACTCCCATTATAGTGATGACTCCTGCCTGATCAAAATTAATATGCCACAGATGATCTAGGATATGCTTCCTGGCAAGGCTGTAGCACAATTTTATCTAAAAAATGAAATCACTGGTCAAAGAAATGCCCCCAAATGAATTTTAGACTTGTTTGCCAGAGTACAGTTCTGTCTGCCATACTATAGCACATAGCCTTTCTCTCTATAGTGTTACTATTCATGTGCTGATGGCTTGTCAACCAAATCTGTGAAAAGATTATTAGACCAGAAAATGGGAAAAGTGAACATGAGTCCCCCAGCTCTACAGCTAACTAGCTTTATGACCCTAGGCAAGAAACTTCACTTGTCTGGGCCTCAGTTTATCCTCTATGACACAGGGACATTCATTCCCCAGCAATCTCCACCTTCCCACCTGCCCCAACAGTGGGGATTTGTGAGCTAAATCTTGAAAAGGAATTTGAGCTCCCCAAAGGACACAATACCAATTCAGAGTGGTATAAAAACAATGATTAATTTGGAAGCTTCTATAATTCCTTGTGGGTCTTCATATTACTAGTCTGACCATGAGAGTTTAGACTGCATAGTCCCCAGAGGGAGCAGAAAATAAAACCCTGATTGTGACAAATATAGCTGTCTAAAAACCTGGCCTGCAAGCAAAATGCTCATAAAACAACAGTAGCGCCTGGGGATTCTGCAAAGAAGGGGTTTGGTTTGAAATCCATGTGAGGGACCCAAAAGCTCATCAATGAATATGGCCACTTTCAGCAGTTGTTATAGGTAGAATCATTGTGTCATAGTTTGTGAAATCAGAATGTAGAGGAAAAAATGGATTTTTACAACTGGTATGTGCTTATTGAGCTTATGACTGAGTGTGTGTGTGTATGTGTGTGTGCATGAGAGAGAAAGAGAGAGAGAGAGAGAGAGAGAGAGAGAGACAGAGACAGAGACAGAGACAGAGAGACAGAGAGAGAGAGAAAGACAGAGAGAGAGAACAAACAAGACCACAAGCCTTGTCCGAGCTACATGCTTTGGAGCCCCTATTTACACAGGCAGGGGAAGTACAGTGGGTTTCAAAAACAGACAAGCCACTAACAATCAAGGCAGGGAGTGGGGGTAGGGGGTACTCTGTCCCTTTCTCTCCCTTCCAGGTACTGTCACCTTGTTGATATGCTTCAAGAACGAAAATATTCCACCCACCTAAGGTCATCCATCATCTGGTTTTAAGACCTCAAAGGACCCTCTATCTAATAAGAAGTGACTCTCCTGAGCTAGGAATCATATTTCTTCCTTTCTTGCATGTTGCTCATAAAATACTTCCCTTCTCCAAACAGCAGAGTTTAAAGAGAACAGTTCAATTACCTGAAGGTTCCTTAGGGAAGCTCTATGAAATCTGCTCAAACACTGCAATTCCCAGTTTGGCTAATTGGTCAGCATAGCTTCCATACCTCTCTTGAAAACATCAGTTTTTCTTGAACGAGAGAGGACTGAAAAAGTCAGTAGATTAGCAGAGACACATAGGAATTGCATCCTAAACTGACTGACTGCTGCCCCTTTGGTGCCTAACTGCTCTTTACAGACTCTCCTAGATTCTCTCTCTCCTCACCACACCATAAAGCTAATACTTCTTTACCATTAAGCATTTACTTTTCCCCCAACTCAAATGAATAATTAACTTCTCACCATCTTTCTTTCAAAGCATTCTGCTTCTTCTACAATTCTTTGTTTACATTTTCCATTTTTTCACGGTTTCAGGACAAACTCTGGTGACAGCTAGGACAGAAATCTCTACTCAAAACTCCTCTCCTCTCTCAGCATCCAGGAGATCGAGCTGTGTGTGGGAAGTACCCTGGCTGTGGAGTCTACGTCCCTGGCGTAAATATTGCCTCCCCATTACTTAATAACACCAGAGTGACTCCAGATAAATCTTTACTCTTCAACTGAGGCATACCATCTGGTTTAGATGACATTTTGTGGGGAGTCTATCCCTGAGGTGTCACACCCTGACAGACTACGGGGAGGGCAGAGATGTTCATGGCCACCAGGATCGTTCTCATGTATACTCACTTTTCCCCATCTGCACTATTCTGGGACTCCTCTGACCTCTCTACCATGGCCCCAAGAAGCTCATCAGTGGGATAACTGCACCATTCTGTAAGATCCCCTAAGCCCTGGTTCTTCACCCACCACCACTCTCTGCCTCTCTAAATGGAAGGTGGGGCCATGAGCTTCAAAAGCTCTGCTGAAGGAAGGGGCTCAGCTTAGGCATCTCCTTATTTCTCCTCTGGCTGCACTACTTTGGGACTTCTCTGAATGACTTCTCCCTCCCCTTCCTTTTGTGTAATGTCTTCACCCCTTAGGTTGTAAGCTCCTTGGGGGCAGGGACTGTTTTTGGTCATGTCTGTATTCCCAGTGATTAGCACAGAGGCTGGCATACAGTAGGCCCTTAATAAATGCTTACTAACAGACTAATATTTAATGTAGTGCTAGAAATGCTACTTATAGCAATAAGATGAGAAATTGATGAAATAAGTGGAGGCAAAGAGGAAACAAAAGTATTGCTTTTTGCAGGTGATTACATGGTCTTCATACAGAACTATACAGTCAATTAAAATTTTAAAAATTATAATAACTTTAGCAAAGTAGCAGGATATAAAATAAACCTATACAAATCATCAGTTTTTCTATATATTACCAAGAAAACCCAGCAAGAAGAACTATTCCACTCAAAAATTAACTACAGAATATATAAAATATTTTAAGAGTCCACCTACCAGTAACTATATGAATACGACCAAAGTAACTATAGAAGTATAAAATATTTAAGAGTCCACATACCAAGACATACATAGTAACTATAGGAATACAACCACAAAGTCTTCTTTACAGAAATTGAGACATTAATATGTGGAGAGAGATTAACTGCTCATGGCTAGGCAACCACAATTCCAAAAGCCTTATATAAGAGCAAGCAAGGCTTATACATCTCCAGAAAACTGATAGACTCAGAGTATAAACTGAACCATATTTCTTTCTTTCCTTCCTTTCTTTCTTTCTTTCTTTCTTTCTTTCTTTCTTTCTTTCTTTCTTTCTTTCTTTCTTTCTTTCTTTCTTCCTTCCTTCCTTCCTTCCTTCCTTCCTTCCTTCCTTTTTCCTTCCTTCCTTCCTTCCTTTCTTCATAGTTAATATAGAAGGTTTTTTTTTTTCTTTTTGCATGACTGTATGTGTTTGTGTAGATATATTTGCAATGGGTTTTGTTTTTCTGGCCTTCTCAATGGGTGGGGGAGGGGAGAGGAGAAGGAGAGAATTTGAAACTAGAAATAAAATAAAATTGAATTAAAAACAGAAAACAGGAAGGAAAGGAATGGGACTGAATGAGCTTTAAGGTCTTTACAAGCCAGAGATTCTTGACCTATTTTGTACCACGGATCCCTCTGGTAGACTAGTAAGCCCTATCAAAGCTTTCTCAGAATAATGTTTTTAAATGCATAAAATACACAGGATTAGAAAGGAAACCAATTACATTGAAATATAGTTATCAAAATATTTTTAAAAACATGTTCACAGACTCCAGGTTCAGGACCTTTGCTCTAAGCTCTAAATCTATGATCCTAAGAACTAAAAGAAGACAGATTTACTGGGTAGGCAGAAAAGGCCTGAGGCTGGGAAGGGCTGAGTTCACTGGCTAGAAAAAAAGTAACTCAGAACTAAGGAGCCCCTTCTAGAATTATCTCTTAAGTGAGACCTTGTCTGTGGACCTATAATTTATTTACTAGTATATGTTTGATAACCTTACATTTTCCACACTATAGTAATAGTTTTATGCACATTAAATAGCTGTCTCTGATGACTCATTATAGAGGTGGGGAAAGAGGGGCTAGTGGATCAAAGACAATTAAAACCCAAAAGCTGTGGATCTAAGAAAAGTCCCCCCTTTCCCTCCCTTTGACCTTTGAATTATTAGGGGATACCAGTAAAACTGTTCAAAAGCAAAAGAAAGGGTACATCTATTGAGGCTGTCATAGGCTTGGAAAGCAGTAACTACTGACTCGTTCACCAAATCTCAGAACACTAGAACTAAATTTCCTGAATATTTAAGAGTTAACTCTGAGGCCAAAAAAAAAAAAAAAGGCATTATTTCATACCATTGATGGTGACTTTATAAAATACATTATTTTGATAGGACTGGCTGAAGAAAGAGGGTTAGAATCACATAATTTTGGAGTTGGAAGGAAACTCAGAGGACATTTAGTCCAACCCGAACCTAAACAAGAATCTCCCCCTACAACATCTCTAACAAATGTTCATTCGTTATCTGGTTGAAAATCTCTAGCGAAGGAGTAACCTGACATCTCTTGAAGTAGCTTATTCTAATTTGAGATGGACCTAAATTACCAGGAAATTTTGCTTTGTAGAGTTTAAGTCTGTTTTCTTGCAACTCTTTATTGATTGGTACCCTCCAGAACCAGGGAGAAGAGGCCTAATTTGTCCTCAAACTCTTGGAAACAGCTGTTATGTTCCCTTTCAGTCTCATTTTCTCTAGGCTAAACATCCCTAGTTTTTACTTGCAGTATATTCTCTAGTTCCTTCACTGTCCTGGGTGACTTTCTGTGGATGTGTGCTAGTTTGTCAATGTCCTTCCTAAAATGTGTTAACTCAATAGTTTCAAAATTAGAAAGGTTTTAGGAATTCAGAATAGCAGCTCCAAAAGAGATTATTAAGGAAAACTGTCTGGAGAGATATATCCCTAATCTTTGAAGGTGACATTGCAGAGGTCTCTTATGCCCTGGGATGCTTTCTGAGACAGTATACGAAGCTGGACATTCCAGAGATATGGGCCAGTGTAGAAATTCTTAGGCTCTTAGGCAACATTTTATTCGGAATGCTCCAGAGGGTGAGAAAGGACTAGTTTCCCAAGAGCTCTAAAGCATACAGATACACGAGTAATGTATACTCAGATTTTCTTTTGCTTTAAGCAGAAATAGGATTTTGATGAGGAAAGTCTGATTAGAAGTGATAACTTGAAGTCTGATTTTCTTTCCCCACCCTGCTGCCAAACGATACATGCAAGTTCTTTCTTACAGAATCTCGTCAGACAGATATTTTTATATCACCTGGATATCAAAAATTTGGGTGTAGAGTTTATAGACATCCCTTGGTAAAATGAAATTGGGCACACGTGGTAGCTAGCTCTGTGGCAAAGAATGGGTTGTCTGGTCAAGGGCCATCTGTCTCCATAGTGACCATATGCAAAGAGGAATATTAATATTATATTTAAGGAGAATGTCTAGGCTTCTCATCTGCTACAGATGCTGACAACCTCTCTCCTATAACAAATACTTTCCAGTAACATGATGGGGCCCAGAAAAAGAAAGAACACAGGGACAGATGGCTTAAGGTGTTGTTGTCTGAAAGGTCAGTACTCTCGAGAGAGAGCCTATATTTTGTAAGCAGTCTATTCTTGGTGTGTCTCCGGTACAAGTCTTGGGTAAGATGTATTTTAGGTACATATTGACAGTTATGGTTAAACATAGATTAAGAGTTAATCTTAAATTACACAGAAGGCAATCTTATGGTGCCATAACCTGAAAATTAACCTACAAGACAAGCAGGATAGGGTAATCAAATTAATAACTGTGGTGAAGAGGGAAAGCTCTCCTTAGCTGAAATATGGTGTGGATTATTTTTCATCAGTCAGGTAACAACATTGACAGTCTTAGTGGTTGTAAAACTCTGAACATAGTGCTTGGATGGGTAGATGGGAGATGGAAAAGAAATAAGACATATAACCCCGGTCCTAGAAGAGATTACAATCCAGAGGAGAAATTAGACTATACCTGAAAATTACTTTAGAACACAATGAAACATATACTTAAATTTAATTAATATAACAGAAATAATATTTAACAAAAAGGAGCCATCTGACAGACAGGAAAAACTTGGGAGGAGGAATTAAGTCTTTTAAGGTAAAAAAGACCATGGACAGGTGGGAAGAATTAAAATGTTATAGACAATGGGGATGTAGTCAGTTCAGAGAGAAGATAGCTAATATCAAAAATGATTCCATCTTCTCAGAACCACGGTAGATCCTAGAACATTAAACAGTAACCAAACTCTCAAGCTATTATCTTAGTCTTTAGATTGAGGGTCTACTGTGGAAGGATACCAAGGCTGGTGGGTTTATTTGGGGAATGGTTTTTCAAATGCTCTCTTGGGCCAGTATTCCAAGCTAAGAGTCTATTGAGGTCAAATGGACATGAAAATGATGATAGCACTGGATCTTCCATGTTGCAAAAGAAGTGTTTGTTACGTGGTAATCTGCCCATGAGATCACCATTGAAAAAGCTACAGGAATTATCATTAGTTACATCCTAGTTCTATCCTTGAAGATTAATCAGAGAGGAAACCCTACTAATTTAAATGTAGTGAAGGCCTTCAAGCAATCAATCTTGGGTTTTATTAAATAACTCATGCAAATAGTGCTTGTTTCAAAGAACATTTCAGGCACGTAAATTTCCTTTGACATTTAGTCTCCAGTGGTTGCTCTGGGGGAAAAAAGGCTTTTACTACAGAGCAGGAATATTTTAAATTATTCAGATGAACACTGAATATGCTGGACAACTAGAATCCACTTTACTCTTTTTTACTCTGCACAAAGTTAGCTATAACATCGATTTCTGGCTCTGTCTTGGGCTATAGGTATATATGTCTGTGTTTACACACACACATTATATATACACAGATATATGTACACAAATGTGCATATAACATAGTACATAAACATATAAAGTATAAATATATGTAAACAACAAGAATATGAACTGGGTTCCCCAACAGTATAAAAAACATTTTTTTAAAAAGTATTATTTAACAGTTATTCCTAGTATATTCTATATATGTATACATATATAGAGAAATACATACATTCTAGAAAGTATCTATAGGTGAACTAAATATCCAATATATTCTTAATTGATAAATAAACATTATGCATGCAGCCTTTCTAAAGGCCAGTTTTGCTAAAGAGATTTCTCCAGAGATACATTATTTCCATTTCCCAATCCCTTTTTTCCTGGCCGTTGGCAGGTTCTCTATGACTTGGCAGTAGGTAGAAAAATGTGGAAACAATCAAAACTGATGTATGGGACACTGCTATACTGAAAACACATAAAACACAGTGAAAATAAGATATCAAATCACAAGCATTAGTTTCTAATAAATTAGACATATACTGCATTGTCAGCACTGATAAGATTTTCTTTTAATATCTTCCCAGGGTACCCAAAATTTAAAGAGCCAACTTTCTACCTTTCATATGAATAAAATTAAATTTAACAGCATTTCTACCATGAATGGTATTATGTGAGTTTATTATTTCCTTCATAAACTGCATATATGCTGATGTTTGAATTTTACTTAAGAACCTCAGACTATATCCTGGCAATGACTTCTGACAATACAATAAAACCTCATTAATGCAGAACCCACTAATTGAGTATCTACTACAACACAGAAAAAGGCTAGGCTCAATCTGGGAGAATATCAATAAAGAGGACTATCTAGTCAAATGAAGAATATAAACCTGACGGACCAAAGGGGAAAAGTGCAAAATTACTTAGGAAAAAGTGTTTAATTTAATCATCCTCAAGTATTTTTTTTTTTTGAAAAAGCCTGATAACTTGAAATCATTCTTATCTATTCTTGAAAGCAAGTCCCCTCAAGATATTTATTATTATTTGATGAGTCTGAGTCACAGGATATAAACTTGAAAGTAATACTCCATAATTAAGACTTCATAAGTATGGTATAACCCTCAAAAGCCAGTTAGTTCTTAATCTATTTAAACTGCCTTTCAGAGGTGATCTACTGCAAAGTGAGACCTTGGTGAAATTCAACATTTGCTCAATTCATTTCTTGTACGCTACTACCTCATAGATTAGAACAATGTCCCAGAGTCACCCAAATAAGAGTCCTCAACAATAACCGACCTGGTTATTCTCAAATGTGAAATTGCTGACTTTAGTACCACATTAATAGATGCTCTTTTCCAGGCACTGCTCAGCTGTCAATGGGAGTGCTGGGACCTTCAGAGTCATCACGTGATTTGTGCTCTCCTTGAAGACAAGGGCTTTTTCATGAATAGGCCCTTAATAATGATAGAAGCACACATTTATATAGTTCTTTATAGTTTAAAACACTCCTTGGATAGAAGCTCTGTGAGGTGGATAGGGCAGGTACTGTCATCATCATTTTAGAGACTGAGATGAAAGGGCCTGCCCACGATGACCTGGAAAGCGAATATTAGGGCCCTTGCCATTCCTCCACTTACCAGACGGCCACTCTCTTTCAACTTAATTCTACCAATTATGTACAAAGTCTGCCTCCCCTTGTTGGCAGTGACTCTTCTTGGAATAAATTTTGGCCCTAAAGAGGAGACACAGTAAGAAGGACTCTCACATTCCATGAGTTTATGCTCTAAAAGAGGAGGGATGGCACATCCAAATGCAGGCTACATTCTGAAGTTCCTGACAGCTTGGCTGGGCACTAGTCAGAGCTATCCCATTCGTCTTCATGTTTTCCTGAACTGCCTTTCCTCTTCCATTCTTTTTAGGGATAGTCCAGTTTAGTACTGGGCAAGGATGGGCAATTTTGTATGGGAAAACCACCAATGACACAGAAAGGAAACCAAACCAGGGTATCCATCAAATCCTAAAAATAAGTAAAATCCAGTTCCTAACAGAGGAGCTCCATTTACAGTAAATGCTGCCATATGGGGGGACTGAAGGGAAAGGAAGGGAATTGGCTCCTGGTTATTCTCCAACACATGGAATATACATTCAAGTTTGAAAGGAAAATTTGGAATGTTCTATGTAATAAGGGGCTCAGACTGAAAATCTTATATGCAAATCTTACGGAAGTGAAATTGGACCACAGGGAACATATTAATTGGGCTTTGTCTTGAAATTTTTTGGGGAGAGAAACCACACTTCATTGCATTGGGAAACAATTCCAGACATACAATGGCTAGGTTGGCTATTTAATTTTAGATGATGAAAGCCAAAATGATTTGTTTTTAGAGATGCAATTACATTTTCAATTGTGTTTTATATGACCAAAGATCAGATGTCTCCAACACTAGAAGTGTGCCCACAAAACTGCAAAAGCTTTAAAGTCAATGAGTTGATTTCCCAGTCTTTGCTTTGGAAGTTAGCTGTGTTTTGCTATTTCCATGAAATCAGTCATCTTTTCATGCCAAAAATGGGAAGGGAGAGACAGTCTCCTTTCTAGAAATGATGCTAATGTACCATGACCAAAAAAAAGTATATTTTCTTTCCCTAACAGATAATCTGGTAGAAAAATGAATCATAGCCTTTCAGAAATGGAAAGATTTTCCTCAAACATATATGTGTGTGTGTGTGTGTGTGGTTTTTTCTCTCTCTCTCATTTTCTCAGCAATTGGTCTGAGCTTTCCCTAAGTTATGCTATAATAAGAATTGTACCATTTGGGGCTTTTGAGTGAAAAGGGGCTACTTAAGAGGTGAGGTAAACAGAAGGAAAACAGAAGGCCTAAAAATGAGATTTCTGGCATGTAGGTTTAAGAAGGAAGCTTCATCCAGAAGGCAAAGAAAAAGCTATTTATTTCAGCTGCTTCTTGAGAATACCCTGTTAACCCCTACCATCCCAGTCCCAGCCCCATCAGTTTAAGTACCAGTCTAAAGAGTGAGAAATCACATGTCACATTTGAGATTGTTAATGCTGTTTTTGTTTCTGGAGTATTGCAAAGGTGCAGCAAGAAATGAAAGAGAAGTGTCATTTTGGAATAGAATTAAGTTTCCCCCTTGTACAACCACCTCAGGTCATTCTCTGATCTGAAGATTGATTTTAAAAAATTCATAGTGGTGGTCAGAAGTTCTGAACATATAATAAAACCTAATAAATCTAAAATCTACTAATTTGGAATTCATAGAAATTCTGACTAGAGTAGGGCTCAAAATGACCCTTCGATTTCCCTAAGGAAAGATTAAATAAAGTGCTTTCTTTTACGCCACATGCAACCAAAGGAAGAGAGAACATTGCTCAAGCTTCCTAGGCCACCTTGGGACAGTCCAGGTGGGAATAAACATTTGCTTCACAAGAGGTGCAACATGGTCCTTTCCATTACTGCTGGGACAGTGATCCCTAACCCCTTTTGGTGAAACTGGCATATTAGCCAATAACAGTAGGTACATAACAACCCTGACATTACTGAATATGTCCTTCACAGACAGATAGATCTAATTAAAGGCAATAGGCACGTTTATCAAAAGGTCCACCCACTTGCCAAATTTTCCATCATTTCTACTTATACTTATAAATGTTTTGGTTTTGAAGTAGCTGTGTGTGTGTGTGTGTGTGTGTGTGTGTGTGTGTGTGTGTGTGTCTGTACACATACATATATGTATATATATACATATACACAGCTATATCTATATAGCAGGGGAAGATGGCTAAAGATTTGCATCATGTTGATTTTACACAATTTATATAACACAGGGTCATAAAAATATTCATTTACTAAATTTACTTTAAAAAAAATTCTACCTATCCAACCTAATTTCTTTCAGGCTCTACAAATCTCTATTAATCTGTATGTGTTAGAATATTAACCCCTTTCTGGAGGGGATCGTGGAAGAGGCTAACATCATAAGTAAAAGAAAAACTCAATTGAAAAATTCTTTTCAGTTCCATATTCAAGAGGCCAATGGTCAAAAAAAAAAAAAAGCTTCCAAATCAGTTAGAGAGTACACTGAGCCTAATTTTACCACATGAAATCTTTCATGTAGCATTAACGGAAAAGTTACTCAATGGGCTCTTAGAACAACTGGAATTTACATCTGTATGCACAAGACAAGGGAACTGGGATTCCAGGATATTATCAGAATACTGACGTCTGTGTTCTTAAAACACAGATTTATCATGATCCTTCAAATTCTCCCTTCCACTCTTATCTTTCTAAAATAACTAGATAAGCTCCAACACTCCGGATCACTGGGCTTTGCTAAATTAGTTTAAATATTTCAAGTACTGCCCACTCCTACTCCCCCCTCCCCACTTGGGATCTTCAATAAAAAAGGTAAAGAAATATTTTGGAGCAAATCTCTGGTCCAGCCTCATAAATAATAATCTGCCACTTCCTTAAAATGTCTCACAACTCAAAGGCTCCAACAATGGTATTTTTAAAATAAATGAATACATAAGGCACAAAAACCATAAATACATAAGCCACAGCCCTGCACTCCCTCCTCCACAATGGCATCTTGCCATCTATCACAAAATGCCTGCTACTGGATCTTTGTAATCTTCTGAGTTCATATCTGGTTCTCAGATACTTATGTGACTCTAGGCAGATTACCTAACCTTTGTCTGCCTCAGTCTCCTCAACTATAAAATGGGGATAATAACCACACCTATGTCCCAGGGTTGTGATGAACAAATGAGATAATAATTGTAAATGCTCGGCACAGAGGCTGACACGTATTAGGAATGACATAAATGCTTATTTCCTTCCTTTCTTACTGTAGCGCTTTTTCAATTAACCTGGGAGCCTATACCATACCTTGGTCCCTGGTCATCTAAAATTAAAACTGAGAATATTTATGAAGCCAAGTGCCATAGGCTAGGACAGATCCCAAGGAGGCATAATGGGTTTTTCCTTAGGTCTTTATGTGGCTTTGATGGCACTACAAACTGTGGCTCCATCTCTATAATTTCCATAAACTTTACTTGGGAACAGATTAATGTGGCTGAGGACACGTAGAGCAGAAGATGCAACCTGAGCCAGCAGAGCTGCGCCTTGGAACGGCTTTTGCCTTGAGTTCCAAACCACACATATTTGAACAGTTAACAAATGCAACAGGGGGATATTGGTACACAACATCCAAGTCCAGTCCAAAGGCTCTGTTTGTCCTCCACCCTCTTGCAAGCTCCCTGCCCCCACCTGCCTTTCCCAAGAACAATTATACTGCTTGATTATATAGATGGGAATTTTAGAAAAAAGTAGGGGTGGGTGGATTGTCAAAATGTCTCCATGCACAAACAAGGCTAGGAGCCTGGATACATTTTAATCTACTAGAGCTGAAGGGAGATTTTTTTAAAAACCCTACAAATAAAATCATTTTTAAATAAACAAAAATGAAGCCAATGTTTCTTGAGTAAGACAACTTTTCAGATGGATTACTGGAAGGAGTATTCTTCAACAGTTTTATGGTTTGCTTTGTGATCATCTGCTTAGAATGAGGGTCATTTTAAACAAAGATGCTAAGATATGAGCCTTCATTTAAATGAAATATAACAAAGGAAACAAGAAAGTCTGATTCCAAATGTAGATATGGAGGCGGAACTCTTGGACTCTTGGGTTCTACTGCTGGCTTTGGCCCTAAGTTTGGGTCAGTTTTCGGTCAATATCTCACTTCTAATCCCCTCAAGTCATTTTCTGGTCCCTTTTGTCTAAACAGCCAAAGTAAATTTTTCATTAGTCAGTGGGGAAAAGCCCTCAGTTACACCCCTGGATCTTGTTCAATTGACTGGGGTTGATGGAGATGGTTATAGTTCACTTTCAAGAACCTGGAATTATTTATCCCTTGTGCAGAAACTGGTGTGTCCCCGGTAAGATAACAATGCCATCAATAACTCAAACCTGGAGGGAGTGAAACAATTCTGCAGTTAAAAGGGGAAGAAAAAGATCCCCATTTGCAAAAACGATTGTTTTCCCTGATTTGATCTGAAAATGATAACAGTCCCACTTTTAAATGCTGGGCACACTGGACTGGGGAAAAGTCTGTAGTGGGAATTATTATCCCTTTATCCTTCATAAAAATTTACAGAGCCTAGGAAAAAAACTAAGCCTCTGCTGTGCTTCCAATCATGTTATCTTATTATCAGACAATTAGGAAGTAGCAGTGATAGTTGTTTACACAGATGCTAGGTTTTGCAACAGAATTCCAGGAGATATGGGAACTCAGGTTGGTTATGGAATGGAAGACTCTCACAGCTGAGGCTAATCTAATTCTATTTCAAGTGGCCGGATATCTGCAGGTAGCCCTATTCCAGATATGATCACCTTTCTTTTTCAGATGAAGAAGCCAAAGCCAGAGATCTTCACTTCCTTACTGCAGTCACATGTGACATCTAGGAACCTAAAAAGATGGTTCAGTGACATGACCTTCAGGTAATTTTATCTGGTGTGATGGCGAACATTATGTGCAACTCACGGAGTCTCCATCTTGCAGGAGGCTGGTACGTGTGCCACTTTCCCCTCATATTTCCATCTGGGTCAGAGGCTCTCCTGAGGACTGAGCTAAGTGACTCAAGGTTGGCTCTTTTATCTCTGGGATCTCTTCTCTTGCTATGATCCCCGGCGAAAGATCATTTGTTCAGCATTTGGAACTTTTGCCTCTGAAATAAGAGGAATAAATGCCACACAGCAATCCTTCAGATGTGAAGTCCGCAAACTGCTACTCTGGGCTTGATTAGGAAGCTGCAGTCTGCATTTCAGCTTTCAGGTTGCTGCTCAATAGCTCCTTGACCTGGTGCCGTGTGCCTCCACATCCTCATCTGTAAGCTGTGCTGCAAAACTGCCTCAGCAGGTTATAAGGAATGAGCATCACAAGCTGGCGAGTCATTCCCAAGTGTCACGTCGTGCTTGACTCTGCAGAGAAAGCAGTGAACTTCTCCTCTACAGGCAAAAGATGTGGATACCAGAGGCATCAAAGGTAGTTCTGTTCGGTGAATCAAGGTTATCAAGAAACACCATGTACTATTACTAGCTGTACTAAAACAACATAAAAATTAAAAAACTTGAACACATTGTCATTTTCTAAAATAGGTTAAGCAAAGGCAAGGAGATCTTGTTCTGACCCTTAGCTCTGAGCCGGCGGGGACCTCAGGCCACCTCGTCCAACCCCATTGTATTAGGGAGTAGAAGGGAGGCAAGGTTGCTTAAGGCCACCGGGAGTAAACTTCGGAGGTGGGACTTGAACCGCAGGCCTCTGATTCCAGTGCCAGAGACTCTTCTATTCCACAACGAGAAAAACAACTTAGGGGCTATGGAGGGTAACTGATGGGGCTGACAGAAGTAGCCCCTTTACCAAGAAAACGCAGGTCATGTCTCACACATCTCCACAAGGTGCTCAGCTCTGATTAAACACTCCATCAACTCTGTACATTCTGTACATCATATGAACTCAAGTGATTTTTTTTTTCAGGCAATACTGCTGAAGTATGTAACTGAAAATAAAAATCAAACACAACCATCAATGGCACTGGAACCCTTAGAAATTTAACAAGAACTTTGGTTGTCTTGGTACCTTTCCTAACTTTCCTACTTTTACCAAGGGCACCACCATTTTATAAGCCCTGTGTTATTTTGGAGCACCCTTGCTGCTTCACTCTTATTTAGCCTTCCTATCCAATCGGTTGTTTACTCTTATTGATCAGAATTCTTCAATATCTCCTATATTTGTCTCCTCTCAGCTCACACCATGATCACCTTAGTCGAAGTGTAGATCACATCTTGCCTGGACTACCTCAATAACCTCCTAATTGGCCTCCATTCTCCATACACCTGCTAAACTGATATTCCTAAAGTTTCGGTCAGACCACATTGCTCCCTGACCAGAAGTTTCCCCAGCTTCCCACTGACCTTCTCCACCTGGTCCTAGTCTACCTTTCTAGGCTGATTACACATGCCTCCCCCTCCCCCACACTACCAGCCAGCCAAATTGGCCAGCTCCTTGCTCTTTTCCATACGTGACAACCTCCTACCTTTATCCTTTTACAAAAGTTGTCCCTGTGCCTAGAATTGTCTTCCTCCTCCCCTCGGCCTCTCTGAAACTCCTAGAAGCTTCCAAGCTAAAGCTTAGGGTCTAACTCTTTCAAGAGGCTTTTCCTGATTCTCCTAGAAGATGGGGCCACTCTCCTCATCACTGTGTATTTAGGTTATGTCCTATATTTATTATCTGTGGACATGCTATTTTCTCCTTTCCTGAATAGAAGTTCCTCCAGGTCAGGGACCATCTGCCATGAACCTGCATTCCCAGGACACAGAATAAGCACTCACTATGTGCCCACTGACTGAATGAATAACCTTTGAAATTCACTCATCAGTAGTCATACTTTCCTGAATGAAGTGGCAAAGGCAGGAAATGAAAAGGTTGGCAGAAAATATAACAAATGGTAAAGAAGCCAAACTCCAAACCTTATGTAAATATTATGCTCTCTCCAAGGACATCTGTCAATTCTGTGACAATGGAGAGGTGGTTTGCTACAAAGAATTAACTACCAAAGTTTGTCAGTTGAGTTTTCTTATTTTCATTGAGGATTCTCTCAGAATAAATGCAATGTCCATTCTTTATTCTTGAAAATATTCTGGAGATGACAAAGCATGGATTAGCTATTAATGATGACTCCTCAATCACTTTTAAAAGTACAAGTACAGTCTTTTCTCACTCTCTTCAGATCTCTCCTCTGTGAGATACCTTCAAGATCAGTCCCTGAGTACCCTCACTATTGTCCCCCCCTCAGTGGGCTTCCTCCACATGCACTTGGGGGCCCAGTGTTTTCTTGACTTCATTTTCTTAAGTGGCATTTCTACTTTCCTTATAAGGCACATGAGGTACTGAGCAAATAGAAAGTAAATGCTGTAGTGTGAATGTCATTGAGAAGAGATCACTACAGAAATCTTGGTAGGTCTGTTTCATTTCACTCATACTTGTTATTCTCCTTTTAATTTCATTTGTAAGTGCTTTGGTTAAGCCTCACACCCAGCTTTTTATAGGCTCATTTTCTCCTCTGTTCCTTCGACTGTTTTGAGATAATATTGTATGTAATCTTCTGTCATCTTTCTCTGAATTGTTTTGCAAATGATCTTGCACCATAAGCCAGTGCTGTTTCTGGCTGCCATGTCTTCTCTGCATGACAACGTGAGATAGTGCAAATACAAGATCCTGCTGAGTGTGTGATTTGCTGATTACAAAATAGCATTTAATAAGGTGAAGAACAACACAAATTTAAAGGGTTTCCTCAAGAGGGTGTTTCCCAAATATATACTGATCATACACAAGATTCTATAATGGAGGAAGCCACAGAGATAACTGTTCACTGATCCTTTGAATATCAACATCAAACAAGACATCAAACAGCGAGCCACGCTCAGCAAAAACGTTGTCCAGTGTCATAAAGTGGCACAGAAAGGCCAGATGTAAAGGGATTCTCCATAAGGGATGACATAATTCTGGTATTTGTGCTGGCGGAGGGCATGATTTTAATTACATCAAACTACAGAATAACATAAGGCCAACTCAATGAAAATCATGGGCAGTCAAAAGAAATTAAACTAGTAATCCACATAAGAAAAACCAAACTGATGAAAAATTACTAGGTTGGGACAAATAGTTAGATGGGCAGTCCAGAAACACATATATCTTAGGCAAAAAGACAATAAGCAGGGTCTGGACGTAAAGGGGAATCACAGAGTCACAGGGCTAGAAGGATCTCTTCAGAAGCCAACTAGTCCAACCTATGTCAGAACAAGAACACATCTCCATATCCTCTATATCCTTTCCAATTTTTGCTTGAAGACTTCAAGTAAGAGAGAACCATTCTACCTTAGATAGCTCTCGGATATCGGGAAGCCTTCCTTTATGGATCATGCCACTTCCAGCCATTGTTCCTATTTCAGAAGTCTCTGGGGCTAAGCAGAACAGGTTCAATCCCTCTTCACATCCTTTAAGGCAGCCATCCTGTTTCATTTAAGTCTTCTTATCTCTATTCTAAATGTTCCCAGTACCTTTAAGCAATACTCACATAACAAGAATTCTGGCTGCCCTCCTTGGAGTACTCTCCAGCTCATGAACACTTGCTAAAATATGGCTTCCAGAACACACAATCCTCTAGATGTGATCTAACCGGGGTAGAGCACACTAGCAGATCATCTGATTCTTAACCACTGTGCCTTTCACTGCGGCCTAGAATCAGCCGTTTTGAGTGCTGTGTCTCACTGCTGACTCACGTTGGGCTTATAGTCCACTAAAACCTCCAAGTCTTTTTGAGACAAACCATTCTCTAATCATGCCTTCCCCACTGTGCAGTAACGAAGTAAATTCACTGAACCCAAACATAAGACTTCATATTTATGTCTACTAATTTCATCTTAGTTGGGATCAATGTTCTATAACTACCACGATGTTATGAAACCTAACTCCACCATGCAATGTTTGATCTACCCTCCTAGTTTTGTCATCTGAGAAGTTGATCATCATAACATCTTTACCTTCATCCAAGAGACTAAAAAGTGTTTCTTAGCCAGGACCCTAGAGTCTTTGGGCAATCATCCCGTGGCCGGCTGCCAGAACATCACCAGTGACCTCTCTCTGAGTCTAGCCCTGCAATCAATTCTGACTCCTGTTACTGCAATGTCACCGAGGCCCCATCTCCAGATCCCCTTTACAACAAAGGTAAGAGAGGCTTTATCAAAAGCTTTGTTTAAATCCAGAATAGCTCTATTTACAATCCTGTGACATCCCTCTGGTTCTCCACAGTCTTTCCAAGATCACTGGCAATGGCTCAGCAATCACAGTGCCAACTCTTTGTGTATCCCAGTACTTAGATGACACAAATCCACCAAAGGCAAAGAGGGGTCTTTTACCATCTTTTTTTATCTTAGGCATCATATACCTACCAGGCACTTATGACTTAGCTTTTTTCAGTCTAAGGACTATCCTCTTTGGCAAAGAAGACAGAAGCAGAATAAAAGTTGGGCAGCTCGGCCTTCTCTTCATCATCTATTATCACTATCTCATCCACCCTAGGTTGCTGTCCTTTTTCTTCTTTGATCTTCTCTCTAATAGAGCTGAAAAAAATCACCAACTTTTTGTTGTCCTTACTCATCCTTGCCAGCATCAGCTGATCCTGAGCTTGAGCACTCCAGTCATACAAGAATGTCAACCTCTTGTACTCCTTCCCATTACATGTCCTTGCTTCTGGCTGACCCCAAGTGTGACTTAGAACCTGAGCATAGGAGAGATAAGAGCTGTTTCCTCCCATGTGGTGGCTCAGTCAGAGAGTCAACAAGCATTTATCAAGTGCTTACTATGTACCAGGCACTGTTCTAAGTGCTAGGGATATCAAAAAAAGCAGGAGCTCATATCTTAATGAGTGAGACAACATGTAAAGAACTACTTACAGAAGACATATAACTGTACTCTTGGAAGGAAGGCACTAGAATTAAGGGGGAACAGAAAAGCCTTCTCGAAGAAGGTGAAATTTTAGCTGAGAATGGAAGGAAGTTAAGGAGGCAGAGAGAGAAAGGTCAGGAGGGAGAATATTCCAGTTATGGAAGACAGCCAGTGAAAATGCACCGAGTGTCTTACGTGAAGAATACAAGGTGGTTAGTGTCACTAGACAGTACAGTACATGAAGGAAGGTCAAGTGTAAGAAGACCAGAAAGCTAGAGTTGGAAGCAGGTTATAAAAGGCTTTAAAACCAAAAAGAACATTTTATATTTGATCTTGGAAGTTGTAGGGAGCCACTGAAGGTCATGATGAAAACTTCAGTTCTGAACTTTAGAAGGCATTCCCGTAGCTGAGTGAGAATGAACTGTGTAAGGGCAAGCAAAGTGGGACTTTTTGTGGTCTTTTGTTTTGCAGTGCTTCTCAGCACTAAGGCAATAGAATGCCTTTGATTGAGTCTTGCCTTTGTTTGTAGAAAGGCCCACATCTTTTTGCTAATTAGGTTACGAGAGGTATGAAACCCTTGAGAGGTGCGAAGAGCTCTGACCTTGAAGAAGTATATATATACTTGGAGGTTAACATTTTCTTTAGGGCTCTCACTCACTGCAAGAGTATCATGTTATCTGATATTATGTGATTGGACCAGATGAGACTCTGGGTAGTCATTGTTAAGAGATCCCAGCTTTGAAAACCCAGATGTTGTGCTTCTCTTTTTGGTAACTATGTATGTGATGCCTTGATCAGACAAAGCCTATCTGTTGATGTGTTTGTAGTTTCTGTTTGCATTTGCTCTGAAGTTCAGGGTGCTGACTTTTCCCCCTGAGCTAAGTGAATGATATATGTATGCTTAAAGTAAGATTGTTAACCCCTTAAAGCTGCTTTCCTTAGAAAAAGAGATTAAACAACCTATGCTAGCAGCCCTCCTGTGTGCTGGTATTATTGGCCTTACACAGCCACAGCTGCGGCAAGCAACACTGTTGTTACAGACTGTGGCAGGAAGAGACTTGTGGCACCCTGGTACTACTGTAAATAATCCAGGGATGAAGGCCTTCGCATGAAGGTGGTGGCAGCATCAGAGGAGAGAAGGCACTGTATGGGAGAGAGGCTGAAATGGGAGAATTGACAAGCCCTAGAAACAGAGATCAGGGAGAGGGAGGAGCTGAAGACACCTAGGTTGAGAGTGTGGACTAAGAGGATGAGGATGCCCTCAACAGTAACAGGATCAGGGCTGAAAGGACTTTTTTTTTTCTTTTTTAGTATCCTTCAGTCCCTATTCAGAGCCTTTCCAGGTTTTTCTGAAATCATCCTGCTTGTCATTTTTATAGCACAATAATATTCCATTACAACATATACCACAACTTGTTCAGCCATTCCCCAATTGACGGGCATCCCCTCAATTTCCAATTCTTAGCTACCACAAAAAGAGCTACTATAAATATTTTAGTACAAATAGGTCCTCACCCACCCCCCTTTTAAAATCTCTTTGGGATACAGACGTAACAGTGGTATTGCTGGATCAAAGGTTAGACAGAGTTTTATAGCCCTTTAGGCATAATGGCTGGAAGGACTTATTGCTTCTGTATGCTGTCTGGATAGCTAAAATTCACCAGCATTACTGCATCAAGCCTTTGCTAGGCTTTTGATCTATTTCTTGAATTCCTCATCTATTTCTTCTTTCATTTCTGCCTTTGTATTCCTATTGCCTAGGACATAGTAGGCACTTAATAAACTGTTATGTTGAATGTTTTACTGAAATAAAATCTGTGTAGCTACAAGGATGAAATTACAATCCTTTAAGTACTGAAATGCATGCATTTTACACAGGCCCAAATTTCTACAATCTAGTTGGACATCTTGGAGAGTTAATTCAAAACCAATAATATTACCATAAGAATCTTCTGAAAAACTTATTTATTCCACCAGATAACAGCAAATTTGTGCTTGACTTCAGAAAACTTAGGCTATGACTATAACATACTTTACATATATTTCTTCGATTTAGAGCCCCAAACCAGCAGCTATGGCAAAGGGAGATGAGGTGAAGCTGGCTGAAATGAATGGTTAAAAAATGAATGCTATGTTAGCACTTGGGTTACATGTAATTTTTGATATTCAAACTCAAATTTGTTGATGAGTTCCCTGTGCAGCCACATCAGTTATCATCCTGCCTTTGTCCTGTACCCCAAGGTATAAAAGACGATATGGTCTAAGTGCAACAGACAATAGACCACTGTCAAATGATAATCTGATGATGTGATTTATGAAGCAGTAGGGATGCAGAGATAAAAATGAACAGTTCCCACTCTCGAGTAGCTTACAGATGACCAGGAGATACAGCAGATATATAGATGAATGGATATGAAGTAATTTGAGGAGGGGAAAAGCACTAATATCTAGGATAATTCAAATCCAACTTAAAAACAGGAAAGTGAACAGCAGCATCTGGCAGTAAGACCATGGGAAGGAGCACAGCAGGTTCAATCTCAGACGAAGAAATGCAGGGCCATCAGGGAAGAATGAGCCCTCTGGCTTAATAACATTAGACACCAGGCATGGAGGCCAAGAAGAGACCAAGAGGTGTTTACTCAAGGACGTTCCCTACTTATGCATCCCACCTGTCCCATCAGGAACACTATGACAGCTCACCATAGTTGCAGCCATCTGTGCCCCATGACTTGTTTAAAGTTGGTCAGAAAAACCCACCAATTTTAGTAATAAACATTTGAATTACATATAAAATGGAAGGATGGCAGAGGATTAAACACATCAGGGTAGATTATAGGGAGAAGAAACAGAGCTCAATTAGAAATAGCAGAAAGCCCCATGGAGTCCCCATTCTTACTGACCTGGAGCCACTAAGCGTTGCTGTATCTCTCACTGCTTGAGCTGTTTCTGATGCAAAATCTAGAGCGCCTGCCACTGGTTTGGTCACTGTGCCAACGAGGCCTTTTCCAAGACCAGATATGAAACCACTGACTCCCCCTTCGGTTTTCACACCTTCTACCGTTGAGGTTATTACACTGGTCAATCCGCCAATGATACCTGGGGGAAAAAAACTTGTTATAATTAGACTAATAGCCCCACTACCAAAAACATAATGAATACCCTCTGCTCAATACCTTCTAGGCATTGTACTTCCAGGTCTAATACTCTATTTCATCTGATAATTATCACAGTATCTCATCTGAAATTATCTGCTTTCTTTGAGTGAACACTGACATGAGTTATTTTTTAAATACTTTCTCATCTATACAAAGGCACACGCACACAGCTATACACATAATAAACAAATAACATGTTTAATATGAGGTCTGAACAGTTCACATGTGGATACTATCTCAGTCCATAACCCTAGGTTCATATGTCCTAACCAAGTTAAAAGAGTGGTTTGAAAAATCTCAATGCATTTTATTAATGTCTGATATTGCATTTATATACTACTTACACTGGTTGGCAAAGCAATCAAAGGTCATTTAATCTGAAGGGCATATCTAAGAACAAGGTAGACCAATCCAAGATGAGAAATGAGTGATCTTAACCAAGAATGAGAGTAGATTAAGCTTTTGAATCATAGTGGACCACAAACTGGATGTGGATCACTAATGAAACTGTCTTGTTTAAAAAAAAAAACTTAAATCAAGCACTACTTTGGAATTAATTCTGCCTAGTTCTTGGTTCTGTAGCTTAAGAGGTAATGTGGAAAACTTGGAAAAGATTCATGGGAGAAGAGCTATATTGATTAAGGGGGTTCAAAAACTTAAACCCTGAAAGGGTAAAGGAACAGACTATCTTCAGAAAGGAAGAAACATGAGTAATTCAGTAACATTCTTTAAAATTTGGTACATAATTAGTAGATAATGCAATAGCTGTGGAGGTAGGAAGACCTAGGTTCAAATCCTGCCTCAGATTCTTAGTAGCTCTGTGACCTTGGGCAAGTCTCTTAACCTCCCTGTGCCTCAGTTTCTTCATCTATAAAATAATGGTCTTGATGGTTTCTGAGATCCTTGCCAGCTCTAAATCTATGATCCTATGACCCCATGAATACAAATGATACCTTGTGGCTCAAAACACAAAACACTAAAAGGAAGTTGAAAGGAAAAAAGTTATTGTGGGTTGACTGATCTGAGGAGCTCTCTATAGATGCCTTGAACAAGGCATAAAAGGAGGCACTTTCTCATATACTGATCAAATCACTGGGGTTAATTCAGAAAAATCAAACAAGAGCCATCAGAGTCACCAAAAAGGGATGAAGAATTCACAGGAAATGAATGAAAGTCTAAAAGGTGCACATTAATGCCAGGTTTCAGAGTGTGACCAGAAAGGCCAAAGGAAGTCCAAGCAGCAGAGGCCTCAGAGAAGACAACCAGGCCTCTAGATGACAGAGGCATTTGGCTGCAGCACAAGGTCTGGCCTGCAGAAGGAGAGAGGCGGTCTGGCAAGACCCTTCAAGTGGTCAGAAGATGCTCCCGAGACAGGATGTTTACCCTTGAACGCCTGGGCGTAAGGAGCCTCTCCTCATTCTTCGGTTCCTCTAGTGAGACAAACAGGGAAAGCCACTCCTTGTTGAAGGGTATTCCTAACAACTTATAAGATTTCTCTTTGGATTCTTGGTTCATTTTATACAATTCTGCAACATCCCTAACTGTGCTACTGGCAAAAGCAAAAGGCAAGGCAGGAGCTACATAGGAAGGTGGGATCAATCAATGAACAAAAACTATGGTGAGTGCTGGTGTTACAAAGACAAAAGACTTCAAAAACCTTACCTTCTAATGGGGGAGACAAGATGTGCACATAGAAGTATCTTTAAAATGCACACAGGTCCTTTGGATGGTGATATACTAGCAGCTAGGGGCCAGGAAAGACTTCATGGACAAAGAAAGTGGCTCTTAAGCTGATTCTTGCAGGAAAGCAGAGATTTGAAAGGTAGAGCTGAGGAAGGGGTGTGTTCCAGGCACAGGAGACAGTGAGTGCAAAGACACAGGAACAGGATCGGAGTGTTGGGTGTGAGGAACAATGAGTAAGCCAGGATGATACAACTGTAAAGTGTGAGAAGGGGAGGTCGGTGTAACAAGACTGGAAAGGCAGGAAAGGGCCACATTGTGAAGTGACTGAAATGTCAGAGTAGCTTCAACGTGATCTAAGAGGCAACACCAGAGAGCCCTTGGAGTTTACCGAGAAGAAGTGCCAGGATCAGAACAAAGCTGATGATCAGCTTGGAGGGGAGAGAAACTTGAGGCAAGGAGTATAAAAAGAAGGTTGTTGCAATAGTCTAGGAGAGAGATGAACAGGGCCTAAACTGGGTAGTGGTTGCATGAATGGAGGAAAGTAAGGGACATAATGAGTTCTACTTTGGTCATGATAAATTTGAGAGCCTGCAGGACAAGCGGCTAGGTGGCGCAGTGGATAGTGCCAGGCCAGAGTCGGGAATTCTCATCTTCCCGAGTTCAAATTTGGCTCCAGGACAAAGTCTCAGGGTATATTCTTAGTTAGTGGGTATGACATGAATGAAGATCCAGCAAAAGGGGACTGAGAAGGAATGATCAGACAAGCAGAAGGATAAACAGAAGAGAGCAGTATCACAAAAAGGCAGAGAGGAGAGAACATCCAGGATGGTCAACAATGTCAAATGTTGCAGAGTAGTCAAGAGGTATGATGATTGACAAGAGGCTACCAGGTTTGACTGGGAGATCACTGGTAACTCTGGAGCAGTTTTAGTTGAGTGATGAAGTCAGAAGTCAGATTGATGGGGGTTAAGAAGGGAGTGAGAAGAAAAGAATTGGAGGCACTTAATACAGATGTCTTCTGCAAGAAGTTTGGCTTAGAGAAGATACAGGATGACAGTTAGCAAGAATGGTAGGATCTAGTGAGGGTATTTTTAAGGAGGGGGAAAGCTTAGGCTTGCTTGTAGGTAGCAGTGTTTATTATGTAGCAAGCACTGGGGATGCAATGGAATCAGTACACAAGGAAAGACTGTAAGGATCTAAATTAGAAGCCAGGAGACACAGCGTCAATGCTAACATTGATTTTATGATCAAGAGAACATTCAACTTTCAGGGAGGTAAACAGCTAAAATTATTTAAGTCAGCTGGCTACCCATTCTCTTACTGAAGACCTCCAGAACTACAAGCTCCAAATTTCCCACAGTAGTCTATTCCAGTGTCTTCATCCTGAATGCATTTCCTTCTTGAATAGAACTGAACTCTCTCCTTTTTTAATTTAAACCAATTTTCTCTTCCTGGTTTACTCTGGATATAAAGGATAACTGCTCAGCACTTTTTTTACAGGCTAGCTATGTGGGGCAGTGGGAAGTGCCAGGCCCGGAATCAGGAATACCTGAGTTCAAAAAGGGCCTCAAACACTCACTAGCTGTGTGACCCTGAGCAAGCCCTTGATTTGCCTCAGTTTCCTCATCTGTAAAATGCACTAGAGAAGAAAATGGCAAACTACTCCCATATTTGCGCTGAGAAGGCCCCACATGGGGTCACAAAGAGTCAGACACGATGGAAAACAACTGAACAACAAAGATTCTTTTCACGAAAAGTTTTAAAAAGCATTATAACTGAAGTGAATAATCAATAAATCCCTATCTTCTCAGCACATTCGTTTCTCTACCTCTATACTGCTATGAATCCCTGTCCCTCTCTACCTTCGATGAGTATTACAAAGACAGGTAGTATGGCAGAGTGAAAACATCATTGAACCTGGGAGCTATGAGATCATGGGCAGTTCATTTACCTTCCTTGACCCTCAGGCTCCTCATCTGTAAAGTGGGGAGAACCACAGATGCATTATCTATCAAAGGGTCATTATGAAGGCAGTGCTTTGCAAACAGCAAAGTTCTATAGAAGTGGTCGTTATCGTCATCATCATCATAATTATTATGACATAAAGGAAAGCACTTTGGGCTCTTCCAAAGGGAGGTGCCACACTGATCTAATGTAGGGCTATTTTGGTTAACCAAAGAATGACTAAATCCTAGGCCAGTCCAACGCTCACTCCATACTCGACTCTCAAATGTCATTCCATGGATCACCCTCACTCATTTACCATCCTGGCCTGGCTTTGTCACTCAACGTGCTTGAAAGCTGCATTCACTGTCAGGGCGACTTCCTGATGTTTGGGGAGCACAAAGTCATTTTAAACATAATTAAGAAAGTAAATCCACTGCAAATTACTGTTCTAGCCCTACTGCCGCTCCTAAACATAGTACGCTAAAAACCCAAAGAAATTATTTGGGTATTATACATGCCACTGCCTGCTCCTTTCCTCACGCCACCCCACCCATCACCAGCACAAATGAGAACTGAACGTACTTAACATGCTTCCTAATAATATCATATTATTTCTAAAAATGCAGAATGTTGCTAAATATGAAGTGACAAAAGACAACTGGATTAGAAACAAAACATCTGAATAAATTCACCACCAAATGGGCACGCAACTGACATGGCCATGGAGATAAAGTGGGAGATGCACTGGAAAAGGGCAGTAGATTTCAAGTCAGAATCCCTGGTTATGAAACTGATCAGCACATTACGATCTGGGGGACTGTGAGCAAGTCGCCGCCCTACTATGCTGGGTCCAGATAATTTGGAGGAGAGAGGGGGGTCAATCTATTAAATTCCATGAAACTGGGGAGTGGTAGCCAAAGGACAGGAAGGGTCTGCACATCTTAGAAGTAAAGTGAACTTTCTCATCCTCGGCCATGTTTCCATCTCAAAAAAGGGAAAAAATAAAGCTATTTAAAAATTGTCAGATGTAGCAAGTTACCAAACCAAGATTTCTAATAAACTTTCTCTTTTCAATGCTAGACAGAACTCAAGAATTTAAACAAGGGCAGTTTTTTTTTTTTCCACAGAAGTGTGACAAAACAATCATTATGTTGTTGCCTGAGCTTTCTTTCTTACCGTGAGCCAGGCCATGGATGCCAGCTACAAGATGTTCCCCACTCGTCGCTGCATGGTAGCGAATATACTCTCGCTCTGTTTGATGGCGATTGTCCATGGTCTTCCCCAAGCCATCGGATAACGTCCCAGCAAACTGCAAAGAGTCAAACAGAATGGAAGGGTGGAAATCCATTTTGAACTGAAAATCATCTTCATGAGTACTGTTCATTGCTTCCAAACAGTATTCATTTAATGTTGCTCATTCACTGAGTTCATCAGAAGATCCTGGTATACACTGTACCATATTCAAAATCTCAAAGTCAGAAAAAATCGACTTTCCCAAGTAAGCACTGATCCTACTATTTTCTTTTCATCTATGTGGAAACTGAGGTACACATGAAAGCTGAGGTAGGTCACTGTGGAGAGAAAGAATTGAACCAACTACTTCAAGTATGAGATAATATTCTCCAACACAAATCATGGTGAAATTTTATATATTCAGGTACGCTTTTACCAGAGACACTTTCTTATCCGTCAAGGCAGGATGAAAGAACATAAACCTATGTTTTGTCATGGGGCAATCTAAAAGGATTTAAAGTGACAGTTAATAAACCACAGGGTACTTATCATCACTTAGGCATAAAAAGAGAAAGATACTAAATATATAATTAACTTTTTCCTGAAGGATCTACCAAAGCAAGTGGTTAAGTGCCAATGACCCAAGACTAACCTTCTAAAAAACTCACAGGAATGTTATTCAGATACAAAGCTCAGTGGAAAGCTCTAAGGCAAATATTCCTGTCTCCAAATCAGTTGTATATGGGGTATGTGTGGGGATGGGGAGGACAGTAGGAAGGAAAAGCACCTGTTTAATTCTGGTTGCCAATATGACTCTTCAGGAATCCTGCACTGAAAACAGTCAGTGATGAAAATTCTTGAAGATGAGAAGTGGTGAATTCTGGGCAAACCAGAGAAGTGCAGGAAGAAATAATGAGCATGTCCATGGCACCTTTCACTAGACCAAAATCTGACCTGAGTTGGACAGCAGGGCTTTGTAGTTGGCATCAAAGCTTATTAGACCGAAGGCAATGACAATCTGCCTCTCTGAAGCTGTCATCTCCTAGTACTGTGCATTTGCTTTTAAACCATCAAAATTTTTCTATTTTAAAAAATTAAATAGCATTAATTTGTATTTATCGATATTGAATTTTCATGCCATTGGGATGGAATTTTGCTGTTTTTATTTTAACTTTATGACCCTACTCAAGAGGCCAGAAGGTGTCAAAAAACCCCAGAGTTTAGATCACTGCTCTAAGACACCATTTTCTGGTCCAATAAGACCTATGATGCTTCTGAGCAATTCCTAAGAGACAGTTTTACTGTATACTCAATAAGAAGCATTTAGAACTGAAAGTAAAGTTACCTTCCTACCAGAGAAACACCCCAGCTTCCCCAAGGAAGAGGCAGCACGGCACATCTTGCCAGGCCCTCTACGTGTGGCCCTCCTATCTCCTCTAGAAGTTTATCCTTTCAAGTATCACCTCTCTTCCAAATTTTTAACCTCTCTTTGTCTACCTGCTCCTTCAGCACTGTCTACAAATACATTCACATATTCTTCATCATCATTCACTCGACCTATATGCTACATCTGCTTCTTCTTTTCTTAGACTCTTGATAAAAAGCCACTGACACTTGTTGCCTCCATTTCCTCTTTACACTCACATTTGCACCCTTATCACTCAATTGAAACAGCTCTCTTCATAGTTACCAAGAACCACTAACTGGCATATCGGATGGTCTCTTACCTCTCCTTATCCTTCCTGACTTCTTACTGACTTGCTTTCCTCCTCAGTCCTCTCTTCTCTTGGGGTTGCCATGACACTGCTTTCTCCTGGTTGTCCTCCTATTCATTTAGACACCTATTCTGGTTTTGTTTTTGCAGGATCACTATCCTTAAGACCCCCTACTTTTCTCTTCTCCCCATGGGTTTATTTCAAGGCTCTATACTGGGTCCACCTTCCTATTTCTTTGCCCCTTTTCCTTCTCTCCCTCCCCTTTTTTTTCTCTCAGTACTCATGAGCTTCCATGGGTTCCACTATCACTTGTATGCTCAGCCCCAGTCTCCCTCCTGCACCATTAATTGCCTATTCGATCTCTCTAGCTAGATGTCTCACAGACAAGTCAAATGCCACATGTCCAAAGCAGAGCCCATTATCTTTCTCCCAAATCCTCCCATCTTCCTCAGTATCCTATCTTTCTTGAGGGTATCGCCATCCTTCCAGTGAGCCAGATTAGACACTTTGGAGTCTTCCTCAGCATTCCTGCTCTGTTAGCACTCACACACAATCAGCTACTAAGTAAGTATTACTGACTCCACCGCTCCAATACTTAAGTCTCTCCATTTATCAGGCCACCGCCTTAATTCAGTCTCATCATTTCCCCCTCAACTGCCTCAGTTTCCTCAACTGTAAAATGGGGATAATAACAGCACTGACCTCATAGGATCAAATGAGATAATACTGTAAAATACTACACAGTGCCTGCCACACAGTAAGTGCTACAGGAATGTTAGATCTTCTGGTGGTTGTTGGTATCATCTTAAACCTCCTTCCTGAATCATCTCCAAACTCTGCACGACCTGACATCAATGAGTAGTGAAAGATTTTCTTTTCTCAGACTTTCCTAGTTCTTTCCTTTTTTCTCAAACTCACTGTTCCAGCTGCTGTTCTTTAGATGACCTATTGAGTTAAGTCCCTTCTGCCTATTTCTGGCAACTGAGTAGAATAAAGTTAAAAATCTCATAATGCTTTTTTTTTTCTTTCTTTCCTTAAAAACATTCTTTAAAAGGAGTACGGAAGATAATCTGGGCACTTTGCCCAAGACATCTCCACACCCCACGCCCCCATTTCCCTAAAACAGGTTTCAGGTCCAAAGCTTTTGTGTGAGCTGATGCCAAAAGCTTCATGGCTAACTTGTTCTCTAGCGACAGACATGACACCACCAAAGTTGAACTCACTCTTTAGTAAAAGACTTGCAGATATTTAGACTACAAAGCTTTGTGGCCCTTGAGGGATGAACGAGATGACCTAAAAAGAATTCGCTATCTTTATGACTGCTAAAATCTCATCAAATTATGCTAGAGTACCTTACTTCTGCTAAGAAAAGAAGTAATGGCTAACTTTTAGAGCTAACTTTTCCAAGGAACTCTGAGTGCTCATTTCTGTACTAAGCAAAAAAATGTTAATGCAACCTGATTGGGCTTGCAATGACCTAATTTATGTGATAAAAATCAAAGACAAACAGACAATTCCATGAGCTCATCACCAAATCTTTGCCCATTAAAAGTTTAGGCTCTCATATATAACATTGTACAGGAAACTTGGTAGACATGACTACTACTGGATATAGCCCAGAGTTCAAACCCCTTGGCGATTTGACTTGTCATGAAGTTGAAAATTTTCTGAGATAAAGGCAGTGTGTGTGAGGCAGTGCTATTATAAATGGAATGTAAGAAGAGGTCAAAATGACCAAGTCCTCTAGTGCCAGGCTCTATAAGGGTTATACAGGAAATGAGGGCCAAGTG
Source organism: Phalanger gymnotis (assembly GCA_028646595.1). NCBI lineage: Eukaryota > Metazoa > Chordata > Mammalia > Diprotodontia > Phalangeridae > Phalanger > Phalanger gymnotis. The sequence continues at coordinate 782,855,005 of CM053622.1, forward strand.
CCAAAGCAGGTTCAGAATGCTCTATTCATATTACAGACCCTTGCTCTCAGCCACATCCAAATCTGATGTAACCATCCTGGAGAAATGCTGGTGCAGCTATTCCCCAGGGATATCAGGTCAAGCTAGAAGGAAAAAAGGCATACACTGACAAAGCAAAGTAATTCATTTTCTCTTACTAATACTGATGTATTCCAGGTTACAGTGGAGGGGGAATAGTCAAGATGCACACCAATCAACATAGCATCAGGTATTGATTCTTGCCAATGTTGTGATAGTTGTGAAATTGTGACTGACTTTTTACTTTGATCAGAGGCAAAACAAAAAACCAAAAATGAGGTGATTACTCACATTGCTGGGGCATAGCCTCTAACTATGGCTGCTTGACTATGAAATTCTTTACTGTCCAAATGTACCTTTTAATGCGTGTTTAAAAATGAAAGCCAAATGAAGTTAATTTTCCTCTGAGAATTTCTTCAAGGGAGCAAATAATTCCCAAGTTACATTGAAGCTAACAAAAGAGAAAACAGAATTTTAAAGATTCAGATACACATGAAGGAAATCATCGTGGTCCCTAAAACATAGTTATGGGATAGTAAGACACCAAAAAACTATTGAGAATAATAATGATGATATGTACATGGAAGACCTGGGTTAAGTCTAAACTTTGACACAAAATGACTGGGCCAATCACTGCACTGCTCAATGTCTTAGGCAACTTAGTTCCTAACCAGGAGTTCCCTACACTGATGGAATCGCAGTAGTTTAAAGGTTTTATTGCCACTGACTCTTAGCGTGACCTTAGGCAAATCACAGATCCCTGAACCTCATTTGCATCTCTGTATGACGTCTAAGGACCCTTCAAGATCTGATACCAATTAAAACTGACACTTGGACAGCGGAACAAAAGCACTATCATACCTGGTCCAGGCCCACCCTGGATCCTCACAACAGCCCTTTAAGGTAGGTAAGTAGGTCAGGAATGATCATTTTTATTTCCAAAAAAGGGCTTAAGTAGTTCAGTGATTTGTCCAGAGTCATCCAGCCAGTTTGAACTAAGGTTTGATTCCCACCCCCAATCTAGGGCTCTTTCCATTTGACCACACTACCTAGAGATGACTAGAGAGGAATGAAGTGATCCAGATGCCCTGCTCTAGATGCACTGAACAAGTGTTCATCTTTTCTACTGGAAAGAGAAAAGTCAACCACAATTCTTATTCAACGCCGAGATAAGGAAAGTAGAAACACACTCCATGTACTCTACTGGAGGGGGTAGAATGACCGACTGTTTAGACTGGTGGTGAGGACATTTTGCAAAGTGCCAAAGCCCTGTCTATTATTAACATTCTCAGTGCGAGATAAAAAGGATGAGGCTAATATTTACAGAAACCTAATTTCATTTAGCTAATTTTGTAGCAACATTTTAGCCACAAAATACTGACAGGAAACAAGTAAATGTTACTTGGGTGAAGATAAAAATTTCCTAGGAACAGAACGTCCTTCAGAAAACCTGCCTGCTACACTTGTGAAGATAATAATGGTCTCCTCCCACTCCCAACCCCCTACAAGGCAGCTCTAGCACACGCCACACTTCTGAGATCTGGACTTGGCCCAAAGTAATTAATTTCTATAAAGTCGTATTTTCTCTTTAGCGGCGGGGTGTGTGGGGATAACATTCTTCAAGTTCTTCAAGACACCAATTTTGCTGCATGACCAACACATACTGTGTGTCAATACCCCACCTTCCAAAAATAATCCTATTGTCAATATAAATGGAGACACTGCAAATTAGACAGGATTTAGGCCTGGCTCTGAATAGCTGATCTTATAAAATTGAAATTCAAGTTGATATTGGAATGGAGCAAGAAAAAAACTCACACTGTGGCCCTCTGTTCTATCATATCAGCTTTCCTGACCCTTTTATAATCTTCAGTTAGCATGGGATGCAAATGGTATTTGGCCAGAGTAACTGGAGCTGGGGTTTGAATTTCTTCTTGGTTCTTCTTTCACAGATATTTACTTAATGGAAATTTCTTCCTTAATATCTCTGCTCCACATCATAATTTATGGTGACAGTAGTGGCAAGGATGGCTTATAACAGCAAAATAGAATGCTCTAGGCAAGATGAAGAAGCATTCTCACATTCCTCTGGGTTGAGGGTTACAAAATTTAGCATCGAATACAATTCTGATTTTGTTCAGTCTTGATTGTATCGTCTGAACAAGCTAATTATTTTAGGCCATACTGTACTTGAAAACAGACCTCAACATTGTGCCTATTATTAGGTTGATATATACTTATTCAGGCATCAAAGGTTTCTTAAAATCAGTGTTAAGGGGTTCATCTCACATGGCTTGATTCAAGATGATTTCTCTTAAATGCAAAATCTTGGGCTTAATCCTGCTCACTCAAGACTATTGTGCAGTGGAAGGAAGGCTGGATGTGAAATACAAGGTCTGGATCTGAACCTCAATTTCAACTTGCTGTGTAGTAGGTCAAATCACCTCACTGAGAATTATTTACCTTATGTGCGAAATGAGAATAATTATATGTGCACTAACCACTTCACAGGGTTATTGTAAACTTTAATGCACAATAATATCCTGAGATGTTATTTGAAAAAAAAAAAACCAAACCCTTTTTCAATTACTTGGCCTTACAGGCCCTCAGATCCCAAACCCTGCATAGGGATCAGGAGAGCTGGTATTACCTATCACTCAAGAGCTGTGTGAAATTTCCTCTCTCTAGGTCTCAGTTTCCTTATCTGTACAAGGAGGAAATGGAACTAAAATGCTCTCTGGGGTCCATTATCTCTTCAAAGTTATGACTCTAAGACAAAATTCAAAAGCGAATCAACAAAATTCAATTTGCTGAATTCAAGAAACATTCATTCACTGTTTATTATGTGTAAGGTACTAGGGATATAAAGATGAAAAATGAGAGTGGGGGTGGGGCTTGTGAGAAGAGAACGCATACACAAATAAGCACAATACTGAGAGACAGTCATAAATGCAAAGGAGAGAGCTCAACGAGGTACCCTAAGAAAATAAAATGAGCAAGAGGCCACTTGATCCGGGCCTCGGAGGGAGAAAAGATTTAAAGCCCTCTGTCTCTGGGCTTTGGGCATTCTCTCTGGCTGCCCCCCATGCCTGGAAGGCTCTCCTTCCTCCACCTCCATGACTTCATTTAGGTCCTAAATAAAATCTCACTTCCTACAGGAAGCCTTCCTTAGCCCCTCCTAATTCAAGTGCCTTCCTTCTATTAATTTTCTCCTATTTATCCTGTATAGAGCTTGTGCTGTGTTTGTTGCCGTGTTGTCTCCCTCATTAAACTGTAAGCTCCTTGAGAGCAGGGGCTGTCTTTTGCCTCTTTTTGTATCTCTAGCTCTTAGCATCGTGCCTGTCACAAAGTTAGGCGCTTAATAAATGTTTAGTGAATTGAAATTGAAAAATGGGCAAAGACAGGTGGGAGAGAGGCTAAAAATACGGGAAGGGCAGCTGTGTGAATGCCCATGGAAGCAGGAGCATAGGACGAGTTCAACACACACAACAGCTTTGTTCAAGTTCAGCCAGAACGCAGTGTGTGTGAAAGAAGCAGTATAAAATAAGGCAGGAAACTGCAGAAGGATTTAAGAAGTCAGGCAAAGAAGGTTGTACTTTATCCTAGAGGAACCATAGAAGGATTTAGGATAGGACGGTGACAGGGTCTGACTTTCAAAAACACAACTTTGTAGAATGTAAGTTCTCACTTCTGGACTTGCATCCCAGTACCTAACATGGTACCAAGCACAAAGCAGGAACTTAAACACTGCTTGATTGACTGAAGATTCCTTTCACAGCCACCTGAAGGATAGACTGGAAAAGGGGGAGACAAGGTAGCAGCAACACTTGAGAGAAAGCTAGCAGAAGACTCAAGGTGAGAGCTTTGAGTTAGGGTATCTATTAGTGGTAGCAGAATAAAAGGCACGAGGGTGAGAAATGCTGCGGAAGCAGAACCAATAGGATGTGGCAAATGAGAGTGTGTGGAAGGTGAAGGGGATGGATGGTTCAGAGCTGACGCCAAGGTTCTAAATGAATGGCAGGGCCATCCAGACAAGTCTGCTTTGAGACAAGCTTCTTTCATGGTGTTTCGTAGTCATCAGGTAAGGACTATGACACCTCTGCCTATTCAGAGGCACAAGCAAAGTGATCCAAAGAACACTGGGAGTTTCATCATGAGAGTGCCACACAGGTATCTCTTGATTATTCACATTAAGAGAGGGCCAGGAAAGCGTGGAACGAGCCAGTGATTTAGCAAGCGGATCCACAGGGTTCATTCTGCCAAGGCAGACCTGTGACCACTGGACAGGGCAGGGTCTTTTGTTGTTTTGTTTTTTAAATTACTGTAGCTACAATGTATGAGTAGATGACATGAGAGGCTTATAGCAAGCAGCAAAGAAGGTGAGAAAAAAAAATCCATACTGTGGATAAGGACTAAATCAAGATTTTTTTTTTCTCTAAAAAAAAAAAAGACCTGAACTGAGTGTTTGACTACAGGGAGGTAACCAAGACAATGACCTTGTTGTTTCTCTTGCCTGAGGAAATCTAAAAACCTTTCTACCATAAGACATAAACCATGTAGCTATTTCATGGATAAACACTTATCAGGCGGCAGACACTCCTTTGCAGTTAAGAAACAAAGTTATCCAAAGCCACCCAGAGTTATCTCAGCACACAAGGTCTAAACACATGCAACCAAGTTAGATCTCAAGACTGTCCTGGTGTCTTAACTCAGCCAGGACACACACGGGCTAACTTGGCAGGCTCTGGCTACATTGTGACTGACCCAGTCATGAACTGAGTTGTTTCTGATTGGTCTGGAAAGAGTAGTTAGAGGCACTAGCATTATAAGGTTTTCTTACTTTTTTTTTCACTGAAAGGTAACTTCATTTTTGAGGGGATTTAAGAGAGTTTGCTTCAAGGTGAAAGGCATTAAAAGCATATGCATAATATACACATTGATAGATTCAGGCTAACCTCAGGTGACCAATGAACTCACCACCTGCAAGAAGCATGTCCTCATCCCCCTACTGTTTCCTCTTTCCTCAATTCATCCTGTATTTATTTATCCGTATAAATGTTGAATCCAACATGGAGTAGCAGAAAGAAAGCTAGATTTGCAGGAGAGAACTAGCTTGGAATTTCACCTCTGATACTGGAAAGAAAGATAGTCCTAACGCCATTCATGCCTGTCAAAATCCTATACATCCTGTAAAATCGAGCTCACATGCCACTGGATCCAGGTCTTCCTTGATTCCCTCTAGAAAACATCAGTTTGCCATCCTTGCTGCTCTTTGATTTTACCTCTTCTCATACTCAGCTTCCAGTTAGCTGGCAAAAATGAGTCAGTAAAAAATGATCAAGTAAAAAGAATTTTGGCTTTCGAGCTAGAGGACCTACGCTTAAATTCCACTTCGGCTCCTTACTCACTATGTGATTTGAGCAAGTTATTAAGTTAGTTAACCTGGGCACCTCAGTTTTCTCATCTGCAAAATGGGGGGGGGGGTCCTCTCAGGTCCCCTCCAGCTTTCAATGTATTATCCTATGATCCCTACCACTGAGGACAGAGATGAGCATCTGCTTCTTCTGCAGGGAGGCAGTGCTTTGCACACAGTAGGACTATTAATAAATGGATACTAAAAGGAATTAATTAACCCATGACATCACCTGTTGAAGTTCTCCCATTTCCTGGTAAATTTCTTCAATTCTAAGAAAGTACACAGGATAACAAATTGGGCTATCTGGGTTCTAGTCTCAGTGATATTGCCAAACTGTGCAGCTGTGAACCTCCAACCCCAGTTGCCACCAGTTTCCTCATTAGTAAAGAGGGAAACATTTACTTTCCTGACCTTCCAGGAATGCTGCTAGGTCCGAGTCAGGTAGGGGAGAGAAGGTGGGTACAGGTGCTTTCAAACAATACAAAATACAAATGGAATTATTACTCTTGTTATTTTGATGGAGTTCAGATGAGAATGGTCCTGGGATAAGTCACTTTTCTGCTCTTATTTTTTTTTTATAGCTAATGTTCTGCCCGCTGTTCCATGGATAGAAAAAAGGAATGCTTTTTGTAACCGAATTAGGATGTGAAATCACCTTCCGTGGTTTCAGTGAACACATCCTTGGTACCCCTCTAGTAGTAGACAGGACAACGGGGAGGCCAGGTCCCTCACTCTGCTCTCACATGTTCCTTATCTCTTCTGCTAGGTTTTTATATTTTGAAAGCTTTTGGTTTCAGGTAGCTTGGAGATGATGAGCAGTAATAATTGTGATTATCAATTATTCCCATGAATAACATTACTATAACCACATAAGCGTTTCACTAGTTTCCTTTAGATTTAAACACCCAACCCTGAACATCACATCTTGAAATACACAGAAACCTGAAAGAAAACTGAACACTGAACACTGTGGCGGGGGGGGGGAGAGAGAGTCAAAAAATGTCATGTTCGTTTTATTTCTGGTGACAAGTTCTTCAGTTTTACAAAGTCTTTTCCATTTCAGATGAATGATGTGTCTTTCAGTACCAATGGCTGAGACAGAAGAGGGGGAGGGGAGAAGAGAGAATGTAGATGAAACTAGAGATGAGCCCTTATTAGAGGCTGGGCTTCAACTCACTTTCTCTAACACTCCAAACCAGACATTGTTCAAATGTTTGAAATACCTAGCTAATGTTTTTAAATGCCAGAATGCAAAATAAATCCTTCCTCAATCATCTTTGAAGAAAAAGAGCTTTATGAGAGGAAATATGGTACTTCTTGTGGGGAAGCTTAAAGTTGGGAGTGGGATTATGCTTTACAGTCTCCAAAACACTTTCCTTCATTTAATCTTCACTAGTGGTAGGTTCTCCGAGTATTATTTTCCCCATTACAGATAAAGTAACTGACACTCAGAATAAAACAATTAAGTGACTTACCCATGGTCCAATCTGAATCCAGGTCTCTCCTGAATAAACTAGTGAATGAATGAGAAAGCATTTATTTACACTTACTTTGTGCCAAGCACGGTGCTAAGCCCTGGTGATACAAATACAAAAATGACAGGTCAGAGAGTCCTTACTCTGACAATCTAACAGGGGGAAAACAACAGGTACAGATGGAGGAGTGGTGGTGGTGGGAGAAAGGAGCTTTGGACGGTGAGTCACTGGACATGCCCTTTCCAGAGGGTGAAGGGATAGCCAGCAGCAGGCTGAAGCATGGTCTGGGACCAGCTAAATACAGGGGGCTAGACATGTTTTCACTCAGCTGATCACCAATCAAGCAGTGGACTACAAATCCAGCTATCTTTCCATCATATCATATTAGATATACTTACAAAGATAAATAAATACAGGATGGTTTGAGGAAGGAGAAAGCGCTATGGAAAAGCTGAGTTAAGCCTTGAAGGAAGCTAACATTCCTTAGTGGTGGAGGTGAGGATGGTGTGTATTGCAGGCCTTCAGGGCAGGCTATGTATGCAAAGGCATGAAGGCAAGAGATGAAAGCTCAAAGAACAAAAAGGAGACCAGTTTGGCTTAGTGGCTTCCCCACTAAGATTGGGAAAGAGAGTGATGAAGGAGAGGTGAGAGGAGAAGAGTGGTACTCAGAAGATAACGACAAAGCCAGGGATGTGGAGAGACCTTGAGAGCGGGCTAGGCCAGGGCTTATTAAACTTTATCCACTCACAACCCTTCAGCACCACAGTCTAAAATACACTGTATAGTCTCGCCACCCTTCTTTCCATGTCTTCTACAACAAACCTAGATAGAAGACAAGCATTTAAAAAGCATAAACTAAAGTTTTTGCAGCCTAACTGGCATTTCTTTTAGCAGAGGCAGCTCTGGGAAAGCTGGGTCCACAACAGGCTGGGCCAATACTTCCTGTGGAGGGTCTCTGAGATCATTATTTTGGCTCTGCTAAGTCAAGGGAAGTCAATTATTAACAAGTGTGACTGGTGCCTAGATAACCTAGATTGTGCTAGTTTACACAGAAAATCAAATGAATAATTCATTATTATCTTCCCAAATAAAGAGTATCAAACCAATTTAAGTGGTTTGAGCTAAGTTAGTACAAACTATTTAAATTAATAGTAGAGTAATTTCTCTTATATGAATCTAGCCCAACCCCCACACTTAAATGAAAGTCAGAAAGATACTTTTTCAAATGACTCAAAACTCTCTAGCCTTACAAATGGGTAGAGATAAAAACAAATAAACTTGCAATCTCAGGCTGTTTCCCAATATTTCCCTCAAAGACCTCAGATCTTTGTTGAAATAACTCTTTCCATTACTAAATGGCTTTGATTTATCTATTTACCTAAACTCTTTTGCTACTTCAATAAATTCAATTTAACTCAATTTATTAAGCATCTACTATGTGACTTCCAGCTGAAGGACTAAAGGAAAGGAGAGGAAGAAGTCTATCTGACATTTACATGACCTTTTCCTTTCTTAGCTCATTTGATCCTCATAGTAACCCTGCAAAGCAGATACTATAATTATCTACTAGCATCTCTCTATACTATTATTAGGTTTTATTATCCCCATTTCCCCAATAAGGAAACTGAGGCTCTGAGAAGCAAAGACTTGCCCTTGGCTACAAACTAGTAGGTGCCAGAGGCATGAGACAAAGCCCTGCCTTTCAGGGAGCCAAGTCTCACAGTATTTCTATACTCTACCAAGAGGCCTTCATCTGGGGTTCAAATCCTAAATTTTACATCTGGGTCATTCAGAGTCATCTTGTCCTTTCTTTATCTCTCTGGCATTTAGCATAGCTCTTAATCAATTCTGACTGACCAACTGACTACATGTACCTGAAACTGTGTAAGGTGCTGGTGTTACAAGAAGGCAAGAGTAAAATAATCTCCTACTTTAATGGAGGAGACAAGTATATACAAAATTCACATACTATAAATAGAAAATTAGTCAATATGAATATAACACAGTAGTCAAATACAAGGTAGTTTGGTAAAGAAGGAACTAACAATTGGGGAAACAGGGAGACCGCACAAGAAAGGCAACTTAAAGGAAAAGAGGGACTTTCTGAAGGAGAGGGAAAGGAGTGCATTCCAGGCACGTGATGAAGCCAGGACAAAGGCATGGAGGGGGGAGATGGCACATCACCTGTGAGGAAGAGTCAAGGCTGGTTTGTCTGGATCACAAAGTAAGCCAATGAGGCTAGCAAGGTGGGCTGGGGCCAGACTGCTTAAGGTTTGAAAAGCTAAACAAAAGAATTTACCTTTTATATGGCAATAAGGAGCCACAGAGTAGAGAGAGGGCTGCCAAGGTCAGAGACCAATCAGGAGACTGTGGCAAGAATCCAGGGAAGAGGGGATGAGGTCCTGAACTAACCAAGATGGCAGCTGTGTGAGTGGAGGGGACATATCACAGATGAAAGACAACAGGAAGCAGAAACCTCAACATCTGCCTGGTGACTGCAGACCGGGGCTGAGGGAAAGTGAAGAGGCCAGAACAGGGACTGCGGATGCTGGGGACCCCAGAGGTTGGAAGCAGGGTGGTGTCTTCAGTAGAAATAGAGGCATGTGGAAGAAAAGAGGGCTTGGGGGTAAGATACTGAATTCTGTTTTGGACTTGTTGAGTTTAAAATGTCAAGGGCCTTCCAAAAGGAAATGTCCAATAGATAACTGGTGATTCAGAACTGAATGCTCAGGGGAGATAAGGAGCCTAGATATATAGAATATCTAAGAAGAAAGGAAGGAAGGAGGAAATAAGCATTTATTGAGTGGCTACTGTGTGCCAGGCACTGTGCTCAACACTACGAATATTATCTCATTTGATCTTCATAATGATTCTGGGAAGTAGGAGCTATTATTATCCTTTCAGAGATGAGGAAACCGAGGCAAACAGTAGTTAGGTGCCTTGTCCAAGATCACAGATCCAGTAAGTGTCTGAGGGCAGATCTGCTCTCAGGTCTTCCTGACTCCAGGCCCAGCACTCTATCCACTGAGCATTCAAAAGCCTCTAGGTATCTGCACAGAGATAATGTACATAAAGTGTTAGAAGAACTTAAAAATGTTATTTTATTATTATTACTATTCTCTATCTTGAAGCTATCCTAACTTAGGTAGCCATTGAAAGGTTAGCAACATTTAGCCCTGGAAAAATAAATGAGAGAAAAATGATGGAGTTTACAGGATCATAAGATTTTAGAGTAGAAGATCACCCAGTCCAACTGCCTCATGTTACAGATAACTGAGGCCCTGAGCAGGTAAGTGACTTGCCCAAAGTCATATAAGTAATAAAAAAACAGCAAGCATTGAGATTGGACTGAATTCATTCTGATACCAGAGAATGTTCTAGAAATATTTTCTTTACTTAATCCTAAGACTTTTTCTTATTTAATATTCTTCTAAAAATGAATTGTAAGAAAAATAATTAGTAGATAATATTGGTAATTGGGTTTTTTCCTTAATAGAGGTTTCTGTAATCTGAAGGCATACAATTAAAATGCTCTATTATGGCCTTGAGTTAAAAAGTCCAAACCAAACTACCTGTAAGCAAAGATCAGTTAACATCACCACTGAAAACAACAGCCCTATAAATCATCCACAGGAAAGAGCAATCCTAATATCCTAATTTATAGGACACTCCAAAGTGAATATATTTATTTCTTTTAACTCTCAAGTACCCCACTTTCTGGTTATGTCCAAATGACAAGTGATTTTGACCCATGAGCAAGTTTGGAAAAATTCTCCTTTTTACTTGGTTTCTTTTATTTGGTTCTATTTTTCACTTTCTAGGAGTGGAACGACTTATCCAGAACACAAACTAATTGTGAGTGAACAGGCCACATCTCTTGGTAATGATTTCTTCCCACCATTTGCTTCTTCCACAGATCTTTCAGTGAAGGGGTTCCTCTATCACAGTTTCACCAGAGCAAAGCTTTTCTCTCCTTGAGAGAACTTGGGGGAAAGGAAGGAAGAAAGGAAGAAAAGAAGACTCAAACCTGATCTGGCTACTGAGCAGTAAGCAAGCCTAACTGCACCCTAAAAGCAGAACATCTCCCAGAAAGATTCACTTCCTTAGAGAAGGTTAGTATATGGTGAGTGTGGATTTTATACTAGAGGAAGAGGAAGTGAAAGTAGACCAGCCTCCCATGAATCTGTCTTTAACTCTCGAAGTCAAACCAGCAAAGTCAGTGGCTAAGCTTTACCACCCAATTCCATTCTCACCTCAGTCTTGCACATTGCTACAGGCTCATTTTCCTTAAGCATGGATGTCCCCTGATCAAAAACTTTCACTAGCTCCCTACTGCCTACTAAGGTGGCTTAAGCTTTCAAGATCCTATATAAGAACATGATCCCGTTCCCACCTGGACAGTTGTAATTCTCACTATGCATACCATCCTTACCATCTAGAATCAGACAAGTAGTCCATGCTCACTGCTGTCTCCAGGCTTTGACTCATGTTATTTCTCCTTGCCAGAAAGGCTCTACCCTAGGCTCTCCTTCTCCAAATACTGCCCATCCTTCAAGTTCAACTCAGATTCTACCTTTTCAGTGAAACCTTCTGACTATTCCAGTGCTCATTAATTTCCTTCCCAGAATTCTTATAGTATATACGGTAGGATGACACATTTTAGCATTATGTTATGTGATTATATCATATTATGTATCATTTCATATCATATACTGTATCACATCACAACATAGATTTATATATTATATTATCCATGCTAATCACGTATCTCTCTTCCCCTGAAATAAATTACAAGCTCTTTGGGGAAAGGAACCTCAACTTAGAAGTAACAAAAAATTCAATTTTGTATAATATCTAAAAATCAATTTTCTTAAAAACAATCCCTTCGGGCAGGTAAGTGCAAACGTCACCCTTATTTTGAAGATGAGGAAACTGGCTGAAGTAAAAGTCACGTACAATCTCCTGAGCAGCCTTTACAACTCACTTAGCCCCATTTATCAAGCATAGCCCAGATGGATCTCGGAAGGAAAGTCATATTTACTCCATGGGATCAAAATGAACATTTTTACATTTGGACAAATGAACTAGTCCACAAAACCCGAGCAAGGCAGGTCTCCTATGACTCTGACCTCAGCCAAAGCACAGGTGGAGACTGGGATGAGGAGACTTGGAAGTCAAGTCTTCTAAACAACACATCAGGCATTTGTTCATCTGCAAACTTATGAGAAATGCCAAGAATGTTGCACCAAAGTGGGGAAAACATGTAATTTGGGAAGTGGTGGAGCCAACTGCAACCCCAGTCTGATGAAAACTGCTTTTTCTCTCTGAAAGGGAATCAGCTAGATTAATTAATGTCTCTCTAATGCTCCAAGATCCCTCAAATGTTAGAAGTTGCAAATACACACCAGGTATCATTTTTCAATATTTTTTTTCTTCCAGGGAATAGTGTGTGACTGAGAATGCCTTCAAGTTAAAACAGCTTTCATATGTTAAGATAGTCTTACTCCAGCAAAGTGAGGCCCTTTTGAAAAAAAAGGATAATCATTAAGGCATTCAGAGCATGTTTGGGAAACCAAAGAAAATCCCATCTCCTAAGCTCTGAAAAAGACCAAACTATATTCTATAGAATAAAAAGTATGAATCAGAAATAGTGACCGGGCAACAACCTTTGGATTACCCAAGAAAATGAAAGCAAAAACAACCCTAAGACACAAAATACATAGGATTCTCCTAATGAACCTTCCCCTCTATCATCATTTAGTGGCTATTTGGCTAATTTTAACATTAGCTTAAAGATCATCAGAAGGCAAATAGCTGCTTGAGAGTGTCCTTGTATCACTTCTTCTGACCACAATATATACGAATGCTAGCCCTATGTGAATTCTCCATAAAATAGTCTTTTTGGCAAGCGTAGGTTTTGCATTCAGAGCTGTGCTTTCAGTAGCAGAGTTTGAATGCCTGGCAGTTGAATTCGAGAAAGGACCTCAGTGTCTGGTATCTTATCCAGTCAGGTAATTTTGAGTATCTTCCCAAGACAATACAAATGGAGCTTAAGGAAAAATAGCTTGGACTGCAAACTGCATCTCTACACAGATGATTTTGAAATCTCTGTATTCAACCCTAACCTCTCTCCTGACCTCTAGTCTAGCAGCACCAACTGCTTATCGGATATCTCCAACACGACATCTGGCAGACTTATCAAACTTACCTGGTCCAAAAGAGAACTCCTTATCTTTTCCCCCAACCCCTCCCTTTCCCAACTTCCCCATTTACATTTCAGAGCTAGTCCCAGCACCCCAGGGTCATTCTCCACCCCAAAGGTACTCCTACCACAGATCTAAGCTGACACCAAGTCCTCCCATATCTCCTTTGTCTCCTCTCCATTCACCTAGCTGCCTCCCTGCCTGCAGGCTCTCATCACCACACAGCTGGATGACTTACTTACTGCCCTAGCTTTTGGGTTGGCCTCTCTGCCTCAGGTCTCTCCCTACTTTGGTCTATCCTCCACTCAGCTGCCAAAGTGGTCTCCTAAAGTGCAAATATGAACATTTCACCCCTCCCCCCTTCAGTAATTCCACTGGCTCCCTATTACTTCCAGTATCACATAGGAAATCTTGTTTGACTTTTAAAGCAACATGACCCCTTCCTCCCTTTCCAGTCTCTACGCTTTGCAACTCCTCCGTGGACTCGGAGTTGGAGGCGCACATCTAGGGTTAGGGTCCAGTGACACTGGCCTCCTTGCTGTCCATCTCCCTACTGGCTGCATTTTCTCTGGTATCCCCCATACCTGGAATGCTCTCCTTTCTCACTTCAAGATTCAACGAATATCAGATCTTTCTGCAAGAGGCCTTTTCCCGGGTCCTTCTTCTACCTCCCACTCTGCCTGTGCCTTGTCTCTGAGATTCTTTTATTTACATTGTATATTTCTTACATGTTTATTGATGTTTGTATGTAATCTTCCCCATTAGAATGTCAGTCACTCAGTATTTATTGAGCACCTACTATGTGTGAGGCACAGAATTTGAACCCCTTAAGCCTTTATTTTTGACCCTTTCTTTATCCCCCAGAGCTCAGTACAGTGCCTGGCATATAGTAAGTGCTTAATAAATTGTTATTGTTGTTACTGTTGTTGTTGATGGAATGCCTGGCAAGTATTTCCTTCCTCCAATAAGGGAGGCAAAAGATGGAATATTCTGTGTGTGTTCAAATAATTAATCACAGATTTGAGACTTTCTGGTGTAAACTAGTGACCAAAATTAATACATCCTTTATCAATATGACTTTCATTTTAATCCTTGAGAAGTGTGGCTCCAGAATACTCAAGGATATGTCAAATTAAACTTTGAAGATATTCCAATTTTGACTCAGAACCAAGTCCTTCCACTTGTATTTTGCCATAATCTTTGACAATGAAGAGACATAGCAGTGTTGTCCCAAGGGAGACTGAATGGCTGCTTCCCAAACCAGATTATGTTTTGGATAGAGGGGCTTAGTGAGTTTTCTAGTTTCCAAGATGTAAACCTCTATTTCATGTGTGGGATAGATTACCATTTCCCCTCTAAGAGAAAACCATTCAACCAGGAACTCGATTATCAGATTTGCCAGGCCTGCCCAGAGAAGGAGCATTGACCAAAGACAGGCAGACGCAATGAGACAAAGTCCTCAAACAAATGGCCTTTGGAGCATAGAGAAATGCTTTACATTGAATCATAGTCACTCAGGCCTCTAATCTTCAGATCATATGTGAAGGTCCAAGGATATTGTAGTTTCAGAGATGTGGAGAAACAACTATATCTTCCAGGTAGCAGGTCCTGATGTAAGAAGCTAAGAAATCCATCTATAAGTACTTATTGGGGCAGCTAGGTGGCGCAGTGAGAAGAGCACCAGCCCTGGAGTCAGGAGGACCTGAGTTCAAATGCAGCCTCAGACACTTGATACATGTACTAGCTGTGTGACCTTGGGCAAGTCATTTAACCCCAAATGTCCTGCCCACCCCCCCCAAAATAAGTAGTTATTAAGTATCTACTATGTTCCAGCTACTGCACTAAGCTGTGGAGATTCAAAGACAAAAATAAAATAAGCCTTACCCTCAAGGAGCATATAATCTGTCACAAGAGATAAGTACACTTTTAAGTACATATTGTATAGAATACATACAAAATGAATATAAGGCACTTAAAGGAGGGAAGGCACTAGCACCAGGGGGTGGAGTAAGGGTGAGGAAAGCTTTCATATAGAATTTGGCACTTGAGATGAATCCTGAAGTATGGAATTCTACAAAGTGAAAGTGAGAAGGGAGTATATTTTAGGGAATGGGGGGGGGGAGGTGGTAAAATTATGAGACTGAAAAAAGAAGGTTGGGTCTAGAATTTTAAATGCCAGAGGCAACAGAAAGCTACCAGAGATTACTGAGCAAAGGAGTGATATGCTCGCATCTGAACTTAAGGAATAAGACTTTGGCAGCGGCACACTGGATGAACTGGAATAGGGAGAGACTTGAGGCAAAGAAATCAATTAGGAAGCGCTGTAGTAATTTAGACTGGAGTTGACAAAGGCCTGAACTAAGGTGGTAGTTGTGTGAATAGTAAGAGAGGACTGGACATGAGAGACAAAGTAGAGTTAGAAAGATAAGATTAGACATGTAGAATGAATTCAAGTAAAGAGTCAAGGATGATTCCAAGGTGGTGAACCTGAGAAACTAGAAGAACTGTGATGCTCTCAACAGTGATAAGAGAAATTTAGAAGAAGGGTGGGTTTTGGGGGAAAATAATGAACTCTTTTTTGGACATGAGTTTAAGATGTCTATGGGACATTCAGTTTTACATATTCAATGAGAAGATGGTAATTTGAGACTGAAGATAAGAGGAAAGACTGGGGCTTGATATATATTGATCTGGGAGTTAGAGTTCCCAAGAGGGGAGGGTGGTGAGCAGCATTAAATGCTGTAGAACGGCCAAGGATAATGATTAAGAAAAGATTATTAGATTTGGCAGATAAGAGATGAGTGGTAACAGACAAGATCAGCATTCTTTCCCAGGAGGAATCAGTATTCTCTTCTTCAGTTCTAATTTTGCATAGAACTAAGACTTCTGTTGGAGGCCCTCATTTCTTATCAAATCTGCCAAGAAACCTGGGCCATGTACAAATGCTGCATTTCAATAGCACTGTTTTCTCTCCCTTATCCTGGTGTATTTGTCTCCTTCCTTTCTTAAGTGCTGCTAAAGAGTTAACCATTTTTTAGATTCCCAAAGACATAAGCAAAAACAATCCAACATTTTTGAGATTCCCAAGGACATGAGCAAAAAAATCCAACACTTTAATTATATTTATGGAGGGAAGCAACTAAGTACTCTATGCCCACAGATGGAAGCATATAACCCAGCTAAGGCAAATGGGAAAACAACACATAGAAATTGATTCTAGCCATTATTAAATGACTTCTTAGTTTGTCCAAGAGAAATAAATAGCTTCCAAAATGATCAATACAAATTCTAATTTAGAAAAGTTGATCTTAGGAAACAGATAAAACAAGCCTGATTAATTATCTGGTCAGTTGGTTTGAATAATAACATGAAAGAAAGGAAGGGGGGATTTTTCAGAAAATGTTCACTGACTAGGAATTGCTAAGGGGTTGAACTGGGGTTTTGGTGGAAAAGGGTTTGAAAGGGCAGGAACCACATTTCTACAGTGAATATTCCCCCTCTGAATCAAATTTGAATCAGACTTAGCAGTAGCCTGAATAAAATAGGGAAAAGGTTTAATTGGACTAAAAGGGCCAAAACAGTTCATTTTCCAAAATTTGGTTTTTTTAACAACAAGTATTCTGTCTGAAAGATTTCTCTAACAATTAAATTTTTTATTAATATTCTGTTTTTACATGACCATCATTTCTGAATTTCCCTTCTGTATCCACTACCAAGTGAGTCATCCATTGTTAAAAAAAAAAAAAGATAAAAAAATGGCAGAAAAAGCAATTTAGACATAAACTGTATCAGACATTACATGCAATATTCTACACCATTACTACAATCATCAACACCACCCATCCTCATCTCAGTAAAGAGAAGAAAGAGATGGATATTCTCAAATCTTCTCCAGGGCCAAGCATGGACACTGTAATTACACATATTAACTTCCCTTTTTGTGTTGTTTTCGTTTACATTGTTTTAATCATGGCATAGATTGTTTCCCTGGTTTTGTGGCTTTTCATTCTGAATCACTTCTTCTGAGTCCCATCATTCTCTGACTCCTTCACATGCATCAGTTTTTACTGTGCTGTACAGTTAAATACAATTTATCTTATCATTGCCTAATCAATGCCTTTTTTAAAAAAAAAAAAATTTCAGTAATTGAGGAGGTCCCTTAGTTTGTTTGCTTTCAGCCATGAATTCTAGAAGCTCCATTTAAGGAGAGAGCTTAGAACATCTCCTCTGACTTCTCCACCATGGCTCTAGAGGCTCATTTTGGGGATTAACCTCTGATCTTTCCACTATGCCCCTTCATTGGATACCTTCTCTGCCAAGTACCTCCCTGGCAGGCTTTTCAGCTTCCTTTTGTATTTTGTTCTCTTCCATTAGATTATAAGCTTTTTGAAGGCAGGGGTTGTCTTTTGCATTTGTATTCCCAGCACTTAGCACACTGACCAGCACATAGCAGGTGTTTGATAAATGTTTATCTATTGGTTGACTTTGGATTTGAGAAAAGTTTTTCTAATTTACCTTTTCATTCAGTTTTGGGAAATTGCACAGGCCATTTAGGCTAAGGCATTGAATTTTAAATTCATTTGGGCTTCCTGAAACAGAAGACAACTTTGAACTTTTATTGAACAAAGAACCTACGTGTATTTATAACCACTTTCAAACCGAATTTTTTGTCCCACTGCAGATTTCACCACTCTACACACATGCTCGTGCTGGAGGATTAAACCAAGTCAAGGTGTGGCGCAGTTGTATGGTCTGTCTCTGCAGATGATGCTGTTTTTACTTGCCACTAGCAAATCTGGTTGGAAAATGAAAAAATTCAATTCAGCTACACATTTTCCATATTCGAATAAATCCAGAGAGGCTTAAGTATGCAACTAGGCCAGAAAGGTTTAAAGCAGGTCCTTAACGTTTGGGATAGTCAGAACAAACTCCTGGTGCACAGAAGAGTGCTTATGTGAAATGGTGCAAACTAAGAACAAAGTTGCATATTCCCAAGTAATAAAGGAAATGAGTGTGACAAAGGTCTTTTTTCTCCTAAATCTCCTTGAGACTACAACTAGATTTGGCTTCACTGCTGCAAATATTTTGCTACAAAATTGTCTAAGAATGAAGACTACTTTTCAGTGTTTCCCTCCTTTTTACTTTAAAGACCCAGGCTCAGCTAGTTTTTCTTATCAAAGCACCTTCTATCAGGAAATCCGAATCGAGTACTAAAAGTACAGAGGGATTGTTACTTTGATTTTGAATTATACAGAAAAATATGCCTGGACATTTAAAAACCCGTCACATCCCAAAGTCTCCCAATTTGGGGGTAACTGCTCCATGTGATTATGTACAAAATGTCTCAACAGTGGCCAAGCACACAAGCCTCCTTTGAAAACAGACTGTGTTGAACAAAAAGGAAGGGAAGACAGTTAACATTGCTTTCATTTGTTATCACAGCAAAAGTAATGTTAGAGAGCAACAGGATCTTTTGCACAGTCGAAGGAATGAAGGAAATGGGTTGCTAGCTTTTGATAAGAATTTCCTGGGATTGTTAACATGTACCACTAACATGAGGGTAGTCTAAATGTAGCTTTGCACATAAAGAGTCTCATGGGACCTGGATGATACAATAAACATTCAGGTTTCCTGTGCAAATACACTAATGCCCCACCTCCTTTTTAAAAGAGAACAGTATATATAAGATTTTTAAAATACTTGGTATGGTTAAAATAGTCATTAGACACAAACATCTATGATAGAATGGTTTAGTTGTATAAACCAACCATTTCACTGCCTGTCTTGGGAAAATATTGTATTCACTGTGCCCCAAAACAGAGCTGGTAAAACAAAACCGCAAGCCTGTGTGATTCTTTTTCAGGGATAGGTGTGGATGGCAGGAGAAGCAAGAACTGTGTAATGGAATGAGCACTGAAACTGGAGTCAGGACTTGGGTTCAACTCCTGGGTGACTGACTCAGGACAAGTCACTTGACCTCCAGGGGTCTTGGTTTCTTTTTCTCTAAGATGGGGGTGGGGGGAAAGGGTGGGTGGCTGGACTTCACGTCCCTTCTTGCTCTGACAGTCCGCTCTTAGGTATCTTCCAGCTCTAAGTCTATGAGCCAATGATTCCAGCCATGGTGGCATATTACAGATACGGTTATTTTCTAAACAGAATTCCCCTGGTTCTGGTTCCCCAGAATTCCCCAGATGCTTCAAACCATCACTGCACCCAATAAACGCTTTAAGCAAGAGAATGGAAATCCCAAACACAGTGCTTTGCTTTGTCTACTGCCCAGTTTTGTGAAGTTGTTGAAAGGTGCGAAATTAAAGCTAAGCTGTAGGGGGAGCTTACCACGGAAATGTGGCAAAATTGGCTTAGATGTCATTCATTCCACAGCACTACCAGTACAGTGTGAATTGCTGGAAGTTGGAAATTTGGGAACGGCTTTCCCAACCTCTCCCTTCCCCCAGGCTTCTATTCTCTCCTCTACTTCATAAAGGCCTTTTAATTAGCTCACATCCCATAGTTAACTAAGCCTCATAATGCCTTCTGACACCAGCCTGTTGGCCCGGTAATGGGGTCTCTATGCATGCTTGATTAGCTGGGCATCCCGGGGGAACCCCGCTGCTCTTATCTCCACAGATGCCTGATGAGTTTGGTAGCTTCCCCCAAGGACCTCCTGGGAAGCTTCCCCAGCAGGTGCCCGCTGGCAATAGTTTTGTATTACAGGCCTGAAGGAATGATCCCCGCAGGAGTTTGCCGACTGTTTTCACATACACAGAAGGCAGTCAAAAGTCCACAGCATGAACTTGGAACGACCCCAGTTGCAGAGTCACTGGAGGGTTCATCTGGAGGGCAGGCACGCTTTATTAAACAACTAATACTCTTCCCAGATAACTTTCTGAAAAAGCTAAAGTGTTAACTCTTTCAAATCTTCTCTTGCTCCAAGGAAATGAAGAAGGGATGTCCATTTTTGCAAAATGAGGGAAATGAGAAATTTAAAAGACAAATACCTGCATCAACACAGACACAATCAATCTGCATTCTGAAAGGTTTCCGTGGGCCAGGCCCATGGTCTGTGGCCTTCTAACCCTAAATTTCTGTAAAGCTTTAATTGTTTAAATCAGAGACATCAGAACATAAATCTTTACTATTCTACTATAGATCCTCAAGCCTATGACCTGGGCAGAGCCAGAAAAGGACCAGGGAGTGGCTTCTGAGTGTCCTAAAGAACTCTAGACAACACTTGGCCTCACACAAACACACACATGCACACACACAAGCTCTAACACGTTTCTGTGACATGACAAATTTTATTTACAGGCAGGAAAGAAAAAAAGAGTTAAGCCGTGAATTATTCAACTGTGAACCTCATGACTCTCACCTATCCTGGACTGGGTTTGCTCAGAAAACACTTTGTTCCTAGGTGCCAAAATCAGATCTGTTCCCTTTCGAAGGAAAACTCAGAAAAGGAACAAAGTTCAGCTCAAAATGTTTTTGCAAATGAGTACAGTCATCCATTTCTCTGGCATCTGCTGGACTTGAGAGTAAATCGATCCTTTAAAAAAGTATAGCCTGCATTTTATTTACAGTGTGTACCCTGAAGACAAGATGAGGCCTCTGTCTTCCTGTCTTCTGTTGTGATCAATGTGAGGCATTTTTTTTTAAAAGTCACAAGGAACTCTGGAGAGCTACCACAAGCACTAATGTAAAAAGCAAATACCACTACAAGGACAGAGAGTTTATGCATTCTTAAAGCCTTTTTTTTTTTTAAACAAGCTTACATTTCATTGTGGGGAAGAAGGAAGATACTATCTGTCAGAATCTTTGTAGTTCACCTTACCACCAGTTCTCCTGAAACCTATCCCAGGTATCCTTTTTAATCTTTATTTGTGATCTATTTCCAGATGAACTGAACCTTGTCACAGCTTAATCGGTCAGGTGAAGCACTGCTGAGGGAGTGAAATGTGCCTAAAATGAGGCTAGATCTTCTCCCACTCTCAGGGTTGGAAAATCTCCCCAGTGTAGTCTGGAAAAACTTCCTCAATGCCAGGTTACTAGACCACAGATGCTCCCTTCCTCACCTCTCATGCGGGCCACCAAACAAGGACTCCAGGGAAATGGCCACCTGCCTTATATGGCCACCCTCCAGTATTAATGCTGACTGCCTAAGGCAGCTACCAACACAAGAGTGTATGGGAACAGATGCTGGATTCATTATCTATGGACACAATTAACTCTGGTTTCACAAAACATTCCTGCCAGTCACCTAATAGTAATAAATTGCATTCCTCTTGTGTTACAAGGTTTATAAAATGCTTTTTGCACTATTACCATGAGAGACTGGCAGGACAAGTACTACGCGCTTCATTTTAAGATGAATTTGAGGCTTGGAAAGCCTGCTTTAGTTAGAAACCAGTGTGTAGGAGTGGGTAGTGAACACGTAAGTGGCAGAGGGAGAGGGAGGAAGGAAAGGCGTTGATTAACACTTACTATGTGCGAAACATGGTTGATCAGGGTAGGTGGCGCCATAGTGCACAGAGGGCCCAGGCTCAACTCAGGAAGACTCATCTTCCTGAATCCAAATCTGGCCTCATGACACTTACTTGCTGTGTGACCCTAGGTAAGTCACTTCACCCTGTTTGCCTCAATTTCCTCCTCTGTAAAATAAGCTGGGGAAAGAAATGGCAAACCACTCCATTATCTTTGTCAAGAAAACCACAAAGGGGGCTGTGAAGAGTTGTTCATGACTGAACAAAAACAACAAATATGCCAGACATTATGTTGACGGCGGGGGGTACAAATACAGGCCAGCAAGACAGTCTTTGCCCTCAAGGAGCTTATATTCGAAGGTAACACATGCTGGAGCGTAGAGTCAATGGACAAATGTTTTGTACAGAGATATTAGGGAGTTAGACCCTAATTTAGCTATGTGAATATGGGGGAGCCACAACTGCTCGTCTACAGTATGGGAGTAATCACACTTGCGCTGGTAGTGAGGAAGGTACTTTGCACCTGAAAGCAGCCTCCAATTGGGAGCTCAAGTTGTGCCTGAGATTCCAAGGCACATGGCTCTAGGTACTGGCGCTTGCTCAATGGACACCACAACCTTGAGCTAGACCCTTCTGGTCTGGTGGAGTGAGTTCTAGATCAGAGAACCTGCATCTCTAAGCTGCCAGAAGCCAGCGATGTGACTGACGCAAACTTGGCCTCATTCTGCTCACCCATAAAATAAAAGCTTCAGACTAGGACGACCAGAAAACAGGCACAAAGGAGAAAATGAGCCAGCGTCTACTCAAATATTCGATTTGAGAGGCCTTTTCAGCACATAGGAATATAACAGGAGTTAGAATGGAAGGAGAAAAGTTGTCTCATAGAGCAGATATGCCATAATAATAAAGCCATAATTTATGGTACCACCTTCTATGTTAATAATGCCCTTTATTACAAGGAATCGTGTTTGAGTTTAGCTCTTCAAACAACTATCGTGGCGGCCCACAGCGTATGATTGAGGAACGTTCCTCACAGGGCTCCAAACCTAAGGGATGAGCCTTACCCAGTCCCACGGGACTGTGCTGAACAATGGACAGAGTGCCAGATCCATAGTCAGGAAGGCCTAGGAGCAAATCCAGCCTCAGACATCTGTGTGACCCTGGGAAAGTCACTTCCCCTCAGCTTCTTCATCTGGAAAGTAGAGATGATAAAAGCGCCTCCCTCCCAGGGTGCTTGTGAGGACAAAAATAAGATAATATTTGTGAAGCACTTTGCAAATGCTGCCGTCATCATTATTGTTCTTGTAGTTACTGTCAGAAGCACGATAGAAAAGGCCAGGCAAAGGAAGTGAAAACCCCCAAGAGATGGCAAAGGGCCCCAGGTAATGAAATCAGTCAGGTACAGAGCCGTGGGTGGGCTAGATGGACAGGCTGAAGGTCACGCTATGAGGAGTGGAGCTGACAGAGCTCTGGAAAGAGCAAGCATCTGCCAGCACTGTGGAGAGAGACGAGGGACAGAGGCTCGAGAAACACTCTCACGGCTCTGCCCCATCTTCACCAGGGTGGCAGGTGAGGAACTAGAGGTGGGGGTCCTTCCAGATTTTGCTGGGGCAGAGGAAAGGGAGGGTACTCCTTTGAGGATTCTCTTGGAGTGCTTCCCTATTTTACATTTCTCTGTTAATTAAAATACCTTTGCTCCTGCACCACTATTGTTTGCCTGAGTTTTAATGAGCACAGTAGCAAACTGAGTATCTATCCCTGAAGTGACCTCAGAAGGGTAACAGGATATACAGAAAAGTGTTTGCCCTGAAGTTGAGAGACTTGGGTTTGCATCTGGCTTCCTGTAACTGTTGTGTAGGACTCTGGACAATCTCTTCTCTAAGACTCCGTTTCCACAGTTGTGAAATAGAGATAGTAATGGCACTTGCCTTACAGGATTGTAGTGAGGCTAACGAGAGAAGCACTTCACAAACCTTAGAGCACCATACGAATGTCAGTGATGATTTGTTTTTGTTATTATTATTTGGAGGCTCCCAGCTTCTTTCAAGGATAGGGACTAGAGTCAAAGGGACATATTCTAGAAGATTTTCCCCACCACATAAATCCAAATCTATGAGAACTTAGTGTTGACTGGCATCTGGGTGACAATATTATTAATGAAGTGGAAACATTTCCATTACTCTAGTCAACCTATTAACAAAAATACATTCTTGCAATAAGCCACTCCTCAACCTTATTTTGCTACTCTTCTGAGATTCAAAAACCAACTATAGGTACATGAATCTTCTAGTTTCTTTCCTCACTCAATATAAAAACCTAATTCTTAACTGGATTATAAGTACCAAAGGAATCAAGTCCTATATAAAAGTTGTACTTCTGGCAATGCCTAGTAGAATGCTCTGCATGTAGTCAGTAGCTTAATAAATACTGAATGTTTGAATGAACAGGAATCTCAGAATGCCCCATTTTTCTCAATGGATTCTTATTTCTTCTCTCTGTGCAGTGGCACAGTCTAGTGAAAAAGCAATGTCCTTGAAATGAAGAGATCTGTATTCTAGAGTCCTGGCACCACAGTTAATGCCACCTTATTTCTATGTTCCTGATGCTCCCATCTGCCCTACTGATTTCTGTGGTATGGGACAAGAATAAATTGTATCTTATACATGGAAGTGATTTGAGACTTTGAGGAAAGAAAGGGTGCTGTGGCCTAGTCCAGAATGAAAAGTCTGGAATCTTGGGTCCTTTTTCCAGCTCTGCTCTGAGTCACTTCATAAGTCACTCTTACTCAGTTTCCTGAACTGTCACATAGAAATAATGCCTCCTTTCCCTACCTCAAATAAAGATCACATGAAAATAGGTTTGAGCAAACTTTACAATGGTGAAACTGCTTTAAGAATAGATGGTTCTACTATTATTCTCTTCTGATATTCCTTTCTAATATCCTAATTCCAAGTTATCAGACTTAATTTAAAGTGAAACAATCCTTGAGATCACAAAATCTTCTCTAAACAGTACAAAAGCAATAAAACTAGCAATGAGAGACTGTTTTTAGAAGAATGTTTTGCTTAACCTTCATTTCTGTCCTTCAAGGAAAACACTGAACATTACTGCTTCCAAAGCAACTTACTATTGTATAAATCTAAGAGCTTGCAGGAAATGTTTACTTAAACATTTTCCCCTTGAAAAAGAAACAGACATTTCCCATAAATATTATTTAAGCAAATTTAGGTTAAGAAAAGACAACTCTATCAAGAAATTACTTGTGAGGGGCTGTGCCCTGAGATTAAAAAAAAAATGACAAGGAAATGAAACTTTCTTTTTTAATGGGTTCCCAGAATTTACTACTGCCTCCACTGGACTAAGCAGGGTTCTCATAGGATATACATTGGTTCCCTAATGTATTACATTTTCAATTAATTAAATGAGACTTAGGTGCTATGGGGGATCAAAGGGGATGGGAGGAGGAAGAGAAGGAAAAAAGCAATAAGAACCTGTACTCTAAGGTTCCTTCTGGCTCTAAAATTATATGATTCTATGATCCCTAAAGCTATGAAGCTTATAACCTTACTGGGGAGATAAGACTTAAAAATATGAAATAATACAACAGGATAAAAATATTCAGTATTTACTCATTCAATAAAAGATTTGACTAATTCCTATAAGTTGGCATGAATTAGGAGAAAAGTCTCCTGTATGCAAAGAGATGAAAAATCCAATAAAGGAGAAAAATTAAGTAAACAAATAAGTATAAAACAAGGAAATGTGAGGTAAGTCCCACAAAGGAAGTACAAAGTGCTCTAGAAGTCTGGAGGTGGGAGAGACTGCTTAGGTGGGGGCTTCCTATAAGAGGTAACATGGAAAAAATGTAGGATTTCAACAAGTGGAGACTTGGTGGGGGAAAGAGAGCAGGGGAAAAAAAAAGGTAAGTTAATAAAGGAGCAGAAACAGAGGAGCAAAAGGTGTGCTCAGGAAATATCAGCAATACTATACTAGTTGATGCACAGGGAAAATCAAAGAAATGTGGCCCCTGACCTCTAGGAACTTAAAAACGAAGATAGCCAACACTAAAGTGAACAAAGAGCAAGGAACTGTCTGAATAAAAACAGATTCAAAATGTGAGAGTTAAAAGGGTCAGATTTTGTCTACCCTCTCTCCACAATATCTCTTCTACCTATTATCTCCTTCCCACTCATTTGGCCTTGGCCCCCATTCAGGTCCTCCTTACTTGTAACAGTCTCTTAACTGGTCTTCCTCCTTCCCTCTCTCCCCTTTCTAATCTAGCCTCTACACAGCTGTTGGAATCATCTTCCTCTAGCACAAGCTGTGCATGTGCCTTAGGCAGACACCATTCAAAAACCTTCCATGGTTCCCCTCTGCCTCTAAACCAATCCATAAGCATGCTTTTATTAAGCAACTATTGTGTGCCAGACACTGCTCTCACAGATGGCTCTGGAAGAGAAAGTGAGGCTGGTGACCTTGCACAGTCTTCCCTCACTCAAATCAAAATCAACTGCAAGTCATGTCATCATTTCCCTGATGGCATAGTCCTCTTCCAGAACAAAGGATAAACACAACCTCTGAGTAGCCTCAGCCTCTGCTTCCTCTCCATGCTCCATTTTGATGGCTGAAGGCTGCCTCCTTAACTTCAGTTTTACTGGCTAGATTTCCTTCTTAAAAACTAAGCCTTAAATCCAATTCATTCTGGAGCTCATAGATTGGACAATAGGTGTCCACCCTCTTAGCACAGAGTGAATGTAAATACTAAATAGTAACTGTTTCTCTTTTGGCCAGGAACCCTGAGGGTCTTCCCCTCCCAGTTTGATTTTTTTGGGGGGGGGGGGCAGTTTCGGTTAAAGGGGTCATCCCTTGATCAACTTCTTAAAGAGGCCAATGAATGAGTGTTACTTCACTCAAAGTGAGAACCTGAAAAGACTTTAGCCTGAAAGGGCCATGGTCTCACAGTGCATCCTGGGCCACCTCCAATTGTCCTGGTGAATATCAGGCCACTGGACCCAGATGGCTCTGGAGGAGCAAATGAGGCTGGTAACCTTAAGGAGCCCTCCCTCACTCAAATCCAAGTCAACTGCAAGTCATGTCATCATTTCTCTGATGTCATGGTCCTCTTTGAGAAGGAAGGACAAACACAGCTCTCAAGGAGTTTACTCTCTCTCTCTTTTTTCTCTCTTCACTAAGCAGCTGGGAGAGGGAAGAGGATCAGGAGAAAAGGCCTCAGGTAGCAGATGGCACACAGCTAAGCTGAGATCTTCTAAGATGAGGAGGGAAGAGAAGGCATTCCAAGAATGTAGGACAAGCCTATGCAAAGGAACAGACATGGAAGATGGGGCATCATGTGTGAGGAAAAGCAAGAAGGCCAGTCTGGCTATGATGAAGGGTAGATGAAGGAGACTCGTGTAATAAGTCCAGGAAGGAGGCCATCCAGTGCACTGGTATCAAACTCAAAGAGAATTGGGGACCACTAAACCATACACAAAGATCCTTACAGGCTACAAAACCGGCTTAGTTTTAAAAATGTAATATTATCAGTGTCTTATTGCTTTTTATTTATTTTGTTAACTATTTCCCAATTACATTTTAATCTGGTTTGGGCTGCACTTGGGTGTGTCCAGGGCTGCCTGCTTGACACCTCTGATCTACAGTAATCCCCTCAGTTTACAGACAAGGAAAAGGAGGCCTGAGAGGCTGACATGACTTGCCCATGATAAAAGAACTAGGAAGGGTCCAAGGTGGAGGCTGAAGCCAGGCCTTGTGACTCCATGACTCAGAGTCTATCCATTATACAAAGCTCCCTTATGTATTATGCCCTACTCATTATGCAAAGCTGCAAATACACTCTTCAGATTTCAAGCCTTCCACAGACTGATTCCAACTTAGCTTTTTCTAGCCAAACTGGACTGGCACTGGCATTCCATCTTCCCTGCCCTTCACTCACTCAAACAGACCTCCATCTTGCTTGCTCATCTCTACCTTTCAAAAGGGGCAGGATGGGTATTCTCAGGAGGCCGGGTTCAGGAGCCATCTCTCCCATGAAACATTCTCCAGCCTCCCCACTTATCCATACTCTTTCCCTGATCAAGAACAAACCCTGGCTCTGACCTTCACCAGCTGTGTCACATCACTTCCCTTCTGAGCCTCTATCTCCTCATCTGTAAAATGAAAAGATGGCACCTGATGGCCTATCCAGCTCTATGTCCTACAAGGTCACCTGACACATACTTAGATACACACACGTTATAATCAATCTCCAGCTTAATGTGAGCTCTCTGAGGGACAGGCCTGTCCTGTTCTTCGTGCCTCAATACAGTGCTTTGTACATGAGCCGCTGCCATTTGGCTCTCAAGTCAAAGAAATAAATGAATCACCCAAAGTCACAAAAGCAGAATACTATAGAGAATTTAAGAGATTTAAGTACAGGTCTTATGGGTCCAAATCCAAGGTTCTTTTCACTATACCAGCAGTTCTCAAAGTATGGCCTGGGAACCTCTGAAGGTCCCCAAAGAACCTTTCAGGGATTTTGTGAGGTCAAAATTATTTTCATAGTAATACTAATTTGTTTTCATTTCTACTACAATAAATGTCAGTAGATATAACCCATACAAACAGAAGCTCTTTCGGGAGAGGGTGGTCCTCAACAATTTTTTAAGAATGTTAGGGCTTATTATTATATAAATGTTATTTTCAGCAGTATATTTTGGAAGAAAGAAAAAAAGCGTTAAAAGAAAATGCCTGGCCTTTTGTAACTGAACAGTGAGACTATCCCTCTTGGTGGCATTCACTGAGCCTACTAACCCAGAACCAGACCCAGTGCTCTGGTGACTCTGCCTGGATGCTGAATCCCTCCAGAGATGCAACACTTTTTGACAGACACAGCTTCCTTTTCCCCTGTCACTGGAAGAAATGACAAAATGGGCCAAGAGAATAAAATTAAACAAAAATTTCCCAATCAAACAATAACTAAAGTCTTCCATCTGTATTGCCCATATTAGTCTTTTACTGAAGCAGAATGGTATTACCAAGAAACTATTCACCTAGAAGATCCCAGAAAACAAAGCAAACACAAAAAAGTTTTTCACAAATCTTGAGAACCAATCTCATAGGCTAACTACATGAGGAGTCAGATTAGGAAAAGAGGAAAGAATTAGCTTCAGGGTTAGGGATGTTTAAAATATATATAAGGATTTATTTTCAGGCATCAATTGCTAAAAGTGCAGCACATTTTGCCCTGATTTTATGCTAATATGTTCAAATATATCTATATATCTCCCAGCTGTGCTCTGTGCTGAAAACCAAATATTATCATTTTTAATGACATCTTGATTGCTTAGAGATGCTTAAAGTAGCAAAGTTCAAGAAAGAGCTTAAAGAAATTGCAATTTAACATATACATTTTAGAGGAAGATGGCTATTAGGGATGTGTTCTGAATAATCACTTGTCAACCTGGGCCCCAGTAAAACGGCCTACAGCTTTCATGTAATCCCCTGGCAGGGCAGTAGGGATATCCTAGATGCCATAAGTCTAATCAATTGGGATTTGAACAGATTCCTCCACAGTGCACCCCAAAATATGCAAAGTCCTATCAGTTTAGAATCTGTTTAGTCATACCTTGGTATCTTCACCAATTCAGAAAAAGGAAGCTACTCAACCTCTAATCTTTTCTCTTATTTTTAACCCCTTTACACCAGATTCTGGATTCCCAAGCACAAATTAATCTGGGAGAGCTAGAAATTTCAGCTGGAAACTACAAGTAAGCTAAGAAGACGAGATTCCTTACAGCTGCTCTTAAATCTTCTCTGGCAAAGGCTTCGCTTTGGAGGAAGACTCTATGTACAACTTAGTTCCTAATTTTAAGTATGACATGAAAGTCAACTTCAGAAATTGAGAAAATGTACCTTCCTTTCTTCTTTGTAGGGATGGGAACTATGGGCTTAGAACATGGTATATGCCATCGCATTTGGCAGATGTGTTGGTTAGTTGTGCTGAATTGCTTTTTTTTTCTTTTTATTCTTTGATACAAGAAATGACTCACTGAGTAGGGAAGATAGATTTAGAAATGTAGGTGATGAAAAAACAAAAGCTATCAATAAAAGTATAGCTTTTTTAATAGGAAAAGAAAAAAAATAACTGCTATCACCCTACTCCAATGTATGACTATAGCACAGAGGTGACCTGGGCTTCCCAAAGGTCATGGCAGAGGAAAGCAAGCTCAGGCAGGCCCTACCTTCCAAGTGGGAAAGATCTTGGATATGGATCATGTGACAAGTTCTGAAAGCCTGGCAGCTTCACACGTCAGAGAGGCTCAGCAGGGAAGATGGGAGAAAGCACGTGACTGACACAGTGAATGTACTGGCCTCTTACATCTGCTAGATCACGTTTAAAGCATGGGCTGGGGGGAGGGGGGTGGCGCAGGGGGGGGGGGGGGCTTAACTAGCCTAATTTCTTCCCATCACAAAACCAGCAGTCTACTTACAATTATTGAGGATCTGACAATTCTGGAAGGAATAATGTCGTTCAAGAACATTATCTATTTATTGATTATATTTATCTAGGTTAGAAAATAGCCCCTGAACAGCAAAAAAGATTTCCTATTTTTTTATTTGACATTTAATTAAATATATTGGTCCAACCTGTGCATGAAAGGTGACAGACTGAAGTCCTTGTCAGAACTTGAAGTGAGATGCTGAAGTGTGATTTCGGAATTGAGGGCTCTGAGTGCTAAAAGAAATACCATTAAGACAGGAAAATAGCTTTTGATGTTTTTTCAGTCCTCCTGCTTAAAGAGGAAAGAGTGTTTTCTTACAACAACTATCAGTTGGGGGTGAATAAAATAAAAAGCAGA
Organism: Phalanger gymnotis; assembly: GCA_028646595.1. Classification (NCBI taxonomy): domain Eukaryota; kingdom Metazoa; phylum Chordata; class Mammalia; order Diprotodontia; family Phalangeridae; genus Phalanger; species Phalanger gymnotis. The sequence continues at coordinate 782,885,488 of CM053622.1, forward strand.
AAGGAGAAGAGAACTTCAGTGTTTCTCATAGTAAAGTAATTTACCCTAGAGTGCAATATTTTTTTTTTTTTAAGAGAATGTTGGGGAGTGGAAAGGAAGGAGTCTAGAAGCTGGAGAAGGTAAAGGCAAAATCTCCAGATATTTGTTGTTCTCTAGAAATAACTTTATTTCCAGATATAATCATGCTACCATATACTATAACAGGCTCTAGAGACAGAAGGAGATTTAAAGATTATCTAATTCAACTTTTACAGAGCAAGGCTTGGAGCAGGTGGGGAGAATACATGACTTGCCCAAAGTCACACAGGTGGTCCACAGCAGAGCTAGGATCCGAACATGAGTTCTCTGACTACAAATTCAGTGGTTCTTTGATTTCACTGTGATGCATCTCTATAAAGTCAGCTTTCTGCTCTAAGGAATTCTCCTTAAAGACTGGGCACCTAGCATCATGGGAATTATTTCCACCCATTAAGAGAGACAAAAGCTTAAGTTTCAAATTGTAGCTGTGACTTCTTGTTGTAATTTTTGCTTTTTTTTCCCTCTTGCTATCTGACTTTATTCTATTTTCTGGCTTCTTAAGCTTCTTCAATTAGCTAGCCCCATTCATGTGACTACTTGTGAGCAGCTAAACTAAAAGGAGGCTGTTGAACTTTCACTGACAGATGCTACCTCATCACCATTCCCACAAATAATTGTATCTGCCAAGGCCTTTGGTGAGATGCCCACCACTGAACACTTGTTTCTAAGCAAAGCATCTTAGCAAAAGGACGACTCTTGCTTTAGGACTTGGGTTCTCAGGTCTAAGAGGAAAGCAGAACAAGAGAATAGTCTAAAGCCAAGAATTCAACTCATTTCTCTACATATGGCAACCGAAGAAGCCTCCATGTGGACAGAGTGGAATTCCCTCAGGTACCTATATTTAGGATCAAAGCACTTTTTAAAATACAAAACCTAGAGTCTCTAAGGAATATAAACTACAAAACTATCTGAAGTGAACTTTATTTAACCTACAGCCTGGTGCCAACTCAAATATGCTGCAACCTCTGCATTTGAAAGACGGCATTTACCTAGACTAACTTGCAGATACATGGAAAAGCTATTATGGGGATAATCAGCCAAACTATAAAATGGAGCAGTCATAAAATGACAAAAACAGACACAACTCATAAATTGCCTTTCTCCCCTTCAGAATTCATACAAGCACTCCCTTTGTGTGTTCTTTCAAACAAAGATAAAACTTTTGCCTTAAATAAACAGGCTGCATTGATGTCTATTTAAGCCATATAAATATATTGTCTTTAAAACAAATGTGATCTTAAACAAAGGGCAGATGGTCCAAACAAACAAGGTAATGTGAAGAGAATTAGAACCTTAGCCAGTTCCAGCCAACAGAGCCTTGGCTACTGATCACTAGGCAGAGAGTACAGAGGATCCATTGGGTTTGGACTGGACTGTCAGCTTGGCCCTGCTCTGGTGTCCTGGGTATGCACAGCTAGGGGAAAGTTCTTTGGGGTGTGCAGGGACACATCAGCGCATCACCTCTCTGCACAGGGACTGATGGAATCAGGAAGAAAAATAGTCTCATGAACTGGCTGTATTTTCTACTGAACTGTCTGGCCAATCTAGATTCCACCCTCTCTAGACTAACAAATTTGAACATGGCTCCTATTTCACTCCAGGCTATTTTTCTGAAAGCTACCGAAGTACATTCTAAAGCCAGGTGGTGATTGTTTAAAAAAAAACCACGGGCATCAGCAGAACTCCTCAAGTCTATGCTGAAAAGCATGTGACCCAGTGGCACCAGAAGCAGCAGTAGGCTTAGAGGCAGAGTGGCTGGTGCAGAGAGCAGGAAGAACTTGAGAGTCACAAGACCTGAGTCCTGCTCTGCCACACACAAACTGGGTGTGACCTCGGATAAGTCACTCCATCTCTTGGGCTTAAGTTCGCCTGCCTGTAGAAGGACATCACTTTCGATTCCTTTCAGCTCTAACAATCTGACTCCGAAGATTTAGGCTCAAGTCTGTACTTTGTGCCTTTGGACAATTCACTCATCTTGGTTATTTCATCTGAAAAATGGGGGGGAAATGCCTGCTCTACCCATTTCAAAGGCCTGGAGTGAGGATCAAGTGAAATAATGAATGTGAATGGGCTTTGAAAAGGTATAAAGTGCTTCCTGTAGAAGAGATGAGCAGAACATCAAGGAGGAGGCACACGGTACAAGGGAGGAGCACTGACTTGAGTCAGAGGACTCGGGTTTGAATCCTGCCTGTGGCCCTACTGATGTGATTTGGGATAAGTCATTTAACTCATATTGAGGCTCAGCCTCTTTTAATAAAGAGGGGTTTGAACAAGACAGCCTCTGAAGGTCTTTTCCAGCTCTGAGGAGGAAGAGATTTTTTCCATTATTCCTGGAGCTGAAATATCAGCCCTTCCATGGATCCTGTTCAGGCTGATAAAAGAACTGAGAGCCTGATCTGATGTCGCCTGCATGGAGCTAGGACTCCACCTGGTAGGGAAGGGGACTGCCTCAGGTGTGTGTCGGATAGCAGACCCAGGAATATGTGAAGTAGCCGTCCCGAGGTAACCAGGAGATGACTGTGCTTTACAAGTTTGCTACACAGGGTTATCATCTTGTGTCTGTGCAGCCTTTTAGCTCTCCAAGCATTTTTATATCTGTCATTACTCCTTATGCGAATCTCCACAGATCTACACAATGAACACCCTTTAGAGGCCAGCAGGCAAGGGAGCATCACATTGGCCTAGGGTAGTAACTAGAGGGCCAGACTCCAGAAGACAAAGTGGTCATACCTTGCCTTGGATGCTTACTGGCTATGTGACCCTGGCCAAGTCACTTCATCTCAGGGTCTGTCACTTGTAAAACAGCAATTATCCCTAGAGTATCTATCTCATAGGGCTGGGGTAGGAATCAAATGATATAATGTTGTGAAGTGTTTTATGAACCTTAAAATGCTATGTAAATGTTCAAGACTTGTGATTTCATTGGAGTATGGAATTCCCAATCAATCCATCATTTATTAATCACCTATGATGTTTCACAGGCATTGTGCCTGGCCTTGGGGATAACAAAGACATACATGAAATAGTCCCTATCCTCAGGAAGCTTATACTGTATTAAGAGAGGCAACCTGTACACACGCGTGCACGCACACACACCCACACACAATGAAGACAAGGTCATTTGTGGGAGGAGACGCTAGCAGCCGGCAGGCTCAGTTGAGGCCCCAGGGAAGTGGTAGATCTTGAGTTGTGCCCTAAAAGGTGCTACAAATATTATGAGAGGGCAGAGCATATCCCAAGCAAAGGTGTGGAGATTAGGAGAGAGAATGTTGTGTGTGAGGAACAGCAAGTAGCCCAGTTTGGCTGGACTAAAGAGTGCAAGAAGGGGAATTATATGTAAGAAACCTAAAAAGGTAGTTTGAAGTTTGGCTGTAAAGGGCTGTCTTAAATGTCAGAGGACTTTGTATTTGATAGTAGAGATAGTGCAGAGGATAAAATGCAGGAACTCGAGTCAGGAAGACTTGAGTTCAAATCTGGCCTCAGACACTTCCTAGCTGTGTGACCCCGGGCAAGTCATTTAACCCTGTTTACCTCAGTTCTTCATGTGGAAAATGAGCTGGAAGAAGGAAATGGCAAACTACTCAGTATCTCCGCCAAGAAAACTCCCAATGGGGTCACAGAGTGTAGGCTACAGTAATACTGCAGGCTCAAGGTGACGAGGCCCTGGTTTAGGGCGAAGGGTGTTCAAAGACAGAAGGAGGCCAACGTGAGAGATGCTATGGAGGCACCTACCGTCGGCAATACTTGGAATGTCTGCATATGTGAGCTAAGTGAGAGTGAGGGGCGCAAGCCTGAATGACTGTGAGGGTGGCGGTGGCCTCCGGAGAAATAGGAAAGGGTTTGGTTTGGGGTAGGGAGGTGCTCACTATGTGCCAGGCGCTGTGCTAAGTGCTTTACAAGTATCCCATTTAAAGGGATGGGTTTTGGGGGAAAAGAACATAATTAAATGATTTGGGGATATTCAGTTGAGAGTGTGCAACAAGCAGTTGGTGCTGTAGGCATAGAACTCAGAACTGGGGCGACACAAATACGGACACACACACACACACGCACACACACACGCGCACACACGCACGCGCACACGCGCACACACGCGCACACACGCACACACACACGCGCACACACGCACGCACACGCACACTCACGCACACACACACACACGCACACGCGCACACACGCCCGGCCAGTCGCCCTTTCCGATCTTCATCGCCCTTGGCCTCTCTGTAGCCTTTGGCGCTGCTGATCCTCTTCTTCTTCTCTATAAAACCTGCACTTACACTGAGCATCTTTACTTTTTGGATGAGAAAGTGTTGTTGTCTGGCCTTCATTCTTTTTTTTTTTAATGAAAAATTTATTTTTTATTTTTAGTTTACGACACTCAGTTTCACAGTTTTTGGGGTTCCAAATTTTTATCTCCCTCCCTCCCCCCAAAGATGGCATGCAATCCAATGTAAGTTCTACATATACCTTTGCATGAACTTATTTACATAACAGTCCAGTTGTAAAGAAGAATTCTAACCAACGGAATGAATCGTGAGAAAGAAGAAACAAAACCAAAAAAGAAGGAAAAAAAGAGAGCAAATAGTTTGCCTCCATCTGCATTCAGACTCCATAATTCCTTCTCTGGATGTGCATAGCTTTTTCCATCATGAGTCTTTCGCAGCTGTCTTGGAACCTTGCATTGATGAGAGGAGTCGAGTCTATCAAAGTTAGTCCTTATAGATAACGTGTGTCTGTAACTGTGTATAACGATCTGGTTCTGCTCCTCAACTCTTATAGCACAGTAGTATTCTATTACATTCATATACCACAATTTGCTTAGCCATTCCCCAATTGATGGGCATCCCCTTGATTTCCAATTCTTTGCCACCACAAAAAGAGCTGCTATGAACATTTTTGTATATATTGGTCCATTTTCCACTTGTGTGACCTCTTTGGGATACAGCCCTAGAAGTGGTATTGCTAGGTCAAAGGATCACCCTCTCCTTGATATTCTCTTCTCTCTAGTTTTCAGGACTCCACTCTCTCCTGGATCAACAGTGCCTCCCATCTATCTGACCATTCCTTCTCTGTTCCACCTTTGCTGGGTCCTCCTCCAGATCATACCCTGTAATACTAGGTGTCCCTCAGGGCTCAAGCCTGTGCCCCCCTTCCATTCTCCCACTATACTGTTTCACTTGGTGATCTCATAGGCTTTCAAATCTACTTAACCAAACCTACCCGATCTCATCTCACCTCATCTCATCCCCCACCTCCCCTCTTCCCCATATCCAAGCTGTTGCCAAGGCCTGTCAATGTCACCTTGGCAGCATCTCTCAAATACATTCCCTCTATCACTCTGCCATCTGACCCTGCCATCACTCTGGTGATGACCGTCATCACCTCACCTGTGGACTATTGCACTAGACTGCCGCTGGGTCTGCCTGCCTCCAGGCTTTCTCCCTCTAACCTATCCTCCAATCAGCCACCAAAGTGATTTTCCTAAGCAGCAGATCTGACACTGTCACTCCCATGGCTCCCTCTTGCCTCTGAGATGAAATACAAAATGTTCTATTTGGCATTTGAAGGCCTTTAAAACCTCTCCCCCTCCCGTCTTCCAGTCTCACACCTCACTTGCAGCCAAGGGCTCTTTGGTGCAGTGACAGTGACCTTCTGGCTGTTCCTTAAACAAGACATTCCAAGTCTTGGCTCTGGACATTTTTCTGGCAGTCCCCTATGCCTGGAATGCTCTCCCTCCTCTGTTCCACCTACTGACCTCTTTTAGCAAAAGCCTTTCCCACCCTGTCTTAATGATTTCCTATTTATCCTGTATCTAGCTTACTTTGTATATATTTGTTGCATGTTGTCCACCCCCCAACTATAGACTGTAAGCTCTTTGAGGGCAGGCGTTGTCTTTTGACCCTTTTTGTCTCTTCAGAACAATGCTTGGCACAGAGTAGGCATTTAATAAATGATTACTGACCTACTGGCTGATAAACCCATTCCATACACAGACATATAAACACACACACACACACACACACACACACACACACACACACACACACACACACACACACACATGCATACCCACATATACATATCTGGGAGTCATCTCCATAGAGATGATGACAATTGATCCTATGGGAACTAGTGAGGTCACCAAGAGCACAGAAGAGTAAAGGCTGCAGGACAGAGAGTTGGGGGGCACTGGCAAGGTAGGATATGCATGATGAACTAGTGAAGGAGACAAAGCAGGAGTGGTCGGTAGTAGGAGAACCAAGAAAGTGGCATCACAAAAACCCCAAAGGAGTGTATTCAAAAAGGGAAAGTAATTAATTGCAAGTGAGGAAAGGCCCCTTACCAATGAGAAGCTACTTGGCCTGCCCAAGGTCACACAGCCACTCTATGGCATAGGCCGGATCCAGGCTTGCTGGCTCAGAGGCTGACCATCCACTACAGTATTCTGTCTCCTTAAATATTCATGGTGGCAGTTGTCATGATCACCATTTCCAGTTGACAGATGATGAAATTGAGATTAAAGAAGTTATAGGCATATAGTCAATAAATGAAAAAGGTCATCTTCAAACTCGAGATTCCTGACTGTGTTCCTGACTCTGTACACCCTCTCCTTCTAGGCCAGCTGAAATGGAGCTGAGACTGACGGGTAACTGGGACCTGGGTGAAAAGTGCGGGGCTGGGATGTGGAAGACTTTGATTCCCATGTTGGTTCTGTCCATGTCTAGCTATGTGCACTCAGGCACACTGCTTCCCTTCTCTGGGCCTCAGTTTCCTTGGGCCCCCATCCAGATCTGTGATTTTACTGATGGGAGAAACTCCTGGTGGAAACTTACAGACCCCCTGAAAAGGTCTCGGGTATCACCCAGGATCCCTAGATCACGCTTTGAGAACCACCGCACCAGACCACAGATTGTGAGCTCAATGGACGTTAAAGATTCAGCTGTAACTCTAAGATTACATGATTTTCTGACTCCCTGGGTCTTGCTATCCTTCTCTGATTTCTTTCTTTAATCACCAGCGCTAAGTCCCTCTTTAATGGAATATTTCCCATGGCCAGCATTTGATTATTGTGGTCGTTTGCACTTCCTTAAACTCCCTTTGTGTGCACAAAAAAGCAAACAAAAAACTACCCAAGAGCAACATTAAAGGTCTGACTCTAGCCCACAAAACAACAAGGAAATTTAGACCCTTTGGCCCACCACATGCATAATCATAGATAGCTCTAAACTTGTGTTTAGTCAACAGGCCCAGCTCTGAAGCTACCCTTTTCCATGTTAAGTGGTAATTGCAATTTTTCTTGCTTTCTCATTTTGAAGACTTCCTGGCTGATTTTTTATAACACATCTAGTTCCCTTTGTACCAAGATATAATTATCCCAATTCCCCAAAGTGGCTAAGCTTATGACTCCAATCCTAGTTAGTTTATCAAAGGCAAAATGATCAAACAAAAAAAGGCTTAAACCACATGTTCAAAAAAAGTAAATTGGCTTTTCTCTGCGCCCCAAGGACCACCACACTCCACAGTCCAGGCGCTGACCACATGAAGGGGTAAATTCCAAGAAGAGGAGCCGATACACAGAAAACCTAGGCATTTCTAGAGAACTCAGACTCTGCCTGGTGAAGCATTTTACAGCAATAAACTACAACATCAATGCCAAATCATACATTTCCTAGAAAAACAAACACGACTGCCAATTAAACACATTATCACTGCCACCCATGCCTTGATGGTGCTCTTTGGAAAATATGATAGCATTCGTGGGTCAGGCCACAGTCCTGTGCCATATTAAACCAAGATCAAAGGCGGTTACTCTAAATAACACTAAAAATCAGTTTGCATTAGAGGGAGAGAAAGAGAAGACAAGCACTAATGAAATTTTTACAGAGACATGCTTTTGGGGTAGACTGAGTAATCGTATCCATAAGAAATCTAATAAGGGGTCTCCTATCAAACTCTCATAGGCAGGTCAATGCTCACAGGCACTGTACTGCTAACCAAAAAAATCCAATGGAATGATCAGAATCTGACAGAAATAGACTTTTGCATGAGACTGAGGCGTCAATTTTCCCAATGCCTCACACTCTCTCCCATTGTGAATTAGGTACTGAAGGGGTGAATAGTGAAAATTAGTTGGATTTTTATTTCATAGACAATCAATGGTCTCCTGGTACTCCTAGACATTGAACAATGATGCAAATGTAAGTCAAATACAGGTTTTCCTCCTTCCCAATTTACAATAAGGATAAACCAAAGGTAAATACCCTAGTACTAGAGAGCATTTTATCTTCTTAGGGATATACACACCTCATTTAGTCCTCACAAAATGGTGTGGTGAGTTCATTACCTAGCCAGGTTCAATGTGGACTGATTCACACAGCAAAATGGAATGGAAACCAAGACCTACAAAAGCATCCTCTCAAAGGAAGAGACCACGAGACCTAGAACTTCCTTCCATTAGCTCAAATTATAAAATAACCATTTCTTGAAACCAAGGATCCAAAACTAAATGTTTAAGTGTGTCAGACCATGGCAAGATTCAGTGGCTGCAGGGGAGAACCAGGAAAAATTATTCCATGACTGTGTATGGTAAAAATCATCTGTATAATATCTATACCAAAATCTGTCCTATGGATTAAGTTCAGGGGATAACGTGAAAATTAACCCAAGGAGAAAACATAGACTAATTTGGGTGTTTAGCCCTTGTCTAATTTTAAGAAATGATTCACTTGTTCTCTCCTGTCTCCATCTTTCAGTCTCTCTCTGAAGATGAAGGGGATACTCTTTCCCTAAATAACCAAGAAAAATCAGCTAGATCAAAGTAGCCATGCTATCATAAAGCTATGTAATCATGTTTGGTCTCCACAGGTCTACAGTCTCCAAGGCATCCTATTCCCTCTGCTTCCCAACTGGATCTGCTGATCACAACTCTCTCTTTGGTATCTTCCCCCATTCTTTTCCCCAAGCTTTATGATGGGCCCTTATATAACAGATCCTGCCATGGAAACTGTAAATTATGGGAGCAGAGGTCAGAGATTTAGATACAGAAGAAACCTTAGAAATCAACTATTTCAACCCTCTCATTTTATAGATAAGGAAACTTATGCACCAAGAAGTGACTCGCTCAATGTCACAAAAGTAGTAAAGGGTAGAGCCAAACTTTGAACTCAGGTCCTTTAAGTCCAATGCACTTTCTAATACACTACATGGCAACTGGTCTGCTGGCTGGCATACCTACCTGAGACTAAACCAGTTTTAGGCTATTATGAAATGATTTGAATTGAAACAACATTATATGGACATATCTACATAATATTATAAAGAAGAATTTCATAAGACCATACTATTTCTATATCTCGATGGATGGGCCAAGTAACCAGGTTCTGTTGAGCTTTGTAACAAATTTCCTATAATAAAAAACACAGTACTGCAAATGTTTTCTTTGGTCCGTGACAAGTAACAGTCCCTTTTTAAGAAAAGTACCTGGTTACTGTTTGGATTATCAGTCAGAAGGGAGCTGAGCTTTTTAGAGTTCTTACATCAAAAAGCACATTTTTCTTCATTAACCCTACCCTACCCCTGCCTTGAGTATCCAACCTCCCCTCCAAAATCAAATACACCTAAGTTATCCGCTCTAAAGAAGGTATCATCACGAAAGACCTAGTAGTTTAGAAAAAAAGGATACGAATGATACCATTCACTGCAGACTGTGTCCCTAACATTCAGAAGTTCTACTAATTACTATAAAGGTAATTTCTAGCCACCAATTTTATTCACTAAGACAAAAGTGTAGCATGATCAAATAATGTGGCCCCAAGAGATTCATTAGAATGGCATTTTACCTGTGCTTTCTTACCTTGGCAGCTGAGTTTGACACTCCATGTGTGACATTTCGTATAAGGCCCCCAACGTTTCCATACTTTATTAATCCAGTAACACCTTCAGATACATCATTCAGAAGCCCCATAGGATTGCCAAGGAAATCAACTGACCCCAGTATCCTAGCAGCTTGACTTAGGAGTTCCTTTGAAATGATAATAGAGAAGAGAAAGGTGATCAGCTTCTGTTTAGATTTAATAAGCCTGATGTTCCTAAGCTAAAATATCAGAAATGCAAAAATATCCTCTTATTCTTACAATATAAACACAGCTTAGGGATGAGAGGGCCTTCTCCTTTCACGGTTCCTACGCTAACTAGTCCCCTCTCTCACTCTCCCTATACCCTCTCAGCAAAGAGATGATTTTGAATTATTCTTTAAAGCTATTTATCAGAATAAAATCTGCTAGCACATGGGCCTCACAGAACACTATAAGCATGATTACAATTGCATGTTTGCGCTACATGTGTCGCCAGCCTCCAGTAGTAGTTATAGAAGGAAGCAAAGCTAGGCAGATAGAGAGTACCCTTCCTCCCCAACTGGTGGCTGAAAAGCCACAAAATTTACCTCCATCTTAGGCTCTGATTCCCAATTCCATAGGATTTTGAATTTCACATTCCCACCCACCCACCCCCTGCCAGCCATACTCCTCTGCTAATGTTTGGTATTCAGCTCCCCCTATAGCTCAAAGGAAACATTACCAACTATACAAGATACATTAAAAAGAAAAAGGAAAAAAAAAAATAGTTGTACCACAAAAGGCCAACAATGGGTTGACTATCTTGTGACTGTGACAGCTGACAAGTTTGATACGATCCTCGCCATCTGCTCACTGAAAACCTAGAGCATTGTGTTTATTTGGTCTCTTTAGAACTATACAATAAAAATGAAAGAAAATGCACAACTTGGTTTTCATAGTGTCTGGTTTTTAAACTAATGCCTAATCCTGGAGTCTAGGTCTTGGAGAGGTTTGTTTTTTTGTTTATTTATTTAGCCACTTTTCTTTGCACATCCAGTAGCCTCTTCTTCCAGGTAGAGGAACACGATATAAACATGGACCTATGACTAGTACAAATCAAAGCCTTTGATGCCACCATTCAAACCTTAGGGAAACCATCAACTTCAGAACTAGTAGAGGAGAAGCCACTTATAACATTGGTATCAGGGAATAAGAAGGCCATCCCATCATTCTTCAAGAAGCACATCTGTGGCATATCAATAACGCCAGAAAGAGTGTGATTATAAGCTAGGATAGGCTTCTATTGTGTGACTTTGGTAATAAGAGTCTCCCAATCATTAACATTCAAATATACTTCATATGCTCAGTACTCACCTCTTGGAAGTGTTTGAGGACATCATTAATGATAAACTCTTTTGTCTCATAAGGGTGAACTCTAGTAAATGGGTCCAAGTTGATTACAGCATCTTCGAATCGAATGAGTGGAAATCCTAAGGTGCTTTTCAGGGCCTGATTATAAACGAGAAATGACTCCTTGAATCCACAGCCCCGACTTTTCCAAATATGGCTTTGGGAGGGGGGGGGTCACATGCCATATTAAATCAACAATAAAAAGAATCACAGCATTTCAGAGGTGGGAGGGACCTCAGCAGCCTCCAGCTCAGCCCATCCCTAAGCAAGGATCCTCTCCACAATACACCAGTACATGGCTATTCTATCATTGCTTGAAGTCATCTAGATAAGAGGAGCCTACTACCTCCTGGAGTAGCCTCCTGCACTGTGAGATATCGGTAATTGTTTTTGTCTAAATTTCTAGTGATACCTTTTGCCTTTGTATCACTTTCATTTCCCAATATATCTTTCTCTTCTACTTCTTCAAGAGACCCATCTCTTATAACTATGAATTTATAAATGAGGGGAAAAAAATAGTTCAGCAAAACTAATCTATCTGCTGTGCTCAGTGTTATATGAGGTAGCACTCTATGCCTACCTCAGAAGGGAGAAAGGGAGCTGCAGTCCGCTATCTTTGATGTGGGGTCCAGTTTGATCACTCTGATGTCATGGAATTCAGTTTTAATTCCTCTGTTGTTGTGGCTGTCATTGTGCTCTTCTGGTTCCGCACCACAGCCTCTGCCCACATGGTCTTCCATGCCTCTCTGTATTCAGCATAGTCACCAATTTCACACTTTTATACTCCATTTCATTCATGTACCACAACTTGTTCTGCCAGAACCCAAATCAATGGGCATCTACTTTGTTTCTGGTTCTTCACTACAGAAGCACTAGAAAGCTCTAATTTCTAGTTTGTCCTCTATTATCCCTGTAGCTAAAAAGCTAGGACAAAACCTTTTGGTTGTTGGCCGTAGGGCCCCTCACCAAACCTGGCTCGCCCTGACAGGATTCTTATAGAACCATGCCACAATTTTACATTCGTCCTTATTTATTCTTCTCTGCTTCCACTGTCTGTATGTGCTTAGTACAAGCATGTCAAGGACTTCATGCATACCTTTTTTTTTTTTTTTAAAGCTTCAACTTTGCTTCCTCTCTGAAATGTTTCTCCTTGAGTCCTCATAAATTCATTCCTGAAAACTTCCTCTCACTTTGGGGCAACTATTTATGTCTTTCTTTGTGTCCTCACAGTTTAGTGTGATGCCTGTTACATAGAAAGCATTTAATAAATGCTTGCTAATTGACTTCTCTTGAAAAAAATTAGCTGATAGCATCTACCTATTATTTTATACCTTTTAGGTTTATAAATGTCTCTTGCTTTTTACCCCACAGACATTTCCTAATTACCATTCATCCTAACAGAATCTTCCTCTGTCATAAAAAGGATTAAATAAAATCAAACTATATAGTTATATCTGGTAGCTTATGCAACATTCTGTACCTGTCATTCCCTATTGTCCCTAAAGTCTTCAGTTTATCATCTAAGACTTTGAAATCTTTGGAAATTCTTTCTAGATTCTTTATGATATTATCACTTGTGTCCATGTTCATTCACCAGAAACGTGTAGTAGTCTACATGTCCGCCAAGTTTTAGGGAAGTCCTCTACCACTCCCTGGCTCCATGGCTCAGGAGAACAGCAGACCTCCCTAGTCCTCTAATCCAGTACTCCATATCTCCTTGTTGCAAAAAATCTACTGGAGTTTATTGTTTCATGTTAAATTTTCTCTTATGGCCTGCTTTTCATTTTGCATTTAAGTTTGAAATTTTAAAAATTTACAAAAAAAAAAAAGGAAAAGAAATATCTACCAGAGTAGAGGGGCGACTTGAGCAGAATTTTTCTTTAAACAATCAAAAAGAACATAATAGATATTTACTCTGAACCAGATACTCTACCAAGCACTAGAGATGGACAGGCAGAATGCCCAGATGAAATAAGCAGCTTACATTATACTGAAGGAAATACTAGATACCTTGATATAAAGTAAATACAAGCAAATTTTGGAGGGGAGGCCCCAAAGAGCTAGAGCAATAGTAAAGTGCCTCCTGGTGCCTGGATTGAGCTTGAAGAGAAGCTAGGGAGGTGAGGAGACTACATCCCAAGCATGGACAGCAGCCCGCGTGAGGCTGGAACGCAGAATGGCAGAGAGGACTTCCTCGTGTATAATAAACCTGGGAAGGTAGGCAGGACCCAGTCGGTGAAGGCTTTAAATGCTACACAGAAGAGTTTACATTGGATCCTCAAGGGAGCCACAGTAGCTTTTTAGGTAGCAAAGTTTCATAATTAGATGTACACTTTAAGACTATTATTTTCAAGGCTATGCTGAGCACAGACTGGAAAGGGGAAGAACTTAGGGGAAAGAGAGCAATGAGAAGATCTTGTAATAGTGCACGTGAGAGGTGACCAGGGCATGAATTCAAGGGAGGAACTCATAAGATCTGGAGACAGAAACAGCAAGATGTGAGGAGTGCCTGGTTATGTGCAGGGGAGGCAGAGTGAGCAGGTGAGGGTGATCTGGGAAACTGGAAGACAATGGAGTGAACAGAAGTACAGAAGGAGGGACGGGGAATGACGTCTGCTGGTAATAACTCTAGAGACCCTTAGAAATGTCACGGCTGATTGCAAAGCAGTTACTGGGCAGACAGAATCCTCTGCATTAATAAGCACAGAGTGGCACCTTGCTTCTGTCAGTTATTTGATTCTACACACCCACGGACACAACTGGCAGTTTTGTAATCACAAAGTTTTAAAACTGTGGCAACAGTTGAATACCTTTTTGTCCTGAAGCCCTCACTCTGCCATCCTAATTTACAGAGCGCTTTTCCTCTGTAGGCCCTAAAAGACGTTCACACATGATCACGTTTAACATCACCAATCAAAGATGCAGACAAGGGAGAGGTCTGATTTTCCTCATCTGGCAGTGTGAGAAACTGAGACTTAATTTTCTTGCTCAAGGTTATACAAGTCAGCTAGAAGAAATAGGTCTTCTAGCAAATCCAATTCTATTTTCTACTCTGATTCTTAGAGAATTATTTTTTTTTTTTATCATGGGACAAGAAGTGAGATAAAGAACAACAGGCTAAAACATGAAACTTATTTACTGTGACTTCCTCAAACCAAATACTGGAAGAGGAAATATATACAGTAAAGACTTATCCAAACACTCCAGTACTTCTATGGTACTATAAAAATTCTTGGACCATCAAAACATGTACGCACTATTTATAAACCTACCAACGCTCTTTGGCCAACTCAAAGGCATAATCTGGCACTGCGGTATTCTCCCCTCTTCACTGACTTTGGGCCACACATTTAAAGGTGCTAGGATGCATCTCACTGGCATGAATTATTCTGCCACCTAGAGGTCACTCCAATTATATCCCTGGTCAATTCAAGTGCATGAGTGATGGGGAGAGATAGCTAAACAGGGCCTTTTTATGCAGTAACCAGTGACTAATCAAATACAGTAGTATACAAACCTGATGCTTATTTAAACAAGTAGCAGGCGGTTTCCTGTTATAAAATGCTGGATGTTAAGAGAAAGCAGCTCTGTGCATAGAGGTTCTAATAAAAATAAGAAGCTGTCTACCTCCTACCTCCCCAGAAATGAATGCTTACAGAAGACTTATAGAAACTTTATAGTTGGGAGGAGAAATACCTGCCTGTATGCCATAAGATTTTAGACCTTGAGCTGGGCCACCTCCTTTCCTTTCTTAGTTTATTCTGTGCTAAACAAAACTGTCTGGAATTCATTCTTTAAAGGTTTATTTATGGTACATAGTGACTGTTTATGTGAAATGGGGTATTTGCCCATTTCCCTCTTGGGACAGTGTTTAAAACTGCAAAGATATTTCCCTCTCTTGCTCTCTCTGAAATACAATTAACAATGCTGGAACTTTTTTGTGAAAAATCTGGTTTTTATTTAGGGAAGGGAAGAAAAAAAAGTTAAGGGTCTGAAATTTTCCAACAAATTATTTCAAGCCTTTGAGAAGACGCTTCTGAGCTTTTTAAATAGTGTCTTTGTTTAAAATTTCCCCTTACCCCGCCTTCTCACCAACTATTTAAAACTGGACTTTCTTCCAAACTACATTGCTCAATTAAAGCTCTTCTTTTGTAACTCCTCAGAATGGAGAAAGGCCTGTTATAAGCTTTTATAAGTTAGAAAACACCTTCCATTTTCAATATACTGAACTCCTTCAGGCTTTTCAACAGTAGTATAAATTGATGGAACATACTAACAGCTTAAGGTTCCGGGAGTAACTATGCCATGACCTAACTGTGGGAACTTAGGTTAAGTCCCCTGACCTCTCCAGGTCTCAGTTTCTCCTTCTGTGAAATGGAAAGCAAAGTAAGTAACAAATGTGAGAGTACTTTGGGTTCTTCAGGAGATATATACTATATAATAAAACAATGAATCCACTGGTAGTGTAAATCTATGGAGGTCTCCTCTCTGTGGTTGACAACAACCCTACTCTGGCCTAGAATAATGGAATCAGATTGAATAATCACACCAAAGTCACAGTTAACTTTTGGCCAGACTATAAGGATTCCTCTTCAAGGATAGAATGAGATTTTCCTAAGGCTATTACAAAGTACATCTTTTAGCCATTACATATTCATCTATAATGAGCACATTACCTTCTTAGGAAATCCTAACAAAATGATGTTACTATGTTCAAAATCTCAGAATGAAATGAGGTAATTTTATTAGTCCCGAGGCCTGAGAAGCAAAAACTAAGATCCAGTGCAATGGAGACTTTGAGGTGACTTGAAGTTCTAAATCTCACTTTATTCAGTGTTTAGCCCCCTTCTTCTACACACACACACACACACACACACACACATGTGCGTGCGCCTCATCACATGATCATCCCATTTAATGCGTGTACTAATAAATGGGGAAAGGACCTTAAAAATATTCCTTCAGTATGGCTTAGTGCCTAGATGGGACATTTTACTTATTCTGTGATTTCCTGTCTATTGTACACATTTTTAAATTTATATATAAAATTATAATGCATTAGCAGGCTTTAGGAAAAATTTTCTGCTGGGATAAGTATCTGAGTTTCCTATTAAGAGGTTTAAAAAAACCAGGAAATGCCTGACATCGGTTTGCTGGGAGAATGCCGAGTGTTCTGGGGGGAATATACACTTTATCAAGCAAACTCATTCTGAAAGGTTACACAAGTCAAGTGCATACTTGTGGATGTTAGCAAGATAGTGGTTTTCCCATGGTTTTCCCCCACTTCCATGTTCAGTATAAGCATCCATGGGAAAAGTGGAATAAACCAGACTGAGAAGCAGTGCAGTAAGTCTTCAAAGGCACCAGGCCTCCTCAGATGGATGGGATAAGCACTAATGGGTTCCCTGGTTTGGGTCTTCCAGACCTGGGAACACTGCTAAGTGCATAGCCAAAGACTTCTGCCTGGGGAGGCAATGTGCTGCCCAGGGAAGAGGATGAGACAAGACAGATTTTTAGTTCACACTTTGGCACAAACTCCCTGTGTGAACTGAGGCAAGACAATGTACTTCTCTGGGCCTCAATCTCTTCATCTGTAAAATGAAGCACAGGTTAAATGATTTCCAATGTCCCTTCTGGTTTTAAAACTGTGATTCCACATGCTCCTAAGGGCAGGAGCCAAAGTTATGTATTTATTGGCTGACATGAAGAAGTTCCTTAAAATAAATGCTTTTTGATGATAATGAAAAAAAAAACAAAGATGGTGCTTTGTTTGCTTCCTGATGTAGCTACTGTATGGATGAGAATGCTACTGAAGTGACTTTAGGGTACCAACTTCCACTACAAATATTTTCTGGAAAAGCAGGTGCTAAGAAGACAAAGCAGAGAGTTAATGTACACATTTCCCCCATGGAAAAGTCTACTTTGAGACTCATCTGCATGGTTACCTTTTGGACACCAGCTTACCTTAAGATCTAAAGGCAGCTTGTTGGAGGTGAATACACTCAGTTTGATCTGAGGTAGGCTGATCTTGAGATTCTCAAAGTAGTATCGGTTTGGTGTCCCGTCTTGTTCAATAGTCTTTTCGTGGAGATTTTCATCATATTTTTCCACCTCTGGAAGAAAAAGCAGAGCAGAACCACAGTTAGAACCCACTGAGATGTTACTCAGACAAATATACTCAAATTTACTGGGAAAAAAATTATCTATTGAAAAAAGAAAACAACAAGCATGAGATTCTGGATACTATCCTTGCATAGTGTACCTACACTGTGTGATGCCCTGTTGTGTTCCTAACATGGGACTTTATACTATGTGGCAGTTATTGGCTTTAAAAAAAAACTGGTAAGGGTTTAAACCTAGGGGCCACTCTCTGGCCTCACTGGTAAGCTCTCTAAACTATCATCTTTTCATTAACCCAAATCTGTTAAATTTATTCCACGAAAATTGTACATTTATATAGTATGGGGAAGAATCGCATTAATGAGACAACCTAGTAGGCCTCTTCTTATAAGTCAATAAACATTTATTAAGTACCTACTGTGCGCCAGGCACTGTGCTAAGTGCTAGGGATACAAAAAGAGGCAAAAGACAGTCCCTGCCCTCAAGGAGCTCACAATCTAATGGGGGCGAGACAATATGCAAACAAATATATACAAACAAGCTATCGACAGGATAAATAGGAAATGATTAAAAGAAGAATGGCACTAGAAATAAGAAGGGTTGGGAAAGGCTTCCTTGTGGAAGATGGGATTTTGGTTGATACTTCAGGGAAGCCAGAAGGCAGAGATGAAGAGGGAGAGCATTTCAGGCACATGAACAGTAAGAGAAGAACAGACAATGCCTGGAGCTGGGAAATGGAATATCTTTAAGCAACAGCAAGAGGGCCAATGTCAGGGCTCTGAACACTAAACAGAGGATTTTGTCTTTTGTTCTAGAGGCAATCAGGAGCTAATGGAGTTTATTGAGTGGGGGTGACATGGTCAGATCTGCTCTTTAGGAAAATTACTTTGGTTGCTCAATGTAGGATGGATTGCATTGGGGACAGCCATGAGGCAGGCAGACCCACCAGCAGCTATTGCAATAGTCCAAATGTGAGCCAATGAGGACTATAGCACCAGGGTGGGGGCAGTGTCAGAGGAGAGAAGGGGGCAAAGGTGAAATCAACAGGCCTTGGCAATAGGTTGGATATTCAAAGGGAGAGATGGTGAAGAGTTGAGGATGACCCCTGGGTTTCGAGTCTGAGGGACTGGGAGGATAGTGCTGTCCTCAATAAAGAAGTTAGGAGTGGGGGAAGGCTTTGGAAAGAAAGAGAATGAGTTCAATTCTGGACATGTTGTTTTTAAGATGTCTACTGGACATTTAGGTCAAGATATCTGAAAGGCAGTTGCAGATGCAAGATTGGAGGTCAGCAGAGAGGTTAGGGAAGGACAGGTAGATTTGAGCATTATCAGCACAGAGATGGTAATCAAATCTAAGGGAGCTGATGATATCACCAAGTGAAGTAATACAAAGGGAGAAGAGAAAAGGGCACAGAACAGAGACCAGTGGGACATCTATGGTTAGAGGGCACGACCTGGATGATGATCCAACAAAAGTCATTGAGAAGGAGCAGTCTGGCAACTAGGAGGAGAACAAGGAGACAGTGTATCCCAAAAATTTAGAGAGAAGAGAGCATCAAGGGGAAAAGGATGATCGACAGTGTAAAAGCCTGCAGAGAGGATGAAGAGGATGGGCATTGAGAAAAGGCCACCGGATTTTACAAGTAAGTTCCATGGTAACTTTGGTGGAATGACTTTGGAAGCTGGACTGTCAGGCATTAAAACTGAGTGAGATAAGAGAAAGTGAAAAGAAAATTTTGATCCTAGAAAGTCTCCTATATTACTAATAAATTTAGAAACAGGATGTACTTGAGCTATAAGTGGCACTCTTTTCCTAAAGGCATGTTTATTTCAACAGGAGACTTTCTTTAATTCCAGAATAGGAAAAAATTAATATACACAGTGATGTTAACTTTGTCCATGCACCTTATCCATGAAGATTTGAATAGTTCCTGTTGTTTGTTTTTCATTTTCGAAGAGGACCAATGACATCACGGTATCTTGTGTATGAGTTGGATTTAAGTGAGGCAGAGTTGCACAAAGTCATCAGCCTCATTTTATCTCTCAGAGTCATTGAAGCCTAGTGGCCAGACAAAAGGCAGAATGACTGGTGATAGCCCAGAATGCAGTGGATGACCTTGGCATCTTCGATGGCTGGCTAAGCTTTAGGCATTTCACAGTGCCTGCTTCAGCTGCCTTTGTGGTCCATTGGAACAAAGCATTCTCGTCTGCTCGGGGAAGTCTTCACATGCTTAGGGTACACATCCCCCTAACTCACTGACAATGTTTGAGGCCTGTTGGTAGCCCATCTGCCAAAACAGTTTAAACTGGGGTGTGGCTACTGCACATGGTACAGCTTCTTGGAGCTACAGGTGAGAGCCGGATGACAGGTGGACACCAAAGACGAACGAACAGCTCTGAAAAGGGCTTGACAAACCCTCACACCAGAGGTCCTCTCTGAACACCCCATACACCCCTAGTCTGATGTGGTAAGACATAAAAATTAGAAGGGATCTTAAAGGTTATCCAGTCTAATTCTCATTTTATACATAAGGAAATTGAAGCTCAGAGTGGCTCAAGTAGTTAATTCCTATTTGGTTGCTCTTGCCTCACAATTATCCAGGTAAGACTTAGAGCCCAAAGGATATTTACTTGCCAAACTGATTCCTCTGACTGTTATCAGTTCTAACTAAGGAATAAAAGGGAGGAATGCTAATGCAAATGGTGTTGAGGCTTCTCTGGAAATGCCTAGAAGACAGATGCATCCCTGGAAAGCAATGATGCTCCAGGGTGGGGAAGGCTATGATCCAAAAGAACCAAAAAAGACCTAGACCCAGAATACATAGCCTGCAAAGAAACTTACTGACAACAATGTATAAGAAAAGCAGATCTAGTTGAACCGAAAGTAAAATTCGATATGAAGGAACCAAAAAGGAACAGATAACCTGCAAGCGAGGCCTTAAGTTATTTGGCTCAATGAATACAAAAAAGGAGCACAGTTCTATACTCAGTCTGCTGCTGACCCTCATTATATTCAATGTTCCAATTCTGAGCAAAAATAGCTGCTCCATATTATATGTACATGTACATATAAGTATGCACACAGAGCCTGGGATGATTTTTTCTTCCAAGTCAATAAGCATTTATTAAGTGCTTGTAATATAATGGGCACTGTGCTAACCAACCCAGATATAACCTACTAAGCCCTGGTCACTAAAACGTTTATCCAGGATCCATATGTGCTCTTACTTGAGGAAAGGCCATTGTTGAATTCTTTATGAACTGTGAGTCTGTCTGCTCTTACAAGGACTTTTTAAAACCAAGAAAAACGCTCAAAGAAAGAATTCAAAAGGACAAATATCCACTTCCTATATTCCATTATTCTGGTAGGTGTTTAGGCTCTACAAACACCTTAACTCTCTCCTCTCCCCTGAAAAGAAAGTAACTAGAAAATTTTTAAATTACATTATAACACAAGGGTATAGATGCCAAAAGTTAAGGGATTGAGGCTAGCCAAAGTTTTCTCAGTAAGACCAAAGGAACTACCCAGGGAAACAAATGCATAGAGCTCTGATTTCTAGACCTCACTCTGTTTAATAAACAAAGGTTAGAAAACAAAGTGGTTTGCTAAATGACTAACATTATTTCTATTATCCTAAATTAGAGGAATCAAGACAGAGACACGAAAAATTAACCTTAAAGTTACTTCCCATAATCTAGCCACAGGGTGTGCCTGTGGTCCCCTAATGGTCTGCCTTCTGCTACATCCAGAAGCTAGTCAGCGAATCATCATTTGTTAT
This sequence comes from Phalanger gymnotis, assembly GCA_028646595.1. Classification (NCBI taxonomy): domain Eukaryota; kingdom Metazoa; phylum Chordata; class Mammalia; order Diprotodontia; family Phalangeridae; genus Phalanger; species Phalanger gymnotis. Next base: position 782,906,707 of record CM053622.1, read on the forward strand.
GGCACGTCATAACAAGCTTTGAGATCAGGATGAGAGGTAAGAAGGGAGTGGCCAGGGCACCAGAAATTTCTCATTTTCAAAGAGAGACAAAAAAGGGATGCCATTCTTGGATAAACACTGAGGCATTAATTACAGCATTAGGCATTACCTGATTCTGCTTGGTCATACCCGAAGAAACTTAACAGTTTAAGGAGGAGTTTCTCTTCAATTTGCACCGTGAACCTCTGAGCAGTGATCATCAGATGCTAGAGATAAACAAATCTTGATTTACAGCGTGAATAACAGAAGGGACATCCATCTGTACCATTAATAAGTCTCTAGTGACATGACACAGTTTCTTTATTCACATGATTTCATAACCAGAGACAGCCTGCCAAATTGCTTCTGGCTCTTCTCTACTTAGCTACAATTAACCCCAAACTGCAGGTTTTTAATAAACAATTTAGCATCTGATTGTCTCGTTTCTAGGGCATCTGGGTCTGATTACTCAGGGCTGAGGTTTCAGATGCATCATGGTTGATGGAACTTTACAGTACTGCCTTTAGATGGATGGTAACTAACGTCAGGGTCAGCATCACTGACTTTATGGGTTCAGGCCCCGCATGTGGGCTCAGTCCCAGAGGCTGATGAATGAGATTCGACCTTTCATTCTGATTTCCCAGCAATAGGGGTCTCCAATTTGTCTAGGCTTTCTGGTAATGGTAGCTGGCTCTGCACATAAGGATCCCTACAGTGCTTCCCACAATGCCTAGCACATATCAATTAGGCACTTCCTAAATGCTTGCTGGCTGACTGTTACCCTCCTCTAGTCCCTCTCCCATGATAGCAATGGTGCCTAGGCAGTCCCATCTTTGAATCTACCTGGGTCGTGTCTGAGCCTGATTAAGAGAGCTGAAGCTATATTTACTGAGGAAACCAGGAGGAACTGAACTGAGAGACCTCATAAGCACTGTACTACCATCTTGTTTCTTCTCAACCCTTAGAAGTAATTTAAGAACTTCAGGTGCTTTGAGACAGTGTTCCTTTTACACATGCCACATATGATTTAATAGCACCACACCATTTTTATTCACAATGTTTGTGTGGCCTTGAGACTTGGCTCTAAGACATGTCACACTCTGCCCAAGATGAGCTTACCTTGTAGATGTTAGTCAGGGAACTCTTACTAGGGAACTTGACTGCATTGACTTGTACAGCTGGGCCCATCTCAATGACTTCATTCTCATTACTTAAAGGGGTGACAAAAAGCATGAAGGGCTGGGTGGTGCCAATGAGCTGATTGTCCACCTATCATAGAAAGAGACAATGAGAAACATTCAACCACGTCCATTCTATATTTCAGGCCAGATAATGTGCACATTAGTGTGTTGGGAAGCAAAATGGGCTCCTTAGCACTTAGTTCAACAAGTGCCCTTGAAGAGTTTGGCTTTTGTTTGCTTTGAGTAATTCAGCTATTTCATTGAATCTTACTAAGTGCTAAGCCCCAGGCCCAAACCCCTATTACGTGTAACATTAACATTATTATGTAACAGTAATTAAAGTGGGACATTTCGCTTTTCTTCTCTTAAGTGCCTTTAATGATTCTGGCCTTTGTTTGAATGGGGCAGATAA
>CM053622.1:782908417-782952896 GCA_028646595.1 Phalanger gymnotis
CCCTGAACTAAGTGAATGATATTTGTGTGCTGAATTAAAGTAAGCTTGCCAACCCCTTCACCTTGCTCTCCTTATTAAGGCAGATCAAAAGAACCTGTGCTGTCCGGCAGCTTTCTGGGTGCTGGCTGTGGGTGGATATTTCGCCCCCACAGAAGCTGCTAGCCGGACTGTTAAAACAATTAGTCAAAGTAATAATTGCTCTTTTACACTCCTCTCTCAATCAACAACCAGACATTTTTTTTTCTTTTCCTTGAGCTTAGTCAAATAAAAGCCGAGAATCAGTCATTTAGAATTGCTGGCAAATGGAAACAGCTTATAACCAAAGAATGATAGGCTCATCCAGGAATCTTCTTTCCTCCCAGTACCGAGCATGAATCTAATGAGTGATATTAGGAACTATGCTCCTTTGACCTATTTTCCTGAATACCTGCCAGCGCTAATACTGAAAACTTTGTGTTTCTACTCTACCCTCAGTGGTCTGGGAATGCCAATGGGTTCTCTGCAAAAAGAGGTGGTTGTGACTTTTTATTTTGTATGTGAGTGCTGTAGGACCACCATTCTGCACTGACTGCTGATGTCCTCTCAAATTTTATTAGCGGCAGAAACTGATCATCACTGCTGAAGACACGAAAAACGCTCAGAAATACTTTTGGAACAAGCAGATATCAATTCTCTGAGAAACATGAAAGGCTGCTGACAGGTACATGTATGTTACTGCATCAACAGAATGGAATTAAAAGTAATTTACCTATGCATGGAGTCTATGAAAAGGTTAGATCCAAGAAGTAGAATCAAAAGGCCCTTAATAGGCAACTTCCAGGTGAACTCAGACAACAGTGTCAATAAGCAGCACAAAACAAATGGGTAAGTCATGAACATTCATTTGCAGAAACAGAGAGGCTTATAAAAGCAATTCATTGCCACCAGAAATTATTAGATGGGTTATCTTTAAGGGGCAGCTGGGTAGCACCATAGTGCACAGAGTACCAAGCCTGGAGTCAGGAAGACTCATCTTCCTGAGTTCAAATCTGGCCTCAGATACTTCCTAGCTGTGTGTCCTGGGTGAGTCATTTAACCCTGTTTGCCTCAGTTTCCTCCTCTGTAAAATGAGCTGGAGAAGGAAATGGCCAACCACTCTGCTATCTTTGCCAAAAAAAAAAAAACCCAAATGGGGTCACAGGAAATTGGACACAACTGAAAAAAGACTTAACAACTATCCTTAAGGAACCCAGGTTTAATGATCAATATATTTTGCAAGGGAAGCAGTAAAAAACATATATCACATTACATTTAATTAAAAAAATATTAACAAATACTTTACAAGACATGTCCTAGATTCTAGAATTATATACAAGAAGCAGACAAATAACAAATCTCAATACTACAAATATGAATCTCAAAATGGCTTTGGAAATTCAACCCAAAAAATGGTACTAAAATGAACCATTATCACCTGGGCAGAAAGAATATGGATCCATAAAAATGAAGAACACTTTGAATAATGTCACCATACCAAATATTCATCATCTTCAAGACCTATGGAATAAAAAGCTTTCAAAATAGAGTCCTAGCAGAGGAAATCAGGACCATGCGAGTACAGGCTGAGGTGCACATCATCCCTATTTTCTTGCTTGCTTCTAGAGCTGTATGGAGGATACTTTCAGGGAACCCATGGAGGCAGAGGTGCTGACAGCCTAACCCTCTGAATTCAGTTACAGAAAATAGTTCACCTGTACCCTGGTCCTTAGATTATCAAATATAAAAGACTCATAGCAGGTCAACACCTTGTCCTATTCCTGTATCACCATAAAAGACTCTCCCCCAGCAGTCTGAAGTTGGCAGAGTGCCTTACATATATTCTCTCAATGGAGCTTCACAAATACTCTGTGAATTTGGTACTACAGGTATTATTCTTCCCTTTTTACAGATAAAGAAACTAAGGCTCAGGGAGGGTAAATGATTTGTCAGCAGATCCTCCTCTCAGCAAAGCATTTCATTCAATATGCCAGGCTGCTTAAGAGAGTCACACACTTTAACAGTTTTTTCCTTTTTAAACCAGTCTTACCTTACTGAAAAGATCAACAAGAGAAGACTTTTTCTTACTGCCCACCTCTCACGTATAAAGCACATCAACCTCCTTTGGCCTGGCTCTCAAAGCCCTCAGCCATTCTCACCTGGCATATATTCTCTGGGACTCAAGTCTCTGCTCTTCAGGTTATAGACTACATTAGTTGTCAGTTACTGAAAAACTGTTTTGTAAATAAGTCCAAGTTTGTTTCCCAACTAGATTACCATCTCCTTATGAGAAGGGCTACTGCTTTCTATTTCTTTCATACTATCCTGCTGTATTACAGATACAGCAAAACCTGAAGACATGTATCTGAGTGACTTCAAAAAACTGAATTTTCCTAGGACTGACAGTACTCAAGAAAGAAACCTTGTAGTGAAAATATTTTATCATAATCCAAACAATTTTTTTCCCTGTAGTTAATTTTTTTAAGAACTGTGGAGGCTCCACTCTTATATGCAGACGCTCCTTTCACTGACACAAACCACAGCCCAAAGTGATTTTGCTCATGTCTTCTTGGCAAGTTTTGCAGAGAAGATCAATTCAACACATTACATACCTTGCTATAGTTCTTGAAATATTTCACTGTTAACAACAGGGTACTTAAGCTCTACTACCCCTCACTCTTGCCATGTACCTAACTAATAAGTCCTTCTGAGCATACCCTGATCACGTTTATTCTTATGTGCAAATGATCACTTACACTTACCACGGATCTTTCTAGTGTCCTTTGGGTGGCAGAGATCACCTAAAATTCTGATTCACTTGATATCACTGTGTCTAATAATTCATTGTCATGCAGCATCACCAGCTAAAGATTGGTGGGCTTTGGTATCAAGAAACAACTTAGAATCATTCGAGTTGCTGTGAAGTATTTCCCCAAAGAAAACAAAGCCAAGCACTCCCTTGTATATGATTCTGGAGCCAGCTTTTTTGTCTCCATCACAGAGGGACCAATGGACTAACTGAATGGGTTGCCCATCCAACTGCAAGTCATCATCTGGACAATATGGATTCTTTATCCTTTTGGTTTTTCTTTGTGATTTGTTAAGAGTCTATCTCTTTTGATTACGTCTGAGGAGAGTCTATACTTGATGTGGCTTTATGTAATCAGTACAGTGTCATCTACAAACAGGAAGAACTCAAGAATCTCACCATCTATTGTAAATATTTCTATATGCAAGACATCCTCTGTGACTCTAATGAATACCTAACATGAAAATGTCTCCCTGTTTTGTGACTCACTTGATTGATGTTGGTACTTAGAAGATGACTAGATAAAATTCATCATGGAATCATGCATAGTCTTAACATACATATTTTTGGGAGAGAGGTGGTAATCAACAAATAACTCCATAGGAGCTTTTATTTTCTGGAGTGGCCTTTTCACAGTCTCTGTAGCACTGACCACTGCTGACTCCCTTCTTGTTCTAGACCTTCTTTCCTCTCTGGGCTTTCATGATACTCCTTTTTTCTGGTTCTTCTCCTACTTGTCAGACTGGTCCTTTCTCAGCCTCCTTTGCTAGACCATGCTGAATACGGCAAAAGTTTGAATCCTGCTTCAAGACCAAGGGTCAGTTACATAACATCTTTGAGTGTCTGAGTATTCTTTTCTAAAATGAGGATATGTAAGCACTTTCCTCATAGGGCTGTTACGAGGATAAAACGAAATAATATATGTGAAGTGTTTTATAAATCTTAAAGCGTAATGTAAATGTTAGCTATTATCATTATGATACATGGGTTAATTATGGGCCCCTCCTGAATCAGTGCCTTGTTGTGGCAGAGGTGCTTGTGTAGCTCAATGAAACTCTGAGCTATGCCATGCAGGGTTACCCAAAATGGACGGCATAGTGGAGAGTTCTGACAAAAGGTGATCCACTGGAGAAGGAAATGGCAAACCACTCTAGTAGCCTTGCCACGAAAACCCCACGGAGTGTATTAAAATGATAAAAGAGATGAAGATTAGCCCCTCAGGTCTATCGAGAAAGAGAGTAAGATAATTATAAGTAGCTCCAATACTAATGAAGCAGCCAGGCCCAGGCCAAAAGGAAGCTCGACTGCAAATGTGTCTGGCAATGAAAGGAAAGTCTGATGCTGAAAAGATCAGTACTGCATAGGAAGCTGGAATGTAAGATTCATGAACCAAATTATGCTGGATGTGGTCAAACAAGACCTTGTGGTCAAATATCAACATCTTGGGTGTCAGCGAACTTAAATGGATAGGAATGGATGAATATAATTCAAGAGATCATGACATATAATCCTGTGGGCAAGAATCCCTTAGAAGAAATGGAGTAGCCCTCATAGCCAATAAAAGACTGAGAAAAGCAAATATAATCTCAAAAATGACAGAATTATATATATTCAAATCCAAGGCAATCAGTTCTATGAAGGCCTACAACATCTTCTAGAAATTAAAAAAAAAAGGTGTCACATTCATCATAGGAGACTAGAATACTAACGCAGGAAATCAAAAGATAATTGGAATAACAGGCAAGTTTGACCTTGGAGTAAAGAGTGAAGAAGGGCAGAGACTAATAGAGTTTTATTAAGTTTTGTTAATTTGCTGGTCATAACAAACAATCCTTTTCAACAACCCAAAAAAGGGACTCCACACACAGACATCACCAGATGGTCAATATTGAAATCAGATTCATTATATACTTCTCAACCAAAGGTGGAAAAGCTGTATACAGTCACTAAAAACAAAACCTGAGCCTATGGCTCAGTTCATGAGCCTCTTACTGCAAAATTCAGACTTAAAGTGAAGAAAGTGGGAAAACTACCAGACCACATAGGTATAACCTAAATAACATCCCATATTTAGTAGAAGTGAGGAATAGATTTAAGGGATTAGATCTGGTAGCCAGAGTGCCTAAAGAATTATGGACAGAGGTTTGCAATACTATACAAGAGGCAGCAACAACAAAAAAAAAAATCCAAAGAAAAAGAGCAAGAAAGTAAAATAGCTGCCTGATGAGGCTTTATAAACAGCTGAAGAAAGAAAGGGGAAGGAAAGGAGAAAGTGAAAGATATACCCGACTGAACGCAGAATTGCAGAGAACAGCAAGGTAAGATTTCTTAAATGAGCACTGCAAAGAAATAGAAGAAAATAACACAATGGAAAAGACAAGAGATCTCTAAGAAAATTAAAGGTATCAAGAGAATGTTTCATACAAAAATGGGCATGATAAAGGACCAAAATGGTAGGGACTTAACAGAAGCAGAAGAGATTAAGAAGAGGTGGCAAGAATATACAAAACTATACAAAAGAAAGATCTTAACATCACTGATAACTACAATGGCGTGGTTAGTGATTTAGAGCCAGACACACTGGAGAATGGAGTCAAATGGGCCTTGGGAAGCACTGCTAACAATAAGGCTAGTGAAAGGACAGAATTCTAACTGAGCTGTTTAAAACCCTAAAAGATAATACTATTAAAGTGCTGCACTCAGCATACCAGCAAATTTGGAAAACTCAACAGGGGCTATTGGATTATAAAAAGACCAGTTTACACCCCAATTCTAAAGAAAGGTAACGTTCACAAGGAATGTTCAAATGCCAGTGAGGTTATACTTAAGATTCTTCAAGGCAGGCTTCAACAATAATGTGAACTGAGAAATACCAGAAGAGCAGGCTGATTTTCAAAGAGGCAGAGGAACTAGAGACCAAATTGCCAACATTCACTGGATTATGGAGAAAGTAAGAGAGCTCCAGAAAAATATCTACTTCTTCACTGACCACACTAAAGCCTCTGACTGTGTGGATCACAACAAAATGTGGTAAGTCCCCACAGAGAAGGGAGTATCAGATCATCTTACTTGTCTCTTGAGAAACCAGATGCAGGCCAAGAAGCCACAGTTAAAACTTAACATGGAACAACTGGTTGGTTTAAGACTGGAAAAGGAGTACAGCAAGGCTGTATACTGTCACCTTATTTATTTAACTAATATGTAGAGTACATCATGTGAAATGTCAGACTGATCAAATAAAAAGCCAGAATTAAGGTTGTCAAGAAGAATACCAACAATTTCAGACATGTAGACAATACCAGTCTTATGACAGAAAGTGAAGCCTCTTGATAAGTGTAAAAGCTGGCTTGAAGTTTAACATAAAAAAACTAAGATCTTGGCATCTGGTCCCACCATTTCCAGGCAAACAGAGGGAGAAGAAATGGAAGAATCATTCTGTATATTCTTGGGCTCAAAGATCTCTGCAGACAGTAACTGTAGCCATGAAACGAAGATACTTGTTCCTTGAAAGGAAAGTTACAGCAAATCTGGACAGTATACTAAAAAGCAGACACATCACCTTGTTAACAAAAGTCCATATAGTCAAAGCTATGATTCTTTTAGTAGCAATGTATGGCTGTGAGAGTAGGACTATAAGGAAAGCTGAGCACCACAGAACTGACGCTTTTGAATTGTGGTGCTAGGAAAGACTTTTGAGAGTCCCTTGGAGAACAACTCAGTCAGTACTTAAACAAATTGACTCACACTGTTCACTATATACTGAAGCTGAAACTTAAATACTTTGGAAAAGATCTTGATGTTGAGAAAGACTGAAAGCAAAAGGAAAAGGAGAGAAAAGAGGATGAGATGGACAATATCATGGAAGTAAAGAACATGAGCTTGGACAGACTTTGGGAGGCAATGGAGGACAGAATGGCCTAGTGCACTATGGTCCACTGGGCCATTAAGAGTCAGACACAAGTGAACAACTGAACGAAAAGGATAACTAACTGTGGATGCCCCAATTGTTCTGTCCTAGGCCCTCTTCTCTTTCTCTCTATGCTAAATCATTTGGTAATTCTCATTGGCTTTCAAGTATTCAATTTTCATCTTTATGTGGATTATTCCCAGATCTACATGTCCGATCCTAGTTTCCTTCCTATGCTCCAGGTGTCACATCACCAACTGTTTATTGGACATTGAAACAGGGTGTCTGATATCCTGAACTGAATGAGTCCAAAGCAAAACTCATTATCAATACCTCCAAACTGCCACTGAAACTTCCCTATGACTGCTTTTTTAATTCCTAAAAAATCAAATTTCTTATTTTTAGCATTTTTTTAAAATTTGAATTCTGAATTCTACCTCCTGTCCTTCCTTCACTCATTTGGAAGGAAAAAATCATAGCATTAAATAGACATTTGAAATCATGCAAAATACATTTCCATATGAGCCATGTTGCAAAAAAAAATAAAGTGAAAAAAAATTATACTTCAATGTGCACTTAGAGCTCATCAATTCTCTGTGGAAGTAGCTATCATTTTTTATCGTGAGTGTTTTCGGGAACTGCCTTAAATCACTGTATTGCTGAGAATAGCTAAGTTTTTCACAGTTGATCATCATTACAATATTGCTGTTACTGTGTACAATGTTCTCTCAGTTCTGCTCACTTCACTTTGCATCAGTTTGTTTTAGTCTTCCCAAGTTTTTCTGAAATCACCCCCTTATCATTTCTTATAGCACAATAGTATTCCATCACAATCACATACCACAACTTTTTCAACCACTGCCCAATTAATGGGTACCCCTTCAAAGAATTTTCAGTTCTTTACCACCACAAAAAGAGCTACTGTAAATATTTTTGTACAAATAGATCTTTTTTCCTTTTTCTGTTGATCTCTTTGGGATACACACCTAGTAATGGTATTGCTGGTCAACGGATATGCACAGTTTATTTTTTCTCTACATTAAACTTACTTTCAGTGGAAGTCATTTTTTTAATGGGAGTTCTTATTTTTTTTTTTAAAGATTAGTGAAAAGCAAATGGCTTCATGGATTTCCTCAATAAAGTTGTGTTTTTTTTTTAAATGAACAAAGACAAAGAAATAGCCCAAGTATGAAATATTAAGTTTGTATCTGTTGTCAAAGAAAAAGAGAAGAGATTAATTTGAATCCTTCTCTGGTACGTAGAGATAAAAGCAAAAAAATTTTGAAAAAGCCTTTCAGCACTGACAAAACTGAATTATATGACATGAAAGGGACTAGAAATTCCACCTCTCCAGGGGATGTACCGTATACTGCTAATAAGAATGCAGACTTTCCACTTTGGGATGGGAATGCTTCTTTGTGTCATTGTTTTCAGAACTATCTATCAGGTACCGATCCCTTAGGTTATTTCAAACTAAAGAGAGAGTGGGAGGATGGGGAGAGGAAGAGAATGTTCCAGCATGATTTTACAATGAGAGATAGACACATTTATTTCTTTTAAATCAGAGAACAAAGAGTTGAGACCTTTGGGGATCATCCAATCCGTTCCTGTCTCAAAGCAGACCACAACATGAATCATCTCAGCTAGGTGACAAGCTACTTTCTTTTTAAAGCCAAGAGCCGAATTTCCCTTGGTCACACATTCTAAGGTTTCTTCCTCATGCTGACCCTCTATCCCTCCTGCTGAGGTTCTGCCCACTGCTTTTATTCTCTCCACAAAGATGGAGAATGAGCAGGCCAGCCTTTACTATGCATCTTTTCTCAAATTTTCGATGTTAATTCCTTGGACCAGATGAATAGTCCTGTCTAAAGACAAGAAACTGCTTCAGTTTCAGTTCAGACTGCTAACAGTCACCTTGAGAATTCTGTTTTATGAGAATTATAAAAAATGCAAAAATTAGTTGTATCCTTTGGACAGTTAGGTGGTTCAGTGGAGAGAATGCCAGCCCTGAAGTCAGGAAGACCTAAGTTCAAATCTGGCCTCAGACACTTACTAGCTGTTTGACCTTGAGTAAATCACTTCAAGCTGTCTGCCTCAGTTTCCTCATCTATAAAATGAGCTGGAGAATGAAATGGCAAATGACTCTACTATCTTTGCCAAAAACACCCCAAATGGGATCACAGAGTTGGACACGACTGAAAAATGACAGCAAACCTTCGCATTTGAAAAAATTATTTTTCCTTTTCATATGAAAATGAGTGTGATGAATAACAACTATAAGTGACCCCACAAAACTGTGTTAAAGAAAAGAGTGAGACTTTTCCTATTAAGCCTTTAAAGTTGTTCAAACACCCATCCCTGGTTTCAGTTTAGTGCTATAAATTTAAAAACATCAGCAAGTTCTAAAACCTCTCCCCTTACCTGTACATCCTGAATGCTGAGTTCAAGCATGTGACTGGTTGCAAGTTGCATGTAGTGAACACTGATGCCAGTCAGGCTGGCAAAGACTAGTTCTTCTGGAGTTTTGTTAATTAAAGACAACCCAATTCCACCTTCTAGTTTCACAAGAACCTGAATAGAAACAAAATATCCCAAGCTCAGCACTACACATGGTCAACTGAGAATGAGGAAATGAAGCTGCGCATGGCCATTCTCTTACACAAACCTGACACCCACCACCCCAGCACCCCAACTTCAGAGTAAACACAAGTCTCAAGCTATCTGATTTTGTTCCTTTATAAATTTGATGTTCTCTATCCAAAGGCAGGAGCTGTCAGGATCAGTGAGAAGTGCAAAAGACCTTTCCATTTTCTTTTTGCCCCTACCTCAAATGCTATTTTAAACTCAAATAGTTATTTCTTTGTAATAACATCTTCTATGCTGGAAACATGTGTTTTGGATGAACTTAAAATGCCATTTTCAAACTGTATTCACATGTTTGTGAAGCAAGATAACCAAGTGACAACATTCGCTACCTTCAAATAGCACATCATATTTAAAAGAAGATGGAAGTAGGGGAAAAAAAAGAGCAGGGCTTGATAAGGATAAAACCAAGGAGGGAAATCTTGTTTAAACACTGAAGTTCAAAACATAAAGTTGTGATATTTGGCTCTTACTTCCAGCTCCTGCTCTGTATCTGGGCTCTTAAACTTCCGTAACTCGTGTTCAGTAACAGGAAGGTCATCCACTTCATATGATGGACGGTCAGTTTTCCGCTGGCTGAAGTCTGTTATCTAAAATCAAATAAACTACTAAGAAGCCTGCTTTTTATTTTTAATGACAAATCTATTCTATAGAGGTAGTATGAAAGTATGGAAACTACAAATCCTAGTGAGGGGCAGCTTTAATTAATAATGAAGCAAATTCATCATCTATGAGGGGATTCAAACTTCAGATCTGAGAAACAAAATGTTATTACTTCTGGATCAGCTCAAAAAAAATTCTAAACATGTTAAGCTCTGAAACACATGAGTCTGAAGTTCAACACTTCGTAAGATTCTTATCTTCTTTAAGGCATAATTATTACAAAGCATGAAGTTCACAGATATATTTTAACATTAAAAAAAAAAGTCCACCATATTGTTTTCTAGGGAATAAATGTGAAAGTGGAGGTGGGATTTTTTTTTAAAAGGCAAAACAAAAATCAATCCAAGAAGTTCCCATGATGGCAGACATATAATTATATGTAAAAGGTGGTCAAAACTGAATTGTTTAGACCATTGAGTAAAAAAAGTTGACACCAGGAGTTACAACCTATTAGGGGTCATAGTTGGTTGGACTGAACTAAAGAAACCTAAACATTCCTTTTAAAAAGGAAAAAACATATTGAGTTTGTCAGGTACATGTGATAGACCGTCACCTGGAGTACTCGAGTTGGTCCATCTGGAATAACTTTAACAGCTAATATTCCAGATCCAGGCCTCATTTTGTGATCAATAAATTGTTGCTCAGGTGGAACTGGTCCCAAAAGCTCCAGAGAAGTATCAGGACCAAGAACGACTTCTGCCCCATCATATAAACCAGAGAGTCCTCCTTTTGCCTAGAAGATGACAAAATAAAGACAGTCAGGGAAAAAGACAAAAGTACCAACAATGTAACGTGTCACATGAAAAACAGCCAGAATTAGCACCAGGCAAGCAGGGCTTTGCCTCAAGCACTGACACAGAGGCATGAGGAAGATACTGCTTCTCTTCCCCAACTCTCCCCTTGAAGAATGTAGCCACCCTGGTCCTACACTTTTGCCTGATCCTGGGCTGTTGCCTTCCCCAGCGTTCCAAGTGGACACCACGTTCCTCTTCCAGGACCACCTTCCCATTGGGGTGCCCAGAGTAGGGACCTACCACATGAGGTGCTACATGAGATGACTGGGATCAGTGGCAAAGATGATAGGCACCAGCTGCCATCCTCTTACCCCTTCCAAAGTAAAATCTTAAGAGGGCAAGGACAGAGCTCCCTTGTTTCCCTGAGCACCCAAGAGCGTGCCACCTAGAGTAAATACTCAAGTAACAGCAGTTGAGAGTTTTGACAATCTATCCTTGCCCCCATGCCATTCCCCTTTCCTACTTAGGATCCACAGAAGACCTCACACATCAACCTAATTAGAACCTTGGAGCCAATTTATTGCTGTTCTTTCTATGAACTATGGCTAACAAACCCCTACTTCCTTTGTCTCAGAAACACCTTATGCCTGGGCAAAAATGTTTTTCCCTGCTGTCTGTGCTTCACCCACTCATCCTTATCCAGCTCAGCCATAGCCCACGCAGGCACCATCCTCCTCTTTCCCCTGGAGTTCTCCTCTGTTGTTAATAACCTCCTCTCCTTCCTAGATCTCACATTTCTTCTATTTCCCTGAAAACCAGCTTTCTCTTGGAGACACCACCTCTCAAAGGTGAGACATCCCTGTTATTCCCCCCTGACACCCAAAGACAAGAAGTTGTTTGTCTCACTATCACTTTCTGAACTCTTCCTCCTACCACTCCAGCACTTAGCATATAGTGCCTAGTGCTCAATAAATGTTCACTGAATTAAATTTGTTGAACTGAACCACACAGCTACCACCTTGCCTCCTTCAGATTCCATTATTTCCTGTGGAGCTCTGGTCCCTCTCTCTCCTCTGCAATAAGGTCAGTCAATACTTGGCTCAAAGACGTTTTCACCACTACAACTCCTGCCTCCTTCTAAATACATTGGGGCCTTCCACTGACCTTAACCTGACCAATTTTCATGACTATCTCAAGGCTACCTCAACCACAGACAAAAAGAGTAATATCTTGGTAACTTCTCCCCCCCCAGCAACCCTTACTCAAATGACTTTGCCTCTGATGAAAAAAGCACCTTACCCTACTTAAATTCTTGTTTAGTAAGAGTTATTCTCAATTCTCAGCAAGGCTTTCTGACTCTTCTATGCTTGAGTGGCCTCCAATTCCCCCAACCTGCCACTTCTATGCAGACTTTGTCCTTGGGGATGTCTCTAGCAGAAAAGCTCCTTTGCAAGCCCATTCAAGATTTCTTCTCTGTCCTAAAGCTCACAAGGTCTAGTTTTCATCTGTAAAGCTTAATCTTGTGAATTAGGTTTCCTTTTTTTTAGTTTAAAGGATTAACTTATTAACATATTTTGCTTTGCTGTCTACAAAGTACATTCTTAGGTCACTTTAAAGATGCACAAAGCTGACTTATACAATAAGTTCTGGGGAAGGTATGCTTGGATCTCAGACTGTTCCCACTGATGTTTTATCTACATTGGAAAGCATCCAAATGTCACACACCCAACATTTATTCATTACTCCAAAGATCCATGTCTTTACCAATGTGGTGACTCCTTCCACCAATACAGATCACATTCCCCTCTCTACCTTAATCAATGTCCTTCATCATGAGCTGCTGTGACCAAAACAATGTATGATCTAGTGGAGAAACTGTCATCAATAAGCCTCTTCTAACCTGGATCAGCAGGTCTTTGTGCTCCATTGACAGAGCCTCTGAGAAGCCAGGGTCTCTACCATGACACGAGGAGGCATCAGAGGAAGACCTAAGAATATACCAGTCATATAAAGAGCTAAAAAATAGCCAAGGTCCTTTTTCTTTAAATTATCATCTCATGGAGTCTAAAAAACAACTGAAACTTATTAGAAAAGCACAGTAGGATACCACAACCTACTCCTTATTCTTCCAACAAAAGGCGAATTCCAGAGCTGAAAAACTCTCCCAACAGGAATGAATAAGTATCCCAAAGCCTAGGGATACATCCCAGAATCCTTGGAGGATGAGCCTTTTCTCAAACAAGGTATAAAGGAAGACTATGACAAGAGCCCAGGAGAGCCAGGATGTTATGGCACAGTAATCCCCAAATGCAGCCTAAACTGAAGCTCTATCACTTCCATAAACCAGGGCACAGACAAGTCAGACAAGAGGGCGGAGAAAGGATTCCATATTTGCTTTGTTAATTCATCAAACCAGAGTTCAAAAAGTGAGCAAAGAAAAAAAAGCCTTTCAGTTGTTAATTTGTAGGGCAGGTTTCAGCATGGAGAGTGCTTTTATGACTAGTGAAGGTTTAAAAAGAAAGTGCATATGCTTCCTTATAAGGATATTGTCAGAAATTGTTTTAACCTTTTCAGTTAATGTATTGTTCAGAATAACTGGATTAAAACAAGGTTATTTCCCCAAACAAAACAAGTCCTCTACATTGTTGAATATTTTACTATAGAATTATCCAAAGATATAAAAACGACAAAATTATGGGTTTTTTTCTTTTAAGTAGACGTTTAAAAAGCCACCATGGAAGGATTTACTTAGGGGGATGCGGGGAGAGAGGAAGAATATATACACAGAGGATTATGAGGATTTTAGAAACACATCAGAAATAAAAGGTGGATCAGACACAGGACTCACTGAGCCTAACAAGGCCTCTTTTGCCTCAAAAAGGATGAATTGTAATGCTAATTGAAAAATCACAAATCTGTTCCAGATGTATGCTTCATATAGCAGGGAGCTTGTCTTTGATCCAAAGAGCTCAGGGCAACAGGAGAAAAGAAAGTACAATTTTACTCAATAGTAGTCAGGGGCTGCTCTGACTGCCGTAACACAACCATCTTGATATCAGCCCCAGAGCATGTTTTGCTATAAAAATCAATTTATCAAATGGAAGAACTTGGTTCCTACCTAAGAAAACATCCCATAAATTGTCCCACTCCCAGAACCTCAGCATTGGAAGCAACTTCAAGGCTGCCATCTAATCTAAATTTCCAGCTCCCCAATATCTCCTCTCCGCCATACCCACCAAGTGGACACCTGGCTGGCCGCTGCTCGAAGACCACCAGTGAGGGACAACTGCATTACCTCCTGAAGTAGCATGAGCCACTCTGGGAGACTCTTCTTCTTGAAGCTTTTTTCCTCACATCATACTTAAATTTGTCTCTGCAACTATCAACTTCTACTTCTGATTCTGCCTTTCGGGGCCAAGGAGAAAATGTCTAATCCTACTTTGACTTTACAGTCCTTCAAATACTTGAAGACAGCTGAATGTGCTGACCCCCAATTTTCCAGGACTTCTCATACCCTAATGATTCCCTGTTCTCTGAATTGGTCCTTGTGTGGTATAACAAATTCAAGGCCCTCTGCTGTTCTGGTTGTCTTCCTTTGGAAGCTCTCAAGTTTATGTTTCCTAAAATGTGGTACTCAGTGGCACATGGTTCCAGCACTGAACACAATACTCCAGATGTGGCTGATCCAGGCTATCGGGACTCTTACCTCATTAACTGTGGACACTGTACCCCCTTAAGGGAGCCTACGGTTGCATTACCTTTCTTGATTTCATACCATACTGCTGACTCCTATTAAGCTTGTAGGCCACTAAAGCCCCCAGAGTTTCCAGCTGAACTGCTGGCCAGTCATGTCTAGTTCACCATTTATTTATGAAGTGTATTATTTAATCCCAAGTCTATGGTATCACTTATGCACATTTAATTTCAATTTATTAGATTTGGCCCCACGTTCTAGCTTGTCAAGATCTTTGGGGAACCTGGCTCTGTCATCCAGTATACTTATGATCCTTCCCTGCTTCCTATCACCTACAAATTTAAATAATATGTCTTTACCCAAGTCATTGACAGAATGTTCAGCAGTAGAGGACCAGGGACAAATCTCTGGGGTACTCCCTCTACTGGAAGCTCAACCAGCCAGCAACCAAGTCAGTCAGTTAAGAAGCATCCATTAGCACTTTCTAGGTGCCAGGGACAGAGCCAAGGTCTTGGGATCCAAAGAGAGGCCAAAACATGAAGGATGACCTTTAGCTCTGACCATTCAGCCAGTTCTGAGTGATCCTGCTGCTCAGTCCATATCCTGACATCTTTTTCACAAAAGCAGTGTGTAGGACTTGATCAAGTGCTCTGCTATAACTGAGGCAAACTACAGATCTACGATATCCCCCTCTCCAATTTGTCTTATAATCTTGTCAAACAGGGGAATAAGTAAAATTTTACAGGGCTTGTTATTGCTAGAACCACCATGATTCTTTGTGATGACCTCCTCCTTTACAAGATATGCTTGCTAGCCACGTCTTTAACAATATTTTGAAGATTTTAACCAAGATTCCAAGTCAAGCTCATTGACCTATAATCTACTGAATGCATTGTACTTTCTTTTTTGAAAACTGATATATTTGCCTTTCTTTGTGACCCCTTTCAGGGTTTTCCTGGCAAAGATACTGGAATGGTTTGCCACTTCCTTCTCCAGCTCATTTTACAAAATAGGAAACTGAGGCAAATAGGGTAAAGTGACTCACCCAGGACACTAGTAAATGTCTGAGGGCACATTTGAACTCAGGAAGATGTCTTCCTGACTCTAGGTCCAGCGCTCTGTGCACTATGGCGCCACCTAGCTGCCCTTTCAATTTGGTGGTTCTGCCATTTTCCACAATCTTTCAATTAGCACCAACAGACAACAACTGACTTAACTCATCAAGGACTGCTATCTGTGCTTTATGCTTTTGCGTTATTTCAGGTATCAACTCTCAACTATCATATATCCCTAAGTCTAACTTTGGGTCTTTTCCCATTCAAAGTAGAGAAAAAAAACAAAGTTGGAGCTGAGAAACTCTGCCTTTGTAAATCTACTGAACAACCCATTTTTAAAGATAGAAAGATGACACAAAGATCCTGCACTCAAGAGCTTATTGCCCCAAAGGGCAGCAATCCATGTATGATATATAAATCGCTATGATATAGTCAAGAGAGAAATAAGTACAAAGGAGAGGCCAAGGTAAAATGCTAAGGGAAATCTGGGTAAGGAAAATCACTTTCACCTGGTGCTGTCAGGGAAGGTGTCCTGAAAGAAGGGGCACCTGAGTTTGGAATTGAGAGACTTTAGCAGAAAGAGGTGAAGGGGAGTGGAGCCAAAGCAGGTAACACATATTCAGGAATATCAAAGTAGTTCATATTGGTGAGAAGATCCAGTGAAAGGAAGTAAGGCAAAATATGTAAGAATGGCACACTGGACAGAGACTATAGAAAAACCTGCAAATACAAGCAAGAATTATAAACTAGCAATAGGTTTGCCTAAAAATGTTTAATCTGAAGAAGTGTCATGATTTTGACTCAGCATACAGCAAACAAAGGGATATGCCTAAGCAACAAAGTAATTTGCATTTTGACATCTGCTAGAAATACACTCACTGAGTCTTTCTTGGATGCCTTAGAGAACATAGAAGCAAAAGATAAACAGGAAAGCAAAGACAACTGGGGAGCAGGCACAATTCTGAAAGGCTTTGATTAAAATTTCACAGGATTGCTCCTAATATGCATCCCAAAAACTAAAAGAGGTCTCCATTTACTCTGGAATCTTAATTACTGGAGTAAACCTAGCTCAACTGAATCATTTCTAGGCGGATGGATGATTCCTCTTCGACTAGGGCTTGGACGCTGTGTGGCCTCAGGCTTCATTCAGTACTGACCTGTACAACAAGTCCATGCAACCCACAAGTCAGCTTTCCTTCTCGGAAACTCCACGTCTGTGTCGTGCTGCGCCGACGATCAGGCTTCCTCAGCATTAGGGGCTCATACCTAGAGAGAGAGAAAATGACAAGTCTTCAATTCTGCTAACACAGAAATGAGCTCCTTGGCTCTATGTTCCCTTGCGATACCTACTACTCTTGAAATCTAACGAAATGCCTGATGGTCTTGGGACACAATCTGAATATTTCTTAAAGGCAGAAAAAATGGGCATCAAGTAAAATGGAAAATAATAAAAAAACAGGCATCATGTATTAACTTGGAAAATGTACACTACAAGAAATAATAATAAACATTAATACATATTTTTATATTTCTTACAAAGGCATTTTTTCTTTTTTCAAAATTTATTTATTTATTTGTTTGTTTGTTTATTTATTTTTGGTTTTAGGCATTCACTTCCATAAGATTTTGAATTCTAAATTTTTCCCTCCCCAAGACAGGATGCAATCTGATATAGACTATACAGATACATTCATATTAAACATATTTTCACATCAGTCATGTACGAAGACATTTCTGTGAAATACAGAGATATCTATCATACCTATTTTAGATTCCCTTAAATGGCCTCTGTTCTATTTTACCCAAAAATGCCTTATTTTGTATCATACTTTGGTTGTAGCAAATTGCCTAAGGTCCTCCTGGAAGTAGGTGAGATATACATCTTAAATAAATAAAAGCACAAGTTTTACAGATGGGAAAACATAGGTACAGGCCTACCCAAAACTAAATGATCCTTTCTAAAGAATTCACAAATTAGAAAAATATTTGCACATGTTTTTTGTTAATAATTTATTTCAATTTCAGCTTTAGAATCACACAGTTGGTCTCAACCTGAATTTGTCAGCTGTCAGTATTAACCCAAAACTGCCTTGATAATGACCTGTTGTCTGTAACAGCAGCAAGACCAGCGATATCTAGAATGGCAGACCCTTCGATGTTTCGGGAAGCTGCAGGCTTATTAGGGTTGTGAGGCACTGAAGAGCCTTCGTGGACCAACGTGCCAGTCCCAGTCATCCTCCACAGCTGAGATCGCTTTCCTGGTTCCTGGAGTGCACACATAGGAAAAACCAAAATGGTCGTCTTGTGAATTTGGAACTGTCTCAGGAGCTGAAACTGGGAGAACTGCAGGGCTTCAGGAGGCAGTTTGCCTTAACTCATGTTGTAATGGGAAGAGGATTAGGAAATATCTCCATTTCATGTAGCCTTTTGTAATTCTCATTTTTTTGTTAGTTACTTGGGATAGACAAGAAGCAAGAAGATATGCTAAGTTCTAATTCAACTCAATTCAACAAGCATTTTATTGAGCATCTTAAGCTGTCTGTGGGGAGACAAAGACAGAAGTCCCTGTCCTCAAGGAACTTATACTCTACTGGGAGGACACAATTACACAGAAAAGAAGATACAAAACACATATGAAGTGACTTCAGTTGGGAGGGCACTGACACCTGGCGGTGGGTTAAAGAAAAACTTCCAGAACGGGGCTCTGAACGAGCCTGGAGTTCTACGAAACAAAGGTGAGAAGAATGACATTCCAGCTAGGGAACTTAACTCAGGAAGCTAACTTATCTGAAATTCAAATGACTCCAAAACCTCAAATAACCTGCATTTTAAAAAACAGCCCCCATTCTGCTTCGATGAGTAAACAAAGTGAGATGAGGGTTATCTTTAAAGAGCAAAACAAAACAAAGCTACCTCTGAGCTGTATCTTCTTGTCAGTCAGACTTTGCCATGTCTCAGCACAGTGGAGTAGAAAGAGCAATCACAAGGACTGAGTTCAAATCCTGGCTCTAATCATTGTGTGACCTGGGATAAATCTAGATCTGTGACCCTAAGCCTTTTACATCTACAATCCTATACCATAATTGATGTTTGCAATGATGCCCAAGTCCCTATAAGATCAATTAAATGCCTCCTGATTCAATTAAGTTTAATATAAGTTTTTTAAGGGACTTTTACAAGTGTCAGACTTGCAGCCCAAATCAGATTAAATATAACTGGGAAATATTTAACAAAATAAATTAAAATACAACACAATGTTATTTTGTGGTTTTTCTAAATCAATCTGCAGATTCATTTCTATTGGAGTTTAACACCACTGCTTAAGAGTACTTTAATACCTTGAAAATTCACAATCCATGTAGGATATATCTGATAACTCTCAATTAGCCAGAAAGTGCAATTAACCTCACCGGGAAGCCATTTATAAGAGTTGAAGTCTACCTTACAGGCAAGTCCCCAACTTAAAAATCTAAGTTGGCTGCTTAGAATTCTAAATTAATTTTTTTCAAGAAGCAATGTTATAGGGGTTAAGTTCCCATACCAGTCCACCAAAGCATATTTAACTCTTAACATACCTAAAGGAGAGGAGCAACATGACAAAGTGGACAGAGAGCCAGCTTAGAATCAGGAAGGCCCAAGTCCCATCTCTGACACACACCGGCTGGGTAACCCTGCACAAGTGACTCAACCTCTCAATTTCCAGGTTGCTCCCTAAGACTATAAACCAGAGAATCAAATCTACAATGGCAGAGAAAATTTCCTCATCTGAAGTTTCTGAATCAGACAAAACCACAAATCTGGATTAAAAACAACAACCTGAAGCACAGTACTTCTGATTGTTACATCAACTTCACTGAACTAGTCTTACAGAAAGAAGCCTCTAAATTTCATTTAGAGATGCCAGGGATACATCTGGCAGGGTGCCATCCAAGGCGCTTCACAGAGCCCAACAAAAGCCTAACTTCTTACCTTTTTCTTTAATATAACTCTTTGCGTTTTGGCTGAGACATCTAGGACAAGCTCTCCACAAGTAACGGCCTTGTTGGAAGCCACAGGCCTTCCAGTTCCCTCCTGCAACCTGGAATTTCAAGAAAATCTCACATAAATTCAGTGAAAATGAGAGCGTAATCGTTTCTACTAAAGGATAAGTAAGAAATGGAGCAGAAAGGAAAAAAAAAACAAACTTTGTCATGGTTAGCAAACAGACTAGATTTCTTTCCAGTTCAAAGATACACATCATAGGTAGTATGCAGAATATAGTGGAGCAGGTTATAATACTCTATTTCCATTCTGCAACAATTTCAATGACTTTCTCTGGTGTAAAATACTAACTGGACAATGAATAGTTACTGAGAAAGACTTTCCTCCCAAGGCTTTTGCCAGATTTCTGTCTCTTGCTTCCATGAGTGGCAGAAATCAAGAAGAAGAGAGCCAGGAGTACAGCCTGATGGTGGCCAGGCAGTGAAGGTTTACCGATGAGTAAGTCAGAGATTAACTCTAGCTTATCTCACTTCCCTGGGGATTCAAGATCCTAAGCTTTCAGGGAATGCCAAAACCTGGGCTTTTCAATGTCTTAGATAAAGTTTCAATGAGCTGAATATATCTCTAAGCCCCAATACTGCAAAGAAACTTGTTAGGTAAGAAATCTGGAGGAAAAGATTCAGTCCTGTCCCCCTCCATTAGTTACTCTGAAGATGTGGGGAAACCTCAAAATGAAATTCAGTCATTGAGTCATACAATCCCCCAAAGATTTATCCAATTAACTTCCTGCAGTTCTTTCAACTTATTTAATTCAGAGAACTGCCAAGAGTTGGACTGGGGAACTATAGGGTTGATATAATTTCAGGGGAAAGCTATTCTTGGAATATTTTCTATTATGGCCTTTGAAAAACTAAGCACATCATACCATTTGTGCATAGGACCATGGCAAGGTAAGCAGTCAGCATTACCATCACCAGAAAAGAAGGGTCTTCAGGCCTGAGGCCCCTGAAAGAACTTTTATGTGTCCCTTAAGTATGTAGGTAGCATGTACTGACTGCCATTCAGTCACCCTCTGCAGCAGGATGAAGTCATTCTGAACAATCTGTCATAGACTGGGACCTTATTAATAAGAGGTCCAAATGGCAGTCCCCAAATAAAAAAAAAATCAAACATATGAGTATATTTGTAATGCTAAATATCTGGTTATGGCCCCTCTTTGGTCAGAGAAATCTCATTTGGCATTTGCTCTGACAATATCAACATGGAAAGAGCAATACTTACATGATTTTTGATAATGACTATATGGAAGAAAAATTTCTCTACACATTTTCACAGACTTTTCTTACTTGTCTCCAAACAAAAATATCAGTGTTAGAATGATAAACTTGCCAATCCTTATTTGATGCTAACCTGCAAGAAGTGGCTGTTTTTCACAATTTCTGCAGATGGATGATGACAAATATTCCAATTCGAAGGGTTTTAATGGAGAGTTTGGCACAACTAGCAGCCTCAACCACTCTGCATAAATTCAGGAAAGTCCTGGTATAATACTCAAATGTTAGCCTCACCTAGTATCATCAGTGGGTGGCACAGGAGTGTGATGATGAGAGTTGTTTTGCAACAAGAGGAAAGGGGCTTTAAAACAGCAGCAAGAAGGATTCAGAGTTGACATAAGGAATATATAACATTAACAGTAAGGGTTGTTGAAAGGTCACTGAGGGAAGTTATTTTGAAAGAGAAGACTCTATTCAATTTGGATAATGTTTGGCACTGGCCCAAGGTAAGGGGCTAGATTAAATGAACTTCCAAGAGTTTAGCCCAGGAGTTTATGATGATGACTGACCAGAATTTGTTCTGTCACTAGAGAAACAGTTTCAAATTCAATGCCAGCTAATAATCAGGTCCTTTTGTGTGCAAGAAGAGGAACAAGGGATTACCCTGAGAACGTATATGTAGCAGCAATATAGATGAAGTTTTCATAATAGAGCTGCCAGTTGTCCTGGAAATCATTCATGTTGCAGCTGATCTCTGAGGAGCCTGCTCCTTTAACAGTTAATGTGATGAAAGGTGGCAGGATAGGCTCATCCCACGCATAATCCAATGAGGTCATGGGCTTCACTTCAGTTCGGAGCCTGGGCTCAGCCACACCATGCTGAGTAAAGACAACTGGGACCTATGGTAACAGCAGAGAAGACAAAGAGCACTTTCATTCAAAGCAGTGACATCAGGTGGTGAATCAGTGCTTTGCTGGGCAGCTGGTTTACATTCCCGTTCCTTTCTGCCTGTCGATTATATACAGAAATAACTCCAGGGAAGTTCAGACCCTCCCTTTTAAAACCTGAGAATCTACCTATTCCAAAGAATACTTCAGCTAAAGGGACAACAGAAGCTGGGATGGGGGACTCTTGGCAGGCGACACTGAGACTTCACACTGATACATTCCTAAGAATAGCAATTTACGTTCTATGGCAATTTTCCCTCTGCTGTGAACACCTGAAAAAAAGAAGGTTTTGGAATGAAAGTGTTGTTTTTCACAGAAACCATTTAAAATAACATTCCATCACTCTCATTTGGCTTTCTTTGGATGCCTGCTTACAAACCTACAGCAGAGTTCCCCACTGCTGTGCTGGACTAATTCTGAGTCTCTTTCTCCCTGGCTACATGGAACTCTAAGAGACTGCAACTCAGTGGAAAAAGGCCTTTGCAAGGGTGGGGAACCTGTGGCCTCGAGGCCACATGTGGCCCTCTAGATCCTCAAATGTGGCCCTTTGAATGAATCCAAACCTCACAGAACAAATCGCCCTAGTCCAAGTTTTACAGAATAAATCCTTTTATTAGGGAGATTTGTTCTGTGATGGGCTTAGGAATGCCAACTGCTACAGTCAAAAAAAATCTTGGGAGGCTATAAAACTATCTGGCCTGGGCATGTCTATTCTGTTACCCGGGCATTCATCAGTAATTAATTATCTGATGGTAACTCAAATTATTCCGTTTTATCATTGTTACTGCTTTTCAGCAATATGAAGGGTACTAAGGAGCAAAGGGATTCCTGCTTCTCATTCTTCCAAAGACAAAATGCTTCCAACCATTCTTTCAGGGGCAGCAAATACTCCAAACTTCCTTCTACAAAACAATTGATATGGTCCTGAGTGGGGTACCCACTGAATTAAAACTTGATACCTTGGAAAAGTTGTCAATTCGGAAAGGAGGAGGTAACTGATCTGTGTCACTGAACGAAATTCTATATGTGGCTCCTCGGAGAGTAATTTCCACTCGAAGGAAGAAGCTTTTGCCCAGGGTATCTCTGAAGAAAAAGGCAACAAAATAAAATTCATAACATGGAAAGAGTAGAGGCTACAGCCTATCTTTCTACTGGTGTCATAATGTCAATATTATCAGATGGCCAAAAACAAGAAGCACCCACTGTGGGCCTGTGCATAACCCAATACATGCTAGATAGATTAATCCACATGAGAAGATAAGTTATATACATAAGAACATTAAAAAAATTCTCACCAAGAATTAGGCAAAACTGCTTTTACGCAAGCAAACTTTCAGTTGCCTGTATATGGCATATCCAAAATAATCTTTTTTATTCCAAGTTGGCTTCTTGTTCTCAGCCAAAACACTAACGGACTGCTTCCTTTGTCAACAGCCTGCGTGTATTTGGTGAATGAAACTAACCGTTGTGTTCATTCGACAGACGTGATCAAGCACTGGCTCTGTTGAGAGCCCGGGGCCGGCTTTGAGACAACAACAATCCCTACTCTTGGAGCTTAAAAGTTTAGCCCCAGATAACTGGGACACACAGACCCTGGTGTTACTCCCTTCCACCGAGCCTGCCCCTTTAATCATTCCCTAGCACCCAAATACTATCTTTCCTTATTTGCTGACTCCCTCCCTAATGCATACAAATGTGGCCAGATTCTTGCATCCTTAAAAAACCTTGACTTAGTCCTACCAACCCCTCAGAGTATCCTCTTTTAGTTCATCCTCCCCTTGGCAGCCAAACTTCCAGAAAAAGTTGCCTGCATTTTCTAATTTCCCAATCATTTTTGAGCCTTTTGAACCTTTCATAAATGTTCATCACTCAATCAAAACTGTTTTTTCCCCAAAGTACCAACAATTTCAATTGATTAATCCAACAACCTTTTCTCATTCCTCATCCTTCCCGACCTCTTAAAACATCTGATACTGTAACCACCCTCTCTTCCCACACTTAAATACTTTTTTCTCCCTGAGTCTACTTCTATCTCTCAATCTCATCAGCTCCACTGGTTCAATTGTTATCTCTATCTAAATGACTCTCGGATCTCTATAAAGGGTCTTACTCTTTTTCCTTAACTCCAGCCCCACATCATCAACTGCCTATTGGATGTCTTCAACTGGATGTGCCAGAGGCCTTTGGAACTTAATGTGACCAAAAGAGAATTCAATTATCTTTCCAAAAAAGAAAAAAACCTCTGCCTTCTTCCCAACTTTCCTACTTCAGTCAGGGACATCAAGAGCCATCTTCATCTCTTCCCTCTCCCTCATATACAATCAGTCTTGTCTACCTCCACCATCTCTTGCATCTGTTATCTTCTTTCCATTCACATGGGGGAGGGTGGTAAAGGAAATAACTAAGCATAAATAGCCCCTACTTTGTGCCAGGCACTGCTCTAAGGGCTTTTACAAATATCATTCATTGGATCCTTACAACTCTGCAAGGCAGGTGCTATTATTATACCCCTTTTACAGCTGAGGAAACTGAAGTAAATGGAGGTGAAGCAACTTGCCCAGGGTCACAAAGCTAATAAGTATCTGAGGCTGGATTGGAGCTCAGGTCCTCCTGACTCCAGACTCAGCGCTCCAGGCACTATGCCTCCACATGGCCAGTACCCTAGTCCAAGCCTTCATTACCTTTCACTCAGGTGACTGATCTGCTTCTCTTCTCTTCCCACTCTAATCCACCTCTCCTAAAGTTGTCAAACGGATATTCCCAAAGCACAAGTCTGAGCACGCTGCCCGACTATTCTAGAGGCCCCTCCAGGGCTTCCTACCAACTCCTCTTGGTTGGTTTCCTAGTCTTTGGTGATGGCTGGGGGCCAGCCTTGCCAGTCTCATTGCACACTACTCTGATTTACACTCTCTATGTCCCAACCAAACTGGCCTCCCCAGTTTTCTGAAGACCCACACTCCCACTCCATCTTCAGTGTGAATCCCATACCTGGAAGGCCCACCCTCTTCCACTGTGCCCACCCAGAATCCCAAGCTTCCTCCAATGCTCCTCTCAAAATGTCACCACCTCCAGGAAACGTTTCCTAACCCCCAACTCTACCTCCAAGGAAAGTACTTCTTTATACAGCTTTAACATTTACTTTTCTGTGTACATGCTGATCCTCCCACTCCTGAGAAAGCAAGTGCCTTGAGGGCAGGGGCATCCATCGCCAGTAGCTACCATAGCAGGTTGTACACAACAGGCACCTAATGTTTGTTGAAAGAACTGGTAAACAATTGACTACAAAATGTAAGAAGAGGGAAGAGACAGAGATAATCCCAAGGGTTTGAAGATGGGAGGCTGGGAGAACAGTAGTGTCACACACATAAATTATGAAGTCAGAAAGAGGAGCAGGTTTAAGGAGAAAGGTCACCAATGCGATCTTAGACTCAGTGAGTCTGAAGTGATGATCGGAGAGCCAAATTGAGGAGTCTGTGGACAACTGGAGATGAGGGTCTGGGCCTCAGGAAATATGTCAGACCAAGCCTGCCATCAAAGAAGAAAGAAGAGAATGCATCTCTCTCCCTCCTTAGGAGAGACGAGGGAGTGCAGATGTATGACATCACGTGGATGAAGAGAATTCCAAGTGTTCCTATTGAATTTTATTTATTTTTTTAAAAAGGAGAGGCTAGAACTAGAAATGCAGCTCTATGTAAAAGTGGTACTGCAGACACATAAATGCAGTCAAGGGAGAGCACTGCAGGAGAAGAAGACGGACTTTGGGGGAATGCCCACAACAAGGTGATGTAAAACACAAGTAGGAAGACATTACCCCAACTCACGACCCTGTCCCACCAAGATAATGCATTTCTAAGTCAAACACAAACAATTTTTGGATTGCTTCCCACTTAAATTTTTCCACATTATTGTTCCTTTCCATGAATGTACACAAGGAAGCTCTGACTATTAATACATGGTACATAAAAGTGAATGTAGGGTTCCAAATTGGATGCACTATCATAGAATCCCACATGCTTTGGATCATGTTTCATGGGACAGAAGTAAGGTGATACTGAGACCGTAAAAATACCCCCGGATTGGCTGAGGTTTTTTATTTTTTCCTTCACTATTAAAGGCTTGAAGATCCCTGATGGTAATAAGGAGCTGGACTTATGGGAATGGCACTGAGTCACTGGGGAATTTGCACAAATTTGTAAGAGTAGATTAAAAAATAGGTAATCAGATTCTTCATGTGAAGGTGAGCAGAATTTCCCGAGCTCCAGGCACTCATTGGATCATCACATGAGCTCAGCGCTGTTCTGACAATTCTAACCCTTGGACTTTGTGGCCTGTCAGAATAGCCCAACCTGAATACAAGCAGTTCTTTCACTGTGGTGAAGAAGACCAACATTACTAATACACTCCTACCTGCATGAGCTTCACCAGGTTAAAGGTCTCAAAGATAACTGTCAAACTAAACATTAACAAGCCAAGGCAGGGAATGGGTAGTTTCTTTTCTTGCATTCCCAATGAAACTATATCTTATCGGAATAGGGATGCCCTGTGTTTACCTCATGTTGATATGGAATGAGTTGTTCTTGTTGACTTCAAAGCCTCCAGACCAAACGCAGTTCGGGACATCCATCAACCGTACACATAAGAGCTGGTCATAGTCATTTCGGGGCCAGTGGAACACCACACTGGAACCAGGGAGGGTAGAGATGTAACCTTCAGGATTGGATGTTCCCTAAGAGATAGCAGCCCATTAAAGTCGAGTGAACAAATCAAGTCACTTTCCAACTTCAAACTGTTAGACCTCTTGCCTCCATCCAAAACAGAGTTCCCAAGTGTCCTCTACTCTTAAACGTGAACACTTTTGGACACAGGTTTTTTCTAGGTGTCCCAAAATAAGCTCAATCGTGATTTATTAGAATGGACAGTTAGTTGAAGTATTTGAACAAGGCACTTCTATTACCTGTTTTGACTACAGGAGATAGAATAGGCATTCCATTAATAATAGGCTCTAAGTTCTCACAAAGCTTGGTTTAAGATGAATGCTTTTCAAACAGCCAGCTTGTCCAAAGCCATTAGGCTATTAATTATGTACCAGCCACTCTTCATAGGTAAGTTTCTTACCTGTCCCTTGGCAAATTCTCTCTGTGCAAAAGCTAACTTGTGAGATGATTTATTATCTAGAAGATAACGGGGTGCAAAGTTGACCATGCAAGTATCAATGTAGCGACCTCGGCCTTTTTTGACATCAATACCTAAAAATAAGAACAAGTCTGATCAGTAGATCCAGAGAAAGAAAAGTGTTTGACCAAGACCAAACAAAAACAAACATCCTTCATGATCAAAATTGGGTGTCTCAAAGAGTTCTGCCCTGGGCCCTCTTCTCTTTCTATACTATTTCACTTGGTGATTTCATCAGTTCTCATGGATTTAATTACAAATCTACTTACCCTGCCCTAACCTCTCTGCTGACCCCCACACTTGCATCTCCAAATGCCTATCAGATATCTTGAACTGGATGGACAATTGACATTTTAAACTCAACACGTTCAAAACTAGCTCATTATCTTCCCCGAAAACGTTTCTCCCTTCCAAACTTCCCTATTCATGTTGAGAACATCACTTATCCTCCCAATCCCCCAGTTCACAATGTAGGTGTCATCCTTAACTCTTCACTATCTCTCATCACCATAGCCAACATGCTGCCAGTTTCACCTTTGCAACATCTCTTGAATATGCCTCCATGTCTCTTCTAACACATCAACACTCCTAATACAGGCCCTCATCACCTCAAGCCTCAATTATTGCAACAGCCTGCTAAGGGGTCTACCTGCCTCAAGTCTCTCTCCACTCTAATATATCCTCCATTCAGCTACTAAAGTGATTTTCCTAGAATGTAGGTGCAACCATGTCACCTCCCTATACAAACAACTTCAGTGGCTCCCTAACACCTCCAGAATCAAATGTGAAATCTTGTTTGGGGTTCAAAGCCCTTCATAACCTAGCCCCCTCCTATCTTTCTAGTCTTCTCGCACCTTACTCCCCACATACTCCTGATCCAGTGACACTGGCCTCCTGGCTTTTACCCAAACAAGACATTCTTCTGTCACCTCTGGACATTTTATCTGGCTGTCCCTCCATGCCTGGAATGCTCTCAGCTGTTGTGGCCACCTCCTGGCTTCTCTGGTTTCCTTCAAGTCCCAGCTAAAATCCCACCCTCTATAGAAAGCCTTCTAGTATCTTCCCTCTGCTTATTACTTTCTATGCATGCCACCTCTAGCCTGTCTGTTCACCACTGCTTGCTTGCAATCTCCCCAAACAGATTGTGAGCTCCTTAAGGGCAGGGACTTTCTTTGTTTACCCAGTGTTTCGCGTGGTCCACAGCACCCAGCAAGTGCTTCATAAATGTTTACTGGCTTACAATAAGCTCCTGATTCAATTATTCAACAGTGCAGATTTGGAAATGAATGCAATCCCATTAGCACAGTATAGCTTCCTATTCTAATCTTAGTAGCATTTTATCTCTAACTACTTGATTCATCATTGTCCTCTCCATGTTGCCTGGCCTGATTTCCTTAGAAACACTCTAACAAAACCAGACAGTGTGGTTGGAAATGTACAAGAATTCGTCCACAAGCACTTTAGTTTTAAATAGCAAAAGTTGGCCACTGTTCCAATTTTATGTACCCTAGTCCTGCCTATCTATGTCTAAGCTTATGTTCCAAATATTCAGACTTAACCACTATCTTCATTGTTTGATTACCCATAAAAACATCTTTCATCTAAAGAGCTCAAACAACCAAAAAAAAGTTAAAAAAACAACAATAAAACATCAGTTGCCCTGTGAATTGTTTAAATTGTCCTTATTTTATAGCTCTATGTGAGGGTACAGAAAAGTTGAATGGGCCCTCCAAAACACAGAGGCCTGAAGCAACAGACCCAGGAACTGACACTCCCAGATCCCAGGTCCCAATTTAAAATCTTATCACTTCAATCAATAATTCCAGGCTCTTAGATTCAGTGATTCAATCCTGTCCCTAACTTAACTGTCCCTCTCTCCTAGCATTTCTTCTTTTGTCTTTCCTTTCCATATTATTGTTCTTTTATCTCATGGCTTAAGAATCCAGTTTAGTCAAAATGCTCAAAAGAATGCAAGATAAATGTACTCCTGATCCTCTTATCTCTGGTGGAAGTGAAGGTCAGTCTTTCCCCTATAACAAGCTATATACTTTATATACCATGATCCAAAAAGAAAAACCTGAAAACACCAAATCCAAACATTGAGTGATTTTGTAAAGGTAGATTACCTGAGACCAACAAATCAATAGTAAACAATATAAAGCCTACAAAGGATCACAATAGGGGCACACAGGATAATCAGGCATTTTCAGGAAATGCCAATTATCAATATAAACAAATGTCTAGCCACTTTTGAGGGCTGCATAAATCATAAAACACCAAAGAACTTAGAAATGCCAAGTCAATCAGTTTGCTAAACAGGTAAAGTGGTCTCTCCACTCACTTTGTTACACAAGTAAATGGCACATCCTATTTCTTTTCCTATAGTAATGTGGCAAGAGCTATCATCTCTATATCCCTAGCACTTAGATGCTTAAAACATGCTTGTTGTTTTCTCAATGAGAAGGACCTGTGCTCAGTCTCAGAAAGCATCACTTGATGCTAAGTCTGGCTTCACAATTAAGTATCAACGTGAACTAAGCCTGTACCACCCTGCCAAACTCCACCAATGTGCCTGCTTGGCCCAGCAGGTGCTGTCTGGTCTCCTGCCTCCAGGCTCTCGTCTCTATGATCTCTTCTCTGCACAGCTGCCACACTGACATTCTTACAGTAGACATTTGGCCCAGTTACTTGTATACATAAGAAGCTCATGGACCTCCTGGTCCTAGCTGGCCCCATCTGTCTTCCCAGGCTTAGAAGGTACCACTCTCCTTCACACACTGCACCTTCCACTGCTCTCCTAGGCCTGGAGTGTCTTCCCACCTCGCTTTCATCTCAAGGAATCCTGGGCTTCCTTCAAAGCTCGGATCAGATGCTATCTCCTGCAGAAAGCCATTCCCTAGCTGCCCAGTGCCTACTGTTCTCCCTTTAGAAGATACTCGGTATCTACTCTGTATAGAATTTGTAATTAAATTTCTATGTATATGTTCCTCCTTGCCCAGCCCCAACAGAAACTGAAACTTCCTAAAAGGGAGAGACTATTTTATTTTTTTTCTTTTACCCAGTACAGTGCTTGGCTATAGGAGGAAATTAATAAATGCTTGTTGAATGAATGAATACGGCACAGTACAAAGACACTTGGGAGATGGGGTAGCCAGGAGATTGTCTCTTGCGGGTGGGGTAGATTACTTCTGGTAAGCTTTCCATAAATCGCTAGCTGAAAAAATCAAATGTAAATAATCCTAAAGCCTAAGAGGTTAAAATGGCCATCCCTTTTTTCCCAGGTGGGTTGTGCCTAAAAATATGCCTTACAGAGTCATACACATTGTTCTTCAAAGAGTACGAGGCAGAGAATTCACTATCTCTCATGAAAATGAATTCATGACCATCAACTGAGGAATGTCTAAACAAACTGTGGCATAAGATTGCAAAAGAATGAATGCTATGAGAAATGATGAGGAGGATGCTTTCAGA
Source organism: Phalanger gymnotis (assembly GCA_028646595.1). NCBI lineage: Eukaryota > Metazoa > Chordata > Mammalia > Diprotodontia > Phalangeridae > Phalanger > Phalanger gymnotis. The sequence goes on from CM053622.1 coordinate 782,938,783, forward strand.
AAAACCTGGGAAGATTTAGATAACTGATTCAGAGTGAAGCGAGAAGAACCAAGAAATCAATGTACACAGTAACAGTAATATCGTACAATGATCAACTGTGAAACACTTAGCTATACTGATAAAGCCAATGATCCAAGATCATCCTAAAAGATCCATGATGAAAAATGCTATCCATCTCCAGGGAGAGAACTGATGAACTCTGAGCGCAGACTGAAGCATACTTTTTTTAACTTTATCTTTCTTAGTTTTTTCTGTGTTTTCTTTTACAACATGGCTAATATGGAAAAATATCTTACATGAATTAACATGTATAATTGATATCAATTTGCTTGCCTTCTCAAAGACAGGGGGAGGGGCAAGGAGGGAGGAGAGAATTTGCAACTTAAAATTTTTTTTAAATGATTGTTAAAAATTCTTTTTACATGTAATTGGGAAACATTTAACAAAATAAATAAAAATATATTTAAAAAACGAATTCACATCCCTCACTACAGTGTAAGCTCATCCCTTCTTTTCCAAGGGACATGTAGGTCAGTATTCCCCTAATACAACAGGCTGTATACTCCAGTGAGAGTCCTAGTATAAAGGGCTCTGTAGGAGGTCTACATTTCACTTACATCAGTCACTTTGTAGAGACACCAGTTTGCTGGAAAATAGTTTGTTCGGTTTTTCCCCATTAGTTCTCTCAGCAACTCCACACCCACTAGGGTCCAACCTGTTCTGGCTGGCTTTGAGAACCACATCAAGTAAGTACAAGCTACCCGGGTGAAAGCCAAATCTGGCATGAAATAAGAGAAAGTACTTCTCTTCTTTGATACTCTTAATGTCAACAAGGTATAAATAGCAACTCACATTTAAGGAGCAGGCAAACAATGAAAGCTCACGTACCAGCCAAGGTAGTCCTGAGCATCTGTGAAAGCCAGCACATGCCTAGAAGGCTGCTCCAAGACCCACCAGAGGATTCTGGGCAAATAGTGCAATAATGGCGTCTTGATGTTTCCCTTTTGATGTGTGAATGCTGAAGCCTGACTGTACAGGTGCTCAGTTCCAATGAGCAAGTACTTATTAAGCACCTACTATGTGCCAGGCACTGCCTTCAAGGAGCCTGCATCTCATCTAGGGGAGTTCTTACACCATTATAAATCAGATACCTCATGATTGCTACTATCGTTATTACTGTTTTTGAAAAAAGGCAGACAAGTCCAATTTATCTGAAATCCTACAAAAACACTCCTGGTCTCTCTGTGGGAGCACCGCTATTCAACAGTTTGGGGCTATGATTTAGCATAGTCGACAACTCCTTCTTACACTCTCTTCAGGTTTAGGGGACTGAGTTCTAATCCTGTTCCTGACTCCAGACTCCTCCTTCAGTGCCAGGCAAGTTACTGAAACTCTCCACTCCAGTTTCATGGAGAAAAATGCCACCCACCCTCCTAGAGTTTGCAAAGCTTAATGAATTTGGGGAAAATGATGTAAAGCCTTTCAAGGTGTTCCTATTATTCTCTGAAAAATAAGGATTCAAGTCAAAACCATACTTTTCCTCGTCACAGGTGAATAGGAAATTAGCCCTCAAGGCGAAAGTTTTAGGTAGTTTTTTGAACTGCATTTATGTCACTTCTTGTATTCAGAGAAAGGCAACCTAAGGGCTGTCACTGCCCTGTGGCAGGCTACAGCTGCAATGGCAGGCTATGGCTGCAGCGCCATGGTCAGGATCTGTCTTAGGAACTGAACCAGAGGTCACATACCGATGTTATAAATCAGGCCAGGCCGGTTTCCTGGTTGGATCACTTTCAGGGCTCGAACACCACTCCCACCATCCAGTGAAAAGCCCTGGCACCAGCCAGGCACGCCTTCAGGGTGAATTCCCCTTCCGATCCTCATGGTGCAGCTGTCGGGCAGAAAAGCAAATAAGTGGAATATGCCAACGAGACCGCAGGTCCAGTGCATAGCGTGGTTGATCACAGCTATTAGGTCCTATAAGCACTGGCTATGTAAGCGTAAGTGAACTCACTGAAAGCAGGATTTTTCTGCAGTTTTGTGCACTAAAGGCTCTTGTGCTCAGGAACGTGTGACATTCTCCAGATTTAAGAAATATGTTTGCCATCTAAACCAGTTGGTAAACCAGCTTGATAAGACATAAAAGTTTTTACCAGGCTGTGTAAAAAGGGCCAAAAAATGACAGGTGAATTTAGTGAATGCCAACACAAGATAAGGCACTTCAGTCTTCCATGATCCACTGGTGCAGATTGTGGGGGCTCCCCTCCGACAGAATATGCAACCCCTCTAGGCTTGAACAGATAGTCTTTTTGAGGTGCTGTCGCCAACTGACTAAAACAGAACCTCTTCAAAGGTAACTGGGTTGGTCCTTGGATGACAGACCCTGAGTCTGTCCAACCTGATGGACCAGACACAGTTTATACTCCATTGAGAAGAGGTTTCAAGAGCCCTGGGTAATTTCTATGCCACAATAAGGCTAAAAGTAGTAGAAGCAAGCAATGCATCAGTTGAAAAATATTATTATTTGATTGTCTGAACTATTAAGCACAATGCCGAAAAGAATGTAGGAGTTATTATCAACTATTCTTGAGGACACTGGCCCAATGTGTGTCTAAGGTCAACAAAATGGAAGGAAATCAGAAAGAGAACAGGCTACACTATCCTACTCTTGTAAAAGCCATCCTACCCAATCGTCACATACTCTCCTTTCCACTTGAACACTGCTTTTGTGTTTTAATCTCCTTACCTCTTTCTGACTGAGAGGAAGTTGTGTCCTTCCCTCCATTTTAACGTTATATAATTATTTAAGTTCTCCATTCTCTTGAGATCATTAATTATGGAATTAGGTTCCACTAATTATCCCCTCATTATATCTCTTAACCTCTTCACTAACTACTTCCCTCTAACCTACAAACATGTTTACATTTCCTCATTAGACACGGAGTGAGAGTTAGAGAAGAGGGAAGGTTTCCTCAAATGTGCTAACTCTGCCCCACCAGAGGTGACAATTTATCTCTTTCCTTCTCACTGGATACTTCCTGAAAAAGTAGTCTACATTACCACTCACTCTGTAACCTCTCATAATCAGGCTTGTGCCCCCAGTACACAATATTTAACTACTTTAGATTCAATAGCTGTCTCCTAATCATTAAAGCCAGTGAGTGGTCTTTTCTGAGACCAGACCCCGGACCTATATGACCCATCTGGCATGGATGACTACATCCTTTGCTTAAAACCATCTCCATCTTTGGTTCTATGATGCTATCCTGGTTCCTCTATTTCTTGTTCTGTTTGTTTCCTAGACCCTCTTCTTCATTCCCTGCCTAAAACACAAGGTTCTGTCCTCGGGCTCGTGCTCTCTTTCCTGAGGATGTCATCAACTATCATGGCTTCAACTATTCTCTATCTCTAGCACTAACCTCTCTCTCAAGTTTCAATTACATGCTTCCAACTGTTTTCTGGAGTCGGAAAACTCTCCCTCTATCTAGATACCCCATCAATACTTCCAATTCATTGCCTAAAACTAAATTCATAATTCATAAGGATTTAGACCTATAAAGAATCTTAGACATTTACTTTTCCAGCTGAGAAAACATACCTCTCCCTTCTATGCAGCGGTGAAGAACTATGGATATGGAATATTACATCGGCTGCCAAACTCAAGAGGTAAGATACACTGCTTGGTTTGGATGAACTGCCTTTTTCCTCTCTTTTTTTTAATCTTTGTTCATGAGATGGCTCTCTGGGTAGAGGAATGGACTTGTTCAAAAATGAAAGTAATATAAAAACACAGAAAAAATCCATAAAAATAAGTTTAAATTTTTAAAAAGAAGTCACTCTTCCAAAGTGCTACAGAATAGATGCTTTTGAATTGTGGTGCTGGAGAAGACTTTTGAGAGTCCCTTGGACAACAAGGAGGTCAAATCGGTCAGTACTTAAGAGAAACTAATTCAGACTGTTCACTGGAAGGTAAAATACTGAGGCTGAAGTTTAAACACTTTGTCCACATAATGAGAAGATGGGACTCATTGGAAAAGACCATGATGTTGGGAAAGACTGAAAGGAGAAGGAGATGGTAGAGGATGAGATGGATAGATAGTGTTATGGAAGCAATGAATGATTTTGGAGAGACTTTGGGAGATGGTGAAGGACAGAACAGCCTGGCATCCTATGTCCATGGAGTCACAAAGAGTTGGACACAAGTGAATGAATAAAAACAACAATGCTCTTCCAAAACCAGCTCCTCCTTCTAATTCCTACACTGTGGTTGAGGATAACTCTTGTTCCTATCACTACAAGCTGGACTACTATAGCAGCCTACACCAATTTCCAGCAGTTCAATTACAATTTTTATACACGTCCCCCCACCTCCCAAATCAATACATCCAGCCTAATTTATCTCTTAAATTAACTCCTCCCCAATTGGAGGATGCCACTAAGAGGGTCAATATCATATCATCTAGCTCTCTGTAATGGCAACGCAGGAGTCACAGGGCAAAGTAAGTCACTGGGCCTTCCTTCCCAGAAGCATAAATTAATCCCAAGTTACTTCCTAGAGAGAGGAGTTGGAAACAGAAAGCCCTAGAGACTTTGGTCAATAAAATTGTTATTTGGTCAAAAGTAATAATAAGGTGGCGAACACAATCAAAACATCAGGAGTGTTCACATGCATTTGGTAGCAGGGAAGCTCCCTGTGAACATCTTGCATGTATAAAATCAACTTAAGTTTTTAACAAAAAGTTTTAGATCAAAATTTATTAAAAGCCTTTAATCAAAAGAGTAACAGTGAGCTGGCTGAACTTACCAGATAGCTTTCTTCACCTCTTGCCAAGCTCAGAGCCCCAGTCAATATTCTTTTCAACGTGGATGCTAAATTACTGAAACTTAACTCTAGCTTTGCTTGGTGGAACAAATCCACATTTATTAAAGTAGAATACTCAAAGAAGCACAGAGACTATGTGTCTCAAAACACTATGAGACTATCAACAGGATATTATAGCCTATTGGAATGCTATTTTTATAAGAGCAGATACATCCTTCAGATGTGACTTCACTATATCAGACATCTCCTCAGATTAGAGCTATAATTTGACTTAGGCAGACAATACTAGGTCAACAGTAAAGGAATGAAAAGAAACCAGTAGGGAAAGGACAAGTGCAATATGAAATTAGTGGTCCCTACCATTCTCCTGCCTCCTTTCAGTAGGTCACATAACTCTTGCAAGATTTCATTTTCTTTCTTATAATTAAAATAACCTTGAAATGCTTTGAGATACTGAAATGGTACATTTTATTTAGAGGATTAAAGGGAAAATTTCAAAAAATCTTACACAAAAGGATTTGGATTGGACCAAGAGAACTGTATATGCTTTAACAGAAGACCAATCTATCTTCCATATATATCATTCCTTTCCTGTACTGAAAACTTACAGAATGGAAAAATAACATAGGAAGTAAAGCAAGGAAAAAATGTGAGTTTCTTCTCTATTGCAGTTATAAGAAGTATGACTTCAATATATGTAAAGTAAAACCACCCCCAGCGCTTTTATTATAAACCAACTAAATGGTTTGTTTTCAATATCAAATAACACAGAAATTAGATATGGAAAAAATCCCATTAGGTCATCCTATCTATCTCCTTGCCAAGCCACGGTTGTTATCTACAGTATATTTCTACTTAAAATACAAGTCCTATATGCTTTGCTAACTTTTTCCATTCTCTAGGAGCTTGTTTGCCCTTCCCATAATTAATTTTACTTACAGATTTGGCTGTTCTTTGTCAGAATAACAGAATAAAAGGGGGCTCAGGCTCCGAGCCAGCTCATGTTCTTCAAACTGTCCTGCAGCATCTGTCTTTGCATTGTCTTGTCTAAAGATCAGTGGTAACCCTTTAAGGGAAGAGACAAGGTAGACAGAATTGCAAACAGTCAGATCCAATGCATTAAGACAAAGGAAATTGAATTCACAGAACCATAAAACTGTAGAGCTGGAAGGAACCACACAGAACATCTAGTCCAATTCCTACCTAAATAGGCAAATCTTTTCTATAATATCCCCAATAAATAACCAACCAATAATCACCCATGCTGAATGAAGAACTATAGTAAAGAGGAACTCAACACCTCTGAAAGTAAGTCATTCCATTTTTGGACAGCTCTACTCGTCAGGAAGTTTTCCTTTCCATAGATCTTAATTTGGCCTTTCTGCAGTATCCATCCACTCTCCTTCCTCTGCTCTCTGGGGCCAAGTGGTATATATGTCTAATTCCTTGGTCACATGGCAGATCTTCAAATATTTTAGCTATCATATCTCTGTAGAATTTTTACTTGTCTAACTAAAAATCCTTAGTTTCTCCAACTAATCCTTGAATGACATGGTCTCCATTCACCTCACCCTTCTGGCTGCCGTCCCCAGGACACGGTCTAGCCTGTCAATCAATGTACTTCATAAAAAGTGGTACCCAGAAAAATGCTTCAAACACAAATTCAAACAACAGTTTAGATTTTCCAAAAATATAGACCTGAGTGAGAATTGAATATTTTATTTAAGGAGTTTAAAGCTTGGTCTCTAAAAGGGTTATTTTGTCCATAGTGGCCAAAGTAGAGTCAAAGCTCACTTAGGAGTTGGAGCTGAGGCTCACGAGAAGCCGAATTTCAGGAATCAGTTTGCATTAGCTCTGAGAAAATAATTCCACGTTCCTAAGGTTGATATGAAGGGGCTAGTAGGCAGAAACTCAACATACCTGTTTTGTTAATCAGCCAATATGGAGCAGAAATAAAGATTTTCAAGGACCCTTCTGCTCGACACACAATCCGGATAGTGAGATTTAACTGCCGCCGGTTGATATCATACAGTCGCATGCGCACCATGTAATTTTGGGTCCCAGGAGGAATTAGGAGCTCTTTACAAAGAGGGAAATTCTCTAGAGACACTCCTAGAATACACAGATACAACGCACTAATTTTCTGAGGGTTCACTTTGGTTTTTCAAAAGCGTATTTTAATCCACATCCAGAGAAAGAACTATGGAGTCGGAATGCAGAGTGAAACAGACCTTTTCTCTTTTGTTTTGTTTTCTTTCTCATGGTTTCTCTCATTTGTTATGATTCTTCTATGCAACATGACTAATGTGAAAATGTGTTTAATAGGAATGTATGTATAGAGCACATACAGGCTTCCACGCCATCTTGGGGAGGGAGAGAAAATTTAAAACTTATGGAAATGATTGTTGAAAACTGAAAATAAATAAACATTTTTTAAAAATGTGTTTCGAGAAAACTAATTTGGTTTCTTCTAAAATTATCATCCAGGTTAATAAAGATTAGAAACATATAAAAGAAAATAAATTACATCCAACTGGTAAAATATCCTTAAAGTGGTCAAGAATAACACCTTCTCTAACTGGGGTGAAGTAAACTACAGAGCAAACCAGAGGGACTGGAAAAACCATTGAGAATTGATATTCAAAAGGGCAAAGTACATGTTAAAGAGTCAAGACATCAAGAAAGCAACCAAGTATGTTCTGCATTTAAAAATATAACACCACGAGTCAAGTTCCATTATTAAGACATAACCAGTTACTTCTTTCAGACACTGTTTTCTTTGCTAGGCACCTTCTTTTCCAATGTAACCAAGTTTTCATATATCATATATACATCCTTGTGTATGTATATATCTATAGGTACCAATACAAACACACACATACATTTGTATATACATAGCATATACACATGTATATACACACACGTAACTACATAAATACATATAGTTTTATTAAGTCCTTTAGGAACTATTACAAAACTATTTCCTAAAAGGATCAAACTTCTAGAATCAGGCGCTAGGTCCTTTCTAGAGCCCATCCAACTTACTAAATGAATTTATTTATGAAGTGGTCTCTAGAGTCACACTAAGGATTCAATTTTTTTGTGTAAATAAGCATACCTATCCAAAGAACACACAGAACTGCAGGGTTTAATGAACAGAATACTGGAATAGGAGTCAGAAGACTCCTAGCACTTAGTTCTGTAACTGTGGCCATGTTTCCTAACCTAAACTATGAAGTGATGGGAATAATATATGTTCTGCCTACCTTACACAAGGTTGCTAGTGAGGCTCAAATGAAAATGTATGTCAAAACCCTTTGAAACCTATAAAGTGCTATACAAACCTAAGTTAGTCTTATGTAGAAACCTGTTTAAATGAAAAGATCAGGAAAATGGATCAAACTAGATAATCTTATGCTATTCTGGTATTTTAAATTAAATCCTGTAGTCTGCATAGTCATTGAGACATCAAGGTCATATTTAAAAGAGAATGGGTTATTTGATAACACATCTATTAAGGTTTTCTGGTAACATATATATGATTTATCTACAATACAGAAATAGCTATCTGCTTTGAGTATTAAATAATAAACTTTCAAAATGATGATAATCCATCTTATATTTATCATTTATTCCAAGGATCACTTGACCTACATGATCTCATTAATAATCCTCACAACTTCCCTGTGAGGTAGGGAGGGGCAAATATTATCTCCACCCACCCCAACCCACCTCACTTTTACAGGTAGGAAAAAAATGTAGCTCACAAGGATTAAATGTGCTGCCAAGGTCAAATAACAATTACGGTACAGTGCCAGAAATCAACTTTGTTTAGTGTTTTAAATTAACCTTTGTGAATCAAATATGGATTTTTTGATCAATTTAGTGCTTCGGTGTTTATTTAGTGCAATACTAAACATAGTACTACATGATGCCTATTTGGAACTATTTGGAAATATTTTCATAGCAGCCAGGAAACACCTTGTGCTGCTCTTAGGCAGGAACAGAGAATGGTATTATTTTAAGACCTTACCCAGCTCAATGTTCTGAGATGTGTCTGCTGTATGCAGGGCTGCCTCTTTGCCAGGTTTCAGTGTCCCATTAATTGGCATCCCTTTAACATAAAAGTCAAGTTCACAAGGTAGCAAGTTACAGATTACCACAGTTGGCAAGAGATAAATGGTGTGCCCAGGTTGTCTGAAAATCTGTTTAGCACTGTCAGAAAATATTTTTGAGGGTATGTAATCTGGATAATTCTCTTTCTTTATAGCCACACAAAACCTACGAAGAAAGAAAGATTGGTGTGAAAATCAACAGATTGAATGGAAAAGCTGTACTTGATCTCTTGCTACTTATGAAGAGGTATAACCTTACAAGTAGTTCAACAATCCAATAAAACATTTGCAGTTCTTGTGTCTAAATATTGTAGTGATTGATAGTCTGACAACACTAAGTCAGAAAAACCAATAACCTAATGTAAAAGAAACCATTTAGGGTAGAGTGCTAGTTCTGAGGCCAATTGCCTGTTATTCCCTCCTTTATACCCAGACTATCTGGTTTTTCCCTTCCAAGAGGACATTAAGGGTTTTCTTTAAAATCTTGCAATATAAATACCAATTAAATCTGGAAGGCACCAAAACTTTGGAGTATATTTTACTATCTTCACAGAAGCTCCAATAATCCTCCAGCATTACTGACTTCAAGAGCTTATGTGTGGCTTCATATTACATTACCCCAAAAGGTATAATTATTACTGATGTTCAAATGAGCAGGACAATTAAGTCCTGTTCCTACTATTTTGTTACTGGATAACTACTAGCTATATAGGGCATTATAGAGTCCCCAAGAAGTAGCATATAAGCTCTCTAGAATCACAATGGCAATAAAACCCTCCACTATTTTCCCACTGTTGAACGTATTTAATTCTCCCACCCCTGAATAAATTGTCAGAGGGTTTGTGTATACAAGTTTTTATAGCCTTGCCATTTAATCTACAGGCTAAAAAATCCAGACCAAATAATGAAAATAAGTACTGTGATAAACAATAGGTTTTTTGACTCACTGAGTTAAAAATTATAATAATCTCAAATTTTTCTTTAAACGAAGTGAATGGATTTCTCTACAATATGTCAGCTAACTTCACTTCCCACCCCTGGAATCATCTTCTCCTATTGGATGAGCTCCTCGTGGAACCTCCATTTTGAGAAGAGGCTCAGACATGATGTGTTTCATTCTCTTCCCTACAGCACTATGCCTCAGCTGCCTTCTCCTTCCATCCCTTCTTATCCTCACTCCCTCATCTCTTACTGACAAACTTCTTCTAGAACCTCATTTTGAGGAAGGGCCCAGCCCAGTCATCCTTTGTTCTCCAGGCATCTTCATGCCCCCAGTGGGTCCTTCCTCCTAATTACTTTTTAGCTCCCTTTATGTGTTGTCTTCCCCTACTAGAATGTAATGTCCCAGCCCTGCTGAGGGCACGGACTATCCTTCTTTTTATTTATATTATTTATTTATATTTATTTATATATATATATATATATGTAATATATATTTATATTATTTATATTCCTAGGGCTTAACACAACACCTGGCATATAGAAAATGATTAATAAATGCTTGTTGACTTGACTTGAATGTTTATTTTTGCAATGAAGCAACCAAGCTAATAAGTACAAACCTTAAAATAAGCTTAATCTTAGTCTGAAATAAAATGAGATGGCATTTGCTATAACCATAAAATGGGATATCTAAGCTACTCAACAATTTTTCTACCAACACTATACCTAGTACAATATCTCTGATCTTCAGACGAGAATAGCTGAGACCCAAAAAGCCTAGACAATACTATCAAAGACCCCAAGTGAGTAAGCGACCTGATGTGAATCCACTTGCCAATCCCTATTTCTACCACTCGTAAATAATAGGAAAGTAGAGTCTTCAGTTGTTTTCCATACTTTTTAGGCTCGTGTTTATATTTTACTAGGTTACCTTGTCCTAAATATGTTAGATTTCAAGCTCACTCAAGTAGAAAGCATGTATTCTTAAGGATGCCAACACAAGAAGACCTTCTTCTATTAAAGATTCTGAAATAAAGAGAAGGAATTCTTTCTTTCCCTTAATCCCTGAAGATGGCCAATGCTGTCTACGTCACGATTTTATCCTAAAGAAGGAAAAAAACGAAACACTACATGGGACTTACATACCTGAAAAATCTGCTTTTCTCTGTATCCATTGAGTGGCACTCTCTTTTGCTGCTACTAACTTCTGTGGTCTTCACTACTGTAGTCCAGTGGATTGGAGTCTTACAAAAGAATACTCCCATACCTTTGGGCCGGGCCTGTAGCCGCCAAGAGGTGAGGTGTAAAGGGACTGCAAATGAATCTCCTGGCAGGATGGCTGGGAGCACTACAGGTTCTGCAACAGAAAAGAAATATTAGCAATCAAGGATGTAGATTTCTAACTCAAAGAAATATGTGAGGCAGTACACATATGGATTGATTAAGAAGATAGATTCTTCTTTCTGAGGAAGAGAGGGAGGAGCTAGAACTTACTGTCAGGAGCGGAGGGGCTGTCCAGTCTTAGCTCCATTGGTGTCTCCAGCCTGTTCTTCACAATCAGAGCTGAGCGGACCGTGATGACCTTTCGAGCGCTGCCTTCCATGGTTACTGCAAAAACCACCCGGACTGGTGGGAGTGAAGAGAACTGTAGGGTTGGTTATAAACAGAGAAAGAATACTGCTGTGATTCTGAAGATATGCACAAAATGCAATGACATTATCTAAAATGACTAAATCAGAGGTTCTGCAGAATTTGAAAAGTATTTTATTATTTCTCTTCTTTTTACTAATGAAATAATAACAGTTGCTCTTTAAGTCACTTGGTCTTGGGGCCCACTGAAATTTTAGATATAAAGTCAGCTAATAAATAAATAAATATGCCTCAATGCTGCTTTTCTTTAAACAGTCTACAGAGATGATATATAGTGTCACAAAATAAAGTCAGCTTTTAGACACATGACTCTCACTTCCAAGACATACTATGAGCCTGTGAGATTAAAGCAACAATCTCTCAAAATTCTAGACATCTAGTTATTAGAAATCGAGAATAAGCTAGACCTTTTTTCTTCATTTCAAATGCCTGTAGTCTTCTGCAGCCAGAACTTACATGTTTTTCAAAATGTAGTTTGTTAAATGAATTCAGTCATCATTTCTTCAATAAATGTTTGTTGCTTTTTCCTATCTGTATAACCCCCTGTTAAATGCCAAATGTGATAAAATGATTAAGGCAAAGTTCTTGTTCTCATGGATAGTCTTGTAGGTAACATAAGACAAGACACCAGAGGACCCAGGTTTAAGGACAGCTTGGCTCCTATTTGCGTGACCTTGAGTGTGCTCTCATCCTTAGGTCTCTCCTCAAAGGAATACTGGACACTGACCAAGGCAAATTTGTCCTGAACTCGGTAACCAATGCCACTTTCCAGCCATCCAAGCACCACGCTGCCCATGCTACTCTTTCTTTCTAGTTCTTGTTTTATAAATCTTTTCCCATTAGAACATAAGCTCCTTGAGAGCAGGAGCCATCATGCTTCCTTCTACGTGTGTCCCCAGAACTTTGCACAGTCCCCGGTACACAGTAAGCACTTAATAAAGGCCCTATCACCTGGCCTCTCTGGGCCTCACTTCCCTCATTTGGAAAATGAAGAGGTTGGACTAGGTGACTTCTAAGCTCTCTTTGCAGCTTGAAATTTCTGAACCTTTGTACAGAAATATAATGTCAAGTACAGCACGATGAAGACACAAAAGAGGTAGAGAAAAGTTTTGTGAGAATTCAAAGAAAAAACAGATTGCTTCTGATGGGATGGGCTAAAGTTGGCAGATAGGAAGTGGCACTTAAGATAGCCCTAGAAAAAATAAGTAGGATTTCAACAAGTATCCCAAAGGAAGGTGGCATTCTGGGCACAGGAAATTATATGAGCAAAGTCATGGATTTCACCTTAAATAGAATGGTAGCCTTATGATTCCAGAATGGGGAACAGATTCTGAGATACTGTGGAGGTGACTAAAAGGATGGTGGTATGCCAGAGAGAAATAGCAAAGTTTAGAAGAGGAGTAAGTTTGGGGAGAAAAATGAACTCTATTTTGAACAGGTTAAATTTGAGTTACCTTTGGAACAAATACAAATATCTAATAGGGCTTTGGTGGTTTGGGACTGGAGCTCAGGAGAAAGATTATGGCTAAATAAATTCATATAGGTGTCTCCTGCATAGACATCATAACTAAACCCATGAAAGCTGATAAGATCCTCCAACGAGGAGAGAGTAATAACAGAAGAGGGTGCAGGACAAATCCTTCAGGATCACCAGAGTTAGAGGACCTAACACAGATGATGATCTACCAAGGGAGACTGAGGATACATCAGACAGGTAGGAAGAGAACCAACAAAACACTGTGTGAGTAGGCACTGTTATTATCCCCATTTGACAGTTAAGCTAAGTGAGACAAACAGAGGTTAAGTGACTCACCCAGAATTACACAGCCAGTACATGCTAAATTTGAAATCAGGCCTATCTGACTCCAGACCCAGAGCTCTATCCACTACACCAGCAGTTGCTGAAATTTGCCTGTACCACAATTTGCCTAGCTATTCTACGATTGATAGGCACCTGCTTGTTTCCAGATCTTTGCTAATACAAAAAGAACAACACCATAAAAGCAAAAAGTTGGAAACATTGTGCATCAACAATTGTGGAGCATATGAACAAACTCTAGTGTATATATGAAATGGAATATTACTGTGCCATAAGAAATAAGAATAGAAGGATATATAGGAAGAACCATCATTAAGTAATACAAAGTGAAGACAGGCAAATGAAAAGAACAAGATACATGACAATTTCTTTGTTTTTGGTTCAGATATCTGATTTCATCAATAGGAGAACTCTGGGGATAGAAACTCTCCGCACCAATGAAAATTAATAACTCATCTCTCACTTAAAAATCTCCCACATTAGTCATAATCTCCTCATAAAAATAAGAAAAGATGAGAAAACATGCTTCAATCTGTGCTCTTTGTCCATTAACTCTCTTTCTGAAAGTGGATGGCATGTTTCATCATGAGTCCTTTAGAGCTGTAGTTGGTAGTTGTACTGATGAGTTTCTAAGTCTTTAAAAGGTGATTATCTTTACAATATGGTTGTTACTATATACATTGTTCTCCTGGTTCTGCTCACTTCACTTTCCATCAGTTCATACAAGTTTTCCCAGGTTTCTCTGAAACTATGCTCATCATCATTTCTT
>CM053622.1:782953396-783016696 GCA_028646595.1 Phalanger gymnotis
GTGGGGGGAGGGGGTGGAAATGGGGAGAAAATTTGTAATTCAAACTCCTGTGAAAATCAATGTTGAAAACTAAACATATTAAAAAAAAAAGATAAAAAAAAAAGAAAGAAAGAACAATTTAAGTAGTTAAAAGCATTATTCAGTGTTCCTGACTGGGTTGTGGAAAAATAATAAAAATAACAATACAACCAATGTGAATTTATAGTTTTAATGCTATACCAATACAATTATCAAAAGGATACTTTATAGAACTTGATATAATAACAAAATTCATTTGGAAAATATTTTGAAAATTTTGTCATAACCCTATGTTACAAACAATTAGTGAGGAAACATATGCTTTCATCTGCTCAAAGAAAATTGATGAAATAAATGTGTCTCCATGGCAGTCTTTATACAAACGAAAAAAGCCCCATAAAAAACATTAAATGAAAAAAGCAGGCAAAGCACAGCAATTTACCTTCTCTTATTTCCCTCTTTTTTTTAAGTACTTTATGAATTAGAGTATTCTTTACCTGTGCCTTAGTTTTCCTCTTGCTTCAAATTCGAAAGGAATCTCTTCCCCTGTTAGGACTTCCCGCCACTCACTGACATTATGGGCATCGTCAAGGAAAGTTCCGTTTCCCTCTGGAACCAGTCCTGGGCTTCCACTGTGAGACAAAGCTGCCCTGGAATCAAGTCACACACAACTAGATCTCTCCTGCACACATACTGAGAACACCACAACAAAAAGTGCCAGCCCCACCCAAGACAGTCAGAATATTTGTGATTTTTACCCTATGACAGCCCGCCTAAAAAGAATCTAAAAGCAAACATCTTAAGGTTTAATAACAGTGAGCTTGAATTTTGGAGATATTTCCTACTAACGCCAATTCAAAGTAGTTATCAGTGTCCACTTCACTAAAAAGTCATCACTGTCAACTAGAGAATGAAGTCTAGAAAAGTGTGCTGTGTAAATCTCAATTTTTATCTCATGTTGTACACATTTGTTGTACAAATCTCAATTAGAATAAATTAGCATTTTATTGAGTACACAAAATATAATGCTGTGCCAAGCACAACCGCCAACGGGAAGATGAAAGGTAGTATGTTACAGCAGAAAGGGCACTGGTCTTGGACTCATGAAAGATGTGTGTTTGAATGGTGCCTCTGATACTTCATGGTCATATGATCATGGGCAAGTCCTTATCTGGAAAGGTGGAATAATAATACCCACATAGCTCCTTCTTTACAGAGTTTCTGTGAGATTCAAATAAGGAAATATGAGAGCTCTGTAAACCTGAAGGTACTATGTAAATAATAATAATAATAATAACCATTATCATTATTATTATTGAGGAAACAGCATTAACACATTTCAGTTAACTAAGCTCTCGAACTAAGAAAAACAGAAAGAAAACTTACTTCCAAAACAGTTGACAGCATATATTCATCTACTTCAATTCTACACTGAAAAGATCAGCATTTCCATGCTGCAAGGAGCCAAGTTTTCAATGACAGAAAACTATTGCAGAAGGTCTCTCTCTTGGCTTAGGTGAAATCTCATTAGTTTTCCCAACCCCACCCAATCCCATCTGAGCTTGGGAGTACATTATAAATTCAGAGATCAATTTTATTTTTCTTGTCAGGAAAGTTTTCAGAGGAGTCTTGGAGGAAGAATGAAAAAAAGATTGGTTTGGGATTAGATCAAGCAACCACATGTTTCTTTAAAAAAAGGAAAAAAATTCACATGGGCCCTACCTATTCCCCTAATTCAAGTCTGGTTTATTTGATCCTCACTTTCAATATAATGTGCCAGGCCTCTGCTAAATATTGGGTCCCCAATCACCATTTGGATATTTCAGACTTGGCATTTTGCTCTATCGATCAACAAACAGAAAGCACTTGGGAAATACATTATTAGTGTCTAATAATGGAAATTTTAGATAAGACCTAACACAAGTAGTAATAATATGCAATAGTGCATGGAAAATCTAGTACAAAACAAAGTGCTTAAATTGTTAATGAGTGTTAATTATCATTATTATGTCATAGTTAATAATAATGTTTATTATTATGTCATAGTTAATAATAATGTTTGTTATTATTAAGGAAAATTAATGATCATTAATAATAGTGCAAAATGTCAACTGATTAAGGAAGAGATGGCCTTTTGGTTAGACTTTAAAAGATGGGAAGGAGATTGAGTTACTGTACAAGTCTCTTAAACTGTAAATGTATCTTATATGTCACCAGAGCCTTGATATCTCAAGTAGGGTAAGCCCGCAAGTTGCCAAATCAGACGTGCCTGTCTCTCTTTCTTTATCAAAATAAACAAACCTCCCTATCTGCAATCTCACCTTTCTGACCCTCACAAAAACCCACAGTTAAAAAGGAGGATAGATATCACTTATGGAGAAATCTTGTCAGGACTCCTTACCTGGTTGGGGTAGTTGTTAGCGTGGCAAACCACAAGGTGCAGCCCGTGTGATTCCTCAGAGCAAAGGGGACAAAGGGCTGCCGGCGTTTAGGGGTTTTCATCTCTGTGATTGGAAAACCACCAAGGAAGGTTATTAGAAAACTCATATTCCAGGACATCAAAGAAACTCCCAACTAAATGGTGTTGGTGCCCCAAAGTAAAGCCTGCACAAACCAAATGAAGGCAGAGAAGACAAAAGGATCATAAGAAAAATAAACCCCAAGAAGATGTGTACATAACCAAAATGAACTGGATAAAGACTGTATGAGACACTGATCCATTCAAAACATGGTCGAAAAGCCATGATTTACTATTTACTATGCAGCATATGGCAGGAAGACAAATGGGAATTCACTGAAGTGTGGTATAGAAAGACTGTCAAATTTATAATCAAAGGACTTGAGTTCAAATCCTGATCCTGCTTATTGTCCCTGTGGCCTTGGGCAAATTGCTTTAATGACTCAGTTTCCTCGCCTGTAAAATGGAGGCGTTGGACTAAATGATCTCTACGGTCCCTTCCGGCTCCCAATCACCTACACTTGTGAAGTCCTCATCCAGCACAGCAAGAATACGGAGCTCAGTGCGAGTCAGTGCCCGCTGCTCCCTGTCTCACTCCCTCCTAATCATGCTACTGAGCCAAGTACAACCCATGCCTCTGAGAGAACAACCTTCGGGTCCTGACTGCTTGGGAAGCAAGAAAACCAAACCCCAAGGAGATCTGTAAATAACCAAAGTGAATCGGAAAAAGCCTGCATCAGACACTGATCCATTCAAACCTGGTTAAAAAGCCGTGATTTACTTAAAAGGCTTCATTGAGAGAGAGACACCCCCTCGTTTCTGGGACAGCCTGTTCCCAAAGTATGCCCAATGAAGAAGCAGATGCCTTGTGCACCCGGGAAATTCAACAGAATAGAAACAGCAGTTTCCTTTGCCGTCACCATGTTACTGTTTCCTTCTCCTCACAAGACATAAGACCAATGTAAAGAGAGATTTTCAGCTGCCCTATGTCCTGGACACTACTGCAACTTTCTATAGGCACAGCACTGTCCTAGAAGCTGTGGGAAATGTTCAAGTAATATAAGATACTGTTTCTGTCCTCAAAGAGCCCGTGATCCAGTTAGGGAGCCCACATTCACACAGAAGAAATGATTTGATAATTATAAACTACAATATATACAGTCAGTCACCAATTTACAAATGAATTGGACTACAAAACTTCCTTTGTAAGTTGGTTGTTTGGAACTTAGAAGCTATTTTTCCCATAGAAAATCTTACAAAAGCTGATTTGATTCCCTGGACAATCACAAAAACCCCATATGAATTATAGCACTAACACTATTACAGACCCTAAACACAATAAATGATAATGTCTCTAGGAGAAAGAAGAGATCTTCAGAGTACCAAACTGGTATGTCAGAAACATATTTCCCTGCACTACCAGAAGGACAGACTTCCCTATCTCCCATCTCCCCCTCCATTAGGCAGTGGAAGAGAGAAGCCATCTGTGGTGGCTCTGATGACCTAGGCCTCTCTTGGGCTGGAGAATGGTGAATATTGGGGGTTGGTGGTGAGAGTCCAGGAAGGCACAGGGCTAGGAAAAGAAGATGAGAGTAATGCCTCTTACCAGTAAGAAATCTGGTCCTCCCTACTAAGGACACTTAACCAGTAGGAAGCTGGTTCTGAATCTTTCAGAGTAATTATGGAAGACTTCATGAGGGGATATGGGAACTGGCCTCATCCCTATCATCATTATTTTCTCTGCTTCCCAGACTGGCAGAAAAGTATTAGTAGCAGTGGAGAGGGCCCCAACTCCTCTTTAGAGAACTCTCTGCAGAGATGATGATGACAATATGGAGAACAGCAAAAACAAATTTAGCTGAATCCTCCCTACTCATCAGCCTCTCTGAAGAGAAAAAATGAAAATACACACACACACACACACACACACACACACACACACAGACACACACACAAATCCATCTCTAAATGGATTTGCAGCTACAGTGGATAAAATGGTATCAGGGGACAGTAGAAAATTCTGACCAAGGAGGACAACTGAAGCCAAATCAAATTCCCTTTGTAGGACCACATTTTTCCAGGCGATGAAAGCTAAAAAATAACCTACAACCCACGCAGGTTTTTACTGCCTTCTAAGTGAGGCACGGGGGTGGTTTCATAAAGGGCTAATGGGAAGAAGAGATCACTGCCATTTGAAAAGTAATAACTTTCTTATTATCTTTTTTTATCATCAAATATTTTCAGAAGTTAATACAGTAAGTGTTTCTAGACAAGCACTTTCAGGTTACAGCAAGCCTCTGTTTTGACAACCACTAGATCTCATCAGGTTCCAGCGTGCAGTAGAATACTAAAAACTGAAAACCTCCAGTGGATAACACTTAACCTCCTGTCTCTCTTACACAATCTCTCCATCATTTATTCAGTCGATCATTTTTTAGAATCTCGGCTATTTCCAAAGATACCATCTCTACTTTCCATATACCTATTTTCACACTAATAGCTTCCCTTAGTTTCCAAGTTTTGTGAGGTAGTGTGTGTGTGTGTGTGTGTGTATGTGTGTGTGTTTAAATTACTAGTCAGTAATTGTGAGGCTGCTGACAAGAGCAGAGGGGGAGTGAAAAATATAAGAGCCATCTGAAGGGCAAACAGTATATATTGTGGAAATCTGAAAGGCCCTTCCCACTCCATGACTGCAATAAGAAAGCAGCATTTATTATAGTAAGCGACCCAGCAGGAAAAGAACCCAGATGTGCTTTCATATCCCACTGTGAGCCAGGCTATAAGTTTCCATTTACAAATTACATTTTCAAAAAAACATGTGGCAAATGACTTTGATCATTATGTTATAATGAACAAAATATTAGAAGCCTTTATATCCAAGAGTATTTGGTTTTAACTCTGAGGTTCCACCTCACACCCATCAGATTGGTTAAGTTGGCAAAAAATGAAAATGACAAACACTGGAGGGGATGTGGGGAAACAGGCCCACTAATGCATTGCTGGTGGAGCTGTGAACTGGTCCAGCCATTCTGGAGAGCAATTTGGAACTATGTCTAAAAAGCTATTAAACTGTGCATACCCTTTGCCCCAGGGGTATCACTACTAGATCTATTCCCCAAAGAGAGCAAAGAAGGAAAAGGACCCATACATATAAAGGATTGGAAATTGAGGGGATGCCTATAAATTGGGGAATGGCTGAACAAGTTATATCAATGCGATGGAATGCTATTGTGCTATAAGAAATGGTGAAGGGGATAGTTTCAGAGAAACCTGACAAACCTTTTATAAACCGATGCAAAGTGAAGGAAGCCGAACCAGAACAATTTATATGGTAAAAGACATATTAAATCAATCAATTTAAAAATACTTATGAACTCTGATCAGTACAATGACTTCAGAGGAATCATGATGAAACAGGCTGCTCACCTCCTGATAGAAAGAGGTCAGATTCAGAGTACAAAATGAGACTTTTTGGGGGGGATGGGGAGCAAAGAAATATGATCAATGCAAGGAATGTTTTTTGCTTGACTATGTATGTTTGTAACAGGAGCTTTGTCTTCCTTGCTTTCTCTACTGGGAGGGCAGAGGAAGTGGGAAAAAGCAAAGGTAGATCTTCGTTTAAAATTTTTTTTTTAAAGAGTACTTGGTTTTACAAATTAAAAAGCATGGCTAGGAACAATGCCCAAGTCACAAAACGTCTCATATTTGTCAGACATACCAAAGCAAACTTCAGACACTCACTTACCCAATGAGAAAACCACTGATTGCACAGGCTACAACAGCCCAAACCCTACACCAGGGAGAAGCCAAGCTGACCAAATAGCTGCCACATTATGTCCCAAAATAAACAGAAGTTGGACTCTAGCCATGCAATAGGAGAAAGAAATTTTAAAGGCCACCAAAGAGAACAAGACAGTCTTCCCTTGATGGCTTTAGAAAATTTGCCTCCAGGGACCACAATCTCTTCAGAAAATGAGAAAGAAAGCTTCAGGTTAGTCACATCTTAGTTTGGCTTCACTTGGCTACAACTTGGGAAATGTTTTCCCCTTTGGACTGGTTTCAAATAATTAATTTGGCTATTACAAACAAAGCCCAAGGTTTCCACTCTGTGAACATTTTGTAGCAAAAAGAACACTGGATTAGAAGTTAGAAGACCTTCTCATTCTACTAACTGTATGAACTCTCTGAATATGAGCTTCTTCATCTATAATAATCCCTGCCCAAACTACCAACCTCTAAAGTTTTTTGCAAGAATAAAATGAAATAAACCAGAAAATACCTTGAAGAGGATATAATGCTGTACAAATGTCAAAGCATTTCTTTCTTTAAAATTCTCCCTCACACTGCAATCTTCGTAAAAACTCCCAGAAGCCAGCCCACCGCTTTGCCATCATTTCACTGAGGCCTCTGTTTTCACATGTGGGTGGACTCCTTCTGAACTGCTTCTTTTACAAAATTCACTGTGCCCCAGGGGCAACTACGACTAAGTGCACTCGCTGCAACCAATGAAGAAACGGCATTTCTTCCAATAGTCTACCTGGCCAACCAACACTTCCTTCCCTTTTCTCTGCCTCAAGGGTTCCTAGGGTCATAGGCAGGAATGAAGAACATTTTCTCTTCTATTTCTTAAGTACTACGTGTACCTAATTGAAAACCATAAGAAATTTTTATCTTAGTAATAGCATGAGGATTTTAAAATGTCTCATATTCCAGAAATTCCTTTGCATTCCCATAAGAATAAATGTTTACCAAGTATTCTATAAACAAAGAGATTTGTAATGTTGGTTTGTAGAAGAATTTTCCCATCATTTGCAAGCCTTTCAACATGAGACGTGGCCACCAGCTAACATAGTATTTCCTTTTGTGTAATGTCGCTACTGCCAAAAACCAGCAGAAGGGAGTTTTGGTTTTTTGTCCTTCACCAGAAGGGAAAAGGGAATGGAAAAAATACAACATCAGAAGCAATACTTGGTTTATTTCTAATGTTAAGTCAAATGTTCTTACTGTTCTTGCTAAAATGAAATAGTCACAAGCAGGACAGAAAATCAGCTCCAAGTCCGAGAGGATTACTGTGCAAGACATTGGGTAGACCATAGCAGCCATGCATTCCCTCCCTCAGCTGTACTGTACCTCTAGCATAGATCTGGTGCTCTAGGTTAGTCAGACTGGCTGTACTCCTAGTCCTAAGGTAGACAAGGGGTAGGCCTGGTAGACAGGAAAGACAAAGTTAGCAGATAAAGAGACAGCAAATAGGCAGATTCACCTCCATCGCTTACACAAGTGTGTATAAAGAACGTTACACAAACAGAGCAGGCACCATGCAGCTGGGCAGTGGCTAACGACGCACCAAGCAAAGGGATCAAGATGTTTCTTTTTTTCCAAGGCTAAGCTACTTTCCATTGGTGTGGAAGTTCTATCATATTAACTAGCACACTCTCCCTCAGAATCAGGGAAAGAAAAATTATTTAACATACTCTTAAACTGAAACCTTTTAAAGGCTCTGAATTTGAAAATGTGCATGTACTTAGATGGCACAGAAAAGTTACTTTAAAAATCTATTTAAGAAGATGGTAGTGAAGGTAGCTTCATTTAAATTCAGCAAAGGAAGGCAGTATCTCCAAAAGTGAGTGAAAAAAGCCACTATATTTCCTATAGTCAAACAGTCTCTATTTAAGTTGCCTCACTTTGATGGCTTTGAAAATCCTAATTTTTAAAATAATTTTAAATAGGCATTTTTAAAAAATCCAAATTAGAGATCTTTATCCATATTTTCATTAGCTCCAAAATCCATCAACTCCACAAAGCCCAATGGTTCATCCTTTACAATCTACGACCTTCCTAATAAAGTCAATGATTATGCTCAAAGTCATACTAAAGTCTTCCTGTGTGCTACTCAATGACATTTGAGAAATTAGCATGTCTACCAATCAGATTTCATGTCAAGAATCTGAATTCCAAGGGCTCCAATTTCTAATGTGATCTTGGTTGTTTGTTCCAATTTATTAGAAACGTGACTTCTTGTCATACTCCTGTGGATTCTGATCAGTCTAATATTAAGGATTTTGGTACACTTACTAAAAGATTTCTATTCGTTTAGGAGGTAGGGAAGAATGACAAAGGAAAAAGGATCTAGACATTTTTACATGCTTTTATAGATCTTTTCATAAAGAAAACGATGGTCTGTATCTGTATAAATCTGAGAAAATATGACCTAGAACTAAATAACTCTACACAATACTTTATCAATGCCACTTAATACGTTTATGTCCTCTTCTGTTAACTATTAAAAAGAAAATGAATTGCTGCCTCTTCAGAACTGTGAAGATCCAACAGCCTTGTGGTTGTATTTACTACTGACTTGAGAATGAAGACTCTTCCAACAAACAAGTGTCTTTAGAAAAATGTTCCTTTGCCTATACTACAAAGTCTAGTGGTTGTTTGAAGTCTTCTAGATAGACTGTTGCATTTTCTCGACATATAAATTGAGAAGTCTAGAGGAAGAGACAGAGAATTGAAGCTGACAGTGTTTCAAAAGGCCCTGGCTCCTGAAATAATGACCTTGTGGCTCTCAGAAGCAGCAAACTGGGAATACCAAGAATAATCACAGCTGATATTTCTTTGTCTCTCCCTTCTAGAAGTATAAGGAAGACAGAAAGAGGCCACTTGCACACCCTGAGGAGAGATGAGCTAGTTCAAACACTTCAGACACTTAAGAAAGCCCATCTGCCTATGACATGTTTGCAGACCAGATGGATTATTTCTGAAGCATTCATGGGCTATGTGAAGTCCAGCCAAGAAATGTATTCACAGCGACTTCCCGAAAGAAATTAGACTTAAAGGGCTGAGACAGAACTGAATTTGGATGACAACTGGTTATGAAACTGTTCTTCATTATTATACTGTTCAGCTTTTAGAAAAACAAAGCTCAAAGTGAGGCAGGCAATGAAGAAAGAAAATATAGTTATCAAAGAATAAAATGAGATTACTCTATATTCAGAGGGATACATGCACAATTCTCAGATTCTTTGTGGACACACCAAGGCTGTTTATTTACTTCACCCTTGATATGCCACGCCCTCCCACTTTTTAGGACTTATGTCCAAGTCGTCGTTCTCTATATCTAGGAAAATTAAACCGGGTTTCCAATGGAAATTGAAACTAGTCATGCATTCACTCCACAGGAAAAGCAATGTTTCAAAGCATGAAACAATCTTCTAGAGGCTGACTGTGCTGAAATTTTAGGAGTATCAATTTATAACACCACAAATATCAGAATGTGTTAAAGATCTGTGTGCCTTCACCTCAGAGGTTTGTGCTAGAAAGCTATCAGTTGCAGAGATTAACTACAGAGGATATGTAATATTTTCTGTAGATTCCCACATGAAGGTTGATGATTCTGCTTTGAATTTCTCAGTGAAACAATGGACTACTAAGTCAAGTATGACTTAGACATTTGTGTATATATAATAAACATCTTACTTTGTCCGAAGCATGGAGGATCCACAGAAGAGCCCATCCAACTTTCTGATTTGGCTATATCCATTTCCTTGTCCTGTTTACAATAATCTGCCATCCATGATTCTTTGGTACTTACATACTGATCTAGAAAAAATCCCCAAAAGATAAAAATAGAAAAAAGTGAGGTTGTGAAGGTTAAAAATTAAAATTAGGAACAAAATACTACAATGTAAAATGGAGTCAGCTAAATGATCAGAGCCTTTTATAAGCATTGTTTTACTATTCTGTCTCAGCTCCCAGGGCCAGATTTGGATGAAGAACTCCCAATAACTACTAAGACACATTATTTTCCTAGAAAAGTCAAAATGAGAACAGTTGTTTTTCCTCTCTCCTCCAAACAACCATAGTTTCTTCTCTATTTCAGATTTTCAGTCCCAATATTTAGCCATAGAAATAAAGGCCTAGAGATTACAGTACCACTTGGGAAATATAAAAGTTTGAGATTAGTTTAGCACTTTTAACAAAGTATCGTACTAGGAATTAAAAACCATGGGTGCTGAAATCAGACTTCACTACTAACACAAGTACCTTTCAGAATACCTCAAATTAATCAAAGAGAGAAAGTGATTATCAACGACAATGCCAATAAATGTTTATCTATATAGGAATAATTTCATATTTATTAAGACTTTAGTTACAAATTAACGTGACCAAAAGTCAATCCCCAATAGCTACGTAATCAGAGGATATGAATAAATATTTCTTAAAAGAACAACTATTAACAAATTACATCAAAGACCACTATAAATTACTGTTGATAGGGGAAATGAAAACCAAAACAATTGTGAGGTTTCATTTCACACCCAGCAAATATATAAATATGGAAAATATAGGAACAGTTAATGTCAGAATGACCATGAAAAGGCAGACACACCAATGAACATAATGATGTTGGACATATGAATTATTCTAACCATTGTGGAAAGCAATTCGGAATTATAGTAAGAAGATGACTAAATTGTCCACTGACTCAGAGCTCCCATTTCTAGGTATATGCCTCAAGAAGGTCAAGGATAGAAAGTTACCACATCTATCAAAATATTCATAGCAACAATTTTTATAGCATCAAAGACCTGGAAACGAAGTAGATGCCATTGATGAGGGAATGGCTACACAAATTGTGGTGCATGAATTGACAGAATATTGCTCAACTAAGAGAAACAATGAATATGAAGAATTCAGAGAAGCATGGGAAGACATATGAACAGATACAAAGTGAAGAAAGCAGAACTAGGAAAACAATGTAGACAATGACTACAACAATGCAAATGGAAAGAATAAAAACAAATTAAATTGAGCAGTAGATAATGATAATGAGTGAGTCTGGCTCACAGGAAAAGATTTTTTTAAAAGGCATCTTCCTCCTTTGCACAGGCAGGAGGCTAGGTCTATAAAACATCCTGCATACTGTCAAACAGAGCTGATGTTGGCTAGTTATTCCAAATTGCTTTTTTTGGCTTGTTATTTTTTATGCTTTTCACAAGGGATGGCTAATATATTCAGAGAAAGGGAAGGGATACACACACAAATAATATAAAGACAAAATAAATCAGTAATAATTGCAGCACTTACATAGCACTTCAAGGTTTGCAAAGCCCTTTATAATTATCTCACTGGCTCCTCATACCACCCAGGAAGGTAGGTGCTATTATTATCCCTATTTTACATGTGAGGAAACTGAAACAAGTTAAATGACTTGCCCTGAATCATAGTTAGTAAGTGTCCAAGCCAAGGCAACATTTGAACTCAGATTTTCCTGACACCAAGTCTATCACTCTATCCACTTTATAGCTAGCTACCTCTGATTTTTAAAGACTTCAGCAATTATAAAATTCTTCAAAGCATCAACATGGTCTTTATGCAAGGATACGCATCAACATGGATTACGTAGGCAACCATGATATCTTAAAGTAAACAACTGTTAGTAGGTTAAGGATCAGTAGACTTACTGAGGACTGCAGTCTTCACTTCTGACTGAAAAGTCAGTTTTAAAACGCAATACCATTTTCCATTACAGACAATTTACTGTCTGTTAGTTATCTTATAGTTCGGCGACATTTTAGTAGCCCAAAGAAAGAAAAACATATGCTAACGGGTCAAGAGGACCTCATCAAGGCTTGTCACAGTGTCAGTTACTGTCAGGTAGTTAGAAAATTCAACCATCCCTCCAGGAGAATTATTCCTTAATAAAGAAAAATCTATAGAGTTTACTCCTCTAAACCAATATTTTCAACCATTTGGATCAACAGACCTCTGGTCTAATTGTATTGTAAAGACAAACAACTTTGAAAGATTTAGGAACTCTGATAAGAGCAATCACCAACTACGATTTCAGAGGACTAAAGATAAAATATGCTATTCGCCTCTGATAGAGAGATGAAAGACTGAGAGTACAGAATGAGACAGAGAGATATAGACTGATTTTCTTTCAGACACAATCAATGAAGAAATTTGTTTTGCTTGACTCTGTATGTTCATAAAAGGAGTTTTTCTTTCATTCTTAATGGAGGGAAGAAGGTGGGTTAGAGGGACAGATGGTGGATTTTTACTGACTGAAAAGGATAAAATTTAATTACAGAAAAAAAAAAACAAGCTGGCTCCACTCTATGTCAGTCAGCTATGAGGAAAACAAAACAAAACAAAACAAAAAAATGGCAACACTAGATGACCATCACCCTGAGCATTAGCTAACTTCTTTAAAGAGAGCTTATTCTGGATGACCTAGACTAATGCTGATTTGGTTCACTTTACTGGTCTTTGAGACAAAGATGAAAGAGATTTACAGGGGCAGCTAGTAGCGCAGTGAATAGAGCAGTGGCCCTGGAGTCAGGAGGACCTGAGTTCAAATCCGACCTCAGACACTTGACACATGTACTAGTTGTGTGACCTTGGGCAAGTCACTTAACCCCAACTGCCCTGCCTTCCCCCCTGCAAAAAAAAAAAAATCAACATAAAAAAAAATAAAAACAAAGAGATTTACAGAACCATGTCAACATTCTAGATTCTTACCTATCAGTACAGAGGTGATGTTGATATCCAAACGAGGTCTGGCCTTGGCTTCCAACTTCAGTCGTGGAGGATGGAGGCGGCTGGCTGCCTGCTGTTGCCAGGATACAGAGCATGGCCATGGCTCAATAAATGGCTCCCAGCCTAAAAGAACACAGGAAATATGACATATGTTCAACAGAAACCAAGATTGTATGCAGGAAAGCTACTCGTGAGTCCTAATGACTGTCTAGCAAGGGTTTAGTAAACCACAGTGGATGGCTTTCTATTTCCAACTTATTTCAATGTACCATCTCTCATGATGGGACATTTGCCAGACGGCAAGAATGTCTACTGTGTGAATCTACTACACAGAACCATTACTGATCTACTGCAAATGAAGTAAAGCATCCCAAACTCAAGTTAGATAAATAAAGCAATAGAGCTATTGTCAGAGTTATTGGACTAAAAAAGTTTTACATAAATCAGCTACTCTCTGGGTGTGCAAACTGGATATATATGCAAGTGCTTATATCCTTCCAGTAAATTTTTCTTTAATATGGATTAAAAAATAACCAATTTACAAATGTAAAAAAAAAACCATGTTCTCTAGCAGAACTCAATCCAACTGACATTTTGAAAGCCCTTGTTATGCACAAGGTGCTATATGCTAGGTGCCAAGCATAGAAAGAAATAAAGGCACTTGCTACATTAAGCTTCTCTTAGAGAAATACAACAATATGCAGACAAAGTTAAACAAAGCGATATGAGGACAGGGAGAGAACTAGTAACTTGGAGGCTTGACGAAAGCAGTAGCAGCTGAGCTAAGTCTAAAAGGAAGATAAGGATTCTGACGGTGACAATACAGAGAGAAGGGATTCTAGACATCAGGGTTGACTTGTGAAAATGCAACAAGGCAGGAAATGGAATATCAGTTTCAGGAGAAAATCCAGTTTGGTTGAATAGAGATTGGGAGTAATAAGAATAAGGCCTGAATCTAGTTCTGTTCAACCCCAAAGTAGCTGCTTCAACCCTTTTCAAGTAACTGACTTTAGTGGGCTACGAGGGTTAATGTGGCTCTAAAAAGGTAAATGATTCTCAAAAAAAAAATTATTAGCATGTGCGAGCTAGGTCTAAATATACAAGATAAGAAAATACAAGTGTTTGTCCAGTCAAGGAGGGAAAGTGTAACTAATTCTAAAACTCCAAAATAATCATTATAAACACAAGTTCCTTTAGAAAGTCTTAGGATTCAGCTGACATAACACAATCTAATATAATCAACCCCTACCGTTAGGGGCTTCTGGTAACTTGCAAAAAATGATCTTTCCAAACCCTCCAACAAGAGAGTTTAATACCTTGGAAATACCTGCCTGATAACAGAAAGAAGTCTTGTGTGTCAGCTTAAACAGATGTTTTTCCCTTCTGTCAAGCCACTCTTAACTCCTCATCCATTCAGGAGACATTTCTTTGGATTAACGAGTGTTTATGTATACTAAGTATAGCATAGTACTATTCCAAGTTCTGATGTATGTATGTATGTATGTGCTTGTGTGTGTGTGTGTAGATATGTATATACATGTGTATGTATATATATTACATATATATATGCATATATATATATACATATATTTCAGGTTCTGATCAACTCAAATGAACTCTAATTATTCAAGTAGAGAGGGCAGAATATATAAGCATGCAGTCTCAATGGTTCTCCATATTAGGAATTCTGCCTTTTTTAACAGGAAAATAAGCAAAATATTTGTTTTTTAAGAGCTATTATTCAACTAGCATGAACACATAAAAGCAAAAGGCATTCTCCAATAGAGAAATCAAAGGATAGGAAGAAAAAGTTCTCAAAAGAAGAACTGCAAATTATTAACAAACATATGGAAAAATGTTCCAAATCACCAATAATAAAGGAAATACATATTGAAACAATTCAGGTTTCACCTCATCCAATAAATTGACAAAGATGATAACAGATTAAAATGGTCAATGGTGAAAGATCTATGGAAACAAAGGCACACTAAATAAATTGATACTGGTGCTGCAAATTGGTTTAATCATTCTACAAAGCAATATGCAATTACAAAAAGAAAGTGACTAAAACGTCTATACTCTTTGATCCAGAGATCTCATGGCTAGGCATATACTTGAAGGAGGTTAGTAATAAAAACAAGAGCCCTGTATCAAATTAAGTGGCCATAAACTGAAGAAGAGCTCAACAACTGTGGCACTTAAACGTAGTAGACTGTTACTGTGCAAATAGAAAATAATGACTGTAAAGAATACAGAGAAGCATGGAAAGACTGATTTGAACTGGTGTCAAATGTAGTAAGCAGAATCAAGAAAACCATATACACGACAACAGTGTCAATGGAAAGAACTGCAACACAAAACAATTGAAACTGAATACTGTAAAATTACTGAGATCAAACTTTGCTCCAAAGGAGAGGTATGAGAAGGCACCATCCCCTGTTTACAGGAGGCACTCAGCAAATGTTTGTTGACTGAATAACTGCAAAGGTGGGGGACTACGGGTAGAATACAATAGTCAGACTTTTTCAGTAAGTTGCTCAGTTTTGTTGAATTTTTTCCTCTTTTTAAATTCTTTGTGACAAGAGGTGTCTCTCTAGCAGAACAAAGAAGGTATATGCTGGGAAATGTAGATGATACAAAAACAAAAGGTATCAACAAACATTTATTATTTTTTAAAATTACTAATGAAGACCCAGCTAATAATTAACAAGCCATAACTACAGAGGAAAAACCAGATAGAAAGACCAACTAGTACAGTTTCATATTCCAGGATGAGCCAAACTTTAGAATCAAAAATGGTTAAATTACAAAAAAAATCACTCAAGTCTTTTTTAGCTATAACCTATCAGATACATTTCTAAAGATTGATCATTTTTATCCTATACATTTCTGCAGCTCTTTGCTTTTTTTTCCCTTTGCCTTTATCCAATACAAAATGTATATATATATATATATACATATATATATATATATTCTGTATATGTATTTTCCAAATCCTAAAGTTCTCACTTACCTGACAGTGCACGGTTATAATAATCTCCTGAGAGGGTAAAATGGGCATAACCCTCAGGGCTGGTTCTCACGTGCTGCAGAAAATTCAAACCTACAACAAAAGTGACCATGACCTTAATGCAACATCAAAAGAGTTAAAGAAACAATGCTAACAATCAAATTTCAAGGAAAAACATAACAAATATCTGACTAAACATCACTAAATTCTATTTCCAAAAGAATTAATTTCATCATGTGTATGCCCCACAGAAAACCCTGAATATACTCCTATAAGCAGAAATAGACATGGCCCAACGATAGAGAAGGCAAGGGCAATTTATTTTTCAGCCACACAGGGCTCATCGAACCTAAGCAAAGATAAAGAATGTGAGCCACCTATCAATTCTCTCTCTCTCTGTCTCTCACACACTCACACATATACACACACACACAGATACCCCAAAGATCTCGCTCTTATCATATGCCTTAAGTCTCAGGGCTGAGAACATAACAGAGGTTCAGCTTCAAAAAAGAGGCTGTATTCAAAAAATCATTTCCATAGTCTGATCTAAAGCAAGGCTGTCCAAAATGCGGCAGCCTGCCTACAAGCACAGAAATTTACGTAAATGCTTTAGTAAACGAAGACGAGTTACTGCAGAGCTCTCACTAAAATGGCAAATCAAAATATATTGTCTATTGTTTCAATAAAAACCTAAGGTTGGACAGCCCTGATCTAAAGTAATTGGATGCCTTGGACCACCTTAGAGAAGTGATTTCTTTTAAGTTTTTCAACATAATTTATTGTTTATACTCATGTTAAGAAGACACTGAACCTTCATGTTAAATATGAAGACAGAGAAGCTGACCCTATTTTTATTTAACCAGGATTAACAATGATTTGATAGATTACAAGAAATCAGAAAGAGTAAGTGAAACACTGAGACAAGAACATCATAACAGTAGTTGATAGCCAGCATTTATGTAGCTCTTTCAGCTTTGTAAAGCACCTTTAAATATTATCTCATTTTATCCCCACAACAGCCCTGGGTAATAGGTGTTATTTTTAATCCATTTTACAGACAAGGAAACTGAGGCAGAGAGATTATGTCACACAGCTACTGAATATCTGAACCTAGATTGGAAAACAGGTAACCATAACACAACTTCATAATCTTCCAGGAATTAATCTTATCTCATAGAATGAATCACTTTTTCACTCTTATTTCTATTAGCTATCTTATAACTATTATACACTAACCCCCACCCCTAAAAAAAATCCCCAAAAGGCCAAGCTGGAGCAGTAAGGAAAAAGGCAGCAACTATCTGTCGTAAAAACCAAGAACAATGCCTTGGAGGCCACAGTCACTAATCTACCAATCTAGAACAAATAAAATCAATGCCAAGTGAACAGTAAAGAAAGCATTTACTGTGTTAAGTCCCAGCTTACAACCTATAGAAGTAAGTTTGTCCAGATCTAGGACAGTGCCTCACCCCCAGGTGCTTAAAAAACCCTTCTTAAGACCATGAATGTTGACTTTATTCCTTATGGACTTATGTAACCTGAAGAAAAGGCAATAAAGAGAAAAATGCCATGTCCTGGTAATGTTCAGTTCAGATTCATAAGCCTATTGCAGAAAAAAACCCAAAAGTCTGTTCTTGGGAGGATAACAGACTCTCTTGGAGATAGTCACAGCAACCACAGGTCTTGCTCCTGTGGCCTCTCTGAGAGGCACAAAGAGCCAGCAAGTATGGACAACAAAGACAAGAAAAGGGCAACAAACAGGACTCAATGGTCTTCCTACCAAAACCCAAATGGCATCATTGGTTGTAAAAGGTATCACCCAAAGAATCTTCTAGCAACATTCCTAAACCTACTACTGGGTCCCTGCCCAATGATGCAAAATTAAGATTAAACAAGGCAGTAAGATTTCAATTTCTGCCTGTGGAAGTCTCACTCTACTCTGTATCTGTTGTGGAGCAAAATTCACCAGAAGTTTAGTGCTTCTCATTCATTTAGCCTATTCTATTTTGTTCTGTAGTTAGTGTACCAGAATTCATCTTTCTTACTGTGATGCAAATATACCAGGGGCACAGGCTAAGTCTTATTCATCTTTGAATTTCCCTAATAGGGATTTAAACGTATAAAGTGTTTCAAGAAAGGTCAAAGGATTGGAGTGAAGGTAAATGATTGAAAGACATACCGTCCTTTCAACAGTTTCACTTATTAAAAAAAACCTACTGAGACTGGGTCTCAGAGGAGTGAATTACAAGTGGCAGTTTATTGGAAGAATGATCTGGCTCATGGGATTATTTTCTGAATTTGTCTTCTGAAACAGGTCAATAACACTAAGGCACTGTTGGAGTTATGCACTGATCCAACCATTCTGGAGAACAATTTGGAACTATGCCCAAAGGGCTATAAAACTGTGTATGCCCTTTGACCTAGCAATTCCAGTACAAGGTCTATATCTCAAAAAGAGCAAACAAAAGGGAAAAGGACCTATTTGTGCAAAAATATTTATAGCAGCTTTGTTTGTGGTGGGAAAGAATTGGAAATTGAAGGGATGCTCATTAACTGGGCAATGGCTGAACAAGTTGTGGTATATAGTTGTGATGGAATACTATTATGCTGTAAGAAATAATAAGCAAGATGGTTTCAGAAAAGCCTGGGACGATTTATGTGAACTGATGGAAAGTGAAGTGAGCAGAACCAGGAGATCACTGTACACAGTAAGAGCAACAGTGTCTGATAATCGATTGTGAAATACAACTTAGCTATTCTGATTAAGATAATGATCCAAGACAATTCCAAAGGATTTATAATGAAAAATGCTGTCCACCTCCAGAGAAAGAACTGATGGAGTCTGAAAGCAGATCAAAGTATACTTTTTAAACTTTATTATTCTTTTTTTTGGTTTTTCTTTTGCAATATGGCTAACATGGAAATGTTATGCATGGCTGAACATGTATAATCTATATCAAACTGCTTGCCTTCTCAAAGGGGAAGAAGAGAGAGAATTGGGAAATCAAAATTTTAAAAATGTTAAAAAATTTTGTTTACATGTAATAGAGAAAAAATAAAATTAAAATTAAATGTAAAAAAACAGAAGTCCGTAAGAATTGGGGATAAATGCTACAATTATAGAAGACTTACAAGAAGTTGAAAGATCAGGCATTATTTACACAGCAGATCTGTTGATACAAGAGATATTTTATTCAAGGGAACTGACTATTACCAGTGTACAGGGGAAGGCTAAACAGCATAAGAAAACCCACATTTCCTCCTGGAAAAACACACTCACAAAATGCTAAATTAATTATTCATATTTCACCCAATCTACTAACTAGGAAAATAAACATGAGCAACAGAAAAAAGTAGGCCCGAAAGATTCCAAGATCACTGGGAACATTTGTGATTAATCTGATCCATACTCACGGGAAAAGGTGAGCTCAGCAAGGGGAACATCACAATCCATGCAGTCATCAATAAAACAGATGCATATGCTTTCAGCTTTAATCTCTACTCCTGATATCAACTGTGCTGGCAGAGTCCCCTGGTTGTCTCTACTGTTAGACACTACTGAGATGGACTTTAGAGGCTCAGCATTTTTAAACAGCCAAGTGGCTGCCTTCTTCAGTTGTCCTTAAAAAAAAAAAAATCAATCAACTCAGCAGCTCCAGCAACATACAAAGAGAATGTCAAAAAGAGTTCCTAGGACCTTAAGGAAAAGCTTAAACTCTGCAATGGTCTCTGATAAGATATCTCTCTTTATACCAAAAGGATGGGGAGAAACAAGGTGATACAGAGTAAGACCGATTTGTTCTACTCTCCTTCCCTGAGGAGACAGGTGGCCTTTCTGCTTCTCTTTCCCCAGTCTATTTGGTAGTATATTTATTTCTGTACATGTTTTATCAGCCCTACAGAATTATAAACACCAGGAGGAGAGGAATCACTTATTTATCTCTGTATCTCTCTTAGCATCTAAGAGAGTTCTATGCATATAGTAAACACAAGAAATGTTAGCTGAATTTAACTGAACTGAAGAAAGGAAGGTGGGAAGAAAGCAAAGAAAGGGAAACACTGAAACCAACAGACCAGGCACTGTGCTTGTCAAATAAGATATGTACCAGGCATATTTTATCATTTCTACAGATTTTCAGAACACTGTGATATCAAATGAAGTTCTTAGGGTTCTAGGAGTGAGCAATGAAATTGAAAATTCCAAATCAAGTTACCTTGACACACCAAAAGAGCCCGGCGACAGTCCTCCACACTAAATCCCAATTCCTGCAGTCGGGCCAGCTGTAACTCTGGAAAATAAGAGATATAAGAAATGCAACTTTTATAACTTTTTATAAGACTGATCGATCAAAAAAAGAAATTCAGAAATTTCTCACTGAGATGCCTCATTACTATTAACAAAAAAAAAAATCTCCCAAACTGCGAGTTTATGTTATATATGATGATCCTTTTCTTTCCTTATTGTAAGGTCCCTATATTAAAATGGAGATTCAAAATTTAGTGACCTATATTTAAATATATGCATAGATGCATGAGATTTAAAATTTTGTTCCATTTATATATCTATATAAGTGTGCAAGTATGTATACATTATATATCTATATCTATGTAGATACACATATATAAATAAAATTTTGAGTCTCCTTAAGAAAGCATGATAAGAGAAGAAAAGGACATATTTAACATAAACCCTAGGTTTGAGGGTTTTATTTTATTTATTAATAGAAATGAGACATCTCGATGAGAAATTCTGAATTTCTCATTCTTGACTTATATAATACACACACATATCTACTGTACATCACACATACATACACACACACACACACACAATAATATACACACACATTCTTTGGGAGAAAATACAGGACCTGCTCTTATAGCTGGGGGACATTTATAAAAATAACAGGAACGGATTATAAAATTTCAAATGAAAGTTCCCTATACTCATGCAAAAGGAATAGTCAAAGTTACAAAGTGACCGAGTGGATGGGTAACAAGGGGCAGCTCCTGGTTAAGCACATACCTAGCAGAGGGTCTAGAGTGTGCCTGGGGCTGTCCCTGGTTTCAGGGATCGTTGAGGTCTCACTGCTTCGGGAGGACCCTGGAAGGTGACTGCTGGCAGAGGCTGCCTCCACTATTGCTGAATCTGGCACTGCAACGCTAGCCTGCTCTGGGATGGACTTTGCAATGGCCAGAAACAGCTGAACATCATTGTAGGAGAGTCTGATGTCCAGGCTTTGTAAGTGAATCTAGCAAAAGAAAACAAGGTTATTTTTCTAAAGGACACATTTGGCTTTATTTCTTCCTCTCTCACATGTACAACTGCTTTTATGAAATCTTACCACAACACAAGAAGTTAACAAGCCCAAAGCAACAGATGACACTTGTCACTCCATGGGTGGCAGGGTACAAAGATCTTAGAATCAGGCACTGTTTCTAGGTAGGAAGCCCCAGATCTGAAATTCAAGGGTCACACAACTATCCTTCAACACAACCAGCATCCATGATTTTATCAGTGTGGGTTCTCCCTCTACCAACAAAGTTCATAATCCCATTAAATCTTAGTGGATGGAGAATCATGATGAGTTGCTATGGCAAAAACATCCATCATCGAATGGACCACCCTACCTTGTTAATTTTCTCCTTACCTACCATAGACTAGTGCTGCTCTAACTACATTCAGGTCTTATCAGTTGAGTGAGAATGACCAAAACTTATCCTCCAATGCCCTAAGCTTCAAAAGCCTGGGCAGATACTAATGTGGGACATATCACGTCAACTGGAAAATACTAATGTGTATTTCCAAAGAGGGGAATTACAGTAAAATTACAGTAACTTAGTATTCAGACAGCGATGAGGTTGAACTTCACCTATTTACCTAAAAAAAGAATCTTTCTGAAAAAAAAATAATCAGGAAAAAGAACAGCATGAAAAGAGGAGCTGCCTCATCTTCCTGGACAACCCTTCTCACTCAAGGAAGAGAGACGCTGCCATCACCACTGCCTAAGTGAGCTCATTTGACTCAGGATCTTGAAAATGATTTTTACTAAAACAGCCCACCTATAAAGCAAACTCTAATGTGTTGCAAATGAAACATGCTTCGGACCCAAAATATACTAGCATCTATTTTTTTCCAGAGACTTAACAGATAAAATTTGTGATGGCAACACAACTATCAAAAACAGAATGTTTTAAAAATTTTGACTCAGTGACAACTGCTAAGATGCTTAGATGTGATTTATTTTTCCTCTCTGAGATCCTTTCAGATGAAGAAACAGATGATGTATCTAGTAATAGAAGTCTCCTTTCTTTTTTCCCAACAGCCTATGGCTCAAATGAATGAACTACTCCTGTTCCCTCCCTCCCCAGTCATTGTGGTATGCACCCAAATACTATGTGGGCAGTTATTTTTTAAAGTCTAGAGAGACAAAACACTTAAGAGTGGTTCCTTACTGCTATCAGATCTCACATTCAAGACCTTTAATTAATCTGCTCCACTTTCTCTCTTTATTCCCCAACAAGCAATCTGCTGCCATCAGGCTGGTCCCTTTATCAGTCTCCACATACACAACGCCATTCCTGCCTCCACAGCTTTGAATAGAAGGCTCTGTGGAGTGGGAATGCCCTCTCCTCCTCCTTCCTGCCCAGCTAAATCCTAGCTATCATCCCAGGCCCACCACAAGCCCCAACTCTTTCATGTAACTCAATACTCTTATCTAGCTCATAGTAATCTCTCTCTTCCGAACAACTCTTCGCACATTGGTTTGTCTGTTCCACAAAACAGGACATTTGTTTTTCTACTGCCTATTATCATTCACTAAGTTCTTCGTGATCCTACATTTGATGTCCTCAACGAGACTTTAAAGGCTTGAATTCAGTCACCAATATTCAGTGTTTACTACATAACAGTCCCAGATCTTATCTTTCTTTTGGACAACGTATGGCATCTAGCAGAGTCCTAGCTGTATGAAGAAAGTGCTCAGTAAAGAACTGTTGACTGCATTTGACAACACAGAGTATTCAACATCTACCATCTTTTCCAGCATTACCTCTAGGATAGGGGGAAAATCTTCACTATTGAAGGCATCCATCAATCCAGAGCTGTTTTGATAAGAAGAATTTCCCACCAGCTCAACTTGAATTTGTACAGGGTCAACAATAGAGAGAGCTGTGTCCTGCTCATTCCCCAGGCGGCATGAAAACACCTAGGAATGAAAATGGAGGGTGGCGAGCATTACTGTCTGAGATTACAGGAGAGCAGCCTCTGGTGACAGGCTGGGGTTTTGCATTTCCCTGGAGTCCTTCCTGCTGTAAAACTAAACCAACATCTTTATCTTTCTTATGGATGAGAGAGGGGAAAGACGAGCGCTCTCTCACTTCACTCTCCCCTTTGCACTCCTTTCAGCCTTCTCCAGCACTGCTGAGAAATGTGTTAGCAAGGGTCTTTGTTAGATTCAAAAGCAGCTCATTACATTCTCTTTGGAAATTCTCCCTGAATGACGGGCCAAGGGGATCTTAGAATTCAGATCCAAGTGTGCTGTCCGAAGACTCAAGCTGAAAGGGGCTTCCGGGGTTGAAAGGAATCTCAAATATTCTACCATGCAGCGTTCCTAAGACTTTGGGACAGGAAAGCTTCCCTTTTTCTTTTTTTCTCAAAGAGCTGCTGCTACACAAAGCCCAATTGTACCTGACAGTTCATTCATCAATCACCAAGATACCTCATTCAAAGCTGGCATTGTAGTGGCTTGGAAAGCAGATGAATTTATGCAATTTCATTATCAACTCACATAAGGCCATACCAGTATGCAAATCCCCAATCTCACTCTCAAACTAGGGCTGGACCTGGGGTGGGGGGTGGGGAGAGTGTTAGGTCAAGAAGAGAAGGAGGGATAAGAACAAGAAATAAACCACCTCCCAAAGATTTTGTTCATTTATATCTGGCAGCGAAGCACCCCCCCCCCCAAAAAAACCACCACATTTTGCTAACAGTGGAAAGAGACTGTGTCTTATTTCCTCAGCTAGTGCTGTAGAAAGAGCAGCAGATTTTAAGGAGAGACCTAGGTTCATATCCTACCTCTGACGCTTATTAGTAACACAATCATGGCCAAATTCATTAGTATCTCTGGGCCTCCTTTTCTTCAACTGTATCTGCACAAACTACCTCATAAGGCTGTTAGGAGGTTCAAATGAGAATGTATGAAAAATACTCTGCAAACCTTAAGGAGTAACATAAATGTCTGCTATTATTACTGAATAACTGCTAAGCAACATCATAGGAGAGAAGAGAGCTTAGAAAGCAAGGCAAAGAAGAGAGCTTAGCCACAGGCTAAATTCTAAGCAAAGGGTTTTTAACTTGAGAATCGTGAACTTGAAGGGGAAAAAGGTTTATCTTTATTTACCTAGAACTATTTTCCTTTGTAATCCTATATATTTGATTTTATGTATTTACGAATGTTGTTCTGAGGGAGGGTCTGCTGACTTCACCAAATGACCTAAGGGGTTGAGAATATGAAAAATAATAATAGTAACAATAATAGCCAACATTTACATAGCACTGTGTGCCACGCTGTAGTAGCAATTTAGATCTGAAGATCTTTCCCACCCATTAATAGGCCATGTGACCTCCTTATGTCACAGGAATCCTAATTTAACCTGTGGTGGGAGGAGCTTCCTGAGAGGAAAAGGAAGTGATGTCACAGGAAATGCAGAGAGTGGGGGGGGAGAGAGAAAGAAAAAGAAAGAGAAAGAGAGGGAGGGAGGGGGAGGCAAGGGGGAGAGAGAGCGAGCAGTTATGGCCGCTAATGGCCACCCTTGTGATGGTCAGAGCTGCACAGGCTGACTGAGTCTGTTTTGGGGCAGGAGAGGCTCTGGAAGGGCGAGGCTCCACACTGTGACGCTGTGTACTGAGTGCTTTGCCGCTCCCATAGATTGCATAAACGGCTTGTGGGATCTGGTTCTCTGGTGTCTGAATAAACGGTTTACCTCTTCTACCTTCTGTGTGGAACGTCTCGCACTTTTGCGACACAGACCCACACAGGCAATTATCTAGGCTGTTGTGCTAAGTGCCTGATCGTTATTGTGCCATCTGATCTCCACGACGGCCCCTGAGGTGGGTACTATCACCATCCCCATTTGACAGATGAGGAAGCTGAAGCAACCAGAGGTGAAGTAACTTGTCCATGGTCACACGGCTAATGAGTATCCGGGACTCGATTTGAATTCGGGTCTTCCTGACTCCAAGCCCAGCACTATCCACTGGGCTAGCCAGCTCTGGCCAAATTCTCTGATAGTGTGAGGAAAGAAATGTTAAAGAAGATCAGGGGCCCAGACATGATACAAGTGAATGTTTCCCCGTTTGCCTGCCTCTCCAGAGATGAAAACGCCACTTTTACAAAGTCTTTCCTTTGGGTTCAGGGTGTCCTACAAGCTGCTCTTTTAAAATGCAGATACTCCTAACACCTTGACTTAGACTCCTCTATCCAGAAGACTGGGCAGGTGAGCCCTGGGCCTTCCATGTCACACCCTATTTTCTGTCAGCTGCCCAGTTCCCCCGGGAGAAGCTGATCCCCTAAATTCTCCTCACTGCTGACTGGCAGCTTTGGACACTCAGCACATTCTCTCCTCCATCCTGCCAAAGCCTTCCTTTAGAGAAGACAATGAACTTGCAGAACTTTCCAGGTTACTCTCCGTTTCCCCTCAGTAGCTCTGCTTGGTCATGACTTCATGGAACATCACGCCAGGTACCCCTTAGGCCTCCCCCACCCCCGCCTCCACTTTTCGGTTTCCTCTTGTGTGTCTGTTGTCTTTGCCCGTTAGATTATAAGCTCCTTAAAGGCAGAGACTGTCTCCCTTTTTTATTATTTGTATCCCCAGCGCTTAGCACAATACCCAGCACATAGTAAGCCCTTAATAAATGTTTACTAAATTGAACTGAATCTAATTGTTTTAAATGGAAACATTCTCCTTCGGATATTCCTGCACTGAGCTGAGCATGTATCACTCAGGGGACATCATGCCTTCTCACCTCAATACCAAACAGGCTTCCAGAAAAAGGGCGATCCACAAATCTGGGTTTGTAAGTGAGCACTGTGGTTCCTTTTAAAATTATGGCATTGGTATCAAAACAGGACATATCTTCAACTACCACAAATTCAGTGCCTGAAAAAGACAGCATCAGTTAAAATCCAAAACCTAGAGGCTGAAGAGCTGCCATTTAGTTAGAAAGGGAGCCAGTCCTTCTAACAGAAACTAAACCACCTTCCAGCAGGAAGAAAAACCATTAACCATTAAGATTTGCTCTCCAGGAGACAGGCATTATATTTCAACTTAATCATAAACCAACCCTTTGACTGCAACCAATAATAGCTGAACCAACAAGAGTAC
This sequence comes from Phalanger gymnotis, assembly GCA_028646595.1. Taxonomy (NCBI): domain Eukaryota; kingdom Metazoa; phylum Chordata; class Mammalia; order Diprotodontia; family Phalangeridae; genus Phalanger; species Phalanger gymnotis. Next base: position 782,979,817 of record CM053622.1, read on the forward strand.
CCCATAGGTCGACCACAGCTGAAAACAGTATTTCCTTCACAAAAACTATTAAAGTTAGGTATCTTGGGAGACTTCAGGTATTTTAGAAATACACAAGATGGGGGGAAAAGTGTCCATTAAAGAAGGCACAGAAAAGATACAGAAATACTCCCATTTACCAATAAGTACTACACTGCCTTTGTAGCTAGCTGCTCAAGTTCATTACAACAGTTCAGACCAATTTGATTCTGACACTTCTCAAATGAAGAAATGTCAAGAAGACAGTTGTCAGCTCATCTGCAAATAACAAGTATAAATGAGCTTTATACAATGACTGTGTTTTTAAAAGGACACATGGTTTAAACACACAAGGGAAGTCTGCTATCTGAAAAATAGCTAAAATAAAAGCTTTTGTAAATGAAAACAACCTTTGTAAAGCAAATCATCTGTCCCAGATTTATCTGCTTTGTAAATGCAGATTTTCATACTGATTTACTTAAAGCTGGATGAAGCTTTAGATCCAATTAACAGGAGCACTTTGGCTCTGGTGCCTAAGCTGGACTAGACATCAAGAGATCACATGAGAATGAGGGTCCCATCCTTTAGCAGCTAAGCACTAACATTAACTTTTTAGCTCCGGGCTCAGCTGAAATCAAAGACCAGATAGGCAAGGTCTGTTTCTGGAAAGACTGCATATATCCAAGTGTGCACATAACCAAGTACCATCAGTTACTCTAACACAAGTTGCAGAGAAAATATTCTATTACAAATGCATTGAAGTCCTAAAGATTATATTAAGAATCAATAAATTGTGCATCTGCTTCAGCTCAATGTGGAGGCCCACCCCATCTGCTTACCTGTCACATTGACCTTGACTTCCAGGTGCCTCTCTGTAGACACAGGGAGGGAAGACCTCTTGGTAACTACCCCACTTTTCACTGTTTTGGGGAACACTGTTGTTTCACTGTTATAGTTACGTTGGCGTGAAGGAGGGACACTGTCTGGTTTCTTGACATCGCTGGGAGTATGGAGAAAATCATGGACCAGCAATAGCCAGTCAAATATGAGGAACACTCGGAGGTTGTTGAGAACAACTGTAAAACAGGAAGAATCCTTGGTGGATCTAGAGGAAGAAGAGAAAGAGAAGACAAAAAGAAACAAAGAAGTATGTCATTTCCATCCAATGTTTTTCCTCACTAGCTTTGGTATCTGGTACTCCAATGTTTTCTAAAACAAGGTCAAGTATCGGTACAGAGAGAGCATGAGAACTGTAACAGTAGATTCAGCCCCTAGCTAAAAGTACAGTAATGCAACAGGCTAGTGTAGGGTCGCTAACAAAGTACTCGGTCTCCTTAGTGACAAGAATATTTCCCATTACTGACCCCCATGTTAAAATGGAAGGCATGACTAGCTGAGATCTAAAATGGAATGAAACAAATATCTCTTCAGGGTTTAGAGCTCTTGACCTAAAGAAGAAGGTACAAGCAACAGGATAAAATCAGAGAAGGCTGAGGCGTGAGGGAAGAGGTGGGGATGAGAAAAGAGTAGTGGATGTACAGCCACCATAACCCCTCAATTCCAGATCTATGCTGGATGTCTAAGGAGATCCAAGTACTGGCCTCAGAGCAATATATGGTAAAAGGGGTGTGTGTGTGTATGTGTGTGCGCGCGCGCACGTGTGTGTGTGTGTGTGTGTGTGTGTGCTGTGCTGTGCTGGAATGGAAAGGGAAAGAAGTGAATGTATGCTTTGGAAATCCTTCCAGGGACATGCCAGGTAACCTCGGCCCCACCCCGTTAAGAACAGGAGTTTCCTTTGAGTGAAACATTACCCTCTGCAAGCTGCTCTTACAGAAGGTAATGCTCAGTGTCTCCACCCACTGCTATTACTATTAATTCAAAAGAATCTGACTTGAGGAGGTGGCCATAATTGGTTTCCCCAGCCTCTCTGGGGAAATCTGGCTTGCTGTTTTCAAAAAAGGACAGAACAATGAATGTCTCCCTTCACGCAGACCCAGCATTTATCACAAACATTTTCCCTTTTGTCAGAGAGAAAAAATGCTACCCTTAGTGAACTTTTTCCACCCCATTTTGAATGCAAATTGAGAGGGCTAGGCACTTAATTTGATGATCTAGAATGTCAAAGTGTGTCTGATCCTCTTTGCTGGAAAATATTTCAAGAATTTAAATACTGTGAACCAATTTATATTTGACACACACATCACAGCTAGGAAATCTCAACAGAGGGATAATTCTTCTGTGAGAAGTTTCTGCACTCTGAAGTTACAATCAAGATGGCATTTAACCCCCTCAACACCAAGGATATTTTTTTCAGCAAAAGCCAAGGTAAGACGACTTAATCATTCAGTTTCAGAAATTTATGAGCCAAAAGGAGATAATACTCAGTCCAGAAAAATAGTGCTTCAATTTATCTCTATATTAGAGAAAGGTAGGACAAATGACTGTCAAAGAACCAGATCAGATAACTTTAAAGAGAATGCCCAAAAGTAGCTGTGTTCTAATATGGACATAAAATGCTCTATCTTCTAAGCCCAAGGGTGAGGAACCTGCAGCCTCGAGGCCACATGTGGCCTTCTAGGTCCTCAAGTGCAGCCTTTTGACTGAATCCAAACTTCACAGAACAAATCTGTTTAAATTCAGTCAAAGGGCTGCACTTGAGGACCTAGAGAGCCACATGTGGCCTCAAGGCCACAGGTTCCCCCGCCCCTGTCCTAGTCCAATTTTGTTCTTCAAACAAATATCAATTGCACATGAAAACCAGCTTATCTGATTTCATCAATTAAATGACTAGAATTCAGGGAGGTGGGGGAGTGTCCTAGTAACTTCACTGAGCATTGAAGGCCTGTGAAAAAGTGCCCTAGAGCCTTATTTGCATTTACAAATTCAGCACCTACTATGCATGCCAAGGGCCATACTTGCTACCATGCTTGATAAGGCCTGGCCTACAGTGAGTGTTTAATAAATAGCATCTCATTCATTCATTCATTCATCCAGGACACAGACTGGCTATAGCCTCTGGCCAGAAGGTACCTGCAGGCAAAAGAATTCATCTACATCACTAGAGCAACTTCACATAAAAACAATTCATCACTGTCACCACTGCCATCTTCATCCAGAGGCTAGCACAGGCCTCTACACACAGTAAGTACTTAACGTATATATCTGTTGCTTGACCACTGGATGAATCATCTTGCAGGGGCATATTTTTCATCTTTTCTCATTTTCTCTGGCTTTTCTTCCTCTTAAAAATTTCATAGCTATAATACATCTGCTGGCCACAGGCCTCAGAAGTGTGAACACTATTAGTGGCGTGTCACGTCATAACTTTTCCCCAAAACTGAATATATACTTGTAGCCTGATTTCTTTTCAATCATACCTAAATTCTTTCAGTGTCCAGGCTTGTGCTTATACATAAAACATATTGATAGTACAGCACTCTTGCAGGAGAAGATGGGGAAAATGACGGGAAAGAAGCTAAGGTTATGTCTATATGTGAAGAACTGATGGATTTTATTCTGAAACTTTTTATTTCAGTTAGGTGTATATGCCATTGTTTTTCTTCCTGAATTTGGATAACTTGTTTTAAGTGATTCGACATGTGTAGACATGGTTTAAAAAATAGTAGGTAGGTTTATTCTCTTATGGCTCAATTCTGAATTTCTAAACCTCCATTAAGCAAAAAGAAAAAAGAAAAACCCAAGAGAGACATCTACTGGCACATAATCCCAACTGCAGACATGAGTACTGACAGTTCTGAATTCACTACACAAAGAGCTCTGGATTATTAGGCCTTGGGAAGTGATTAGCTGGGAGATGTGAATTGGAAAGAAAGGTCAAAGATGAACCAAGGGTGTCCTACAAAAGAGACCATGTAAACAGCACTACCACAAAATGAAATGGTGAAGTCAGGAGGAGAAGCAAGCTCAGGGAGAAAAAGGCGGCGGGGTGGTTCACTGGGTAGAAGGCTGGGCCTGGAAGTCAGGAAGACCCGAGTTCAAATTCGGCCTCTGATATGTGACCCTTAGCAAGTCACATGACCTCTGCCTGCCTCAGTTTCCTCATCTATAGAATGGGAATAATAATAGCACCTTCCTCCAAGGGCTGCTAGAAGGATCAAATGAGAACACTGGTAAAAAGTTTCACAAACTTTGAAGTACTCTATGACCGCTAGCTGTTATTATAAATAAGCCAAATTTTAATCATGTTGAGTGTGAACAGAAACTTGATGCAATGGAAAGCAGGTCTTAGGTTCACAGCCTGACCCTTCTTCCTCCTACCACTGAGCTTCCTATCAGTAAGTCAGCTGTCCATGGAGTGATTCCCCAACTCCAGAGGACAATCGTCAGGGAGATTGAATGGGAGAACTCTGATCCATTCTCCTGCCATCAGAGAAGACAGCCACAGATAAAAAGATTAACTCTCACTACCTGAAATGCAATTCAATCTGAATCGACCCTTGGGTTGTGCTGTTCTTCGAGGGCTGAAAGATGCAGTTGAACACATTGGGCATTCCAGGACTTGTCTTCTGCCCAGCATAGCGGGTGTCAAAAGCCATCATGGAGTGGGAAACCAAGTTTATGGATTTGGTTTGGTTGGAAAAACTTTCAAAAAGCAGCTTGCATTTCTTAAAGTCGAACCTAAGGGAGCACACGTAAATCAAATAAACTGTTAAGTACCATTTCTTCTAGCTCCTACACACAGAAAGTGAACTGTAACAGAAACACAAAACTCATAAGGATAATCAGGTCTCTTCAGACAGCAAGCCCAATAGCCTAAGGCTCATTTCTACCACTGATAGTTTGGTAACCTTGAATAAATGACTTATTTTTTTTCACAGACTCTAAATTGGAAAAGATGCCAGAGAATAACTAATTCAATCTGAGCCTGAGCAGAAACCCCCTCAAGAACCTAGTTTCCTGTTTGCCAAAGAACATGTCTTTCTCCATAGGGATATATAATGGTGAAAATTTACAACCACAAATTCATTATATTCCCAATGTATTTGCATCCAAATTACCTGCCACAATCCTGAAAAGCCAAGATAACAAAGACTCAAAGGCTGCCATGTATATAACGCTTCAAGATTTACAAGAGGGCTTTCCTCATCACAACCTTGTGAGGAAGAGAGTACAGTATCTCCATATTACAGAAGAGAAAACTCAGAGTTTAAGTAGCTTGCCTCTAGTCACCCTGAGTGTAACTCCAGCATTGGAGCTGAGATCTGACACCAAAGTTTAATCCCCACTTAGACCATTAACTCCATGTTGCCTTTCCATCTGCAACATCCCTTAAGGCAGCCTGGGTTAGTAACTGTACTAAATGATGCATGAAAGTATCTAAGAAGGTCATCAACTGCATGTGACATTCCACTTGCTCCTTGTTATCTTGGGATCACAGAGTGAGGTCACCTCATTACCAGGGGCTGGAACTGACTATATGGAAGCAGGGAACTCCTCTTTCTGCCTCTGTCTCACATTCCGGTCCTCCATCTGCAATCCTGGGCATGCCTGCATCTTTTCTAAAAGGCCACTGTGACTTAGTAAGAAAAACAAACCAAAAAACGTGTACAAATGTATACCAAAATGACACTATTGACTCAACATTAACAGAACATTCACTAAGGGTGGTTTTACCTGGAAAAGGGATGAGTCACAGGGAGCTGCTTCCAGGCTCCTAATCCTCTTGACCCTCCCTATGTATTGCTTTCTGATATGAAAGGGCAAATTTGCTCACCAGAAATAACCTACCAGTAAAATCACAGGATCAGGCCATTTAGGTCCAACCAGGAGCCTTGGTCTTATCAGTAGCACCTTCCCAACCCCTTAAGCTAAACAAACATGGGCCACATCAAACTCTACATGAACACAAATCAGTGGCAAATGGCCATTCGAGCCATACCTGGCCAAGGATCCAGCCCCTTCTTTTCCTTTTTTGTCTTTAAGTTCTAGACTGACATTCACCATGTCGATGAGGAAACACATGCAAGTGTAGACTTCACCGCTCAGCACAGTCTGTAATGGAAAAATGCTAGTGAGTTTATAACAACAGCATTTCAAAAACCTTCAGAAGAAAGCAAACAAAAGTAATGTTTCTCACTCCATCTGTTCTTAGGGGAATGTGAGGGAAATAAACCAGGTATAATTTGGGGAGCAACACAGGGCTCCACTCACATGAATTCGGGGGTCTTGTAAGTCATAAGGACGCATAAATTCCTCGATGGGCTCTCCAAGGTTGTTTTCCAATAAACCGCGAATCAGCTTATATTTACATAAATCCAACGAACAGTGAACTGAGGACAGGTTGCCATGAATAGATATGTCTGGCACTGTATGACTTATTTCCCTAAAGAAAAAGAAAAGACAGCCACTGTTCACAAATCACCAATTTAATAGTAATATTTACAGATTCACCAGCTGGAGAATCTTTGGAATTTCACCTTGCTAATGACATTTCCCACAGAGTCAAAGAATTACAGATTTTCAGTGTAGAAACATCCTTATTTGTAGGGAGGGAAAAACCTGGGTGGGGCAATGGTAGTGAGAGCTGGACAAATTTAAATATTAGATGATAAATGCTGTATAAATACACTTATATTAAATTACAAAATGAGAATAAAACAGGTAGAGCAAGCAGAAGCTTGGGAATAAAAAAGCTTACAACTAAGTCTGGCTTTGTGAAATCTTGAATCTTCTCTGTGCTTTAGTCTCACCATCTCTGAAGAAAGGATGTTACAGTATCTCCCTTTTCCAGGACAATGGATTGTCACGAGATGTCTCAAAGTAATTTGAGCTTTGTTTTAAATTTATCAAGCATGTTAATGATGCTTTGTTTCTCATCTTCCTACATCTTAAATTTGTTTTTCAAGGTTCATTCTTTAGCCCTCTGATGTTATTTTTCTATATTTCTTAGAAATCTTTTCTACTTATATGAGTGACTCCAAAATCTGTATCTCTTGCCTTGACATTTCCTTCCCCTTCCTGACCACCAGGAGTTAACACCACTTGACTTATGAATGGCAGGGAGCTATGGAGCTCTTGTTTCCTCGATCCAACCCTTACTACAAGCTCCAACCAGGAAATGAACACCCCGCTGTCAGGTGGATGCTGACTCCACTATCCCCACCTGATCCAAATGTCCCAGAACTTCATTCCACTCTGACCCCTGGATCCACTGTTCTCTTGGTTGGTGAACACCTGCCCTGCCATTGCTTCCCTAGTCTCTCAAGACCTTGCTGTCTGCCTTGACATGTTCCCTTCCAGATCCTAAATACCATCTGGCCTTTCCATCTGCCATGATCTAAACTCTCTTTTATGTCTTCCCAACGAGAATGTGAGCTCCCTGAGAGCAGAAACCATCTTACTTTTCTATCTGTATCTGTCACTTTGTCCAGTGCTTGGTATAAAGTAAGGGCTTAATAAAAAAATGCTCTTTTTCTCCTACTGAAAGAATCTTTTTTTTTAAAACAGCATTCCCATTTATTATGTACAGTTTGGTATTTTTCTTCAAGTTGTAGCTTTCTAAACTATCTTGCATGTGTGGTCTTTTTTCTTTTTTTCATTTATTTTTATTCTTATTTAATAATTAATTTATTTTTAGTTTTTAACATTCACTTCCATAAGATTTGGGGTTTTGAATTTTTCTCCCACCCTTTCTTCCCTCCTCCCCAAGACGGTGTGCAATCTGATAAAGGCTCTACTTACACATTCATACTAAACACATTTTCACATTAGTCATGATGTAAGAGTTAGAACTAACGGGAGGAACCACGAGAAAGAAGAAACAAAATAAAACAAAAGAAAAGAGGAGCAAATAGTATGCTTCCATGTGCATTCAGACTCCAAAGTTCTTTTTCGGGATGTGGACAGCATTTTCCATTGTTAGTCTTTTGGAGTTGTCTTAGATCCTTGCATTGCTGAGAAGGGCTAAGTCTGTCAAGGTCAGTCACTGCACAATGTGGCCGTTACCGCATACAATGTTCTCCTGGTTCTGCTCATTTCATTCTGCATCAGTTCATTTAAGTCTTCCCAGTTTTTCTGAAGTCCACCTGCTCATCACTTCTTATAGTGCAATAGTATTCCATTACATTCATATACCACAATTTGTTCAGCCATTCCCAAATTAATGGGCATTCCCAATTAATAGACATCTCCTCAATTTCCAATTTTTTGCCATGTGGTCTTTTTCCAAGCTTTCATTTCCAGGTTGTTTTTTTTCTTTTCTTTTTTCCATTTACTTTATTTTTTCCATTTACATGTGAAAATAGTTTTCAACATTCATTTTTTATAAGGTTTTGAGTTCTAAATTTTCTTCCTTCCCTCCCATCCCTCCTCCCCAAAATGGCAAGCAATCTGATATAGGTTATACATGTGCAATCATGTTAAACATATTTCCATATTAGTCATGTTGAGAAGGAAGAAACAACAAAAGGGAACAGCCACAAAAAACAAAAAAACAAAAAAGTGAAAATAGTATGCTTTGATCTGCATTCAGACTCAATAGTTCTTTCTCTGGATGTGGAGAGCATTTTCCATCATGAGTCTTTTGGAATTGTCTTAGATCACTGTATTGCTGAGAAGAGCTAAATGTCTCAAAGTTGATCATTGCACAGTGTTGCTGTTACTGTGTACAATGATCTCCTGGTTCCATTCACCTCACTCAGCATCAGTTCATGCAAGTTTTTTCAGGTTTTTCTGAAATCTCCCTGCTCATCATCTCTTACAGCACAATAGTACTTCAATGCATTAATACACCACAACTTGTTCAGCCATTCCCCAATTAATGGGCATTCCCCCAATTTCTAATTCTTTGCCCCCAAAAAGAGCTGCTATAAATATTTTTGTACATGTAGGTTCTTTTCCCTTTTTTATGATCTCCTTGGGATACTCTGACCTAGCAGTGGGATTGCTGAATCAAAGGGTATGCACAGCTTGATTGCCCTTTGGGCATAGTCTCAAATTGCTCTTCAGAATGGTTGGATCAGTTCACAACTCCACCAACAATGCATTAGTGTTCCAATTTCCCGGCATCTCCTCCAACATTTATCATTTTCCTTTTCTGTCATAACAGCCAATCTGATAGGTGTGAAGGGGTACCTCAGAGTTGTTTTAACATGCATTTTTCTAATCAACAAAATTTTTTCATATGACTACAGACAGCTTTAATTTCTTCATGTGAAAACTGTTTGTTCATATCCTTTGACCATTTGTCATCTGGGGAATGACTTGTATTCTCATAAATTTGACTAAATTCTCTATATAGCTGAGAAATGAGATCTTTATCAGAAATACTTACTGTAAAAATTGTTTCCCGTATTTCTGCTTTTCTTCTAATCTTAGTTGCATTGGTTTTATTTGTACAAAAACTTTTTAAATTTAATGTAATCAAAATTATCCATTTTGCATTTCATAATGTTCTCTATCTCTTGTTTGGTCATAAATCCTTCCCTTCTCCATAGATCTGACAGGTAAAATATTTCTTACTCTCCTAATCTGCTTATAGTATCACCCTTTATGTCTAAATCATGTAAAACAAATGCGTTTCATTCCACTCTATTCCATCTCTCTCCTACACTCCAGGTTGCATTTTCTTTTGCTCACTGGACAAGACAATATGTCTAAGATCAAGCTATGAAAACAGTTCTTCCCCCCGACTTTCCCTATTTCTGTTAATGGCTTTACCATTCTCTCAGCCATCCAGATAGTAGGACTAAGAGCAATGATTAGAAGTTTTATTTAGGCCCAGTCTAAAAAGAAAAAAAACTTTCTAACAACAAAAGTTGTCCAAAAATAGAATGCTCCACCTTGGGAGGGGATGAATTCCCTCCTCATTAGAAATATTCAAGTAAAGGCTAGATGATCACGTGTTGAAAAAAATTCTCAGTAAGGTGTGATGAGCTGGACTAAATGGACCCTGAAGGAAGGCCCTTCCAACACTGAAGTTCTGCACTTAAGGAGAAGTGACTTGGCCAAGGCCATTCAGCTAGTCAGTGGCAGATCTGGGAATAGAACTCAGAGCTTTCTGAATGACAGTTCCAGGTTCTTTCCTCCACATCATGGTAACAGTTCAAATAAGATAATTTTTGTAATCACATTAAACAGTAATAACAGCTCACATTGCTATAGCCCATTATAATTTAAAAAAGACTTTCATCACAACAACCTCATGGACTGGATGGTGGCAGCATTCATACCACTGTCATCTTAATAACAGCAGATCTGAGTGTCAGTAAGAAGTTTCATAACGTAACAAAGGCCACAGAGCTAACAAGTGGCTGGGCTGCAACCTGAACTCATATAGGGGAAATATACTATTCGGCAAGATTAAATACAGATCAAAAGGTTTGAGTTCAAAGGCTAGCTCGACCACTTACTCAAGAAAGTTATTTAGCCTCTCTGGACTTCGCTCACCTGTAAAATGGGAGTTATATCTCTGCTAATTACCTCTCGGGGCAATTCTAGGGACCATATTCAACAAAGTATATAAACCACTCTGTAAGCCATATGCACCATATAAATATCAGTTACAATTATTATCACAACCATCTGACTCCAGTGCTCATTCTTTATTTCTTTTTTTTTTAAATTAGCATCACAAACAAAACCAATGTGGCCAAAATTAGGAGGAAAGCAGAAAACTAGGGGAAATTTTACAGCAAGTTTCTCTGGTAAGGATCTCATTTATTAAGTTTACGAGAAACTGAGCCAAATTCATAAACATAAGTCATTCTCCAATTGACGAATGGTCAAAGTATATGAACAGGCAGTTTTCAGAAGAAGAAATAAAAGTTACCATCATATAAACAATGCTCTAAATCATTACTGATTAAGGAAATGCAAATTAAAACACTGAGATACCACCTCTCACCTATCAGATTGGCTAACATGACAGAAAAGGAAAATGACAAACGTTGTAGAGGATGAGGAAAAATAGGGACAATAATGCACTGTTAGTGGAGGTGTGAACTGGTCCAATCATTCTGGAGAAAAATAGGAACTATGCCTAAAGAGTTATAAAACTGTACATATCTTTTGCCCCAGCAATACCACTACTCAGTCTGTATCTCAAAAAGATCAGAGAAGGAAAGGATCCATATGTACAAAAATATTTATATCAGCACTTTTTGTGATGACAAAGAATTGTAAACTGAAGGGATGCCCACCAACTGAGGAATGGATGAACAAGTTGTGGTATATGATTGCAATGGAATATTATTTTGCTGAAAGAAACGACAAGGAAAGTTTCAGAAAAACCTGAGAAGAGTTATGTGAACTGACACAAGTGAAGAGAGCAGTGCCAGAGGAACACTGTACATGGTAATAGCAACCTTGTAACAACGATCAACTCTGAAAGACTTAGCTACTCTGATCAACAGAATGATCCACAACAATTCCAAAGAACCCATGATGAAAAATGCTATCTCCAGAAAGAGAACTGATAAACTAAGTGCAGATAGAAGCATATTTTTTTCACTTTACTTTTCTTGCTATTTTTTTTTGCAACATGGCTAATATAGAAATATGTTTTGCATGACTTCACATGTAAAATGGGTATCATACTACTTACTCTCTTAATAGGTGAGAGAGGGGCTGAAGGGGATGAAAGAATTTGGAGCTTAAAATTTAAACAAATGAATGTTAGAAACAATTTTTTTTTTAAAATAGCACCATTGTCATGATTATTAGCCCAGTATGAAATGCCCCCTTTTCCTAGAGATTTGAAATACCTTCAAGTTTTCTTGGTTGGCTTAATTAAACTCAATAAGCAGAAGCCATTTGTAGAAGGCTCCTTTTAGATACTAATTACTATGAAAATCATTATGGCCCTAAAGGGTGTCAAGAGAAAAGGCCAACCTTTTAATACAGCGGTAGCTGAGGCAAAAGGCATAAGCAAGCCTGGAAGAGAGGAAGGTAGGAAGAAGACTGTAAATATTAGTAATAACAATTACATCCAGTATCACAAGTCTTAGTAAGCTGTTGCCATTATTTGTTCATTAAAACATATGACAGTATCTGTATTTTAGATAATTAGAATAGTTAGGCATGTACCTTAAATAAAGCATGATAGAAATGAAAACAGAAGACTTAATTTCTAAATAATAAAGCTCTTGCATGACAGTTAAGTCATTAAAACAAAACACAGAAAGTGCCAAATATAACTGAAAATCATCCAGCAATCAGTTGAATAACTGAAAAGAATGAACCACAGTGCATCCTAAGGAAAGAGGTGAAATTGTGTTACTAACCTAGAGAAACAAAGAAAGTGATGGAAAGTGATTTACCTAATGTCAGCCATTTCATACAGAAACGGCCAGACAGAAAGAAAAGTAGTTTCAGGAGCTGTTAACCACTTTAAGTTGGAAATGGTTCAAAAATAAGTAATGAGACTGGCTGTCATTAAGTCACACACAAAAATCAGTCTCATTATTTCAAGGTTACCCCCACTCTCTCACCTAAGTCCAAAGTACAAATGTGGCTGTTCTTTATCAAGACTGCAGTCTTGAGCAGGAGCTCAGACACATGAGACACAACTGAGATAGTTCTCAGCAGTTTGAAAATCCTTGCTTGATCATTTGAAAATCAATGAAAATTATGTGAGGTTAGCTCACTAATCCTTGTGGAAGGCTTTCAGATTGCTGAACTGAATGAATTTAGCGAAATAACCATGAAATGCTACTGGTCCGAGAGGCTCCAGATAAAGTACCTACTTAATAAAGAATAATAATGAAAATAACAGCTGCCATTATGTAGGCCATTTCCATAGGGCAGGCAGGCCTGGTGGGCTGGGCTCTGCATCCCCAGGCTCCTCCATCAGTGAGGTCACAGGGCCTTCTGAGTGCCTGACAACATAACACTGTAAGAGGCAGTTTATAGCCATTATCTCATTTGATCCTCACACAACCCTAGGAAGAAGCTACAGCAGGCATTATTATCCCCATCCTAGAGATGAAAAAACCAAGGCTCAAAAGAGGCAAAGTGATCTTTTCCCAGTTAGCCAGCGAGTGAGTGAACTGACCCTACATGCGTTCTTTCTAGGGGCTGTGCTGCCAGGTACTGCCCCTGAGGGCCCTTGAGTCCTGCCAGCGTTCTGCAGGGCTTACTTCTCCGAATTCAGTCTCTGCTTACAAAAAACAGTTACTTGGATGTTAAAAACTCACTTGTCCAAATTCCTTTCCACCTGCAATTTCAGCCTACAGGGCTCAGTCAGGAGGCTTCCACCTGTCTGTCTGACAGAGTAGGACGGGAAAGTCAGATCACCACTGGTATTCTCCAATGCGTTAGAATATTCCCGGGGCCGTCTCTCAGCAGCAAAGATGTCCATATCTTGCAGGTCCACGACAATACAGTCCAGCAGACAAATATAATCTTCTGCAAAGGGCCAAAGAGAGAGATAGGATTAAAAACCATGGACTCATGCCTGGGAAAGGCTGCAGAAATCTGGCTTTCCTTTGGTACCCTTTCACCTCTCGCTCCACTGCTGGAATTCCTCTCTCTGTTCATTCAGTAACCCAGGGTCCTATACTATGACTCCCCACCCTGGACCAGCTATCTTGCCCAGGCAGTGATCTTTGTACAGAACCACAGAATGTCAGAATAAGAAACCTCAGATATTGTCTAGTCTTACCTCAAACCCAAGCATATATCCCCCCCTCAACATCCCCACCAAGTAGTCATCCAGCCTCTCCTTGAAGACTTCCAGTCTAGAGGGAATGAGGAAACTCATCATGGCACAGTGTAAAGAAGGAAGGTGAAAGTCTTGTTCTACCCTACCCTGGTCAAACCAGAACTGAATTACTGTATTCAGTAATATTTTAGGAACAGTACAGAGAAGGGGGACCAAGATGGTGAGAAGATACTATGCCATCAAGGGTTCAGGATGTTTGTCCCAGAAAAGAAAAGACCCCACAAGGAATGCACTAGTTGTCTTCAATAGTCTAAGGGCTTTGATGTGGGGGAGAGACTAGATTTGTTCTACTTGGCCTCAAAGAACAGATATGGAAACAATGGGTGGAAGCTTTACAGAGGAGGGAAGGAGGAAGGGAACAAGTATTTATTAAGTGCCTATTATGTGCTGAGCATTTTACAAATATGATCTCATTTGATCCTGGGAAGTAGGTACTATTAGTATCCCCATTGTGCAATTGAGGAAACGGAGACGAGCAGAGATTAAGTGACTTGCCCAGGGTCACATAGCTAGTAAAGGTCATATCTTCCTGGGTCCTGGTCCAGTGCTCTATCCACTGACCCACCTATATTTGAATCAATTTCTCATCAAGGCGCAAAAGTCAGAGTGCTCATAAGACACATTTGCCTCAATGTCTGAGGGCTAGAAGGCTTTTTTTCAGTAGTCTATTGATCTATTCCTAGGAAAGAGTGCATTTAACCCAAATCAAGAAGTTCTCATCTTCTCCTTAAAGAGTTTCAATAAAAGCTATTCCAAAGCCTCATTCAGTCCCCAGTCTAAAGTACTACAGCCTTAAAGGTTCAAGCTTCTTCCTTAAGCTGACACCGATCCCCTCCCTACTGTCCATGCTGTCCTGTCCTGCCCTTGAACACAGCCTAAGCATTTCTCCTCTCATCTCATGATACTCGTGACCACTGCCCTCAAACTGCTTCCCCTGTGAACTCCACTCTCCAGCCAAAAAGCAGCATGGGAGCAGGAAAGTCTCTGAGCAAACAAAACATCTGTCATAGAAGCCATGTGGGTCAAGTTCAGCATTGCAGTCGCTGAAGAGTAACTCAAGCCCTCCTCAATCTGAGTACATCCACTTCTACTTCACACAGAGACTCCACATAATTCTAACCAACTTGATCATCTGGCTTTCTAGTCCACAGCAGATGGAGGCAGCAAACAGAGGACCATCAGGACTAGGGGCAAAGACGCACCACGAAACAGTGCCATCTGACAGACAATGCAGGAAGAAAGAGTCAAAAATACTCTGAACAGAAGACAGTTTTCCGCCTATCGCTGAGGAGCTGAGTGGAAGACAGAGGCTGATGGGTGCCCCCAGATTCTATGTCAGCCAAGAGCCCTTGCCAGGGAGGCAAAGTTAGCAGAGGTGGAACCAACATGAACATTACTCCACAGTGGCCCACTTCACCCAACTGGTAACACTTCCCAAGCCTTGAACTTCTCCAACACCAAGGGTTTCTGCTTCTAATTGTGAAGAACTCAGGATGTCAACTTGGTTGAGGCCTTGCATGTTAAGCACCAAATCACCTTGATCAGGACTGATGACACTAAGAAACTGGATGAACAGAAAGGTCTCTGCAGACTTGAGAGTAAAGAAAGGACTCCTGAGCTGCTTGGCTGCTGGTGCTTTGTTAAGAGTGTGGCAAGAAATCTTGGATCAAAGATGTTATCAAAGAATTTTTTAAAATGTAAGAAATGAATTAATAAAAACCTTGATCTGAATGGAAAAGTTAAACAAATAAGTGAATAAATGAATATAAAAATAACAACTCAAAAAAATCCAAGGCATCTAGACACCTGTGATAATCCAAGGCATTTAAACCCCTGTGATAGCCAGAAGAAAGCTTCACCAAATTACAGCCCAGCATAACTTCATGTTCATAATATTGGTTCCTAGGCAGCAAGAAAAAAATCAAATCATGGTCAGTATCTTCCATTTAAACAGACAGCCAAGTAACACTTTTTCAAAGGTTTCTGTCTAAAATGGTTAAAATAAAAATATGTACCTTTTTTGGGAAGATATAGTTGTATGAAAAATTTATTTTCATGAAATACCTCATTCCCCAAAGACAGTGAAGATACACTATACTGGAGATTACTATACTACGTAGATGAAATCTATTACAGAAGAAAAAACATTTGACTCAAATCAAAAGACGTTACAGGCAGAGAACAAAATCACGGCAACTACCAACTCACTATGGTGAAACAAGAGAAATATTTATAAATTGCGTATCTTCTGCGATGCTTAAAACCGTCCAAAAAGAAAAGTCTGCCCTTTTAAAAAAAAAGTCATTTATGTCAATGGAAAAGTAGAGAAATGCAGCTCTGTGTGTACGTTAACTTGACCTGTGCAGCAGAGCAGAGGGAAGGTGATCAGAAATATCATGAAAGGGAGATCGGGATTTCCAGTATTCCAAGAATCACTGTGGGGGACATTGGCTTCAGGGTTTGCAGATAAGCTGAAGCTGGCTACACACAGTAGCACTGAGCATCTCATTTGGACCACTGAGTTTAATGAGAATGATTAGTCTAATTAAAGGTTTAAGAACAACAGCCACTCTGATGAGCACAAGACAGTTGAGAAGCTAAGTCAGGAAGTGTAACTATCATAACAGGCTCAAAACTCAGTTAATGAACAAAACTAGTCTAATGTCATAAATTTAGTTAAATAGTAACTGATATTTGATTGTGGAAAGGACATCCATTTGTGGCTGGCATGGTTATTTCTCTTAAGCAGCATTTATAATGGTATCTCCATTATATTTTAGATGTTTGATCCATCTTACAGACTTAAGTTAATGTTTTAACAAAGAATTCTATTTCTTTTTTTAAAAAAAGACAACTAAACAATGTTGATGAGATCATATGCTTTATGCCATCTGTTACTTATACATGGCTATTGAGAGCAGAATCACCAGCTTAAATTCTATTAGCCAAAAGTATTTCTGCCACCTGGTGTCAGCCATTAGAATTGTAGACACAAAGTTCCTGAAAAAATAAGCCTCTAGCATATGCCTTGTCAATTCAATTCTGTTTAAATGGTAGCAATAACCATAACCTCGTGAGAATGTACAGGTAACTTAAAAGATGGTAGGAAGAGCAAAAAAAAAAAAAACAACTGAATGGGAAAGTCAGGATCCAAAAAAAACTTTGTCAAATCAAGTAAGATGGAATTGGAAATGCAGATTCAAGAAATCCACTTCAGAAGAACCTCACTAGGAAGGTACTGTTAGACAGAAATGTATCTGAAAAAGCAACAGAGGTTTTGGTAGATCATAAGCTTCACTGAAACCACGAGTGTTATGAGTGCAAAGAAATCTAAGAGAAGCACTAAGAAGAAGAAGGAAGAAAGGAAGGAAGGAGGGTGGAAGGAAGGGAAGGAGGCGAGAGTCCTGCTGTTCTCTGCCCTGGTCAGATTATCGACAGAGTACTGCTCAGTTCTGAGGATCACTGGGGAGGAGGGACAAAGATCAGCTAAAGAAGGCCCAGAAAGTCGGAGAACTAGAACGGCCAAGGACCTGGAGTACATGTCAAAGGAGACCTGGCTCAAATGCAGGTGTTTAGCCTGAAGAAGAGAGCAGGATAGTACATCTACCTCCACATACTTGAAAGGCAGTGGTAGAGGAGGGATTCCCCTTGTTTTCTGTGGCCCCAGTGGGCAGAAGAAGGAGCTCGGGGCACAAGCTGCAAAGAGGGCAGACAACTTGGCTTGGATGTCAGCAAAAACTTCCTAATGATCAGAGCTACCCCAAAGCAGGATAGGCTGCCAAACTCCCTTCCCCAAGGCTAAACTGGCCTTCTGGGTGCTCCATCTCCTACGTCCCAGCCTTTGCAAAGGTTGCACTCCATGCTGAGAATCATGGCTCCTCACTCCACTCCTTGGAATCCCAGCACAAGGCAGTGGCACAAGGCAGGCACTAAACAACTGCCTCCTGTGTGCTGGTGACTGCATGTGTGCTGCCCTCCCTGAAGTCCCCAAAGAAAGGCTGGATGCCCTCTTGCCCAGGATGTTGTAGGCTGAGGTATAAGTTAGCGAGATGGCCACAGAGTTCCGTTTCAACTACAAACCTCTTGTGCTCTCCGGAACAGCGGCAAAACAGAGGAAAGCTTAACAAAATGCTATTTATTTGATTGACTGCACTCAGCAGTCAAATCAACGTGTTCTGTTGGGAAAGGCTCTTTCCCCTGCCCTTCCTTGGCAGGTTCTCTGCCCTCTCACCTGGACCATTGGGAGGTTGACTGATAGGGGCCTGGGCCTGCTGCCCCGGCGGGCTGGTCAGAGCACCGGCCACAGGTTCATTCTTCAGGCGTGTCGAGCTGGTTCCAGCAGGGGGTGTCATGAAAAGCCCCTCGGACTGGGTACCCTTGGAGTCTTCAACACTCACTGTTTTCTTCATGCTGTGTTTGGGAGTGCCCAATGGAGAAGACAAAGGGGCAGATTCCTAGGAATGAAACAAAATAAAACCAAAATACAGAAATTAAGGGACAGAGCGGAGAGGGGAGCCAGGAATGAGAATTACCATGTCTGTGATATTCCCAGGAAATCCCAGAACTTAAGAACCACAATAACTCCAAAATATTCAGCACTTCTTTCACTCTCCAGGTCCCATATCCAAAACATTGCTGCCTAAATAACTTTTTTTCAAAGTGTATTTTTTATAGGAATATAACCCAATGCTTATTGAAAACTAAAGTCTCCGAAGGGACACATCATTTTGCCCAAAAGCAAATGACGAAATGCTTGTTGCTTAGGCAGATTTAATCCAGGTTAAATAGAGCATAAGCACAGTCTTCATGTCCACAATATTTTTGACACCTGTAAAAAAATGCATACATACATGTATATGTATGTGGTATGTCCATGTATTTACTCTTTCTAAAAGAAATCATCCCGTGCACTTCTAATGAAATTAGAC
This sequence comes from Phalanger gymnotis, assembly GCA_028646595.1. Classification (NCBI taxonomy): domain Eukaryota; kingdom Metazoa; phylum Chordata; class Mammalia; order Diprotodontia; family Phalangeridae; genus Phalanger; species Phalanger gymnotis. The sequence goes on from CM053622.1 coordinate 782,998,423, forward strand.
CCAATTTTAAACACCATCACTCCAAGTGGGATCTGTTTTCAAAGGATCACCTTATGGAAATCTCTGAAAAGGGGACAGTCATGCATTTAAATTTCCAATCTCTCCTTTTAAATATGGAAAGCCCGGGTAAACATAATACATACACATTTTCTTTAAAAACAAGTCAATAAATTACTTGTTTTGAGAAGCACAAATTTATACTAGGGGGTTAAAAACCTGAACCTAAGAGTCATATGAGATTCGTATTCTAATCCCACCTCTGGAACTTAGGTGTGTGAATTTCTCTGACACTCAATTTCCTCATCTGTAAGTGGGGATAATAATAGTTGGTAGTGCCAACTACCTCTCTGGATTATAGTGAGAAAAGTTCTTTGTAAAGGAAAAAGCACTATAAAAATGGGAGCTGCTATTAAATCTCTGCTCATCAGGACCAAGAACAGAAAGGGCAAAAGTAAAAGCTAGGAAACAGTTAAGACAATAAAAATCTACTCAATATTACGTATTATATCTTTCCTTAAAATGCCTGAGGTCAAAGAGAACATAACAGAAAAAACTATATTCATGACACCTGGAATTCAATTCAAAAATTAATTGGTGGCTTTTAAATTCCAGACAGTGTTTCTCTACTATGAAATAACCAGATTGTCCCACATTTCTTTTTCTTTCCTGTATCTGTTACAACCAGAAAATGATTTTATCTTTAATGTCACTATGTCTTAGCTTCAAAGGAGAATACCGGTCACTTTTGAAGAGATCTTGGGCAGTAAATATAAAAGAACTTTTTTATACTTGCAAATCCATCTGTAAAACAAATCACTAAATAAATACTATTGTGTTTTGTGCTTAATTAATATCTGCTAAATTTTATAGCCTGAAGACTTCCCTTTTATTTGTGTTTATTTAAACTCTGGTTGCATTTGTTGATCTTTCAGGAAACTCAAGTGTCTTTCATCTCTGCATTTTCTATGTTGTTGCTTAAAATAAATAAATGACTTGAGAAGAGTCTATGGCTCTTGTGGAATAGGATTCAGAAATTATGAACCAAGGACTCAGAGATGACTAACAAAAAGGGAAAAGAAGGCAGACGCAAAACATTCAGACGTGTTCCCATTAAAACATAGATTTATGTAAAACAATTCCAAACACACAGGAGTAATGAAATTCAAGGGCAAATAACTCCGTCTCTTTCAGATTTGATTTCAGGATGATTTCCTGTTCTCAAACCACTGGAATTTCTATTAGAAGAACAACACACATGCAAGCTATTAGAGGGCAAATAGAAATGCAAAGCAATCTTTAGTGGCAACTGGACGGAAGTAATCACCCAATTCTTTATTCATTTATTAAATACTTAATCTACAACAATCAGGTTTAACTATGCATAATTGGGTGTACTTCCTAGATACATTTATCTGAAATACAAAGTCCATAACAAGAGAAACACTCCAAACTTCCCTTATGGAACTGCACAGAACAATCAGTGAAATGAGACAAGATGAATTTTTTTTTTTTACAGCATTTTAAGAAATAAAACTATCAAGAAAAATCTATTTAGGGTCCACAAGGTAAAAAGTTCTTTGGAGTCATCAGGGGAGCTTTTAAATATGGGAAATTACTTATAGACAATACAAAAAAGAAGTAGATTTCTCTACTGATGAAATATTTATAAGACTTTTATTTTTTGGGTGATAATACATAAATTGGCTGCTGAATCCCATAAGGTTTATCATAATTTGGGAAGATGTCAAAGAAGGATATTATGCTATTATACCTTGAAGCACAAACGATCCTTGTATGTACTGCCACTTAAAATCAAATCCTCAAAAACAAATACAGGGAAATAATTTTATTAAAATACTATGAAATACTTACTCTTACTTATTTTACTAGAGAAAAAAGAATCCCTCTTGCAAACATATTAAGTTCAAATCTACTCCAATTGAAAACATACCACCTATACCTTACTGTAAGCCAATGCATATGAAAATTCAAGTTAAACAAACTAGGGGGTATTTCACTTAACCAAAAGATTTTTTGCTTTCTAAAAGCATCCACAAGTGGGCTCTGCTGTAGAAACTGGGGTATGTCACTTTATTACTCTTTATAAAACAACTAGGTCAAATTGGACAGCTCCTAAAGTCCCTACCAGACCTAAAGTGTAGGAGGCTAGGATTTTCTGAGACATATTTATTACGTACAAAAACAGAATTACCTATATGTGGTAAATGTTTAAAGTCCCAATTCAATTTGGAAATGTGGGAACAGTTCAATAAATAGGAAGACCTCAAAGACAATCCCAAAATGTAAAACAACTTAAGGTGAAGAAGCAAGCAATGGCCCAAGGCATCTTGACCAAAAAGATAAAAAAAGGGGGGGCGGTCATTACTATAAAGCAGGCCATTCTAAGGTACTTAAGGATGTGAAAGGAGGCCCAAGACACATAGGCCTCATAATGAATTCGGTTCTACAGTGGACAGTCTTACAATTGAATGCCTACTATACACAAGACACAGTGCTAAGCACTGTAGGTGCAACAACAAAATAACAAAATAGTTCCTGCCCTCTACACGGGGGAAAATGAGTTTTCTGCATGCAAGGTGTGACTCTATAGTAATCAGACTGACTCCTTTCACTCTCCTTACCAATAGCTCAGAACTCATATATTATATATCCAAATATGGAGTATTTCTGAGGCTATTGGTATCCAATCTGCCTCAAATGTCCATCTTTTTAAATATTCTCTCACAAGGATGCTACAAGGCTGGGAATAAAGTAACATTTAGAAGAATCACATCTGATGGAGAGCCAGAGGGGAATGGAGAGAATGTGGTGGATATGATTGCAGCACCAGCAACAATGATTAATATGGGAAAATTGGAGGGAAAGATACAGATCATCTAAGGCATGTGTGACCAGAAGGGTCATGTAGTGATAGCTGGCCACCTAAGTATAACACTGGTATCCATGATAGTAGAGAAACTTCCAGTGCCCACATAGGTCCACTGTGGCAAAGGCTAATGTAAATAAAATGTGAAGACTTCACAGGGAAGATATGTATAAATATATACACATACACACACACACACACACAGAAATGTTTAAAAATCAAGAAATAGGGAAATAGGGAAGTAAAAAAAAACAATTCTGAGGCCGTGAGACTCTGATGGCTCAGCCTCTGGGAAAGTTTACCCTGAAACTTTTTGTTCTTTCTTCTTGTTCTGGTTTAAAGATTTGCTCAATAAGAATAGGGTCACTGTGACCTGTTTTCCTTTACTTTAAAAGTACTGTAGAAGAATGGAGAGGGTCTCCCCCTCCCCTTATCCTATTCTCCTTCTTTAGATTTATAGATGTCACCTCAGTTGTAATCATTAAGTAAGGGAATGGGAATTGGAGTGTCTGTGCCTCAATTTCCCGGTTCTTTGTCTAGCTTTTGTGCTCAGATTGTAAGCCCACCTCCCAGCCAATGGTGAGAAGGGTCAGAGGTGGGCAGGAATTCTCCTGCGTTAGGTATAATTATGGGTGCTTTGCCCCTCGTAAAGCACCTCCCTTGCTAGATCTGTTCTAGCAGAGGATGCCCAATTCTTGAGAATTGAACAAAATTTATTTCTGTTCCCACCCTGGGATGGCTCCTTACTATAAATTTAATTGGTGAGGGTCTTTCATCTGACACATTAAGAATCAGCCAGGCCCATGCAGATGGACGGCTGCCTATAGTGGATGTAGGTAGCAGTGCCTTTTTGAGATTCAGGATTCCACTAACTCTGCTGCCCTTCAGATACAGCCACCAGAGGAGCCAGGTCACACTTCAACAATGCTAACTGACTTGAAATGCTTCCTCATCTTCTCTTAGGGCAGTGCCTGCAGAGCAGTAAAGGTTGAACAAAGGGAAATCCTTGTCTTTATTGTAAAGCCAAAACCCAGTGTGACTCAGAACAGAAAGCCACAGGCTATACTCAGGACGCAAGGGTCAAGTCCCATCTCTGGTAGGTATTGATGGTGTGGTTCTGGACAACCACTTATCCCCTCAGTGTCCCAGGAACTCTCTTAGATCACAAATTACAGATGAGAGGTTAACTGAATTTATGGAGGGATTTCCCATGCTACAAAATTCCCACAGTGACCAAGCCACAGGTCTGGACCTGCTCTGCTCCACCTCTCCCAAAGAAAACCCCAACTTTATAGTCACATATTTTGGACCCAAAATACTCTTATCCTGATTAACCAATAACCTTATTTGACAGCTCAGAAGACTTTTATCTATTTCCCCAAAAATGAATTTATCCAAAAATATTGAGGATCTAATAAAAACTGTACTGCAAAGGCTAAAGTTGATTCCCAAAGAATTCTAGACCTGGGTGACATGACAGAGAGAGTCATGAAGCCCTGGGTTCAAACCTGCCTCAGTCGCTTTCTCACTGAATGACCTGGACAAATCACTTCCCCTCTGTCAGCCTCAGTGTGCCTATTTGTAAAATGGGAAGAATAACACTTGTAGCAGCGACCTCCCAAGGTTGCTCGAAGGGTCAAATGAGAATGCTACACAAATGTCCGGTCTAATTATTATTATCATTACTACAGTCAGGTTGGAAAATGTGCATAGCTATCCACAGTGTCTCATCCACATTTATGGTTAAGTTGTGGTGTGTTTATTTAAAAAATTAAAAAGTCACACCTGAGACTGGGGAAATCAAGTGAGAAAATCTCGAGGAGTAGTCAGTCTACACATACTGGCCTCTCAGCAAGCAGATAGAGGTGTCCGTCACGTTAGGAAATGAAGAATGATGAAATTGTTCAAATTAAATTTTCAAAAATTTAGTTGAAAGATAAATATTTTGGAAGAAAAATAGGGAACAAACCATGTCTCCTAAAACATAACTACATAAACTCACTACAATGGTGCCATCATTTGCAGAAAGTATTATTAAAAAGTTTTCCATATTAAATTGCTACATAAAGCTATAAGGCTGGAATTAAGAATTATTGTCTTATTCTGCTAATTACAACCTCCTGAAAAATTCTGGAAACCTCAAAAATAGAACTTTTTCTTCACCTTGAGACAAATGATTATTTCTTTCTCACATTAATAGCCAATTACTAAAATTGGGGAGACCCAAGCTTTTTTTTTTCCCCTGTCCTATTTCCTTGTCCAATTTCTCAAGGACAGGGCTGACAGGAGACAGGATTAATATTTTCCTCATTCTTGGTACTGCTACTTTACTCAACTCATCAGACTAATCTAAAGTGAAACTCCCTCCTGCTGAGGCTTGGGTTGGGCATAAATTCTCTGAATAGAGTGCCCAAGGCTGAGGGTAAGGTAGAAGTAAATGACATAATCAAGGTTCATTAGAATAGGCTGAACTGTAATAGTCATTCTCTCATTAATTGTTAACCAATCACAGTTGACTGTCACCCTCAGAACACCCCTCTTCCAAGGACGTATAAGCCACTCAAGCCCACCACCACAATTGCCTTTGGCATTCAAGAGTGCTACAGATCTTTTTTTTTTAATCAAAATGCTAATATTATTATTAAAGTGACTAATTACCCAGAAATTATGTCTCTTGACCTAATGTTAAAATCTGAAATGAAGATATTTCTTGATCTCTCAGGTCTAATGTGACTAGAAGAAGAAGGAGCTTTATACAAAACACAATTGGAAACCTTTCTCTCACACATAGACCAGGTTCTGACCAGAGAAGCTGTCATCCCAACAGAAGGGCAGCCAATGTTTGTGTTAATTTATAAAACTATCCTGAAGCCTCTTTTCTAGAATTTAGAGACAGAGCAAACTTCTCAGTCACATCTGTGAACCATTCATTAGACTGGGTAAACTAATAGCTCAATGAATCTGTTGTTATCCAGTTGTTATTCGTTTGTATCTGACCCCATCTGGGGTTTTCTTGGCAAAGATAATGGAGCGGTTTGACATTTCATCTCTAGCTCATTTTATAGATGAGGAAACTGATGCAAAAAGGGGTAAGTGACTCGCCTAAGGTCACACTAGAAAGTGTCTGAGGTGAGATCTGAACTCAGGAAGATGAGTCTTCCTGACTACAGGCCAGCCCTTGACCCTCTGTGCCATCTAACTGACCAGCTCGATAAACTTGTTGACTAATTAACAAAATATCTCCCATTCTTCTTTATACCCCTCCCTGCCTTTTCTCATTCTTTTACTGGCTCATGAGAAAGGATTCCTAGCTAGGCTTGTGAGAGATGCTGCCACCGCGCATTCTGGTTTCCTTGTCTTCAGACCTTCTTTTTTAACTTAGTTTTGTGGCCAAGGGACTACGGGGGGATGGTAATGTGTTGTATGTTGGAACCCCAATGGCCAACTAATTCATCTTGTAGAAAAAAGGAATCCACACATAACAACCCTGTGATCCTATGATTTTTTAAGCCACTCCAACACTTTCTGTAGGACTTTTTGGGGGTCAAGTGTCTGGGTCACAGAAGCCCAAGCCAAAAAACCAGCACAAGGACAAAAGCCTTAGGGTGCTCCGCTGGAGCCCTGTTTCCAAGCAGACTGGAAATGATGAAGGAACACTCCAAGCCCAACAACTCAACCAATTCTGGAGCCACTACTATCCAACCCACAGCTCTCTATCCTTCCCACAAAAAGAGTAAGGACAGACTTTATCAAAATGTTTTGCTAAAACCTAGAGTATTAACAATTTTGATTTGAAGATCTTTCCCACCCATGAATAGGCCATGTGAATTGCTTACGTCACAGGAAGCCTAAATTACATGGTGGGAGGAGCTTTGTGATAGGAAAAGGAAGTTATGACACAGAAAATGCTGAGAGAGAGAGAGAGAGAGAGAGAGAGAGATGTTATGGCTGCTAATGGCCGCCCTCGTGATGGTTAGAACTGAACAGGCTCACTTAGTTGTACTGAGTTTGTTTTGGGGTGGGAGAGGTTTTGGGATGGCGAGGCTCCGGGCTGTGGTATGGTGTATGGAATGTTACTGCCGTGGTAGACTGGATACATGGCTTGTGGGATCTGGTTCTCCAGTGTCTGAATAAACGATTTATTTCTTCTACCTTCTGTGTGGAGAGTCTCGTATACTCTGCGATACAGAACCACATGAGCATTTTACAATTATCATATGTTGTTATTATTGCCTTACTGTTTCACCTAGGTAAGCTCAATCTGCAGTACTATATCTGAGACGGATAGGTGGTGCAGTGCCTGGAGTCGGGAAGACCCAAGTTCAAATCCCGCCTCAGACACTTGCCAACTGTGTGATCCTGCCTCAGTTTCTTCAACTGTAAAATGAGGATAATAATAGCACCTACTCCCCAGGATTGTTGCGAGGATCAAATAAGATATTTATAAGCACTTAGCAAAGTACCTGGCACATAGTAGGTGCTTCATGAATGCTTATTTCCTTCCTTCCTTCCCCAGATCTACCTGTCACTTAGGGGATGAACAGGGAAGTATGGCACAGTCCCATAAGAACAGTGTCAGATCAAAATGAGCTGATCCTGTTAAAGACAGCCAAGGATAACAAAATGATGAAGGTTTTTCTGATTGCTTTGTTTGCCATGTGAGTAAGAAAGGAGGATCATAGAAGGGACAGAACAGTGCTATCAGAAATAAAGTGAGTCTGGCATGATCTGCCTTTGATGGAGCTGCACTAGCTCTCTGGGACTCCTGCGGCCTGCTCTTCATGTTTGTTAACTGCCCCTTTAAAGATGCATTCTAGAATGGTGCCAGGAACTGAAGGGAGGCTCACACAACTATCTTTGAAGAATCTAGCATCTTTTATTTTTGAAACTCAGGACAAAATTTGTCCTGAACCTTGCAGGACCTGGCCAGGCTCCACCACCTTCCCAAGCTCAGTGATGGAGGTTCATCCTTCCTGCTGCCTGCCTCTTTCAGTACCCCAGAGCACGCTCTTAGTCACTTCTCCTTGACCATAAGCATCCACTCCCTCTCAGTCAGCTTTGTTCTGGCCCCTCCCCAGCTGAGAACAAGAGGCTGGAGAAATTCTGCCTTCTCCTTTCTTCTGCCAACCTGTGCTATTTGCCTCACCCATAGCTTGTTCCCCATTTTTGTGTTTTCTTATCTTTCTTCCACAGCATCAGGTCATCTTGAGCTGAGGAACTTCCTATACTATTCCCACGGGGCCATTTCAGGCTCATGTGTTCATCCCTTATGGCCTGCCCTTTGTCTTCATACATGCCTTTGTAAAAATCTAAGGTATCTGGGAAATTTCTTGCACACTGATCTCATTCTGTTAATGGGAAGGGAGGGAAATGCTAATAATATAGCAATATGTATCCCATAAGTGGTACTTAATAAATGCTTGTTGACTGACTAAATCACAAATTGTTGAAGTACTGAGATAGCTACACTCGGCCAGACCCTCATGCCCACACCCCTGTGTGCACACAGACACACACACAGACATACCACTGACTGCCAATAGTGCATGGATCAAAAGCCCTTGCATACAGTATAGTGCACGATACACAGTACATTTCTAAGAAAAGGAATCACTGTGGTGCACTGGAAAACCTGCTCTCTAATCCTGCGCCTTAGTAGCTATGTGATCTTAAATGAAGTTCTTTCTTTAGGCTTCAATTTCCTCATCTTAAAATATGGACGTTGGGCCAAATAATCTAGTAGGTCCTGTCTAACTGCAGATCCTGTGGTACTATCAAAAGGCTGCAGTCCTCGATCTGTACCAAAGACATGCCGATTTGCAGGAGGCTCATGACCATAGATGCCTGCCCCAACTCGTCTCTACTCCTCTCTCACACAACCTCAGCCATTTTCTTCTGCCATACAATCCCCAAAACTAAAGACAGCTGCATCTATTATTGAGAGCCCCTGTCTCTGTTTATTCACGTCCCTCAGAGACTCACAATTTTGTTGAGAAGGTGTCCACCTTACAATTTAAAATGCCTTCTGATCCCACAGTAATGAATTAAGAAGAGTAAGAAAGCATTTTGAGGTGAGACAAGGACTTTTTTTAAATGGGCCAAACAGAAAAGAGAAATACTGAAGGCTTACCTTGCCTTGCAAGGAGAAAGTCCCAGGGGATCCTGCAAAGAGAAACTTGTTCTTGATTTTCAGTTTCCCCAGATTTGCTACAATTAAATTATTTGATTTGGAACTTTCTGGGATGAGGAGAACAGGAGCACCAGCTTCAATATCTAGAAGAACCCGAGAGCAGCGTTGGGCTTGATCTCTCACCTGTGGTCAGGAAGAAAAATTATGTTCAAATACTCAAACTGCAGGATATGATGACTTCATAACTAAATTACTTCAGTGTTTAGGTTCTTCAAGGTCAGGGGTCAGTGATCTACTCATCCTTAAGAGATAACAGTCGGTGCTTGACTATTTAGGGTCTAGTTTGTCAAACTGTAATTTACCTAATTCTGGAGTTCTCAAGCTGGAGCCCATGAATTCTTTTTTTAAAAATATCTAGATAACTGCATTTCAATATAATTGTTTTTCCTGATAATCCTAGGTATTTTATTTTATGGCCTTGTTCTGAGAAGAGACCTATCACCTTCACCACAGACCTATCACCTTCACCACACAGTCTAAGGATCCCATGACACAAACAAAGTGAAGAACCCCTGCTCGAATGCAGAATTCCCCTCTTCCTCCCTCATCAGTTTTTGGAAGATGTGGTGCTGGAGCAGCATAAATCTGCAAACAAAGACATGGGAGCTCTGCCACAGATGAGCTGTGTGACTCTACACCAAGGTTGTGAACCTGGGAGATTAGAAAGATGATGATGCCGCTGATGGAAATAGGGAGATTGCAAAAAGAGGGGTGGGTTTAGAAGGAAGGATGACATCAATTTTAGACATACTCAATATGAAATGTCAAAGAAACATCCAATTTGAGAGGTCCAGTAGGGGATGAGGGCGAAGATGTCTGAAAAGACTGGGGCTAGATATTTGAATCTCTGCATAGAGATGATAATTAAATTCATGGGAGCTGATGAGGATACCAAGGATACTAAAAGAGTAAAGAGAAAGAAGAAAAGAGGACCCAGGATCAAGCCCTAGGGGATATCCATGGCTACAGGGTATGATATGAGTACTGAGCCAGAAAAGAAGACTGAGAGAAGGGAACCAAACGGCAGGGTCATGAAAACTCAGCTAGACTACCTATAAGAGGAGAGCCAGTGTGATCAACACTGCCAAATGCTGCAGGAAGGTCAAAAAGAACAAGAATCGCCAAAAGGCCATCTGACCTCCCCCACCAAACCTAAGCTCTCCTTTGTAACAAATATGTAAACCATAGCAAAACCAAGGAACTTACTGAACAGTGCTAAGAATGTCGGGCTAATTCTGTAATTCTAGCCTATCAAAGGAGAAAGGAAAGAGAAACCCTTAACAACTACGGCTGGGAGACAGAGATAATCATAACAGAAAATGGATGATTTCAATTGTAAAAATTGAAAAACTTTTGGACAGGCAAAATAAAGTTAGAAACAACTGAAAAAATCTTCATAGCAAAATTTCCCTAATAAAGGTCTATCCAAGAGATATAAAGAACTGATACAAATTGTAAGAGACATTCCCCAATTGATAAGTGGATATAAATGCTCCAAATGAATACAATGCCTAATTATAAAATGTCATGATAAAAAATTATATTAAATATGTAGTGGGAGGGGGCAGGGGGAATGATGCTTATCTATTAGAAAAGAAAGAGAGGATAGGATCCAAAGCACAGGTAGAAAGAGGGTTGCCTTGGAGACTACTTCATCATCAGAAAACGGGGAAAGAGGGAGATAATATCAAGGGTTTTTGATATATGAAGAAGGTGAAAATAGGTGGCTCATGGTGAATTACCTTCATTTTCTTAGCAAAATATGAGGCTAAGGTCCTCGTCTTACAGGAGAGTATAGCACGGGCAAGGGAGGTTTGACGAGAGAAATAAAAGGTTTTAAAGAACTCCTGTGAGGAGTGAGAGAGAAATCACTTAAAATTAAAAAGTGTTGCCTTGCCATAGCAAGAGCCTAGCTGAAGTTACTTAGATAAGCCAAATTCCTAGTGGACTCAGTCAGCTGGGTAATATCACTTCCTCCAGCTCCATTCAGCAGCACTTAAGCGACAGTGAAGACTAATGGTGGTAATAATCCAAGCCTGAAGTTTGTCAAAGCACAAGAGGAAACAAGACGGGATTTAAGAGAAGACGACAGTGCGGATGGAGTTTGACCTGGATAGGGAAGAGGGAGAAATTATGTCAAAAGTGAAGCAAGAGCCTGGGAGAATCTGAAGAGATATAAACGCTGGAACCTTCAGTGTGGACCATGAACAGGTTGAGGAGAGGTAAAGTATACCAAGAGTTGGGGTGACAGGAAGTTACGATCGGACAGGGGAATGCTGATCAGGACAATTACCAACCATGTCTCCAGAAGCTACTGATGTCTGTACTTCCTGAAAGAGAAGCGATGGAATCAGGGGATATAATGAGTCAAAGATTTTTGGACTCAGGCAATGCAGGAATTTATCTTCATTAACTTATCTGTTACAAAGGTCTTCTTTCTTTTCTTTTCCAGTGGTGTCTGGAGTGTTATTTGGATTTAATTGAAAATGTGTTCATTGAAAAATAAAATATAATAAGAAAAAGACTGAGCAGATGAGGTTTAAGTTATAATCCAAAGGTGGATTATAGGTGGAATGTGAATATTAACTTGGCAAATCAGAAATAATAACAATACCTTATATTTAACAATACCTTACTGTAGCTCTATGAGACATATAAATTAGGAACTATTATCATTCTCATTTCCCCCTTGAAAATGCAGGGAAGGGCACAAAGAGAAAGTGATCAGCGTTAAGATCACATGCTAATAAGAAAAATACTCAATACTCCAGAATCTAATTGCCCTTAAATTTCTGACTCTAGTTAAGAATTAGAACTAACAGGAACCTAGACTTGAACATCATTTCCAAAAAGAAAGCGTGCACATACAAGAATAATATTTATAGCAGCACTCTCTGTAGTAGCAAAGGACTAGAAACAAAGCAGATCCTAAGATCTTAGATGCTCACCAACTGAGGAGTGAACAAACAAGACACGATATGTGAAGATACTGGAATATCACTTGTTTTTTAAGAAATGAAGACTACGATGAATACAAAGAAGTTTGGGAGGCTTGCATGAAATGCTAAAAAATGAAGTAAGCAAAAACAGAAGGGAAAAAATATGTGTCTACAACAATGTAATGAAAATGGAAAACAACTACAACGAACAAATCACTGAAGGCTGTGACCTATTACCTATGGTTATGTGCTAACAAATCTGCGAACATGAGAGAAGCAAGAATACCTTCAATTAATATAAGATATCCAAAAATGATGGGAGACCAAAAAGAGATCTTAAAGAAGCTAATCTCAGAATAGTAAACAGATCTAGCTGTAAAGGAACTATCAAAGAAAAAAAGTCCGGTCCTGATGGATTCACAGGAGAATTCTATCAAACTTTTAAAGGGAAACAATCAGTAGCCACACTACACAAATTATTCTCAAAAACTCGAAAAAGAAAGCACACTGCCAGAATCCTTTTATGAGACAAATATAGTCTTAATATTTAGACCAGGAAAGGATGAAGCACAAAAAGAGAATTATAGACCAGCATCATTACTTAATATTCAGAGACTTTTAAATAACTCCCTGTCAAAGAGACTACAACAATTGGTCCAAGAAATCATTCATTTTAACCAAGCTGGATTTATACCAGAGATGAAAGGATGGTTCAACACCAGGAAAACAATCAACATAATTAATCATATTAAAAACAAAACGTCTAAAATTACACAATTATCTCAACAGATAATGAAAAAACCTTTGAGAAAATATAACACTCATTTGTGCTACAAGTATTAGAATAGAAGGACCCTTTTTTATATAATAAAAGCCATCTATCTAAAACCAAAAGCATCATACGCAATTGGGATATATTAGAACTTTTTCCAATAAATAAGGATTAAAGCAAGGATGCCAACTTCCAGCACTATTATTTGATATAGTTTTGGGAATGCTAAGAGCAGCAATAAGATAAAACAAAGAAATTAAGAGCATAAAGACAGGTTAAAAAGAGATAAAACCAACCCTATTTTCTGATGACAGAACGGTATACTTGGAGAATCCTAAGAAATTAAAATAGCTCCAGCGGAGTTGCAGGCTATAAACCCTCAAAAATCAACCACATTTCCATATGATAATAATAACAGAACCCAAGAAGTAAAAATAGAGAGTGAAATTTCATTTTATATAAACTACAAAATCCATAAAATATTTGGGGATTGAGCCACCAAGCACATAAGACTTGTAAAGATTCAATTACAAAGTGTTCCTTAAAGAAATAAACATCTTAAAATAGCTGGAAAAATATCCAGTGATCATGGTTGGGCGGTGCTAACACAATAAAAATGATAATACCAGCAAAGTTAATTTACACTTTTAATGTTATATCAATGAAATGACCAAAGTAATTCTTTGTTGAACTTGATAAAATAAGAACAAAATTTATTTGGAAGATTTGGAAGATGTAGATCAGAAGATCTAGAATATCAAGGGAAACGGTGAAAAGAGGCAAGGACAAAAGGCAGAATAGCACTTCCAGATCTCAAATTAAGTTAAAAAGCAGTAGCCATCAAAACCATCTGATACTGGTTTAAAAATAGAGAAACAGAACAATGGAACAGAATAGACAAGGAAGAAACAGAAACAAAGGAATTCTGTAACCCAATGATAAAGTAAAAAGTATAAATTATCTAGGGGTCGTGGGTGGAATACCAAGGAGGTCTAAGTTTCAGAGCTGATGTGACCTTGCATGAAGATAAGTTTCTAGAAACAAAGATGAAATCCAGGAGAGTAGTCAGGTGGCTGTCCTCCTCCCCTTCCTTAAGTGGAGGTGCTTTCTGATGTCCATCCTCTCCAATAAGAGGAAAGGAAAGACCCCATGGGCAGTGGGTATTGAGGAGGTAAGAGTTTCAGAGCTGATGGGGTCTTGCAAGAAGATGTGTTTCTGGAGACAATGGTGAAATCCAGGAGAGCAGCCAGATGGGGAATGAATATCAAAGGTGACAAAAGATGGGAAATCAATGTTGGAGGGGTTGGAAGAAGAAAGGCACACTGGTACATTGCTGGTAAAGCTGTAAAACGGCACAAAAATTTTGGAAAGCTATTTGGAATTACAGCAAATAAAATAACTAAAATATCCATGCCCTTTGACCTTGAGATCCCATTACTGGCTTAATCCTCCCACAAGACCACTGATAAGAAGAAAGTTCCATATACTTATATATATATGTATATGTATGTGTGTGTATATATATATATATATATTTATAGCAGTATTTTTTGTGATGTCAAAGAATTGGAAACAGAAACTGGGAAATGGCTGAACAAATTGTAGTATGTGAATGTAATAGAATATTAATGTGTTTTAAGAAATGATGAATATGATGAATACAGAAAAGCATGTAAAAATCTTCATGAAATCATGCAGAAGGAAGAACCAAGAAAACAATATGAAAACTACAATGATGTAAATAGAAAAAAACAACCATGCATATACAAAAATCAAAAGTGAATGCAGCAAAATTATAAAGAACAATCATTGCTCAAAATAAAGAGATATGAGGAGACAGTCCTAATTCGCCCTTTTGCAAAGGTGAGAAATATCACACATTGCATCTGTTTTCTTCATATGTATTGATCAATTATGATGGTTTTTTCCCCTTTTCTTTTTTTGGCTTTAAAAAGTATTATTTTTTAAATATAGGTGGCTCTCAGGAGGAGGAGGAGAGATACTGGGGAAAACCATGAGGATGTTAAAAAAAAAAACAAACGATATCAACAAAAACTTATTTTAAAAAAACTGGATGCTGCAAAATTATGACTCGAAGAAGAAATATGAAAAGGCACCTCCCTCTGCTAATTTGCAGAGGTAGGGAAATAAAGGTATAGAACACTGCATACAACATACTGTTTTTGGATATGTTGGGTTAGTTTTGGTGAACTTTTTTACTTTTTATATTTTTTGTTATACGAGATAGGAAAAGGAGGAATATTTGGGATATGTAAGTAATATAAAAATAAAAGACACTAATAAAAAGTTTTTTATAAAAAACTATTCTACTTGTCTGAGCTTTATTCTTTTCTCATCTGTGCATTTTTTTTTAAAGTTTCAATGATCCCCTCTTTTTTGCATCAGTATTGCTAATTTCCCCCTCAAAAATCACCTCCAATCAAAAAAATAAAAGGAAAACCCTTATACTAAATTAGCATAGTCAAACAAAATAGCTTCACATAGTGACCATGTTCAAAAATGTATGCATCTGGCTAAAATGGAAATGTTTTGCATGACTTCACATGTATCATCTACATCACATTGCTTGCCTTCTCAAGGAGTCGGGGAGGGAGAGGAGGAAGGGAATAGATCTGGAACTCAAAATTTTTAAAAATCAGTATTAAAAAAATTTTTAATGTACTTGGGAAATATTTAACAAAATAAACAAAAATATATTTTTAAAAAATGTATGTATCTTTCTGCACTAAGAGTCCATCACCTCTATAATATGATATAGATAACATGTCACCACAGGTCCTTTGGAGAGATGGTTGGTTAATGATCAGCGCTCTTAAGTCTTTCAACATTTGTTTATCCCCTTTACAATTTTGTTGTCTGTGTATAAACTGTTCTACTGGTTCTGCTCACTTCACTTTGTATCAGTCCATGCTACCTAGGATTCTCTAAAATCCTTTATCATTTCTTATAGCACAACATTCCATTATATTTATATACCACAATTTGTTTAGTCCCTGGTATTATCTTCCCCTTTAACATCTCTCTGTGCTTCAAAGAGATTCAAAAAAAAAACAGCTTTTGCTGAATTTGACCTGTTTTTTCAAAACTGCGCATGTGTGCAGGCATACGTGTTGGCATGTGTGTATGTTCAACCCTCCTTTGTTCATTTCAGTTAAGAGTGAGGATCATCTGATGCCTTTGTCTCCTAATCCTTCCTCCACACACATATACTCTCTTCTCACTCATCCCAATTATGAGAAAAAACAAAATCCATTCCCTTCTTCCTTTTTCCTACTTTAGTGTATTCCTTTTACTCTTCTCTCTACCTTCTTAAAGTCCTCAGAACAATCCACCCCAAGGTCCTCCTGTTTTTCTTACTTAATTGCTGTAGTGCCCTTTGAAAACATTAACATTCTGAAGGAACCCTTGTTTCCTCCTCTCCCTATCAGAAAGTTAGCACTCCATAATCCTACAGCTCTTTCTATCTACTCATATAAATGTCCCTTTCTAGGTTTTTCTAGACTCCTGTGCTTGTATTTCAAAGTTCCTAGTCAGGCTTGTCATCAGAAATTCTTCAAAGTCCTCTATTCCATTGGCCCTTGTATGATTTTATTCTGCTTTGCTGGGTAAATTTTTCCTGGCTGTAAGCCTCTACCCTTTGCCTTTTGGAATACTGAATTCCCAAGATCTTTCATTTTTAGTAGAAGCTGACAAGTCTTATATGACCCAGACTGTGGTTCCTGGGTACTTAAACTGTCTTTTCTGGGATTTTTTTCTTTGCTGTGGGAGTTCTTGGTTTTGGCTATGACATTCCCAGAACTTTTCCTTTTGAGGTCTCTTTTAAGAGATGACTGGCGGATTTTATCTTCACTTTGTCTCCTCATTCTGAAAGATCTAGGCAGTTGTCATTTACGACTTCCTGAAACTTGCTTGGTTTGTTTTTCTTTTAAATCATAGCTTTCAGGTAGCCCAATGATTATTAAATCATCTCTCTTTACCTGTTTATCAGGTCAGCTGTTTTTGACTTTATATTCCTCTACTTTTTAAGTCTTTCATTTTGTTCTAATATTCCTTGACGTTTCCGGGAGTTACTGGTATTTGCTCTAATCTAGTTTTGGGGGAGTCAGTTATATTGGATAAAGCTTACAACGTTCTCTTCTGAGCTAGTTATTCTCCTTCCAGTTCTTTCCTCCAGAACTTTTACTTTATTTTTCATCTGCTGTTTCATTTCTTTTATATATTCATATTCTCCTTGAGTTTCTGCTGCTATTACAAAATACTCTTTCTTTGAGGCAGGGAGGGAGAGGGAGGAATCTCTCTAAATTTAGAATATTTTTTATACCAGTTTAGTCATCTCTTCAGCTTTAGTTTCAGAATAGCAGATCTTGTATTAGGGCCAGCCTCCACCCTCTGGTGCCCTTTCAGGTGGGATAGTCAAGCCTGCTTGGTCTTACCCTCAAGCCTCTGAATTCCTATACTGACCTCTCCTCTATCTCCCAGGATTAGGCCCGCCAATATCTTTGAGGTTCAGAACTTGGGACTTTTAGCACCATCTGTGGCATCTTGGGACAGGATGCTAAGGACCTCGGAGCCCTGGGATAACTCAAACCAAACTGTGCTTGCAGTGGCTCCCCACGACTTCTAAGGGCCCCAGCACGGTTTGTATCCAACTTGAGGATCGCTTTGAGGAACTCTCCACTTTTGCTGTCTCCTCATAGCTCCGCATATTTCTGGCCCTTTTCTAGTCACACTGGGAGGTTATGGGCTTATGTCTTCACTGATGCTGGCTTTGCTCGTGGACCCCTTCCCTATTGCCTACTGGTTTCTGGCTAGCTTTTTGTATAATTCTGGGATGGAAGAAGTCACTGTAGTTTCTTGTCACTGGATTTCTTGATCATTATTTGGTCTGGTAGGAATTTCAGGGTTTTGTGAGAATAGATACGGGAAAACTGGCAGCCTATCTCCATTCAAACAACAATCTTGACCATAAGTCCTAATTTGTATATTTCTCTGGCTAAATCAAATTATATATGGTTGATGACCTTTTTAGTTTTATATACCAAAATAAAACTATTCTAAATCATCTTTGGCTGTTCACTATTATTCACAGATATCTAAGAAACCAGGAGGATAAACATGCTCAGCTATAGGAGATTAAACGGTTAATACTACCAATATTCAGCCCAAAATTAAAGAAAACAGAATGAAATTTCAAAAAGAAGACCCTACTAATCTGTTGTTATTCAATCATTTAACTCATGCCTGACTCTTCATGACCCTATTTGGGGTTTTCTTGGCAAAAATACTGAAATGGTTTGCTGTTTCCTTCTCCAGAACATTTTTTTTAATTATATTTTTATTTTTAGTTTGCAACAAACAGTTCTACATAATTTTGAGTTCCAGATTTTCTTCCCTTCCTCCCCCCACTCCCTCCCCAAGAAGGCATGGAATCCCATATAACTTCCAGGTATAACTTGGCATTGAAT
>CM053622.1:783016796-783045458 GCA_028646595.1 Phalanger gymnotis
GAGAAAGAAGAAACAGAACCAAAAAAAAAAAAACAAAAAAACCACAACCCAACAACAAATACAAAAGAGAGATAAAAAAAAAAGTGGGGAGGAAAAAGGCAAGTAGGAAGTGTGCCTCAATTTGCATTCATACTTCATAGTTCTTTCTCTGGATGTAGACAGCCCTCTCCATCATGAGTCCTTTGAAGCTTACTCTGCATATTGTGTTGCTGAGAAGAGCGAAGTCTGTCAGGGTTAGTCATCACAGAATCCATATATCTGTGGTTGTGTATTATGTTCTCCTGGCTCTGCTCCACTCACTCAGCATTACGTCATGTAGGTTTTTCCAGGTTGTTATGAAGTCCGTATCATCCCCATTTCTTATAGCACAATAGTATTCCATTACCTTCATATACCACAGCTTGTTCAGCCATTCCCCAATTGATGGGCATCCCTTTGTTTTCCAATTCTTAGCTAACACAAAAAGAGCCGCTATAAATATTTTTGTACATATTTCTCCAGAACATTTTACAGAGGAAACTGAGGCAAAGAGTGTTAAGTGACTTGCCTTGAGTCACATAGCTAGTAAGTGTCTGAGACTGGATTTGAACTCAGATCTTCCTGACTCTGGGCTTGGAGCTCTATCCACTGTGCCACCTAGCTTCTCACTCCACTAATCTGACCAACAGAAAAACACTTCTTTAACTCTCTGAAAATCAGACTCAATGAACCAGGTGGGATTATGGATTCTTGAGAAAATCAGACTCTCTTTAAAACCCAGGGAAAGACTAATCAAAGTAGAATGAGAACAGGAGCCCATTATTCCCTCCCTTTTCATCTTTCACCTGGCTCACATAGTTTGATAAAGCAACAATCGAAAGACTGAGCTAACACATCTCCTCCTCTCACCACTCACAGCTAAACTCAATCCTTTGGCAAGGCATTAGGGTCTTATTCCCTGATCCAACTGATCCCCTAACAATACAGTAAGATACTATTTAAGTCATCCTTATAATTTATAAATGTGTATGTGCATATAAATATAACTCCAAACAGACGTTGTGAAAGTCAAATGAGATAAGTATATAAAGTCTAATGCAAGCCTTAAAGCATTATATAAATAGAAGTTATCATTATACATAAATATTTGAAAACTACAGACAGTGACATAAAGGTGTGCATATATATTTGTACATATGTACATATGTGCATATATAAATTTAATTTTATATTATATATGTATTACATAATGTATACAAATAATTCAGCTACAGTAAGATTTCTGCCAGTCACTGAAGAATGGGCTATCATATATAGCAGTTTTGTTTTTCTTTAGTTCTCAATTAGGGATGGGAGTGGGAGGGAAAGGACGAAAATTTTGTCTGATTGAAAAAAATACATATAATTTTTTAAAATGTTATAGAGAAGAAACATTATTAAACACGAAATTACGGCTACTATGTCAGTGAAAATGTTCGGCCTGGTACTTAAAAGAGGAATAAGGATTCTATTATTCAGAGAGCCATATACTTGGAAGACCTTACCGTTTGCCCCTCAATAGCAGCTCTCTGGCGTCCGAGGACATCTTGCAACTGAGTGAAATGCTGAATGAAGGCCACCACCTCAGCCTGAAAGCGCTGAGTGTGGACATACTGCACTGATGCCATCTGGAGGTTCACTCGAATGTCATGCTCTCTTTGGAGCAATGGATCAGGTCGTCCATATCTGGGAAAAATGACCAAAATGGGAATCCACCATGACCAAACTACAATGTTCTGTTGGCAATAAACCTCTTGGGCCAATTCAGAGCCATACCATCCATATTTTTAACCATCACAATGGATTTCAGGAACACATTTTAGAAAGCGAATTCCAATATTACTGTTCTATCCTGAATCTCTGCAGTCGGGCAGTCTGGTCTAGTACCTAGGACCCTGGCCTAAGAGGCAGAGTTCACTCCTGACTCCATACCTGCCCCTGCTTCTTTTCTCCAACCTGCAATATTGTGGAATAATAGATGTTAAAACTAGAGATGCTTTGTATGGTGAACAGAGCACTGGATTCAAGAATTGGAAAGACCCTGCCTCAGACACTTCCTGAAATGTGGGACCCTGGGAAAAATCAATGAGCTTCCCTCAGCCTCAGTGATCTCATCTGGGGATAATAACAGTACCTATATCCCAGAGTAGTTGTAAGGAATAAATGAGCTAATAAAAGCAGGGTACTTTTAAAACCTGACAGGACAACATGTTAGTACTCTCACTACCAAACTCTTAAAAATGTATAGAAATAGGGAAAAATCTAGAGGAGGGTCTTTGAAACTTTCTTCAGAGAAAATCCTGCTGTAGTCACCACATAGACAGAGACCATTTAAATTTCCTATGTGACAGTCCAGCATGACTCACTTAAAAGGAGTTCCATGTTAATGTAATTCAGTACAACGGGCCTTCTCATGAGTAAAAACTGATCCAGCCTCCAAAACAACAACATTTTAAAGACATGTTGTCTTCACATTTTTTAGCTCAAGCAACAATTTGGGACAATACACAATTACAGGAAAAGTGCCAAACATGAAAAGGATCAAACATTTTACTTGAATATTTGGAAGATCAGAGCTTCTTCTCCACTTGTAGTGAACCGCTCTCTGTAGAACTCTCCATGAGAAGTCAGGTCACTTAAAGACAAGCTCCCAATACTTCCTTGTAAAGCAAGATCTCCCTCTAAGGATGGGTTACCAGAAAAAAAGAATAAATTACTGGTGAGTATTTATCTGTTTCACAGGGTTATAATGAAGAAAGCACTTGGTGAACAGTAAAACCCAATGTAAATGAGAGACTTAAGCTGCCTTAGGACACTCACACATTGCCAAGCTACAGGGGACTGAGAGCCCAATGAGGTGACAGCTAAAACACTCATGCAATTTAAGACTGCATTATTTTAGGCTAGATTTTAGTTTGGAAAGAACCTCAGTAGCCATTAAATCCCACCCATAAGTGAACAAGAATCTCCAGAAGCATGGTGGCACCCACCACTACCTAAGGGGACCATTTTACTTAGGAGAGCTCCCATTGTTTGGAAGGTCCTTGTTGCACAGGCCTAAACTTGCTTCTTTGCACCTTCCAACAATCGTTCTACGTTCTTTTGGAGCCAAGTGGATCACATCTAATCTCTCTCTCCCACAGGACAACCTTCCAAGTACTTCATGATAACTATCATGCTCCTCCCAGAATCTCATTTCCTCCAGACTAAATATCCCCAGTTCCTGCAACTGCGTCTCATATAGGAGGACTAAAGCTTCTAAATGCGCCCCCCTCGGGATGCTTTCCAACTAATCAGTGTCCTTCCTACATCACCTTCAGATGCAGTCTGAGTCTGACCAGGCAGAGCATAGCAAGATCATTGCCCCCAGTCCTAAACAACAGACTTTCTTTAAAATCTTAAGATCACCTGAACTTTTCTGACTGCCATACCACAGTGACACCTCATCAACCTTGCAATCCACCAAAAACCCCACATCTATATCCCATAAAATGACCTGATGATATTTCCCAATCATATACTTATGAAGGTGAATTTTTTGAACTCATGTTTGAGACTATATGCATGCCTACTAAATTTCATGTTCGTAGAGTCAATCCAAGCCTATCAAGACATTTTTGGGTCCTGCCTAAAGTATTAGCTAAGGCAGTAGTAGAGTGCTGGGCTTGGAGTCAAGAAGACCTGAATTCAAATCTGGCCTCAGACACTTACTGGCTGTGTAACCCTAGGCAAGTCATTTCACCCTGCCTGCCTCAGTTTCCTCATCAGTAAAATGAGCCAGAGAAGGAAATGGCAAACCATCCCACTATCCTTGACAATGAAACCCTAAATGGAGTTAAGGAGAGTCAGACTGAAATGACTAAACAAGAACGAAAGTGTTA
This sequence comes from Phalanger gymnotis, assembly GCA_028646595.1. Classification (NCBI taxonomy): domain Eukaryota; kingdom Metazoa; phylum Chordata; class Mammalia; order Diprotodontia; family Phalangeridae; genus Phalanger; species Phalanger gymnotis. Next base: position 783,020,696 of record CM053622.1, read on the forward strand.
GCAAATCATTCGAATGCTGTGTTGTCTGCAAATCTGACAAGCAGGCCACCAGTGCTCTTACCCAAGTCATTGATACCACAGGGCCAACCTCAGAGCCCCAGGGCAATCCACAAAGGCCCCTTTGCAAAATACGGGATGAGAGATCTCGAGGTAGCCATCAGCTCGGAGAGAAAACTAAGGTCAAGGCAGGTTAAGGGACCTGCCCAAGGCCAGACAGATAATAAGAGCCCAAAGTGGAATATGAACCCAGAGGTTCTGACCACAGAGCCAGGACTCTCTTCATTGTATCGCACCCTTCCTAATGGCAAAAAAAAAAAAAACAAAAAAAAAAACACAAACCCATTACTAAGCACTTACTGGATCCAACTAGTTTTCCATCCACTTAACCATATAATTATCTAGCCCACATCTCTTCATCTTCTACACAAGAGCATGAAAAAACTGAAAATCATTGTGTTCAGAGCAAGAGAGGTGATGGCCCCAAGGTACTCTGCCATTATCAGACAATTCTGGAGCACTGTGTACAACTATGGGCACCACATTCTAGGAACGACACAAGTAAGAGGAGAAAAACCAGAATGGTAAAAGGCCTCAAGGACGTGCCACTGGAGAATTGGCTGGAAGAGCCTGAGATGGTTAGCCTGGAGAACAGAAGACTAAGGAGAGACATGACAGTTGTCTTAAAGGCGCTTGGCCTGGTCTTTCACGTCTTTGTATCGCCAAGGCTGAGCACAATACCTGGCACATGGGAAAGCACTTACGTGCTTTTTTACTGACTGGATTGGGTGTGTTCTGCTTGATCTGAGGGGGCAGAACAAGGGGAAGAGGAAGTCAGATGTCAGCCAGACAAATGCCGCATCCTTCTACACCTCTACATAAAGCTAGCCTCGCGCGTGACACTTCCTCTGCCCAGGTGGGCCTGTGCGCTGGCTGTCTGCCCCTCATGCTTAGATTCTCCCCTCGTTACCAAGTTTCCCTGTTTTCCTACATGACTCAACTAAAGGACTCTGTAGGCTGCCTATCCCATTCCCAATCTCTAGTGTCCTCCTCACTGAGATTAACAGCTATCTACACTTTATTATATTTCTTTCAATTAACTAGTTACTTAATGTTAGTTACATGAGGCAGCCAGGTAACACAAAGCACTGGACCTGGAGTAGGATAAAGACCTGAGTTCAAATACTACCTCAGACAGCTGTGTGACTCTGGGCAAGTCACTTAATCTCTGTTTGGCTCAGTTTCCTCATCTGTAAAAAAGGGGAATAAGAGCACCTACTTTCCAGGGTTGTTGTGAGGATAAAAGGAAATATTTGTAGAGCACTTTGCAAACCTTAAAATATTATGTAAATGCGAGCTGCTGCTGCTGCTGTTCTTACCATTATTATTATCATGTGATTACCCCTTCAGAATGTGAGCTCCCTGGGGCCAGTAATTGTTTTTTATTTTCTTTTTATTCTCATCTCTTGGCGCACTATACAGCACCTGGCAAGTACTTACTAAATGCTTGCTGACTGATGGAATCAGCTCCCCAAGAGTGGAGGGGTGGCCTCAGGAGGCAGTGAGGTGCCTCTCACCAAGAGGACTTCAAGCAAAGGCTGGATGACCATTTGTTGGAGATACTGTAGAAGGGATTCTCCACCAGGCAAGCCAGATAGCATAGATAGGATCCCCAAATGAGACAGTGACCCACTGCACAGAGCTATCTCTGGCTGGGTCCCCAACAAACACTCTGTTGGGCCCAAGCCCTGGAGATTCGCCAGTTCTATTCAGCACAAATCTAAGTGTCCATATGAAAAGCTCAGTGAAAATCACATCTACCCAACTGTGGCAGAGCCTCTGTCTACCCTAGGGTGCAGCACCAGTTTCTGCATCACACTCCGGGGACTCTTAGGTTAAAGAAGAGAAAGCCACTGGCTACCACAGGCAGCCTCCTTTCTGCTCCCTGAATTATGTCCTACTTATTGGAATATCCAACTTTTCTAGGAATATTTTCCTGATTAATAGAAACAAAGTTGTAAACACTCAAGCTTAATTTCTAGGTCATCCTTTCCTTTGCTACTGATAACACCTCTTATCTTCCCCATTATTATCTAATCCACAAGGAAAGGAATTGTGTCTTTATACTCTAAAGCTCTAATGTTTTGTACAATGCATTTACTCAATGGGAACTCAATAAATAGTTGATACAACTTGTACACACAGAAGAATATATTCCAATGGAGAAAATGTCACGGGTGAGTATGTACTATTTTTCTACCTGAATGCCCTATCCCAATGGATTATGGTTAGGCCTATAACCATAATCAATCCAAGTCATCAATCCACCTATCACCCTGTGTTGTCAACTAGATTTATGATTAGAATGCCAAAGCCTTCACCATGTTATGAAAGGTTCACTTAAAAATGTGCTTACCAATCATTTCCAGATGAGCCACTAACTTAGACACATTCGCTTTGGCCAACTCACTGGTAGTCTTATTCAGCACAAGAGAAAGGGAATGAACCTAGGAAAGCAAAAGAAAAAGCAAGATAATTATTTATATGAATGAAAATAAGAGATGAAAAAAATACATCTTTTAGAGAAAAAAAGAAGGTAACTTTGAAACTTATAACTTCTAATGATGTTAACAGCACTTCATTTTTTCCAAGCCCTGACCCAGTGTTGGAAATGAGAAGGAAGGAAAAGAATAAGTACTTTTCATTCCTACTCAACATTACTACTAGTAGATGGTGCAATAGTAGAGTACATCTCACCTAAAGACTCAACTAGCAAATGAAACTTGTGAAAGAATAAAAAGCAAAACAACTAGGATAAGAAGGAAAGTGATCAGGTAGGGAAAAAATATTTGCATCACATATCTCTGATACGGTTCTGATAGCCCAGGTATTATAGAGAATTAACAAAAATACATTAAGACCAAGAGTCAGTCTCCAATGATTCCACCAAATCACTAACAAAAGGAATGTATGTAAATCAACACAGCTCTGGGGTTATTCCTCATACCAGGGGTGGGGAGCCTGCAGCCTCAAGGCCACATGTGGCCCTCCAGTTCTTCAAGTGCAGGCCTCTGACTGAATCCAAACTTCCCAGAACAAAACCTTCTATTGAGGGGATTTGTTTTGTGAAGTTTGGATTTAGTCAAATGGTCGCACTCAAGGACTGAGAGGGCCACATGTGGCCTCATGGCCACAGGTTCCCCACTCTTGCCTCACACCCAGAAAACTGGCAAAGGTAAATGCTAGAGTGATTTATATTCTTCTAAATGATGCTCTATCATTCCATCTCTCTCTATGCCTTAATCTCCTAAACCTGCTCTTTGTCCTCACTAAGATCTCCAGCCCCATTCGCCTCCGTCTTCTCCCAAGCCAACTGCCAAGATCTGACTTCACTTTCCTCCCTTCCCCATTTTAACTCTAGAGTTCATCAGTTTGGTTCAACACTGTCCTCTGCTCTTAAACCCCTCATTCTGTCATCCTATTGCCATTCATGCCTCACCAAACACCTGAGTCCAGGCCCTCCTGACCTCTCGTCTGGACCTTTGCAAGGCCTCCTAATCTGTCTCCCTGCTTCAAGAATCCATCTTCCTAACAGTGGCCAAAGTGATTTTCCTTAACTGCAGATCTGATGATGTCATTCCTCTATTCAATAAAAGCTCATGACTCCCTACCGTCTCTAGGATTAAATAGACACTCTTCTTTGCAGCAGTATAGCCCTTCCCAACTTGGCTCCATCCACCTTTTGAAGCTCATCATACATTATTCCCCTTCCTGCACTCTACAGTCTGCTCCTCACACACAGAACTTCATTTTCTATCTATGTGCCTTTGCACTAGTGGTCTCCAGACCTAAAACACACTTCTTTCCTCATACAACCCCTCATTTTCTTCAACCCTCAGCTCAAGCAACACCTACAGGAACCCTTTCCTGAATCTCCCACAGCACTGGGGTTTTTTTCTTCAATAATAAATGAAAACAAAACAAAAACCCCAATGTTCTAACACCTTGGAATATAATACTCAAAAAGGCAGAAAAAAAGTTTACAACCAAGAATAACTTTTTAAAAATTAAGTTAAACTAAAATATTTTTTTTAAAAACAAACAAGAATAACACTGCAAAACTGAGTATAATTCTACAAGGAAAAAGATGAGACCTTTAATAGAAAAAAAGGACTTTCAAAAACCTCTAAGGAAAAGACCAGAGCTAAGTGGAACTTTTGAAATACATACAAAAGAGTTAAGACTAAACTAAAAAATATAAATAACATTTTGTATTTGCAAGGAACAATAGAAAGTGAAATGCTTACATTTTTAGAGGAGTAAGAACAAATGCGCCTTTAGACCCAAAAGATCTCAACAGCAAAAAAGGGGTTAAATAAGACGAACAAAGTGAGGGGAGATGTTGTGTTTTGAGGATCTTAAGAGAAGAAAGAAAAAGGAGAGAACTGGAAATTCACAATGAGGATGCATGAGAAAGAAATCAGGAGAGGGAATATGTATCACATGAACCTCACTTTCAACTGAATTGGACATAGGAGGGCTGAACAGGTACATAAGCACAGGTACACAGACGCACAGACACACACACACACACACACACACACACACACACACACACACACACAAAGAGTTGCTGTAGAAATACATTAACCTCAACAGAGAAATAAGCTCACCCCCCCCCCCCCCACGAGGTAGGACAAGAGATCAGTCATAAGAAAAACGAACTCCAATTTAGAAGAATGGATCATGAAGAGGGGATTAAAAAGAAAGAGTAAAAACTTGTGATCGGGGCAGTGCAAGAAGAAGAAGGTGGCCAGGTCAGGATCAGAAACAGACGGCTTCCATTACAGACCACTAATGTTGGATACACTCCTCTTTCACCACCTTCTTCTTTATAATGACAAAGCAGGGGAGAAGGCAAAGAAAGGAAAAATAGCCAAGAGTAAGATGGAAGTAAAAACTAATTTACGATGATAATCACAGCTAATATTTATACAACGATTTAAAGTTTGCAAAGTGCTTTATATATATTAACTCATTTGACCTTGCAATAACCCTGTGAGGTAAGTGCTATTATTATCCCCATTCTACAGATGAGGAAACTGAAGCATAGAGAGGTTAATTTGTCCACAGCTAGCAAATGTTTGAGGCAAAATTCAAACTCAAGTTTCCTGATTCCACGTCCAACCCTACCCATTAAGCCACCTAGCTACCTCAATCAATTATCCCAGACACGAACAAAGGTTAGATTAGATGACTATGAAGGGTACTTCCCACTCTAACATGTTATGATTATAATTTTTTTCAGGTATTTTTTGCGAAGATTACGCTAAGTTTCCTTCATTTTGCTGAAGTAGGAAATTATGAGTGTAGAATGTTAGATACATCAGACAAAGCTACCATGTCACTTGGCTTAACTGTTTTGTCTTAGACACAATGGCAAGCTGTGAGGAGTGTGGAAGAGCAGTGTTGATATGGAAACATCTCTGATGTAAAAACAAAATGAATCCTTAAATCCTTAAAAAATAAAAACCTTTCTATGAGGATCAAAAATAATACTACCATTATTTTGGAAAGTCTTCCCTCCTTATTTCCGTCTTACAGAGTCCCTGTCTTCCTTTAAAATGCAGCTCAACCTTTGCAGCAATGCAAGGCCCCAAAACAGTTCCAAAGGACTCATGATGGAAAATGCCATCCACATCCAGAAAAAGAACCACGGAGTCGGAATGCAGAGAGAAGAATACTATTTTCTTTTTTGTTTTGTTTTTCTTTCTCATAGTTTCTCCCATTCGTTATAATTTTCTATGCAACACAACTAATGTGAAAATGTATTTTATAGGAATGTACATGTAGAGGCAGTATCAGATTGCACGCTGTCTTGAGGAGGGAGGGGGGTGAAATCTAAAACTTATAGAAGTGAATGTTAAAAACTAAAAATATTTAAAAAAATAAAATAAAATAAAATGCAGCTCAAGGGCCATCTTCTACATGAAGCTTCGACTGATTCCCCCAGCCACTGGCTCCCTCTTTCCCTCCCTCCTGATCTGCTCTATATTTAACTACTTTGAATTAATGACTATTCACTAACTTCATAGTTACTCAGCATATGTTTAAGTGTGCTTTTCTGCCCCATTATACCCTCAGTTCCTTGCCAGAAGGCACTGTTCCTCTTCTCTGTATTTGTGTCTCCCCACAGTGCCCAGCAGAGTGACTGCAGATGGTAAGTACTTAACACCTGCTGACCAACTGATCTAAAAATGAGTACATTGAGCACTCAAAACCAGTAGTCCAGTAATAATGAAGTGGCACAAAATCTGGGGGCTCAGGGCAGCACTGTCCAATCCCCTGGCTCCAGAGCAAGCTACAATGATAACGCTGCATAAAGAAAGTGTGCCTTTCACTTAGAGCCCTCCAAGGAGGAGATGACTCAAGCTCAATAGCAATATGGACCAAGGCAAGAAACTTTAAATGTAAAACACTGACAACTTCAAACGAAGATGGAGAAGGGCCCTTGTCACTCATTCTCTTCTGCTCCTCAGAACCTGACAGAGCCAGAGGAAGCCCATGTACCTTGAGATCCAGCTTGGTGTTAATGGGATCTTGGACATCGGCTTCTAGCACAGCACTGGACTCTGACTTTACCGTCTGCTGGACATCAGCAGGTTCTGTCTTCATTGCATGATTGTCTGCAGTGGAACCAATTCCAAAGAAGTCTAAAATGACCACCCAAGTCTGCAGGGTAATTAGCACATCAAGGCAGTTAAAATCAACGTCAACACTCCTGTTGATTCGATTATAGCAAGAAGAAAACTCAGGGTGCTTCTTGTCCACGAGGAATATATTGATGTGGACCAAGGAATCATCAAATTTACTTTTTCCACAAAAGATCTTAGGTTCATCCACAGGAGAAGGAGGTGGGGTCAAGGTATAATCTTTGTCTTCTTTTTGTTTTTTCCGGGATGTGCAGGTGGGTCTTTGGTACAACTGAAAGACATTTGGAGCTTCTTCCATGTGGGAAGGTAGAGATCGAGGCATATTGGGATACTCCACATTGGATACCAAAGGGCAAGACTGGGAAAGATATTCCTTGTGCACTAAGCTAGATGGTTTGGGAGCTCCTCGAGACACCATTAGGTTCTTATATTTTGAGTCCGGATTCTTCTCTAAAAGGTCTTCCATCAGCAGAGAGCGCAGAGCAATCTGAATGGACAAAGTCTGAGGATGGTCTTTACTAAATTCAACATCAAAATCCTGAAACTTCAAGCTCACAAGACCTTGGGCTCCTAAGGTCAAATCTCCACTCAACTGAACCTGAAGCTCTGAAATACAAAAGTTGGCTTGGATCTGTGTGAATGATTTTACTTCCCTCATAGACAATGACTTCTGAGAAGTACTGGAAAAGCTAGAATGGCTAAACAATCCATTCTCTTTGCGTTCAACACAGGGCTCAGCACCAGCACTGAGGAGAGGGAGAGGAGAATTAGGGCTAGGCAATGAGGTAGAACTGGATGGAAATTTATTCAAGTCTTCACTGTAGACTAGGTTGTCCAATGTTTGTAGAACTTGCTCATATACATGTTTTGCCAACACCACCTGCATATGAAGAGATAGACAGTTACTCAGTTTCTCCCATGTTTAAGCCGATGTGAACATTTCTGTGAGACTTCTTACAGCATTTCTTGTATAAAAGTCTCTCCCAATTATACTTTAAGTGAGGAAGAGAAAAAGTAGATTAATATAATCAAGTAGACAATGAAGAATTAAAAATAATTAAACTTAATAATATAATATACAATAAACACTATAACAAATGACCAAGGAAAAAGTTCTACTTGAAAAGAATTAATGGAAAAATGGAAAGCTATCAAGCACAAATTCGATCCAGACCAACATCTTATACCGTGTATCACAAAAACTCAAAATGAATATTGTCTCATGTTTTACAGAAAAAAACTGAGGCCATTTGCCATGAACCACCTCCGTCTTCTTTCTTGTTTCCTCCCACTCAGAGGCCTTCTGCCACCATCTCCTCCTTCATCTGGGTCTCACATGAAGTGGCCTTCCTCTTTACCAAGGCCAACCCCTCTACTAGTTCAAGCGATCCTATTCCATCTCTTCTCCTCCAACAGACTGTCTCCTGTCCTCTCTACTCTTACCACTTCTTTTTAATCTCTTCTTGTCTACTGCCTACAAATACGGGCATGTCTTCTCCATCATCAAAAGACTTGAATCCTTCCATCCCTGCTATATATCATCCTATATCTCTTTTGTTTTCTCCAACCTTATCATTCTACCACAGCTGTTCTCTCCAAAGTTATTAATAATCAGTCTCTTAGCTGGCAAATTCCAATGGCCTTCTCTCAATCCTCATTCTCTTTGATCTCTCTGCAGCCTTTAACACTGTTGATCAGTCTCCCCTCAGTCGATAAACATTTATTAAGGGCCTACTATGTGCTAGGCATACTGCTAAGTATATGGGATACAAAAAAAAGCAAAAGCCAGTCCCTGCCATCACAGTCTAATGCGGGAGATAATAGCAAACTAATATATACGAAACAAGCTATATATAGGATAATTGTTGTTTGTTGTTTTAGTCATGTCCAACTCTTTGTGACCCCAAAATATTGGAGTGGTTTTCCGTTTCCTTTTCTAGCTCACTTTACAGAAAAAGAAACTAAGGCAAACAGGGTTAAGTGACTAGCCTCGGGTCACATAGCTAGTGTCTGAGGCCAGATTTGAACTCAGGTCTTCCTGAGTCCAGTTCAGCGCGCTATCTACTGTGCCACCTTGCTGCCCTATACAGGATAATTAGGAAATAATTAAAAGACTGCTGACCTCCCTGGCTTCCTTCAAGTCCTAACTAAAACCTCACCTTCTACAGGAAGACTTCCCTCACCCCTCTTAATTCCAGCACTTTCCCTGTTAAATGTTTCTTATTTATCCTATATAGAGCTTGTTTGTGCATATTTGTTTGCATGTTTTCTTCCCCATTAGATTGGAAGCTCATCGAGGGCAGGGGCTATCATTTGACTCATTTTGTATCTGCCGTGCTAAGCACAGCACGTGATACAGAGCAGACATTTAATAAGTTGTTACTGATTGAGAGCAGAAACTTAGTGTTATCTATTACTACTTAAAACTAGAAATCTGCCCTGATATTCATTACAATGGGATTTTACTATTAGTAGTCATTTAAAATCACAAACATTTTGGAAATGAAAAAGTTTTTACCTGAACAGGATTGACAAATTTTCCTTCAATCTTCATAATACTTGAGGTTCCCACATCATCTGGGCAATGGGTGAATGCCAGCTCACATTCCTTCTCTATAGGGATCTTTTCCAGTCTAAATTGGATGGTGGTATTGTTCAGAATGTGGAAAGCTGACAAGAGGAGAAAAATAACTAAGTTCAAAGAATAGTGTATATTTAAAGCAACAACGTACACTTTACCCTACTCAATGTTACTAATGACTCAATGTAGCATCCATGATTTTAGCCTGGGACTAAGGGTTATTCAGAAAAATAACAGTATGGAGATTATGGTCAAAAATAGTCTGTGATGTACATCCCAAGACTAGTATCTAGATGCAGTAAAAGATCAAAGCCAGTTGGCGAGAGGATGAACACTTTGGTGGTATCAATTCGATTTACAAGTATTAAGTTCCAACTGTGTACAAGGCCATGTGATGTGATGGACATTACACTCATTCAAGTGTCAGCATCAAGGCACCCTAACTTTCAAGATTCCATCCACCCCCAAATGAGCTGCTTGACAATACTTAGCTTCAAAGAACATCATAATGGCAATTAATCTCTCCGGGCCTTAGTTTTCTCATCTATAAAATAAAGGGTTTGGACCAGATGATCTCTGAGATCCCTTCTATTTATAAATCCTCTGAGGCTATGAATTTATGTTCTTATGATCTGTATTTGACTAATGGACATACAAAAGGACTTAAAGACTAGGCTGCTAAATAAATGTAAATATTAGCCTACAATGATGTTATAATTGGTAATGTTATTACAAACTTCTATTCCTATGACCATCATCTACAGAGCAATGAGTTATAAATTCATATACTGACTTTTTAAATAGAAATTTAACACCTAAGACTTAGGGCAAACAAAGGTCAGAAAAAACTGCACCAAACATGGTACACTGAATATATTTTCAGACTTTTCCCATGTACTCATTGGTTTTGCAGATTTTTTTTTCCTCTTCTTACTTTTCCTTACAAATATTTTTTGTTCTATGGAATGGCTCTCTGGGAGAGGAAAGGAGAGATACTAGGGGGAAAATGTGGTGATAAAAAAAAAGATATCCATAAAAATTTATTTAAAACCAAAAAGGAAAAAAAATCTGGTGATAAAAATGATATCCATAAAAATTTATTTAAAACAACAAAAAACCAACTGTCATAACTGAAGGTTCATTTGAATTCTACAGATGTCTATATTAATAAATCAAATCATTTGGCCTCTGATTGGATTCAAAATGAGATCCTATGCCAGGTGACTTATACTAGCAGCCTTGTAAAGTTAACAAGAATGACCTGCCAGCTACGGTGGGCAGCTACATTTTGGGCAGCTAGGTGGCACAGTGAGTAGAGCACCGGCCCTGGAGTCAGGAGGACCTGACTTCAAATTCGACACTTCACACACTTACTAGCTGTGTGATCTTGAGCAAGTCACTTAACCCCAATTTCCCTGCCTTTCCCCCTCCACAAAAAAAAAAAGCATCTTGCTGTCAATCATTCTAGCCCACGTGGACTAGAATATGTAACCAAGAAGAGTCGATGGTACCAGAGTAAAATCAAACCTTTTTACATTTAGTACTTCTTAAGAATTGCTCATTGAGATGTCTCTCCAAATAATCATTCATAAAATCACCTTAAAAGACTGCATTAACTCACCTCATAGTGTAATCCTTCCCCTAGGATGTCCAACCAGAAGCTGGGCTACTCTCATTCATGCATTTTGCAGGAGATATTCCTACCTTACGAGTGAAATTTTTCTACATGACTTCTAAGAAATTATGGTTTGCCAATTAAAACAAGTCTTTTTTGGTGAAATATGACTTGAAGTAAGGGGAATTCTAATGATCTCTTCTCTAAAATAAAAATTCATTATCTGTGGTATTTGAACAAATTCTTCTAGAAAATTTTGCTTTTAAAAGCAAACTACTAAATGACCTGGGGTTAGGATCCTGGATTCCAAAGAGTCACATAACTCACCTTGACCTCTATGCAGAGATTCAAAGAAATCATGTCTGGTGAAGTGAGTTTCCTCCTGGCTATTAACACTGGCAGGACCAGAAGGAGGGTGGAGGGACTGGCCTGCTTCAGATCCAGAACCTTTCCTGCCTGCCAACTGAGCACAGTTCAAAGAGTACAGTTTAATGTCTTTGATTTCTACCTGAAGCCGGTCACTTCTTGATTCATCTTCACCTGCCACAAAATTCTGGATGAAGATCTGTCCTAAATGTCCTACCAACAGTTCAGGACTTCCAGGCTTTCGAGGGATGGAGACGACTGGTGATTCTATGTTGACATTTAAGATAAGCTTCACAGTGTCACTGACAGTTGTGGATGGGTCAAAACCATAGCCTTCATTTTCTTCAAAGATAAAAGGATCCCGAGGCTTCCGAGGTGTTTCAAAGAGAGAGACCATCTCACTGTATTCTGCAGTTTTGGTAGCCAAAACTGTGGTGACTTTGGAGGCTGCACTTTTCAGCATGCTTTGGAAATTCTCTTCAAGTTCATCCATGGACAGTGTTAATTCCTTTAGAAATTTAGCAGAGTGGTTATAATGCAGAGATGCCATCTTGAGGTTAAGGGAACACTCCTGTTTAGACTTCTCAACAAATATGAAACTCAATGCTTCTGTGAGGGAGGCATCTTCCATTTTAACAAAGACAGATTCAAAGTAGCCAATATCACTAACAAGGTTTTCATAGTCTACGGAATTTCCAATGCTGACAACATATTGGTTCTTGATACTATCTTGCGTCAAGTCCATGAGCTGCAAGCAACCAAGAGAACCGTTCACATCAACTGTGTTACCCACGGAGACATTAACTTTGGTTCCGCCTATACTTGCAGTTGCAATTTTTCTGCCATACTTCTCCCCATTTGTCATTCCCACTGTCCGAAGAAGCAGCAAATTGAGTCTATGAATATCCACTGCAACCTCTGTGTTTTGCTCATAAGTAGACTGATATGTTTCTTGTTCCCCAAAACTTCTTTCGAAATCCGTCATTAAAGGCTGAGGGCTCGAATCATCTTTTTCCTTAGGAAAGGATTTTTGAAGAAAACCAATCAGCTCTACAATTGTTTCTGGATTCAAGATGATATCTAAATTATTCACCTGTAATGATATCACCTGGAGAGTGCTGTCTAAATTCATTGAGGGACATTCTGAACTAACAAACTGGTATTCTAACTTAATGAGTGACTCCTGATCTTTGGTGATTATATTGTTAAGTGAAATATTAGTGGCTGCAATACATCGATCACTCAGTGTGGCTGCATCAGGTCCAGAGACAGGTGATTGGGCCCTGCTATCCCGGAGGCTCCCTGTTGGAATATCAAAACTCAAGTTCTTGTGTGAAGCCATTAAGAGATCAAAATCAGCACCGTAAGTCTGCATAGTGTCCACCAGGAGTAAGCCATGGACAGTGAGTGACACCTCGGCATCATAAGGCCTCTTCACAAAATGAGCATTGGTACCAAACACTTTGAGCACAGATATATAACGACCATTGCTCTCAACACCAAGCTGCATACAATTAACTTTAAATTCAGCTAAAAGGAGCTGAGACTCCACTAGAACCTCCCTTGTGTGCTGCTCCAAAACCACAACGCTCTGAGTTAGATTCATTACTGAGTCTTGCAAGCTCCCTCGTTGTTCCTCTTCATGAAAAATCTTCTCCTTGATCAGTACATCAGAAGGCTTCACTTCTGAAGTGGTCAAGAGGGCAAAGCAATTCTTCAAGGCAGATATTTTATCCTCATTGATGTGAATTTTCAAATCCGGTAAATTACCTGATAGCACTGCCCCGGGGTACCTGGGATCTGATGTATAAATCAATCGGCGTTCTAACTGTAAATGCACATTGAATTTTTCTACCACATGGGTTGGTCCCACATCAATGTCCTGAACATGTTTCCAATTGTCCTTCACTCGTCCAACCATGATCTGGAGGTCCATAAATGACAAGGAATATCTCTCATACATCTTTGTGCTCATTAAATGGGCTTGAAGTTGCTCTTCACTGAATTCAACTGCAGGAAATGGTGGAGTTTTCACTCCATTCCTGCTGCTTGTCTGAAGGGGTGGGGTGTTAGGAGGGGTGGCAAGAGGTGTCTTATATTCATCATCGCTAAGCTCATTCACGTCAGAAGAGGAACTTTCTGTACTTTTCTTCTTATAATCATCTGTAGATAGAAAGCAGAAAAACCAACATAAACTTTTCTTCTCCATTTTGATAAACAGTGATCTTTCTTTCAACATGATTTTAAGGAAGACTCAAGAACCATACAATTCCATTAAAAAAACTGTGTCTATTAAATGGGGAAAAGTTGAACACATTGTGAAACCTGAATATAAGAGAACATTACTGCACCAAAAGAAACAATAAAACTCAAAGAACACAAAGAAATACAGAAAAACATATGAAATTACGCCAAGTAAAGAAAGCAGAATTAGAGCAATGATATGCACACTGAAGATAACTATAAAAAATAATGACAAGACAGAAGTAAAAGAGATTACAAAGAGATACAAAAGCAAATTCCTAAAATTAAAATAGAAGTTGTTTGAACAAATTATGACATATAATCTTTTTTATTTTACAGTATATTTAAATGTTTTTGTAAGCTTAGAAATAAATTAAAAAAGAAAATTTATTTTTAAATTCCTCCTCTACACAGTCTGTATAGTCATGATATGTAGACCCAGAAACAAAAATAAAGTCCAGGCTATATATGATTAGAGTTTATTACTTCCTGTATCATCTAAATCATTTTTTAATGCCTGGTAAATTAAAATATTTAGCTTTATAGAATAGTCAGTTGTATTTTATTCTAGACTTTGTTGATGATTTTGCTAAATAAGTTAGACAAATTTGGTTCAAAATGTCTTATTACTTTCAGCCTTCATATCAACAAATCAGTGTTGAAAAGTTGTAGATTTTAGGAAAGCAGATTGGTAAGTAGGATAAGACAATGACAACTCACAAAAAAGAAACAAATCCTTTGTTTGTTATCTCTACATGGAAGAACGGCCTCCCTCCTCTGCACATTACAGAATGAAATGACTAACAGGGAGTCACCCAAAATAAGGAATGAGATAATAAGCAAACATTCAGCTTGTTCCTGCTAATACAAGTTCCCTGGTCCAAATGAACTATATTCACAGGTCCTAAAAGAACTGGCAGGTGAAACTGCTAAGTCATTGAAACTAACATCTGAAAGATCATGAAATAATGAGAGGGTACCACGAGATTGGAGAGGGGAAAATATGCTCCCAACTTTCAAAAAGTGGAAATGAACAGTCTGCAAACCATACACTAGTGAGTTGTCATTGATTCCTGGGAAAATTCTAAAACAGATCATTAAAAAGATGGCCAGTTTGCATCTCAAGAAGAAATCAGTGATTACAAAGAATTAGCCTGACTTCATCAAGAACAGAGCATACCAAATTAACTTTATTTTTTTTTCTGACAGTTACTAAAGTGGTAGTCAAAGGGATTGCTGCGAAGACAGCTTCTCATAAAGTATCACACACTATTCTTGAGAAGAAAATGGAGATACCGATTATACCATAAAGTAATCTGAAGGATTCATAACTGGTTCAGTGTCCAAAAGGCAGGAGGTCTCCAGCCCCAGAGAACTGTGCTTGGCCTTGTGCTAATGAATGAAATGCTTATAAATGACTTAGATAAAGGCATAGATAGCATGCTAACCTAATTTGCAGGTGGCATTAAGCTAGGAGGAAGAGTTAACACAATGGAGGACCAGGTCAGGATTCATCTTGCCAGGCTAGAGCCCTGGACTGAATGGAGCAAGAATTTAATGGGGAAAAATGTGAAGGCTTAAACTTGGGTATTTAAAAAAGTCACTTCCACAAACACAAATAGGGGAAGTGTGGACAGACAGCAGTTGTTCTAAAGAGAAGATCTAGCCATTTTAGCAGCCTGCACAGCGCGCTATGAATGAACAGTGTGATATGACCATTAAAAAAGCCACTGTGATCTTGGGCTGCATGGAGCAGAGCTTCCAGAAATGGGGAAGTACAGGCCAACTTTACTTGCCCTCATCAGGCCTCATTTAGATATCTGTGTTCATGTCTCAGTGCCCCATATTAAAAAGGATTTTGATTAGCTAAAGTGTGTCCAATAGACAAGTAGGCTAGGGGATGGTTGAAGAAGACTGGGGTGGGGTGGGGGCGAGGGGCAGAGGGGAGAGGTGCCACATGATAGCTGTCTTCAGGTATCTGAGGGCTGCCACAGTGACAAGGGATTAGATTTGTTCTATGTGGCTCCATGGGGCAGAACTAGAAACAATGGGTGTAAGGGCAAAGCAGCCAATTTTAAGTTTGATGCCAGGAAACACTTTCTAACAATTTAAACTGTCCAAAAGTGGAATAGCCTGGCTAGAGAAATGATGGGTTCCCACTCCCTGGGGGTCTTCGAACAGAGGTTGGATGACTACCTATTAAGAATGCTTCAGCATGATTTTAGGAAAATATAGAAAGACCTGAATGAAATAATGCAGAGTGAAACAAGCGCTCGAAGTATAACTGTGAATGACTAAGCTATTCTGAGATATGTGAGGATTCAGATCAACTACAAAGGGCTATGAAGATGCTATCTACAAGAGAAAGAGCAGATATAGGGAACTACGTATTGTATAGTCCCACATATATACCTGGGTCAAAGGTTGGCTTTCTCTAGTGCAGGGTTCAGAGGGAAGAAGGAAGGGAAAGACCTTGGAACTCAAATGTAACCGAATGGAAAAAAAATTTTTTAAAAGACTATTACAGCAGAGACACCTTTCATGAAGGGGTTAAACTACATAAAAGCTGAGGTGCCTTCCCATTTTTAAATTTTGTGATTCGTTGCAGAGAATTTTAAATATATAATGAAAAGAGTAATAGACTTACTAATGAAAACAGTACCTTTTAGATCTAATTAGTCATGAGATCTACCTTTCTGGAGTCTCTTTATGAAATTGGGTGAAATCTCTAGCTCTCCACTCTAACAATAAAACAACTAAAACCACTCATCACCCAAAATATCCAGACATTTATGGATGCCTTATTAGGGGAGGGCAGCAGATCACTCTAAGAATGTCCTCACCATACTTCCTTTAGTGCCAGCCATACCTTGAGTGTTGGTGAGCAATATCCTGCCCAGGTCCACGACAACTAACACAGGATTCTTAAATTTGAAATCATCAGGGAATATCACCTGAGGGGCAGAAATATCCAGCCGAACCGTCCAACGCTTGCTCTCCTCCTGTGAAAAAATGTCAAATGACCAGTAAGCATTTCTTACTGTAACTCTTGAAATGGAGCATTAATTGAGCCAGGAACACTGCTGACGGAGCTGAAGCTCTGCCTGCTCAGAAAGACAGGAACTCTGGCTCCCCTGGGGTCTGGTATCTCTGCCCTGGTGTTCCCACTGCAGGCTAGGTGAGATGCTGGGACTGAGGCCCCACTCTGCTGCTCACGTCTGAGCCCCATTGCAGCTGCTTCCCTCTGAACTGCCTCTTTTCTTACCACACTACCCAGGGCCTTCCTAACTGAGCTCACCAGCCCTGCTGGCAGGTTCCCTTCTCACTCTGCCCCGGATATAGGGCCTTCTCTCCTCCCTTCGGCCTCACAGAATGCCTGGCTTCTTTCAATGCACAGCCTGAATGCCACATGCCACCTCCTACACAAGTCCTTTCCCAATTTTTCAGCTGTTAGTGCACTATTCCTTTTGAAACTACTTTAAATTATTCTTATGTACATTTTATATATGCTTATCTGCACATGTGTTATATTCCTCCACAGAAATGCAACCTTCTTTTAGGGGAGGAATGTTTCATTTCTGTCTCTGTATCTCTAGCAGTGAGCACAGTGCCACAAACGCAGCAGGTGCTTGCTTTATGTTTGCTGAAAGGAGTTGATTCTGTTCCACTGAGGTAGAAAACAGGATTTTTTTTCCTGTTATTTGACACCATGAAACTTAGGACCCCATCCTAATAATGTTTTTTTCTATTTCCCAGTGCTCAACATAGTCATTTGCACATTGTGAGCACTTAATAAGTAGGTGCTGAACAAATACATGTCCAAAACCAGTATGACAGGATCTTCCCAACACGAATAAAGATCAGATCTGAAATGTTTTCTTCACAGCCATACAGAGCCAGAGGCTAAGGCCTATGCCATTATACCCCATCTCTGCGGTCAAACATGGCTCCATTGTGCTCATTTCCACAAATGGATGCCTGCTTATTGTGGCCCCCGGCCCTTATCTGCCATACCCTGCTGAAGCAAGGTGTCAGCTCTAGAGGTCCCTGAACCATGAGGAGACCATGTGGCTAATTTTTATATCTAACTCCAAACTGGGATGAACTGCTAAAGCACTTTGCAGCAACCAAATGAATCAAAAGCATTTAAGTATGACCACTCACAATGAAATCACCCACTAGCAAACGGTCAATGGTTTGTCGGATTTCTGCCTTTGTCTGCATTTTCAGTTTGTTATACTGTCTTCGGGCAGCTTCAGCAACTCTCAACTCAAGTTCCGACTGATAGCCAAAACCTGGAAGATTGAAATTAAACAAGAAACCAAATGGACCTTTGCCTGGCTAGATGGGCAGAAGAGCTGCAGGATCTCTCTTCCTGGAAGTGCTACTTCCCTAAGGAGAACCAAGTTCAGGAAAGGGCATCAACAAGGAGAGCTCCCTACAGCAACATTCCCTGAAGTCACCTCTAACAAATGAGATAGTAAATCAAGGGGTGCTCAATTAAAGGGGTCCTCAATTTCTTCAACCACATTACACTGGACCTAAACCACTATATTCCAAATGACTAAAACATCAAAATTCAGTGGCAGAGGAAACACTTCCTATATTATATATCTGGTCTAGGGCTAAAAAAATAGTTATATTTTAGCTAAATTTTCTTCTTCATGGAGTGCTTCAAAAATAAGACAAAACTGTTTAGGAGAATTTCACCAAATAAATTGGGAAGGGTAGATGGCAATTAGTCAATTATTCTTAGTCACTATCAACTCTCACATATGTCATTCAGTTATTCAGCTCTCAGTGGGGCTGCTCAAAGGAAGCAACATAGACACTGTTCTTGTCCTCTAGGCCTTGTTCCCTGAACCTTTCCATTAAGGCCTTAAATCAATGAAGGTCAAGCAAATTCATCATCAAAATAAAATATGGGCTCTGAGGAACTGAATGTTAACGAGAAGATGATGAAAGGAGAGAAAATAGTACTTTAGGATCTTGCCTTGTCTCCAAAAAAGTGGCAACACTAGGATTCTTACTGTAATTTAAGAACTAAGGGAAACCCTAATTATTTACTGCACTGATCTTTCCACTGCTGCTAAGGAATGGACACTGCTAAAGTTTCTGAAATTGACCAGGAAAATCAGAAAACTAAAAAAATACTAACATAAAACAAAAAAAACCAAAAAAGTTAACCTGAGGTATGAACCTTTCCCTTGTAGAAAAAATCTGCTACTTTCTTAATGGCCTGGGGGTTATAAACAATATTCAAAGGCCTGGTGCTGACATTCAGCCGCCTCTCAAAGTGGCTATGTACTGGATTCTTCTCATAGAGCATTTCGAAAACTGGAGCATCTGGATCAGTAGCTGGAAAGAGAAAGTAGATCTAATAAGAAGGAAAGATGGCAAAAAGATGCTCTACTTTTACTCAAAATAACACAGAGGTCATATCTGGGGGAAATCTGTAAATGAGATGAAATGTACTAAATTATCTCGTCAGCTATTTGGCACGATGACAAACACTGTTTTGGCAAAGGACTTTACAATGATTTCTATTGACATTCTAAATGGTAGCACCAAGGAGAAAACTGGTATTGTCTTCACCATTATTACAAATGAGGAAAATAAGGCACTTTTATTGGTTCCTAGGTGAAGGACTTGCCAAATGACCACAATAACAAACCCCAACAAGTAGAGTTGGGCTGAGATCACTTTGCATGACCAAAATGACATTATTCAAAACTGAATGCACTATATTTTACCACTTTTCTAATCTCTACGCTAGCAAAATAAGGAAACATATAATATTTAATCCAATATAAAAAAGCATATTTGATACAAAAAAATCTGTAATTTCAAAAACAAGTGAAAACTTACCAGGACACTGATCACTTCTGTCTGAAGATGTTGTTTGGAGACCAAAAGACTGTGAGACACTGCCAACTTCTTTTTGCTGTTTTATAACACAGAATACACAGGAGGGTAGGCGAGTTAGGCATAATATGTATTTTTCTCCAACCTCATGAGGAAGTGCATGCCTTTAATGCAACTCAAATGTATGTTCAATAGGAAAAACAAAAAAATTACAGGTCATGCCCATGCTGCACTTGGAGGTAAAATTACCTTATGTTGTTTTTTGCTTATTTCATGGGTTTATATTGTCCCCTTGATGAACTCAAGTCCCTGCTAAATCAGAGGCTGTGTATTCTACTTCTTATATAATCCTACCACAGTAGCCTGCTCTGTGTACCACCATCATTTCAGTTGACTCTGAATAAAATATGAAAGGGGCATGGATTCTTCCAAGTTTAGAACAAAGTAGCTATGAATAGAGTGGTAGCTAAACAATGCACTAACTTAATTCTTAGGCCAAATTAATACCACTTGGCCAATACAGCCAAAGGTCACTTGCGGTATTTCTATTCCTCTCTTGGCTTGGAAAGATGTTTTCCTGTCAGGTTTAGAAAATATACCCAGAAAGAGGCAGACAGACTACATATAAACTGGAGTCAGGAAGGAAGAAATTCCACCATTAGCCTCCAAATGCAGCAGGATGGATGCTTACAAAACTCTCTTCCAAGAGAGAAAATGCACCCTACTGTAACTATAACTATTCAGGCTGAGTTCAGGACAAGAAGGGAAAGGATGCAAACATTCATCTTCCAACAAGTACCATCACCAAACTTGTGACAAATAAATTTAAGTCAATCCATCTGCCCATAAGTGAATAAAATTAGCATTCATTATCACCTGCTTGAAAAAAATTTTCACTTGTCTTAGGGATTTGAAGGGATAATGAGCAACATCCTAGGAACATGTCAAACTACACTGTGGTACATACAGGGTTAGGGAAGACAAGAAGGGGAAACATCGTTCCTTCAGTCACCAGGTCTTGGAGAAATAATCCGCCCAACCGAACCAAAAGTAAAGAAGAATTCCTCCGAGGCAGGGATTCTGCTAAGAGTTTCACATCTGGAAAAGACAAACGCAAGAGCTGGTATTTGGCCATGTCAAACTGAACATATCACTCATACTTTCAAGTTTTAAATTCTGCCAAAGCAGATCACAAGCCCTCTTATTCTCTACAGTTGATCGACTCAAGGGGCCAGGATAAAGAAAGCTCTTCACTTAGGAGTCTTTTCAAATGTAGCAGAGTGCCTGCCTTCAGACCACATAGCCAGAGCCCACAGCTGGGACTCTGGGAGGTGGTAGACTCCACTCAATAAGTGGTCTTCTGGTGGAGGTCCGATGACCATTTGTTGAGACTGTGTAAAGAGCATCGGTCAGCAGCAGGCAGGAATAGATGGCCCTTGAGGTCCCTTCCAACTCTGGGATTTTGTAATGCTACAATTCCGTGAAGCCAGAATTCATTCTTGGTGACAATGAGTTGAGGTTCACCAGAGACATGTCTTAAAATTTCATGTGCAGAATGCACACCTGCACTATTCATTCATACAATAAACATTTATTAAGCACTTACTATGTTCTAGGCACTGTGCCAAGACCCAGGGATACAAAAAGAGGCAAAAGACAATCCCTGTTTTCAAAGAGCTTACAGTCTAATGATCATAGGATTTGGTATTAGAAGAGCTCTCAGAGAGAGCTTAATTCAGCCTTTCTCTTCATTTTATAGATGAGGCAGCTGTAGCCTACAGAGCAAAAGTAGGCTGATCATACACGTAGCTAAATGATAAAGGCAAGATGTCAGCCCAAGTTTCTCGATTCCAAGTCTAGTGTTCTCTATATTACATTGGTCTGTCTCACTCTCCTAACATAATTACTATGTAAAGAAGCTTAGCAAAGAAGTCTAGTTTGTTAGTTCACAAAAAGCTTATGCCAGCCCAGTTCTTCCTTCCCTGCAAAGACTAACACAGGAATGTAATTAAATAATTTGGCATTATTTATTATGCAGCCTTCACATTCTTGCTGAACTTCATCAAGTGGCCACTTTGGGGCTGAAATGAAGAATTAAAAGAAATAACAAGAATACAGTACCAGGATGATGGCTTTGATTTCAAGTCACCAAGCTGATCAAATATTTAGGAAGCAGTTAAGTGTACAACGCCTAGGGAGATGAAAGTCAGTGGGTAATGTCTCTCCCCTACCTGAAAATTCAAGCTGCATGAAAGCACTCTCATTCCCTGGAGGAGCCCCTTTCTCTTGATGTAATAAAGTCACTGTCCCACGCTGTAGCTGCAAATTCAGTTTAGCAAAGACATGGTCTCGCTTTGTGAACGTGTTCATGCAAGAGGCATCTGCAGTTGGGTCAAAAAACTCTTCGGTACCTGAAGAGTGGGAGCAACAGAATCCTTCAGATGAAGCATTTTAATGAACAAGAATTCAGGCACTCCAAGGACAGTTATGGCAACACTACTCGACTACAACAGAAATATTGGGGGAAGAAAGGAGAAGGTCCCACAGGGAACAGGTAGAGACTTCATTTTGTAAGAAGGAGCTCTTTGGAACATAAAGAAATCCAGAAAGACTTTAAAGAAATAATGCAAAGTAAAAACAATTATAATGATGATGATTAAAAAGTTGAATCAGAACGATTACAACAAATAGGTAGGCAGTAGTTTAAAGTTTTGCGAAGAGTTTTGCATACACTATCTCATTTGATCTTCCTAACAACCTTCTGAAATAACTACTGCAAGTGATATCATCCCCATTGTACAAATGAAGATGAGGAAGCTAAGGCTCAGAGAGGGCAGGTGAATAGGGCTAGCAAATAGCAGAGGCAAGATTTTAATCCAGGTCATCCTGACTTCAAGTCCAGTCCTCTAACCAGGAAGCCAAGCCAGCCCTAGAAGAATGGAATACACACTATTACCAGATAAGAAGAAAAGTGAATGAAAATGAATGGACCAACAATCCTGATGGAGACTCAGAGAGTGATGTTGAAAAGTTATGATACTTTATAAAATGAAAGTAATTCATTTAAATATAAGTAACTACAATAAGCATGTCTAGTTGCTTTTATGTTTAATACTAAGTTTTTTTAGCAAAATATTCAATTTAAACATAAAACAAAATTCTGTACATGCTGTGAACAGAGAAGGGAAGAGGCCCACTAACCTCAGCCTTAAGCTCAAAAGGGAGCCTCAAATTTAGCAAATAAAGAACTATTATGGTTCATCTATGAAAGTTAGATTTTTTTTCCTTCATAATTGGAAGACAAGAATCCGATTTAAACAGGGGAAAAAAAAACTAGGAAAATATTTTTTTGATTAAAATGTGGATTCCTTGTGGTGGGGGGAGGAAATAACTTTTTATAAGGACTTTTAACAACTGATTATAAAACCAATGAGACAAGAAGTTGATATTCTGTTCATTCTACACTAATACTCATCTCTAGCTAGGAGATTTAGGACTAACAATCCAGTAGTCAGTTTAGAGCATAAATCCTTTCATCTTCTGCTCGTCTATTTTCCTGCAACAGGCGCTACTGTGATTCTTTTTGAAACTATATATACTATGGTGACTTAAGATTTGGCCTTTTTTACCCAGGCAAAAGATTTTGAAACACTTTTTTTTTAAATCATATGAAAAAAACCTGAAGGTATATACACAAATGAACCATCAACTCCATCATGGGGCCCCAATGAGCTGAAAAGGTCGGACTCTCCTAGATCACTATTTCAGGAAAATGTCAGCCACCAGGCTTCTCTACTTTCCTCCCATCTCCTCCAAGACTTGGCTAACAGCCTTACTACCAAACCTATAACTTTCTCCAGTTCTGGAACCATGATCATATCAACTCTGCCAGTGGTCCTGGATGGGGCCTGTCAAGCTACTCCCCTATAGCCCTACTCTCTATTGCCACAACTTTCGAGGCCAAAGAACCTCTCCCTTACTCTCATTCCTCTACGTGCCTTTTCTCTTATTAGAATATAAGTTCCTGGGGGACAGAGCCAAGATGGCGGCTGGAAAGCAGGTATGCCTAAAGCTCTCCCCCAGGCCCCAACAAGCACCTATAAAAAATGGCTCTGAACAAATTCTAGTACTACAAAACCCACGAAATAGCAGATGGAAGTAGGGCTCCAGCCCAGGACAGCCTGGATGGTCGCTGGGTAAGGTCTATCATGCAGAGCTCAGTGTGGGCTGTGCCCAGACCAAGCAGACCAGGAGTCAGGCAGGACAGGCCCTAGTGCCCTGAGTCAATGAGCTGTGGCAGTTACCAGACTTCTCAACCTACAAACACCAAAGACAACAGAGAAGGATAGTGGGAAAAAACTGTGGGGATAGAGTGAAAGGAGTTCATAGTTCGGCCACTGCCCCAGGGGCAGGGGAGGTGGAGCAGCTACAGAACTACAGCTGCAGTTGCTTCTGGCCCCAGGCCCACCTGATGGGAGGAATTAAGTGGTGGATCAGAGCAGGAGTGCAGAGCCTGCTGAAGATCTGAATTGCAGTCCAGTTTGGCGGGTTTTGGGGGAGGAGGAGCGCTGGTGTGGCAGAGCTTGCAGTGTAGAAAAAGCTCTGAAAACAACAGTGCAGCCCCTCAAGCTTGGCACGAAGTACTCTATACTCTACAAGCAGTTATACCCCGACAAAAAAACTCAAGGGTCAAGTAGTTAGCAGGGAACATGACCAGGCAGCAAAAATGGACTCAGATTCAGTCTCAGACTTTGGAATCTTTCTTTGGTGACAAAGAAGACCAAAATATACAGCCAGAAGAAGTCAACAAAGTCAAAGAGCTTACATCAAAAGCCTCCACGAAAAACATGAACTGGCCATGGAAGAGCTCAAAAAGGATTTGGAAAAGCAAGTTAGAGAAGAAAATTGGGAAGAGAAATGAGATTGATGCGAGAAAACCATGAAAAACTAGTCAATGACTTGCTAAAGGAGACACAAAAAAATACTGAAGAAAACAACACCTTAAAAAATAGACTAAGTCAAATGGCAAAAGAGCTCCAAAAGCCAATGAGAAGAAGAATGCCTTGAAAGGCATAATTAGCCAAATGGAAAAGGAGGTCCAAAAAACCACTGAAGAAAACACTACCTTAAAAATTAGACTGGAGCAAGTAGAAACCAATGACTTTATGAGAAATCAAGATATTATAAAATAGAACCAAAGGAATGAAAAAATGGAAAACAATGTGAAATATCTCATTGGAAAAACCACTGACCTGGAAAATAGATCCAAGAGAGATAATTTAAAAATTATTGGACTGCCTGAAAGTCATGATATAAAAAAGAGCCTAGGGGGGCGGAGCCAAGATGGCGGCCGGGAAGCAGTGACTGGCGTGAGCTCCCCAC
>CM053622.1:783045958-783089708 GCA_028646595.1 Phalanger gymnotis
ATAGGAAGGAGTAAAATATAGTTAGTCTTTTACAACATGAGTACTGTGCAAGGGTTTTACATAATGATACACATGTGGCCTATGTTGAATTGCTTGCCTTCTTAGGGAGGGCGGGTAGGGAGGGAAGAGGGGAGAGAATTTGGAACTCAAAGTTTTAAAAGCAGATGTTCAAAAAAAAAAAAAAGTTTTTACATGCAACTAGGAAATAAGATATACAGGCAATGGGGCATAGAAATCTATCTTGCCCTACAGGAAACTAAGGGAAAAGGGGATAGGGGGAGCAGAGTGACAGAAGTGAGGGCTGACTGGGGAATGGGGCAATCAGAATATATGCCATCTTGGAGTGGGGGGAGGGTAGAAATGGTTAGAAAATTTATAATTCAAACTCTTGTGAAAATCAATGCTGAAAATTAAAAACATTAAATAAAAAAAGAATATAAGTTCCTTGAGGGCAGGGACTATTTTTGATTTATATTTGTAACCTCAGCACTTACCAGAGTACTTGGCACATAATCAGCCAAAAAACACTTATTAAGCACCTACTTTATGCCAGACACTGTGCTAAACCTGGGGGAATACAAAGAAAAGTAAAAGGCAGCCCCTGCTTTCAAGGAGCTCAGTTTAATGGGTGACACAACATGAAAACAACTATGTACAAACAAGATATAGATAGATATGATAACTTAGAGATAATCTACAGAAGGAAAGCACTAGCATTAAGGGGCACTTAGAAGGGTGTTCTTGTGGATGGTGGGATTTTGGCTGGGACTTGAAGGAAGCCAGAAATCAGAGATGAAGAGAAAAGATGCCAGGCATGGGGAACAGCCAAGGAAAATATATGGAGCTGGTATATCAATTATTTTATGAGAGGAGTAGCAAGGAGGCCAGTGTCCTAGGATCAAAGAGTGGGTGGGGGTGAAAGGTGTAATAATATACTTAATAAATGCTTCTCCACTCTTTCATTTAATTCTCATTAATGAAACTAGTTATTTCACTTCACCTTAAGCAAATATTTCCTGTAAATTCTAGCTCCACACATACCAAGGATTTCTTCAGGATTCCACTGTTCCTGCTTTTCTGGGACTAGGCCCTCAATCGGTCTTCCTTCAGGAGTTTGCTGACCATACCAGCCTCCCCATCCAGGAAACCAAGACTGGAGATACTGTAACATCCCACTGCCTCCACCAGCTTCTGGGTCTATGGGGGATTCTCCAGGGGAATTTGATAAAGGTTCTCGTAGGCTCTGCTCCAATCAAAAACACAAGCAAATGTCAGCGCCAAAGGGAGAAGTGAGAACTGTTCTATGCTCTCAGAGCCCATCACCACTGCCTACCCCAAGTGCAGAGGTTTCAGGCAAAAGGATCAGAGACTCTGAGGGATAACTGCATGCCTACAGTGTTCAAAGTGTACAACAGTCTGAATAAGCTGTCAAGATAAGAGTAATTTCTTACCTCTGCCAGTTCTTCCTGCTTGTGGAATCGGTCATGAACTAACTCGTGTAAAATCTTTAGCTCTTCAAAACTCTGTTCCTCTTCAATTCGACACATTTCCTCCTGGTCCACAGAAATACCAACAGGTTTCATGGTCCGGTCAAACTGGACACCCTCATAAACCACCTAAGCAGGCATGCCCTTAACACTCCGAAACCAAAGGCTTGCCTACATTTGCTACCCGACGAGTGTATATTTATCACGATTGTTATTAAACAGCCTTCCCACATAATTAACTATGTCCCATTTGATCTCAGACACTATCTTGTGTGAGACTCAGTGTGGTTTACATAATGGAGTGCTGAACCAGGAAGAAAACCTGGGCTCAAGTGCTGCCTCTGACACAGACCAGTTGTATGACCCTGAGCAGATCGGCTCAAACCTTCAGGGCCCCAAGCAACA
Organism: Phalanger gymnotis; assembly: GCA_028646595.1. Classification (NCBI taxonomy): domain Eukaryota; kingdom Metazoa; phylum Chordata; class Mammalia; order Diprotodontia; family Phalangeridae; genus Phalanger; species Phalanger gymnotis. The sequence goes on from CM053622.1 coordinate 783,047,851, forward strand.
ACCAGAGTTACAAGGAAACTGCTCATCCACATCAGTGGGGAAAGCTTCCACACTGAAAGCTCCCTATGCTGGGGATGTTACATGTTCAGACCATACATAAAATAGTAATAATAATAAGTGTAGTAATAATAACGCTACAATGTCTGAAAGGGATATAATGCATATAATGATCAAAGAGCAGTATTTTTAAAAGAAAAATTAAGAACATGATATATACTTATGACAACTAAGTAAAAGGGATGACTAGGTAAACAAAAATACCTGGAGACGCAGAATGAAGGTCTGATAAGTTATAGCATTTTTTACATTGAAATTCATTTGGTCAAACATTAACAGCTGTAGTTTAATTGTTGCAAAATAACTGCAAGTTTAATTAGTTGTATTAATGTTTCATTTGAAGTCTGTAATATATTATCTTTTTAAAAAAAAAGGATTTACAAGTATGAACAAAGCACTAAGAACATTTGCGCCTCAAAAAGCAGGCCTCTTTCTCACTAATAAATCATACAGCAAATTAGTAAGGACAGAGTCTTTGTAGTTTGAATCCTGCTAAATTGCTTGTGCTAGTTGGAAAAGCATGACAGTCAAATACGTATACATGAGGAAAACAAAGAGCAGACACAAATACTTCACACTCCCAAACAGTTCCTTATAGCCCTTGTTTTAGGGGCCTCTAAAGTTAAGGAAAGGGAAATTATCTTTGTTCATTTGCTGTAGCCATTATAAATTAGCTATTCACCTCTTCCCACGTCCTTAGCTATACCCTTAAGAACATAACATGAAGCAGAGCCACATTTAGTTTCTTCCCATAACTTCCGAATTAGGTTTCAAATGTCAATGGCATTGATATCAAAGGAATTCTCAAGAATTAATGAGCCACACATCTGCCACTAAAGTCTAAGATCAGCATGAAATGATGGGAATAATTTTCAAGCTATACAAATCCTATTTTAATAGCCCTATTAAAGGGGAAAAAAAAGAGCATCTCTTGATTGGGATAGTATGATGCTTCTATAATGCTGTGTGTTAATGAAATGCTTTAATAGAGACATCACCCAAACCAAAATAATGAAGAAAAACTCAGTGGCTTACACACACTCCCCACTAACAAAATCACAGCAAACAAAGAAGTAAAACATGGCCATTGAAAGCTCTTCCAGCTTCCCACTGTCATGGCCTGACGACAGAAGAAAGTGGGACGAGAGCAGCAGCTCTGTATTCTGTATTCCTCAGATCTTTTACAGCTAACCACAGCGACCTGAGAATAAGCGTATTCTTATTCTCTATGCTTATGCCCCCAGTGCCTAGCATAGTGCCTGGCACACATGAGGTGCTTGACAAATGCTTGCTGATTGAAGATCTACTCGTGTAGCCAAGTGGAGCTCTCAGCATCTGGGGGATATAGTGAATAGAGAGCTGGACTTGGAATCCAGAAGACTCAAGCTGGAATCCTGCCTCAGAATCTTACTGTGTAACCCTGGCTAAGTCACTTCATCTGTGTCTGTCTCCTCTTCCTCATCCAAAAAATAAAGATATTAGTAATATCATCCAACTCAGAGGACTGTTGTTGTGAGAATCAAATGAAGTAACGTATGTAAAGTGCTCAACTGACCTTAAAACACTATGTAAATGCCATCTATCATTGCCACTATCATTAGTATTATTAGTGGTGGTGTTGTTGTTAGTTTTATTATCATCATTATCATTAAAGCAGTTCCCAGACCCAAAGTAATCTTCTTTCTTAGGAATGAATGGGATTCGGGAAGGGATAAGCCAAAGTTTCTACTATTTGGTACTGGGACAGCTACGGCACTTGAGGATGTGGACAAGCTTTAGAACATAGATGGCAGGATGAACAAAGGCCCACTAAAGCTGCACATTTCCAGAAAACAGAGGGAAGTGACTGGGAGTAACCCAGAGCCATCTCTGCTCCCTCCTCATTTTTAACTCATGGTCTACCTCAGGACTAATTTGAGGGCCTCAAGGCCTCCTCAAGGCAGGAGGTCCAGGACATTTACTCTTCCTGAAGTAAGAACAATTCTGGTCTGTCACATAATGAGAAGAGTGCCTAGCAAATGGTAAGAAATGCTGACTGCAGAGCCAATATTGGTATTAACAGCCTTATCGTCTCTGACAACTAAAGATCAGCAACACAAGATGCCATCTCTAATATGATCTTGGCTGCCAAGTCATTCCATTCACAAAAGGTCAACTCATCCATCACTTCCCATTTTCTCACCTCCTCATCTGCAGACAGCAGGGCTCCTTTTAACTTACTGAAATACTTATCGGTGTATAAGACAGCATCACGTGCCCTATGCAATGCGAAGTCCCAAGTGCAGCGCTTCCTCTGTTCTCTGATCTCAGACAGATTAGCATTCAAAGCAAAGTACCACCACTCCTGGCAACTGAAATATTTCACAATAAGAAATTACATTATGAACAAAGAAAAGACAACTGATTCAGCTGATTACCTGGAATATTTTTTCCCTTCTACCAGGGAAATTACAGGGTCACATCCCTTTACTACTCCTGAGTTTGTGCTCCCAGAACACTCAATGTAATACCAGCTTAAGCCAAATATATCTAGCCAGGAAGGTCAATCACTACCAATCTTGCACTGGATTTCCCAAACCAAAATCTATGATTTCTTATTTTCCTTGTCATCGTTTCTCTCCAATGACATAATAAAAGGATAACTACGTGGTAATTATTTGATGGTAATTTTCAAGAAATTTATTACTAAAGGTCTAAAACGGAAAACTTAGGAAGTAAATGAAAATATATGGAACCTAGAAATTGTAAGGGGGAAACTTATTACTTGGAAACTCTTAGAAGCACTTTATTGTGGCAGTTAGAAAGTTGGATATACTCCAAATTATCAACCAAAATCATCTAGGTAAAGGGCTATAGGAAGAAGCTAACAAAGAAAGAACATATAACTGAACCAAACTCCAGCAAGAGTAATCTTCAACCTAAATTAAGCTGACTGAATCTCACCAATTCTTATGACACTCTCAAAGAAGGAACCCCCAAAACTATATCAATGGATAATAAAACAGTAGTGTCTCTATGAACATGATGTGTTTACTAGGCTCTTCTGTCTATGAGCTACGTGCTCATAAACATAAAAGCGTGTAGGACCTATTTGTGATCAAGGGAAATCCAACAGATCGGCTTTATAAAATCTGTCTTCTTGACAATTAAAAATATAAACATGCTTACTTCTCAGATATTGCTACTTTTGGTTTCCATTTTCGAAACTTCAACTGCCTCTCCTTTCGCTCCAGCTCCTTAAGCAACTCCATAATTTGCCGATACTGCAGCTTTTCATAAGAAATAGAGGAAAACCAAGTTAAAAACAATTCCCTTTTTCTCATTAATCAAGACACCAATGCATCTTAGAGGGGCAATGCACAACAGGTAGTTAATCCCAAGTCAAGCATTAAGTCATCAATGTTTGCTCAATAATCAGAGCAAAGTAGAGATGTGTGTGTGTGTGTGTGTGTGTGTGTGTGTGTGTATCCATGAACGTGCTGCAGGATTCCATAGCAGTTTCTCCATGTACAAAATCATATGGGGGCGGGGGGGGGCGGGGAGAGAGACTGTGAGATGGGAGACTGAGCTCTCATACACCCACATATCTACTTTCTGCCCTAGAAATGAGGGGTGTCAACCCATGCTGGGTTCCCTTTCTCCGCCCTGCACACCTCACAGGGAGAAGAAAGGCTCCCTTACCTGAGAAAGTTTCAGGGGGATGGTCTCCAGGTGGATGTCACACTCAATACGAGGAGTGTGCCGGGACCTCAAAGGCTCCTTGGAACAATTTCTCTTCAACAGGGCAGATGCACACACAGGCTCTAGGATGTAGTGGTGATCACGGCTTTCCATGCTCTTGTCCATCGCTTCCTGGAAGTCATAAGCAAATGGATTCTGTTTAAATATTTGCTTTTCAATGGGCATCTTTGTTGTGTTTTGCTAATGTCTGTTTTTTGTTTTGTTTTTTTAATAATTTCGATCTTCAAGTATTTAAACGAAGCTAAATGTGTTCCAAAAGCCTTTCCTCGTTCAGGACTACATTTGGGAAAGTGTGATTTAACCTGGGGTATACCTGAATACAGGTAATAATGAGCTAACTTATGAGGAAGTTCCACTGAACTACAGGACAATGTTTAAATCTCTTAAGCAAATGGCAAAAAAAAAAATCTGCAAAACAGCAAAAATATTTCTGAGACCACTTAAGTGTGTCCAGCTTTTTCAGATTTCGTAACAAACTATAATCATCAGGCTACAAGTGCTTTGCACTGACATTGCTAGAGTTATTCTTAATATCCTTCATATACTTTACATCTAAAAAAACCTCTTACAATTACAAGGGTTTCTTAGCCTTTGTTGCCTCCTGGACCCTTCTGGCACTCTGGTGAAGCCCACAGGATCCCTTCTCAGAAGATGTTTTTAAGTTCTTAAAATAAAATAAAGGATTACAAAGGCAGCCAAATATATTGGAAGAGTTATCAAAATTATTTAAGTTGTATTAAATTCATGTGGCTGAGACGGTCCCTTGGGGCTGACTCTTATCATGGGTAAAGACTTGCTGCACTCATTTAGAATCCTGGCAAGAATGACTCTCCAGCACTGTCTTTCACCACCCTGAGGAGCCAAGGCCCTCTAACAGCCACCTACCTGTAACTCCACTTGAGGTAAATCCCCCAATAAAGTGCAATCCACATCCCAATAGATACTGAACTCAGCCACATGTAACTCTTTTTTTCTCATTAATTTCTGTACCTAAAGTAGAAGAGACAGGGAAGATGGTGGAATTCAGTGGATGCTTCCTTCCTTTGCCAAACCATGGTTAGAATACAGTAACAACCAACAGGAGTCTCACGCACACACACACACTAGAATAGGTCTCATACTAATTGATGGTGATGATAGTTCATATTTACATATCGACTAAAAGTTTGCAAAGTACCTTCCTTATCTTAGTTCAACTGAGTCTCACCACCCTTTGAGATGGTATTGTCTTTCTTATTTCAGATGATAAAATTATGGCTGGGCCTTGCCCATGGTTATTCAGTTAATAAGAGCTCATGGTAGAATCTGAACTCAAGTCTGTCTGACCATAAACACAATACTCTTTCTATCCTGCTCTCTGATGTGTTTTATATTAACATGCCACAAAGAATAACCAATTCTCTGGCCCATCGCTTGCTACTTTTTTGGTCTTAGTATTTTATACTTACAGGCTCATTCAGAGCATTTTGCATAGACACATTTTTTATGCAGATGCCAAATGCAAAAGGGTGGGAAGGATTGGTCATATCATCTTCAAATCGCAAATGGACATCTTGAATTTTTAACTGAACAGGAAAGAGAAAAAAGAAAGATTACTAAGATACTAGCTGCTAATAAATCATTATGAACAAAGGTCAACTAGTCTTTTGGAGTACTTAAAAAAAACAGCACAACTTTCGTATTTATCAAATATACCCAATTATGCCGAGAATTTTATGGCATTCATAATAAAACCATGAAATCTGGCATAGAAGATACTTTCTTTGGATTACTGTGAGAGGAAAAAAAGAACATTCTCTTTATGAAATCTAAAAGTTTTGCTTTTTTTTAAAACCCTGATCAGTTATGTGCTGGCACAGTAATATGTGGCACACTGTCAATTGGTCTTCCCTCCCCTCTTCTGCCTGTTGCCATAGGCCATCCAGGACAAACAACATCAACAGGACCTGTCAAGTTTTTCCTTTCTCTCTTCCCCCTTGTTACACGTTATGCTTAAAATGATGATGTGTTTTTCCAGGTTTGGTAATGCATCTTCTTTTCTTATGGTGAAGACACAGGAGCTAAAAATCAAACTGTACTCAGCCTCGAAACGTCAAAATAAAAAATCAACAGTATCTAAAATTAAGACTTCCTGAAACAGAATTTAACACCATGACTTCAAATGTTCCATTCCTCTCAAGACAGTCACAAATGGAATAGTTTCTGCCTATTCCTCTTTCACTTGTGTACACCATAAAAAAAGCTAGAAACCATAAGCATGGTTAATCCTCATAACAATCATGCAAATTAGCACAGGTCCTCATGAGACAGGAAAAATATCTAAACAAATCAGGCTGAAGGCAAATCAGAAGGTCATTAAAAACAGAAAATATGGCTAAAAACACTGACACTGTCATTTTTCAGATTATTACTATTCCTTGACATTAGCTGCATTCTCACAATGGAAATGATTAGGAGGGAAACAAATGTTAAATAACTTAGTTGGCTTTTCATAATCCAAAACATATTACACTTAGAATGACAGCATACTACATAGAGATTTAACTACACCATATGTGGAAAAATATACATTGGGTCATAGGATTTAGAGGTGGGAGCAGCCTTAAGAGATCTTGTAGTCCAATCACTTCATTTCATGGATGAGGAGACTGAGAACCAGGGAAGTTAAACAAATAAACCTTGAACTAAGGGAAATAGAAAATAACAGAAAACAAAAATAAAAATAAATGTACATACTGATTACAACACAGAAAAAAATATGTACATACAGTCAAAAAGAAAGAATTTGGAATAATAAAGCTTAATTTTAAGTTCAATGTATTTTTCTTATCTTGCAGTTGTTTTATTAGGTTTATCAAAAAACAACCATAACACAAACTTCATAACATCCAAGAATTAAAGCTAGAAGGGAACTCAGAGGTCATCAGTAGAATGTAAGCTCCTTAGAAGCAGACTGTTTTCACTTTTTTCTTGGTATCCCATTTGTCAGGGCAGCCAAGTGGTGCAGTGGATGGAGTGCCAGGACTGGAGTCAGAAAGACCTGAGTTCAAATCCAGCCTCAGACACTACCCATGCGATCTTCAGCAAGTCACTTAACCCTATTTGTCTCCATTTCCTCATCTACAAAATGAGTTCGAGAGGGAAATGGCAAACCACTCCAGTATCTTTGCCAAGAAAACCCAAAAATGGGGTCACCAAGGGGGAACAGGACTGAACAACAATCTCATTTGCCTAGAATATAATAGGCATTTAAGAATTTAGCCCACCTCACCTCTCCCCTTCATTTGACGAATGAAGAAACTGAGGCCCATTGAGGTTAGAGAACTTGCCCAAAGTTGCCCAAACTTAGGAAGAGGAGAAATTCTAATTAGGTCCTCTGATCCCAACTCCAGTAACCTTTTCCATTGTACCATACTGTTACCTTAGGAAAGTGCCAGGAAAAATACATTGCCCAACACCCAAACTTTTTACCATGATCTGTTTCACTGCATCTGACTAATCTCAGAGCAGCAAGAAAAAGGAGATGGAACAGAATGGGAGTGAACACTGTACTGGAGGCAGGAGAGAGCCTTCATTGGGCTCCAGGACTAAGAACCTTATTTTCAGGTTTTGTATTTGGCACAGTCTGAAAAATGTACGGGCCCAACCTGCATTCTATACAAGCTGATCCACCTAACACTCAAGTTATGAATCTGAGAAACCCCTTTCCCTTCCCAAGAGCAGCCGTGATGGGCAGCAGCACTCACTTCGATATTCTCCACAATCCTGGTGACCACAGAGGCCGTGACAGAGTACCAGTAGGATTCTCCTTTCTGCTGACGCTCATTCTGAAAGGGAGAGACATGGCGTTGGTGGCTTCACACACTTGCACTCATTTAATAAAGGCTGTCAGGGTCCTGCCTTACTTTCCACTTTTCTTCCAGGGCTTGAAGTAATGCTCTCTTACGCTCCTTCTCCAACAGCTTCTCCTGTTCATCATTGAAATCCTGTGGTTTCTCAGGGGCACCGATTAAATGAAGCTTTGAAATGGAGATCACCCAAGGGTCCACGTGAGGACGGTAGAAGGGAATCTGAAGGGTTATTTTCCCAATAACACCTAGAAGAGGTAGAAAAGGCCTATTTAAAGTCTGTAAAAACTCCCTATAAGCAAGATAATAATGAAAGTGTTTAATGAATAGGAACAGCAAGAAGATACCAGAAGACAAAAAACTGTAAGACCAAAAAAAGTTAAGGTGGGTTCCATTACATCAAATGTAACATCTTCCACCTAAAAAAGATCTCCTATAGCGAGTTATCTGTGTAAGTGTTAACTCCCTACTAGACAGACATTAAGTTCCAAGAACGAAGCTCATGTAGAGCCAGAAGGGCCTTTAGAGATATATAGTCCAGTGGTGTCAAAATTAAATAGAAACTGAGTCCCCTAAACCAGACATAAGGAACCCTATCGGCCACATACTGACTTACAAAACTGCATATTATCATTATCTATGTTTTATTATGTTATTTTTTTATTAAATATTTCCCAATTACATTTTAATCTGGTTGGGGCTGAATCCAGGTCTCACAAATGACCTGACCAAAGTTACAAACCTAAGTTCCCCTTGGTCCAGGGTAGATATTCCTAAGGTCAGCATCCGTCCCCATCACCCTGCCCCTTCACCTCCATTGCCAATCTTATATTTCATTTTATATTTTGTTATAATATTATGTTTTTTATCTTCCCCAGAATCGAGGCCTGCCTATCCCTGTGCTTGAGTTATAGGGACAGCTTTTAGGACACATTCTTTAATTGTCTTAAAGCCACAAGTGTGACAAGAGTAAAACTTAATAAATATTTTGTGAATTGAATCCCTTCTTCAATTAGAGACTGTAAGCTTCATATGACCCAAAACTGCAATGCAAGATCACAGATGAAGAAATATTTAGTGACTGACTGATTGACACATTTTAAAGAGTTACTAATATAGAGCAGGATTTTCCTTAAGTTTGGCCCAGTTTTATTAACTGTGCTATTTTTAAAGCTACCATTCAGTAGGTTACCTAACAATGCAGTAAACAATAAATAAATTAAAAAGTTCTCATTTGGTTTTAATTCAATAGTTTTGCAACTTTTAATTGCTTCCTCCTCTCATCCTTGCCAACAAAAAAATATTTGTTTTTGTTTTACGTATTTCGTATAAAATTTGATGCATCAATATCTCTCCCTATACAATGGATTTGTTGCTTTGTACACCAGCACTTAGCATGATGCTTGGTCCATAGAAGGCACTTAACAAATGATTGCTGATGGCCCTGTGTGACCAGGCAGGAAATCCAAAAGCAAAGATGAGAATGAGAGTTGGCAGGTGAGGTGATGGGAAGGGATGCTGACCTCAGGCTCCAGCAGGTCTCTTCTGGACCAAGAGGAAGTAAGAGTCCAGACCCTTAAAACCATAAAGAGACTTTGGTAAAGACCAGGCTAATCCCTCTCCTCTAGCCAAACCAACCTTAATGCTTAATGCTATTTGTCCTTAGTCCTTGAAGAGAACCATGAGATCAGGGATGATGCCATGACATACAAGTGAATTGGATTCAAGTGAGGCAGGGCTGTACAAAGTCACCAGTCTCATTTTCTCCTCTGGAGCCATATGGGTCCAGTGGCCAGATATAGATCAGGACGACTGAAGACGGCCCAGGATGAAGTGGGGGAACCTTGGCCTTTGCGAGCTAAGGTTTTTAACACGTCTTAGTGTGACTGAGACAAAGCCTCTTCAATGATTAACATGATTATCAGTAAAACAAGAGGCAAAGAATGGCCTCTTTAAAAAAAAAAATTCGGGAGGGGAAGATCCTCAGGGTTTCTGGCCAAAACAGAAACAAATGCTATTTACATTTATTCTGAGCCAATCAAGGCCCAAAAAATGACCAAGCAGAGCTTGGTCTGGGACCTAATGTTGGCCAAACTCACCTGCTTTTACTTCAAATGGTAATTCTAGTTCTTTTAAAGCATCTTTCTTTAGGGGTAAGTTTTCCAATTCAACCGCACCTACAAAAAATTAAAAGAATATAATAACTTCATTCCAAATTGCAATCCAAACAGATGAAGTGAAGAACTAGAAAATGGAAAGCAACAATGAAAAGTAATATGTCATCAATAAAATAAATTAAATAAATATCACTTGTGTTTGCACAGATGCTACAGTTTTGAAAACACACTATTTACTTCTCTCAAAGTGCCAGCCACCACTACAAAGTTTGGACTGAATCCAAGGATGAGGACTGACCAACTTTTCCCCTCCTCCCATTACAGCAATTCTCCAGACACAACTAATCTCTCAGAGCAAATCACTAAGCAGTATCCAAACCCAACGGATCAGTAAGCCTTTTGCTCTAAGAATAAGATATGGAAGAAAGTGTCTGGCACACAGAAGTCATTAAATTAATGTTTGTTGACTAAGAAAGCTGTATGTTTTCTATTACTGGCTATTACATATTTTTGTGCTTGTGTGTTTATTCTGTGTGCTACTAATCTGCAATAAAACTAGTACTGTATCCAAATAAAGGAGAGAGAAAAGTATAATGGGGAAAGTGCTGAATTTGGAAGGTTGTAGGGTCTGGCTCTAATATTTCTTACATGTGTGATCTTGGCAAGTTAATTAATTTTTATGAGATAGTGTATTGCTCTATAAAATGGTGGAAAGAAGTGGTCACAGTGGAGATAATCTTAAAGGGCCCTTTCAACTCTAATTCTACGAATTGGTGGAAAAGAATATTTTTGCTATTCCTTATTAAGTCCAGTCATCTCATTTTTAAGACCCTTGCATGGAATCAACTGCACTCTAACCAAAGGTAGAGTCAAAGATACAAAGGGTTCAATAATCCCCTCTCTGGGATGGAAGGAAAATTAGACAAACATAATGACATTTTCAACCTTTATCTCTTACGTCAGCTTAAAATGGGGGAATAAATAGGGAAAAGCACATGACTTCTTTCCTACTTTGATCTATTACCATTTCTACTTGGAGCTACCCCTGACTGGCTTCTCTAACTTTCTAAATCCATCTGTCACAAAGGCAGGCAGACTCCACATTGCCTTGGTTGCTTTGTGACACTGTGGAAGTAGAGGATGTTAGCAGCCAATCAAAAAATTAAAAATTAAAAAAGCTCCATAACAAAAAAAACAAAGAAGAGCTTTTTGAATCCTCCTTAATCTTGGTACCTTCCCTCTGATATTATCTCCAATTTATCTTGTCTATATCTTGTTTGTACACAGTTGTTTGCAGGTTGTTTCTGATGGGGTGATTGGACTCTAGTTCTAACATCACATTTCTCCTTAGCCTCTGCTTGGATGCCTGTACCTGGACCCCAATTCCAAAACCACATCCAGTTCTAAAATCACATCTTTCCCTAACCTCGAAATACTGTCTAGGCAGTCTCTCTCCAGTTCAAGGGCAGCATGCCCTAGCAAAATACTTATTTCTCCTCCTGATACAGTAGGCAGCTGTGCCTACGTATAGAATTTATTGGTCCAACTCCCTCTGTACATGCTAACTGGATGTGCACTGGGTCATAAAGATATTTACTGCTTATTGACCTTACTGATATGTATCCTGGACATAGTCAAATGTATACTCCCTTACATTCATCTTGTCCAACAAGACATTTGATGGAAGCAACGTGGATTTTTCCGGTCAGCCCTGACTGTTAGTTGACAGTGACATTTCCAGTCAAAACCACATCTCCTTGTAGCACCCCCCCTTGGGCTATTTCCCAGTGAACTCTGGGTAAAATGCCTGCACAGTAAATAATAAATGTGCATGTTCCTTTTAGAACTAACCACTCCTTAACCACTCCCTAATCCCACCCCAAAACAACTAATTAAGACGCTTGGCACATGTCTTACCCCAAAATCCCCTATATAAAATATACTTCTGTCCCCTTTTGGATTGCAGGTTCCCAAAGAACACTTGCCATTGTAAAGCATAACAATAAACTTTTGCCACCTTGACTTAAAAGACTGCTTGGGTCTGTGAATTCATTTCAGGCGACCTTGCCCTGGGAATTTCAGTTTCGGGATTCCTGAATCCCTGGGTTTTCTCCCTCAACATTTCCACCATTACCCTGTGAGCTCCTTGAGAGTAGGGGCTGGTTTTGAGGTTGGCTGATGGGTTGGTTTCCACCTTTCTTTGTATCCTCAGGGCTGAGCACAGTGTCTGGAGCATCACATTTAATAAATGCTTATTGATTGGACTGAACTGGGCTTGACTAAAGGTTAAAGGGAAAAAAGGAAAAGGAGAAAAGAAAGGCCAGACACTCCAAAATAAATGCAGAGCAAGATTTAATTTAATTTAAATTTCATTCATGGTATGGGAAAGGCTATTAAAGATTCAACATTTCCAATTCCCCTAACCCATGCTGACTGGTCAGACCAGCACAAGTGTCTACTCCGGTCCATCTTCCACTCACCTGTCAAGGTGATCTTCCTAAAGCACGGCTCTGTCACTCCCCACTCAGTAAACTCAATGTTTCATTTCACCTCCAGGATCAAATAAAAAATCTTCTGTTTGGTGTTCAAAGCCCTTCATAAGCTAGCTCCCTTTCCTCTGAGTCTTCTTATTCCTTATACCCCACCCCCATCATACACTCTTCCCTCAAGTGACATGGCCCTTGGCATCATCTCCTGAGTCCAGGCATTCTCTCTGGCTGTCAAATGGAATGTTCTCTCTCCTCATCTCCACCTTCTGCCTTCCTTGGCTTCTTTCAAGTCCCAGCTAAAATTACCTCGCCTCCCAGAAGAAGCTTTCTTGATCCCTCTTAATTCTAGTTCCTTCCTTCTGTTGGTCATTTCCTATCTATCCTGTATTTAGCTTGCTTGTACATAATTATTTGCATGCTGTCTGCCCCATTAGATTGTGAGATCTTGGAGAACAAGGATTGTCTTCTACCTTTCATTGTACTCTCAGCGTTTAACAGAGTGCCTGGCACACAGCAGGTGCTTAATAAATGTTTGTTGACTGACTGTCATTAACTCTTCATCTTGAGAAGAAATAACCCTTACAAAAAATTTTTAAAACATGCTTTTTAATTTTTAAAATTCCCTATACCAAAGAAATCACAGGTCCAATGCCTATCTGGATCCTCATTTACTTTAAGTAGACTGCCAAACACATTCACAAGGCCCCACGTGTAGCATTTTCCTGTAATCTAAAAATTCCCCATCTATGAATAGCACAAAATCTATGAAATAGAACTGAAGTGAACTTAGAAACTGGTTCTTTCCAAAATTTTAGCTACCTCCTGAATGTCTTTCTCTCTTCTGTTCTGAAAAGTCAAACAAAAACCCATATAAATGCTCACTGATTAAAAAAAATACAAATAACAGCATTTGAGTTTTTGTATATGGCCATACTTTTAATGATACCTATCTGATAGATTTGTATGTGGAATAAGAAGAGAAATATGAGATCAGAGGGAAAGAGAACAGTGACAAGAGTGAGAGTCAAAGCAGGAGTAAAGCTGCATTTTTTAATTAAATTCACAGGGTGAGTAAAAAATCCGTTACTAATGAAACAGCTGGTCAAATAAGTTGGCATATCAGGGCAACCCACTGGCCTATCCTGGATGACCTATAACTATAAAAAGAAAACCATTCACCACTATAATACAGTGAAAGCAGTAGATTTAGTTATATACAAACTTATCTGAATTCTATTCAATACAGGTCTATCATCTGTACTTCCTACCCATTCTAAAACACTTTATTTTTATCCATATCTGCTAAATATGGATATCTGCAAATTTCTAACTCTCTTTTGATAGTTTTATCTCAGTTGAAAGAAGCAGAATGCCTTATAAATGAAGTAATACACTTTCAAAGAATGCCTGTGAATGATAGTTAAGATTTATAAAATAACTACTATAATCCCACACAAAAAAATTTACAGAATCACAAATTCTCAAGTTGGAAGAAACCCAAGAGGAAAACTAGTCCAAGCAATCAATCAATCAACTAACAAGGACTTGTTGAGCACCTAGTATGTGCCAAACACTGTGCTAAAAGTGGGGATTACAAAGACAAAAGTAAAACAGTCCCTGCCCTCAAGGAGCTTACATTCTAATGGAGGAGATAACAGGTACAATTATAAGTAAATACAAAACATATCAAAGCAGATAAAGGGAAAACTTGGAGGGGAAGGCACTAGTGGTGCTCTAGTTGTCTTGAAGAAAAACCAGGATTCTAAGAAATGGAGCCACAGAGAAAATGCATTCCATGTAGAAGAGAGCTAGTGCAAAGGCATGGATAGAAGGTGGAGTATGACATGTGAGAGAACAAGGGACAACAAGGCCGGTACGGTGAGGCCACAGACCTCCTAGAGGAAGGTAATATGTAACAAGCCTGGAGAGACAGGAGGAAGCCAGGTTGGGAAGGTCTTTAAATGCCAAACAGAGGAGATGGCAGGGAGCTACTGGAGTTTGAGGAGTAAGGAGGTGACATGGTCAGATGTGTACTTCAGGAAAATCACTTTAGTGGCCACTTGGAGGAGAGACTGGACTGGGAACAGATGTGAGCCAGCGAGACCACTGAAGAGATGATGGGCCTAAAATGGGTGGCATCGGTGTCAAAAAAGGATGTGAGAGATGCTGTGGCAAGATGTGGCAAATGACTGAATATGTGAGAAAGTGAGGAATTAAGGATGATATGAGACCAAAAGAATGGTGTAATTTAATCATCAAAAAGAGGGAAGTCTAGAAGAGGGTTGGGTTTGGAAGAAAAAGAGAGTGATCTCTGTTCTAGACATAGTGAGTTTGAGATGCCTACAGAACATCTAGATCAAAATGTCCCAGAGGCAATTAATGGTGTAGGATTGGCATGCAGGAGAGCAACTAGGACTGTCCGCAGATTCGAGAAAAGAGATAATAATGGGAAACTTGGGAGTTGATTTGGTCACCTGCAGAGTGTGCAAAGTAAAAAGAAGAGGGCTCAGCAGAGAAGCTTGGGAGCTTCCCATGTTAGGGGTATGAATGACAGAGATAAAGTCCCAGAAGGCTGAAAAGGAGGGTCAGACAGGTAGAGGAGAACCAAGAAAGAGAGCATCAGGAAAACTCAGAGGAGAGAAATTTTCTGCAAAGAGATGGTAAATAGTGTCAAAAGGTAGAGCAACATAAAAAAGGATGAGGACTGAAAAAAGACCATTAGCTCTAACAACAAGAGATCGTGGGTAACTTTGGAGAAAGAAGTTTTAGTTGAGTGATGAGGTGGGAAACCAGGCTGGCAAAGGATGCAGAAGATATCTTGTGAGGAGACAAAATGGAACAAATGAGAATAGTCAACTTTTTCAAGAAGTCTGACAGAGAAAGTGAGGAAAAAAGGCCAATAGCTAGTGGGTATGATAGGATTAGTGAGAGTTTTTGAGGATAAGGAGATAGCAATTTTTTTTAGGCTGCAGGAAAAGAATCAGTAGCTGGAAAGAAACTGAAAAAGAAAAAAAGGAGAAGATACTGGGGGCTATCTGCTGGAGAAGATGAGAGGGGATGGAATAGGACATACTTGTATAGCAGATAGCCTTAGTGAGAAGAAAGGCCACCTCTCATCAGAGAATAAAGGAAGAGATAAAAGAGAAGAGAGTAGAAGATGATGTCAAAGGATTGTGAGATGAAGAAGACACTCACAGTAAAATATGAGGCTCACAGAAAAATGTCCCATTTTTCTCAATGAAATATGAGGCAAGGTCCTCAGCTGAGAGGGTAAAGCAAGGATGTCCAGTGGAGAAGTGAAGGAAAGAAAAGAAAGTTCAGTAGAATTATGCCTGAATGGGTCCAAGATGTACCTGGACATGAATCCTCTCTACAATATTCCCCAAAACTGGTCATTCAGCTCTCACTTGATGTGGAATCTAATACTTCTTGAGGTAAATTGATCCTAAATCTGCCTCTAGCCACTACTCTAAGTTCTGTCATCCTAATCATTCTTCCACATGATAGTCCTACAATTATCACATCCAGGGGTGGGGAACCTGCAGCCTTGAGGCCAGATGTGGCCCTCTAGGTCCTCAAGGGTGGCCCTTTGATTGAATTCCAACTTCACAGAACAAATCCCCTTAATAAAAGGATTTGTTCTGTAAAACTTGGGCTCAGTTAAAAGGCTACACCCAAGGACCTAGAAGGCCACATGTGGCCTCAAGCCACAGGTTCCCCACCCTCAAGTGTTCTCTTTCTTTAGGACAAAACATCCCTAGTTCCTTCACTTATACCGGTATGGCATGATGACGATCTTCACCATCCTCTAAACGAGTTCCAGCTTGTCAATGTCCTTCTTGTTATGTAGAATTCCAAAAATGAAAACAATACTCCAGATGTAGTATGACCAGAGCAAAGTACAACAGAAGTATCATCTCTCTTATTCTGGATGGTACTGTCTATTAATGCACCATAAGAATGTTAGCTTCTTTGGCTGCCATGTTATGCTGTTGACTCTGATTAAGTACAGAGAGACTATTACCTCCCTTTAGACACTACAACTCTCTTAACACAGCATTTTTATTTCATCAAACACAGTGCTGACTCCATGAGCATTCAGGCCAATAAAACCCCTAGATCTTTTCCAGATAAACTGCCATCCAGTCATGCTCCCCCCATCCCTTATACTCATGAAGTCGATTTTTTGAATCCAAGTGTAAGACTTTACATTTGTCCCCATTAAACTTGATATTAATATATTCATCCCAATATGCTAGCCCATCAAAATCTTTTTGGATCCTATGCCATTCTGTGTTTCCTACAAATTTCAGGAGCATGCTATCTGCATGTTTATCCAAATGACAGATAAAAATGTGAAGGAGCACAAAGCCAATGCCTGATTCCCGAGACATTCCACTAGAAATCTCTTTCAAAACTAACAATGAACCATTCACGACATTTTTGGGGTTTCAAATCATCTAACTATACCATACTACTGCCTATTCTTCTTCATGAATCCTTTTTATTTTCACTAATATAGGCACTGTGTCATTGAGATCTTGAGACAATCTGTTGAATGAGCGAGTTAAGCAAACATTCAGTCTATATCTAATGGTCAACCTTTATGAAAGCAATGCACTCTCAGTACATTTCCAACCAACAATGACTTCTCTGGCATTGTATTAAGAATCTGAGAATCTCTGGGCTGGCAGGGACCCCAGAGTACCCAATTTAATTCACACTTGAACAACCTCTACAACAATCCTGACAAGTAGCTTGTCAGATACAATCACCTGAATCAGGAACAAGAACTCACAATCTCCCAAGCCAGCTCGAATTATTAGGAAAATTTTCCTTACGTCAAGCCAATCTGCTTCTACAACTTCCACCAATTTCTAGTTCTGCCTTTGGAGACCAAGCAAGACAAGTTGAATCCTTCCATCACCTAATAGCTACCTTTAAAATTGCTAGCACGTATTAATTCCTAGAGATACAGTCCAATCTCCAAAGTTCATCTTCTATAGTTAATAGGCTCAGCAGAAATACTTGAAGTACAGCTGACAGAAGTTCTTAGAGATAAATACCTTGAACACTGTAGACACTTTTTATTTTCCATGACCTTTGCCCCCCAAACAAATGAAATCATCCTTTCCTTTACACAGCATTCAGACACCATGGGGAGAGCACTAGCTTTGGTGTCAACCCAGGTTCAAATCCCATCTCTGGGTGGAGTTGGGCAAGTGATTCAATCTTCCAGGGCCTCCAGTTTTTATCTGTAAAATGATGAGGTAGATCTAGATAGCTCTGAGGTCCTTTCCAGCTCTAGACTCATGGCCCTTTACCTTAGTTTCCTAATTTAAAGAGTATGGCTTAAGTCCAACCATTCTGAAGAACAATTTGGAACTTCGCCCAAAAGGCTATAAAACTGTGCATACCCTTTGACCCAGCAACATTATTCCTCAGTATGTATCCCAGAGAGATCAAAGAAAAAGGAAAAGGACCTCTTTATACAAAAAATATTTACAGAAGCTCTTTTTGTGGTGGCAAAGAAACAGGAATTGAGGAGATGTCCATGAATTGGGGAATGTATGAACAAGTTGCGGTACATGATTGTAATGGAATGCTATTTTGCTGTAGGAAATGACCAAGGAAGGTGGTTACAGAAAAACCTGGGAAGACTTACATGATTCATGTGAAATGAAGTAACCAGAACCAGATCATTGTACACAATAACAGCAATATTGTAAAGACGATCAACTGTGGATGACTTAGCAACTCTGATCTAGTGAATGATCCAAGACGATTCCAAAGTCCCCATGAAGAAAAACGCTGTCCACCGCCAGAGAAATGAACTCAATATAAACTGAAGCACACCTTTTTTTACTTCCTTTATTTTTCTGAGGGTTTTGGTCTGCGTTTTCTTTTGCAACATGGCTAATTTGGAAAAATGTTTTATTTAACTTCACATGTATAATCTATATCGTACTACCTGCCTTGTCAAGAAGGGGGGAGGTGTGGAAAAGAGAAAGAATTTGGACCTCAAATTTGTAAAAAATAATTGCTAAATTTTTTTACATGTAATTGGGAAATACTTTTAAAATAAATAAATATATATATTTAAAAACAAAGAGTTTAGTTTATAAAATAAAATTTTAAAGAGGGCAATTTAAAGGGAGAAATTTTCACACCAATCAACTTTTTTCAATAGCAATACCAAATAATTAGGATGTATACTCCCAGAAGATGGGAATCATGTTTGTCTCATATACAATATCTTATCCATTTAGACACGCATAATTATGATAAAACTCAGAGTTGTTCATAGGATTAGTTGTTCATAGTATTTTAAAAAACATCTAGCACTTTTTGTAGGAGGAAAGAATTGTAAAACTAATGGATTTACATGAAATGTAGGAGGGAAATGGTGGGGAAATGGTTGAAAAACTTGCGCTATGTGAATATAACAGAATATTATTGTTTGGTAAGAAATGGTAATAGGGAGCTAGGTGGCACAGTGGATAGAGTGACAGGCCTAGAATCAGAACAACTCATCTTCCTGAGTTTACATCTGGCCTCAGACACTTACTAGATGTGTGACTCTGGACAAGTCACTTAACCCTGGTTGTCTCACTTTCCTCATCTGTAAAAAGAGCTGGAGAAGAAAATGGCAAACCACTCCAATATCTTTGCCAAGAAAACCCCAAATGGTGTCACAAAGAGTTGGACACAACTAAAATGACTTAACAACAACAAAAAGAAATGATAAGTATGAGGAACTTAAGAAACACATGACAATTTGTATAAACGGATGCAGAATAAAATAAACAAAATGACAACATACACAATGACTACAACAATAAATGAAATGATCCCTAAAAGGTAGCTGGACTCTAAGTAAATGAAAAACCAATAAAAGCCCTGAAACAGATAATGAAACCTATCTCCCTCTGCTTGCCATTGCTATTAGATACAAGGAAAGGTTCCGTTTCAAAATCTGGGAAGGAAAGCAAGTATGTCCATAAATGACTGTAGCATAAAAACCAAAGGGTACAATACAAAACCTATTTTTTAAAAGTATTCTACTGAAAAAAACAGAAAAATGCCTAATTCAACCCCCTCATTTTACAGATGAGGAAAATGAGTGAGGGAAATGAAGTCTCTTCTCTGAGGTTCCAACTGTGGGTTGGAAGCACAGCTGGCTTTGGAGCGTGGATCCTCTAAAGGTCTTCTGCTCCTTACTCTCCAAGCTGTTCTCTGGCAGGCTCTACATGCATTGCACCCTGGAAGCCCCTACTCTGTACTCCTGCGCTTCACCCTGGGAGCTCCCTCCAACCCTGGTCCCCTCGCCCTGGAAGCTCACTGAGCCTCTGCAGTCCCTTTCTTCAACTCAAGATTTCCTGCCAGAACCACTACTTTGACTTCATTCCAGGCTATTCTCCCCCAACTCTCTCCTGCCCTCCCTCTTCCCTCCACTCCCCACTGCCCCCCTACCCCCTGGACTTTCTCTATCATGCCTCCACACCTGATACTTTCTCTCTCCCTCCCTCCCCACACAACTTCTCAGATTCCTTTCACATGTTCTCTTCCCCCATTTGAATGTAAGCTCCTGGAGGGCAAGGGCAGTGTTTCTGCTTGAATTTGTATTCCCACAGCTTAACACAGTGCCTGGCAGACAGTAAGCACTTAATGATGCTTGTTGACTTAACTTTTCACTACACAACCCTGCTTTCAGAAAATCTATTTTAAATGTCACATTAATAAAATAAGACATATTGTAGACAAAAACTCAGAACCACATATGAAATCTTATTTCTAAAACTACTTGTCATCTATAAAATCTATAGTAAATCAGTGGCAAACCTAAATTACTTTATCAAATGAGATAATGCATATAAACTGCAAACTCAAATGTGAACTACTATAAATAACATCTATCACTTAAGTACATAGTGACTTTTAGAGGCATTTTGTTAAAAAAAGTTTCTAGACATTTTATTATTCTAAGTATAAATGGGAATCATAACTATAAAGGGTCATATAGGCCAAAGAAAAGCAAATATATCCTTACCTTTTAGAAGTGCTACAGAAAGTTGATCAGTGTTCAGATTATTGACATATTTGCCCAAATACGTATTGAGAACCCAGGCTACAAGACCTTCCAACATGACTGTGTCTTGAGGGGATATTTAAAATTCTAATGTCATTCTCTCTCACATGCACTCATGGTTACAGAAGAATCTATGGAAAAGAAGAAATGGAATTACTAGGTGAATCCCCCTAAACTGCCCTCAAGCACATCCATAATTTTTGGCAGCTGAAAGTAATTTCAACTCAGAGATTTAAAATCCAAAATAGATCCAAAAATCCATAAAAAACATCTCAATGAATTACTCAATGAGAACACCAACAATCTGCTTCACTGAATTACATCAGGATTGGATTATTCTGGATGAAGTTAAATTCTGGACTAATAGAAAAACTATTACTATTAATAAAAGTTAAAATGCTGACAAGTCCTAAGAAAATTTAACAGTAATTTATTCATTTATTATGAAAGCAAATGAACTTTCTTTGGTTCTAACTACTGGAGCTCAATGCTGAATTACAGACTTAGAAGAGCTTGGATACCTGCAAGGCAGTTAGTATAACAGAAGTAGAACTGGGTTTGAACTGCATTCAAATCCGGGCTCTGACAATAATCTTAAGTTATCTCACATTTTTAGGAGCCTCGGTTTTCTTATCTATAAAAGGGGAATAATGATACTTGAATTGCCTGCCTCACAGAGTTGATGGAGGACATGCATTCTGTTAGCCTTAAAATAGTATGGAAATGTAGGCCATCATTATGATCTGTTAGTACTATACGCCATCACCATGTGAGGAAATGAGGCACAACAAGGTTGGATGAGTTTCACAGGCCATCCAGCTAATAGATCAAAATTGGAATTGGGTTGTGGATCTTACTGCGGTCCACTAATCCACTTTCACCACTCTACCACTCAATTCAGTCTTAGGCAAGTGATACCTATGATGTCTGCCAAGGCATTGATCCCATTTGGAACATTTTTACCTTCAGGATCATTTCCAAGTATTTCTCTCTTCCCTCCCTGCCCCCAAGATGCACACTGTTGCCAGATGCACAATACCCTCTACTATTGCTGAACTAACAAAAACTTATAATCCTCTTCTAATAAATTGTGTTAGCTCACATCTCCCAGCCAGTCTTGATGGCTATTGTCCAGAGGCAATGTGTAACCTAAATATGGTACTGTATTAAAAATTAAAGAAAATAAACTTTAACAGGAGTGGGACCCTAGAGCTCATCTATCATCCAAACCTCATTTGATGAGGAATCTGAGGACCGGGGAGCATAATAAATGACTGGCCCACAGAACCACGGACCTCTTTACTAACAGAACAAGAACTAGATTCCGCATCTCCTGACTTCTGGTCCAAGATTCATTCTACTGCATCATAGGAGATTGGATGATTTCCTTTACGATACTAGGAGAAACAATATTTTGTAGAAACCAACAAGTTTTATGGAGGTTGCTGAGGGTGCCTTATGTAAAGACGAAATTACAAAAATAAATATGAAAATAAACGTCTTCCTGACAGCCTGAGAAAAAGCAGCTCGATGTGAAAAAAGGACTACTGTGATCTTAAACAAACCAACCGCCAGATGATAGCGCTGCAGAAGCTGGAGAAGCAGGGGCGCCGGTCAAGCATGGGAAGGCAGATGCATTCCTACTTAGGCGGGTGAGCCTGACACATGGGGCACCTTCTCCCACCTGAACCAAGCGCAGTCAGAACTGACACTTACTATTAAACTCACGCTGTTTGACAACTACCAGTTTTTTCTGCTCAGTGCCAAGCACTAGCCCCTTCCTGATCCCTTCTCACCCTGCCAACACGCAGCGGTTGTGGCTGGGTATCAATCAGCCCCAGCTCGGCTTGGCCGGTATGCATGACCTTGAGTCTGGCCAGAAGGAAGGGGGCCCCGGCCGGCCTCTACAAACAACGCGTCCATTCCTGGCCAGGGTGGCAGCTGCAGGTTGTAGCAGGGATACACACCAGCATGCTGGCAGGGAGAGCCCAGGGAGGAGGCTGGCAAAGGATGCCAACAAGTGATAGCTGCTGCTCCACACCCAGGGGAGGGAGGGCACGGAGGAAGCCCATCACCCGGCCTAGTTTCCTGGATGGGGGGCTGGGAGGGGGATCCCGGTTGTGTGCTGACAGCCAGGTTCACGGAAGGAGGCGCCGGGACACCTCGCACCCCATACCAGAAGCGCGGACGCAGTGGGACGGCTCACTCCCGAGAAGGGGCAGGTGGTCCCATGGGCTGGGTAGCTCGCATCGGGTGAAGAGGGAGCCCCCCACCCGTGGCTGTGGTAGGGGGCTCAGGTACCTAGCTGGGCCTTTAAAAGCCTCCTGGGGAGGCCTAAAGGGTTGGGGGAGGGGTGGCCCGGGGTCTTACAAAGGCCCTTGTGCACTAACTCTCCTGCCAACTCACACCTCTCACACTCTCACCTGCACAAGCCTTCCTGCTCTTTAACAATAAGTCATGTCCACACCGGCGGCTCACACCCACGTTCACGTTCCTAGTAAAGTCGTCCTCACACCCACTCAGAAACACCAGCACTCAGGTGCACACTCGGCCACACACACAGGAAACGTTCACACAGGGTCACACGTGTTGACACTTTCACAGACAACCCGGGTCATACACGCTGACACGCTCAGGTACGCTCACCTCTGACCCGGCCCCAGTCACGTGCGTCCACTGACACACTCAGACACACACTCTCTCGGGGGTCACCCCGCTGACACACTCGCCAGGTCCCAATCACGTGTATTCACACTCACACACACACTCGGGGTCACTCCGCTGACACACTCAGACACACTCGCCCCCAATGGCCAGTCTCAGTCACGTGAGTTCACACTCAGACACACACCGGGGGTCAGCCACGCTGACACGCTCAGGTGATCGTCACACTCATCCCCCAGGGCCCCACCCTCGCTCACCCCTTCCTGCCGGCCTCAGGGGGTGAGGGGTGGGGGTGGTCCCAGGGGTCTCCGCCCCGGCCGCTCTCTCCCTCTCTGCGGCGGGACTGACGGGCCTTAGGCCGGAGGACCCCCCGAACCCGCAGCCCCGCCCCGCTCCACCTCGACCCTCTGGCGAACCCCTGCTCCCCACCTGCCGCTGCCTCAGCTGCTCTTCCTCCTCCTCCTCCTCCTCCTCCTCCTACTTCTGCTCCTCCTCCGGCCCCTCAATGGCGCCGGCAGCCGCTCCGTGCCGACCAGTCCCGACCAATCGAGCCTTCGCTCTCGATGTGGGCCCAGCCCAGAAAGAGAGCGAGAGCTAGAGAGAGAGCCGAGTCATCGATGAGCTCGCCCCGCCGCCCCGCCCACTTTCCCGGTAGACTTGCCTGGCCAGCCCGGGCTCCTCCCCTTTCTGTCCGTGCTCGCGCTCCAGCCTCCTCTCCCTCCCCCCGCCCTTCTCTGCTCCTCGTCCGCTCCACTCCTCACGCCTACTCCCGGGAGGGGCGGGGTAAGCCGGAGCCCGGCGCTCTAGGAACCTGCCTGTAGGTGTGGGTTCCTGCTTGTGTGACCTTGGCCAAACCATGCTCTTCCCTAGTTCTCCCGGCGCCAGCGGGGGAGGGGCGAGGGGCGAGACGTTACCGCGTGAGCTGGGGACAGGCGAGCTGCCGCCTTCCTCCTCTTCTTCCCTCTCTTTTCTCCCCCATCACCGTCCAGCCATCCCTGCACCCTGAGTTCGAAAGAATCATGGACATATCTTGAAAGATCCAAGCTTCAGGCTAAGAAAACTAGAAACTGGCTCTCCCTATTGGTGGATGGACGTGCTTTCGCCGGTGCTAGGCACTGTGCTCACCCCTGGCGCTGGGGATACAAAGTGACAGCCCCTGCCCTCCAGGAGCTCACAGTCTAGCAGAGGAGACAACCTGTAAATACAAGCTAGATATACAGAAGCCACGAGATTATTTTAGAGGGAAGATGCTGGCACTATTGGGGAATCAAGAAAGAAGGTGGAAGAGTTAACTGGGGCAGCCAGGAGGTAGAGTAGAAGGGTCAGATTAAAGAAAACTGGAGTGGGCTGATACAGAACTGATGAACTGGTTTGGGCAACCTCTAGCAAGCAGCAAGCAATTAGAAGACACCTACCATGTGCCAGGTACCGTACCCAGGCATTGGAGATACAAAGAGAAAAAAGAAACAATCCTTGACCTCAAGGAGCTTAAGACTACTGGAGGAGAAAATATGTACATACCTACAGATAAGTACATATATACAAAATAAACACGAGGTTATTTTAATAGGAAAATGCTGGGAACTTGGGGAAGAGATGAAGCAATTTTGAAAATATAAGTTCATTTCTGACAGAGATTGTTTCATTCTTTGTTCTTCTATCACCAGTGCCTGGCACACAGATGCTTAACAAATGATTGATTGGTTGAGCTGCCCATGAAGGAAAGGAAAAGAAAAGGAAAGGAAAGGAAAAGAAGAGACTCCTCCAGTGTCTACTATCTACCCTAACAAGTTACTGACTCCACATTTTCCCAAATGTACCCTTTTGCTTCCTATAATGCACATCCTTCTACTCTCCCTCAAAGGTCCCCCATCATTCAGTTCCACTGAAAGCATGGTCCCTTTAAGGAATTAGGAAACCAAGGTCTTCTGAGATTGTTCTGAAAATCCCCTAACTCTAGTTACAAATAAACGATTGCATTCTTTCTGTTGCCATAGAACAGGGCCCTTTTTTGTCAAACAGTGAATTTACATTCTGCATTAAAAAAAAAATCCTGGGAGATGGATAACAGCTGTTTTCCCAGGCCAAAGAGAGAAGCCAAGGGACTTGCTTAGAGTCATACAGAAATTCAAGGGGCAGGCAGAGGCCTGTGGATGGGATGGGAAATGGTTCCCTCACCCCGCTGAAGTCTTACTGTCTATCCAATAAGTGGAAGGAGTGTTTTGGTTTGCCCTATTCCTAACTGATGCCAAATTAGCCTTGTGGGTAAAACCAAGCTGCTTGGGGTCCTGTCTTTCCCCACCTCTTGAGATATTACAGAAAGAGCCTTGGACCAGGGAGTTAGAAATCCTGTGTTTTAATCCCAACAGTGCCACTTGGGTAAGTGCCTTCCCCTCCCCGGGTCTCCATCTCCTCTTCAATGAAATGATGGATTTGGACTAAGGTACCATCCAACACTGGTTTGCCTTTCCAACCATCCTTCCTATTTGATTCCTGTCCCCCTTTAATGGCAAACAAAGTGGGACTTTTTGTCTTGCTCTTTTTTTCTTTTGGAATTCTAATTCTTCTCAGCTCTAAGCTAATCAAGTGCCTTTGATTGAGACTTGCCTTTGAATCAAGAGTCTTTGATTAATCAAGAGTCTTTGATGACCTGCTTAAGTTATGAGAAATCCTAAGTCATATGAGTTTGAGTCACATGGTTGTGACACCCTCTGTGGGCTGACCCTGAAGAAGTGTATATATTCTCTCAGGTTAGCATTTTGCTTTGGGTGCTCACTCATTGGAAGAGTGTTCCTGTGGACTCTCTGGGTAGCTGTTAAGGAGCACCCCCCTTTGAAAACCCAGAGGTTGGTGCTTCTCTCTCTCTCTCTAGTAACTATGTATGTATTGCTATGGACAGACAGAAGCCCTGTCTGCTGATTTGTGTTATTTGCTCTGTTTATTTAATTTCTGCTTGTAATTTCTGTTTATGTTTTCTCTGAAAGTTCAGGGTGCTGACTTTTTCCCCTGAACTAAGTGAATGATATATGTATGTTTAATGAAAGTAAGATTGTAAACCCCTTAAAGTTGCTTTCCTTAGAAAAGCAGATCAAAGAACCTGTGCTAGCAGCCCTCCTGTGTGCTGGTGTTATTGGCCTTATACCTCCACAGCAGCTGCAAGCAGCATCGTTGTTACACCTCACCCTGGACATTGACTGAATTTCTCAGATCAGTTAACACTAGTTTCAGATCCAAAACAAATCAGGGGACACCAAAAAGACACCAGGTTTCAGGCTAATAAAAATTAGAAGTCAACCCTACAACGTTGGGACAGCATCAGACAGTCCCATCCCTTTCTAAGATCACCTTCTATTTACCCTTTACATATCTTGTTTAAGCATTTCAGTTGTAGTAAGCACTTACTGATTGACTGACTTTACATATGTTATCTCATTTGGTCCTCACGATAGCCCTTTAAGGTGCGTACTATTTTATCTCCATTTTGCAGACTTGTTCAGAATCCCACAGCTACTAAATGTCTGAAGCCTGACTGGACTGCCTGTTCCTGACTCCAGACTGTTAGTACTGGCCCAAAGTAGAGTGGGCCTCACTTGGGAAGGCGATGGGTTTCCTTTCATTAAAATTCCTTTTCAGGTGTTGATTAAATTAGACAGCCTCTGAGGTCCCTTCTGGGATGTAACCCAAGTGGGCACTCCCTCTATTTAGATAGATCCAAATTTGTGGTGTAGAGAAAAGAAGGCTAGAACTGAGGACAGAGGTCCTGGGTTCAAATCCTAGCTCTACTTGCTGGTCAGCATGAGCAAGAGAAGAACAGGTATGGGAAAGCACCAGCAGTCCAGTTTGACCAGAGCAGAGAATATATATAAAGCAGACAAACCAGGGTACTATCCTGATCAGTTTAATACGGTTATGAATGGGACATGTGAGTTCATTAATATTGGGAACTCCAGGGCAAGAAACTTCCCTTTACCGATGCCGTTAACACTTTCTCTGTAACTTGTGTTCCATTGCAGAGTTGCCTAGAGGTTAAAATAAGGTAACATAAGAGGATAAAATAAGGTTTTAAAAAAAAAGAGGTTGACTTGAAATGACTTGAAAATAAGGTCTTAGAGTCAGGGATGGGGAACCTGAGGCCTTGGGGCCACATGCTTGGCCCTCTAGGTTCTCGAGGGTAGCCCTTTGACTGAATCGAAATTTCACAGAACAAATCCCCTTAATAAAAGGATTTGTTCTGTAAAACCTGGACGCGGTCAAAAGGCCGCACCCAAGGACAGGGAATTGGGCAAAGACTCCATCATCACCTTGATAGTTCAATAGCTTTCCTGATACGTACCGGTTAGACACTAGCTGTGTGACCCTGGTCAAGTCTTTTGACCTCTGTCTGCCTTAGTTTTCTCATCTGCAAAATGGGAATAATAATAGCACCTCCTTCCTGGGGCTGTTGTGAAGATCGAATGAGATGAGATTTGTTAAAACACTCTGCAAACTTTTAAGTGCCGTATAAATGCTAGCTGTTATTATCATTTATTATTATGTGAGAAGCAGGGTCATTCTAGAAAGAACAAGCCAGAAAAGTTCTTGTTTTATTTTACATTTACTTTACATTCCTAGCGAATGGGCAGCTCCCTAAAGGAGTATGCTTGCTCAGACAAATGCAATGCTTTTTATGCTGTTCCCCATTCAAATTTCCCCCCTTGCTCCCCATCGGCTAGATGCAACCTCCTGAACTGCCCACTTCATGTTCTCTTACTTGACACGTTCCCCCTCAAACAGCTTGTTAAGCATCTGAACTTTTACCTGATCTTCTAGAAGCCTGGTTCTGCTAGGTCACAGCTCTGATTAGATCCAGTCACCTCTGACCTACATTCTGTTATCACTCAAAGCTTGGTGGTAGTTTTAATCCTGTGGAAACAGAGTTCCTTCTTTTGTTTCTCACTTTAGGAT
Organism: Phalanger gymnotis; assembly: GCA_028646595.1. Classification (NCBI taxonomy): domain Eukaryota; kingdom Metazoa; phylum Chordata; class Mammalia; order Diprotodontia; family Phalangeridae; genus Phalanger; species Phalanger gymnotis. The sequence continues at coordinate 783,075,800 of CM053622.1, forward strand.
TACCCAGGGTCACACAGTCTGTGCCGGCTTGAACCTTCTCCATCTTTCCAGCCAGCTTTCTTCTCAATATGCTACCCTGCCTCTCAGTAAACCACTCTGAATGCACCGAACCTTGTTCAGTTTAAAAATAATCTTTTTTTTACACGTACATTATCAGAAATTCACAGTTTCATACACAGTCCTTTCTGTCTGTTCTTCATGTATTAAAATGTCTGTGTATGTTACATTAGTAATAAAGAAAATTTATATTAAAAAAAGAGCATATGAAGGGAAGTAATAGAAAATCTGTAAACAAGACATTTTCTCATCTTGAAAACTGAGTTGTGCTACCTGCTGTGGAAGCTTCCCAGTCCAAGACGTGGTAAACCTTTCCACAGTTAGCAGAGTGAGACAGACAGAGTAAAGAGCATTGGTTCTGAGGTCTGAGGATTTGGGCTCAAATGCTGCTTCTGACACTGACTACCTGTGTGACCTGAGGCAACTCACTTCACCTCTCTGGGCCTCAGTTTCCTCATCTGTTAAATGAGGTGGCTGGAATAGAGGCTTCCAAGGTCCCTTCCAGCTCAATTCTATGATCCTAGTGATGGGCATGGGGCATGAACCCCTAAAAGAAAAAGGCCATGTCTTTGGGATCTGGACCCCAAAAAGGAAAAATCCTAGACTTTCTCATGTGACCCAGGTTTCTGGTGTTCACAGCTGATTAACTACCCTTTCATTGCACCTGGACCCACCCTAGGCCACTACTCTTTAGTTTCCTCCAGACCCCTTCTCTCTTCCCACAGTCTTCTGTATAAAAGATCCATCTTGCTTCCATTGAAGGGCCCAGATTCCTTAAGAGTCTGGCCAATATGGTAGATTTTTAGAACCACACCCACTCTGCCCCGTGTTCTAATAAACCTTGTCTTTGGCTGAACAAAGGCTTGGGTTGAATTCATTCAAGGCAGGACCTGCGTGTCGTTTGCCCTTGAATTTCAGGGTCCCAGCACCCCTAAACCTCAAAACTGGTGGACAGTTTCATGAATTGCTGTGGCCAGTAACTATTCATCCCTAGTTGTGATGAGCTATTGTGTTGGTAAGCAAAATGGGCTCCTTAGCACTTAGTTCAACAAGTGCCCTTGAAGAGTTTGGCTTTTGTTTTTGTTGAGTAATTCAGTGTATTTCATTGAGTCTTACTAAGTGCTAAGCCCCAGGCCCAAACCCCTATTAGATGTAAAACCTATGTGGGCATGGATTGGCAACTAAGGTGGGACTAACTCCAGGGAGAGCTTAGTTTACATGTCTGGGACAGCAGAGGCTCTTAGACCATGTGGATTTAAGTCGCCTCTTCATGATGATTTTAGGTCACGTGGGTGAGTCAGTTGCATGTGTGACTCACCCTTGACGCTGACAAAGATACAAAAACCAAGGGTTGGCCTCCATTTCTTTGGAGCTCTTTGCCACAGCAGTGGTGGCATGACTCTGGGCCAGCCCTTGTTCTGAGCTCCTGGCCTGAACCTAGATGTTGGTAACTATGAATCTGTATTGGGTCTGTCTGTTGATGTTTGTAATTTGTTTGTAATTTGCTCCAAAGTTCAGGGTGCTGGCTTTTTCCCCTGAACTAGGTGAATGATATTTGTATGCTGAATTAAAGTAAGCTTGCCAACCCCTTAACCTTGCTTTCCTTATTAAGGCAGATCAAAAGAATCTGTGCTTTGGCGAGTGCTGGCGGCTTTCTGGGTGCTGGTTGTTGGTGGATTTTGCACCCCCACAGAAGCTGCTAGCCAGAGTGTGGAAACAGCTATCCACCCTCAGATAAGCTGAAGGAGAGCCATGGGGTCCATCACTGAGCCCACACCCCAGAGTTTGGATTCCCTACAGCCTTGGAGAAACCAACCTCTCAGTCCTCCATGTTCACAACCTGGGTGTCATCCTCAATCCCTCACTCACCCCTTACATCCATCTTTTGCTAAGGCCTGTTGCTTCTACCTTTGAGATGTTTCTCCTTTGTTCTGTGTTTTCTCCTCTGACTCTACCCCATCACTACCTGATTGGAGAGTGGGACCATGAACTCCAAATATCCATTTAAGGAGAGAGCTCATCTCATTTCTCACCTGGCTGGACTACTTTGGGACTTCTGTGATTTTTCCTCCATGCCCCCAGCCCACCCAATTCCTTTTCTGTATCAGTCTTCTCCCTTGCTGGCAAGGATTGTCTTTCTTTTTTTTTGTATTTGCATCACTAGCACTTAGTACAATGCCTGGCACGTAGTATGTGCTCAAGAAATGTTAATTGACTTAACACTGAGACTACCTTGGTGCAGACCTTCATCCCCTCAAGCAGGCAATAGCCTGCTGGTGGGTCTGCCTGCCTCAAATCTCTTCCCCTTCGAGTCCATCCTCCATTCAGCTGTCAAAGTGATCTCTGTAAAGAACACATTTGACCATGTCACCCCTACTACCACCACTACCACTAGTCAGTCAACTCCAGTGATTCTCTATTGCCTCTAGGGTCAAATACAAACTCCTCTATTTGGGGTTTAAATCCCTCCAAGTCCCTCCCTGTCCCCCTTCCACCTTTCTAGCCTTCTTACCTTATTCCCTATCCTAAAACCCATTGGCACTGGCTTCCTTACTATTACCTGTAACACTCCATATCTGGATTCTGGGCATCTAGCCATCCCTCATACCTGGTATTATCTCCTTCCTTATCTGTGCCTGGTGGCTTCCTCAGCTTCCTGCACCTTCTGCAAGAAATGCTTCCCAGTCCTTCTTAATGCTAATGCCCTCCCTCTGTGGATTATCTCCAATTTACCCTGGAAATATCCTGTTTGTACATAACTGGAGATTGGTCCCTCCATTAGAGACTTTGAGCTCCTTAAGAGGAGCTCTTGGTTCATTTCTCTGATTTTGGCCTTTCTTTGTATCTGCAGAAACTTAGCCCAATGCCTAGCACCTAGTGGATGCTTAACAAATGCTTACTGACTGAGGACAGTACCTGGCACACAGAAAACATTTCATAATTGTACTGAATAGACTTCACTGTTGGTTGGCCCGGGGACATTGCCACACCTCAACAAGTGTCCAAGGGAGGAATTATAAAGTTATCAGCAAATAATAACAACAACCTGAATGATGATGATGTTGCTTCAACAGCCACATCTCATCCTGGGCTTCCTGCCACTTTGGATAAATCACTAAGTGTCCTGGAGCCCAAGGTGATTAATTTTGTTTATAATATTCCTGGGCTCATTATTAGAGCTATAACCTGACATTCTTTCCTAAGGTTTCAATTAGCCTTCAACCGTAGAAAAGCACAAAAAGTCAACTTGAGCTTGGTTGCACAAATACATGAATGGAATGGAACAGTATTGTACTATGAGAAACAATTGAACATGGAAGAATCAAAGATCATGGGAAGACTTATATGAACTGATGCAAAGTGAATCGAGCAGAACCAGGGGGGAAAAGGCAATTCGAGTGATCTTGTGAGTAGAAGCAACGTCAACAAAAAGGACTATACAATGAAACTAATTATAATCACCAAGCATGACCTAAAGGAACTGAGAAAAAATGTTTCTCCTGATTTCAGAGGTGTGGGGCTATGGCTGTGGAACACTACATGCACTTATATGGATGGTCATTATACTGGCTTTTTTATCTGCTTTTTTTTCTTTTTCAATCTTCATAATGAAGGAAGAGTCAAGGGTAGAGAAGTGGGGAGGATAGAATTAGAAACGAAGATGACACATAAACAAAGGGGATCAATAAATTTGTTTTACAAGGGAAAAAAGGAAAAGAAAACTGTACAAATAAAGTTTATTTTCTTCTTTGAAACAATCTCTTTAAATGTCTTTAAAAAAAAGAAATGAAAAACATGGGAATACAAGGAATGCAGAGCTGAGATTTAAAAAAGCAGGTATGATCAAGAGAGGTCTCACTTACTGTCAACTGCCCAGCCTGTCAAAATGCATAATTGATGAGAAGGAGCAGGGCACTCAAACTTGTATGATCAGGAGATGTAGAGCATCTCATGGAAAACTTTTGACACCATGTCCTAGCACCTGCTACCTTCTCTCCCACTACACACACACACACACACACACACACACACACACTTCAGTTTCTTTTCATATGTTGTCTTTGCTCATTAAGGTGTAAGTTCCTTGAGGGTAGGGATTATCTTTCTTCCTATTTATTTTTATATTCCCAGTGCTTGACCCATAGTAAGCTCTTAATAAATGCTTGGGAATTGACTGAACCCCAGTCTGGGAATCAGGAAGACTTGGGTTCAAATCCTGCCTCTGACCCTAAATCATCCATTTAGAGATCATCAGTCAACTCATCATATCATCATCAGGACTGGTCCCAGATGGCTCTGGAGGAGAAAGTGAGGCTGGGGACCTTGCACAGCCCTCCCCCACTCGAATCAGTCAACTGCAAGTCAGGTCATCATCTGCCTGATCTCATGGTCCTCTTTGAGAAGGAAGGACAAACACAACAACAACAACAATTAGTCAACTCATTTTACAGATGAGGAAACTGAGGCAAGGATTCAAGCCCTAAATCTCTGACACCAAATCTAATATTGTTTGCACTTTTCAATCTGTTTTCTCTTTCTTTAATTTGAATGAACCCAAGAATGTGTGTGTGTGTGTGTGTGTGTGTGAGAGAGAGAGAGAGAGAGAGAGAGAGAGAGAGAGGGAGAGGACATACAGAAAGCTTAATAACATTGACTATTTTATTGACTTATGCCCCATGGCCCAAGAGCAAGCTCAGTCTTGGAAGTGCTTAGAACCACAGAATCCTGAGTTGGAAAGAGTCTCTCAGCCAGCTCAAACCCAAGCAATAATCTCCTTTCATTCTCAACATCTGAGGCAGCATTCTTCTGTAATGGGGATTCCCAGCCTTGAGGGGTATGGTTTTGCTGTGTGCAAAACAGTTGCCAGTATTCTGTTTCTCTCTCTCTCTCTCTCTCTCTCTCTCTCTCTCTCTCTCTCTCTCTCTCTCTCTCTCTCTCTCTCTCTCTGTCTCTGTCTCCATGTCTATCTGCCTCTGTCTCTGTCTCTCTCTCTCTCTCTGTCTCGCTCTGTCTCTCTCTGTCTCCAAAAGACCCACTTAACCTATAACCATAGTGTTTCAGAGCTGGAAGGATCCTTAAGGAACTCTAGTCCAATTCTCTCATTTTACTGATGAGGAAACCAAGGTACATGGAGGAAAAATTTAGCTCACTCTCATACCCCACCCCATCCAGTTCATCCAAATCTAATTTATAGCTAAATGAACAGAGAATTTAAATAACACATCCAGAGTCATGCAGTAAATCAACCACTAGAAAGAGGAGAAGGGAGTTTACCAGCTTACCAGCTACAGCAGGTACCTTGATTCTCTCTCTGGTCTACTAAGTGGTTGGTCAAAACATAGGGGAGTTGCCCTTTAATCATAATTACATGCCTGGGTGAAGAATGTTTTTCCCAGGTAGGATCAGCCTTATGAGTAGACAGAGCAGAAAAATCCCCTTTTGTCCAGAGCTATAACGTGTGTGTGGGGGGTGGGGTGGGTAGGTCCATTCTTGCCTTTATATATCTTCTCAGTCCCACAGGGCCCAACGTTCTACTTGTTAGGGAAAGATCCATTTTGTTGGGTCAGGAAATCTTGTCTGATTTCCAGTCTTACACCTCTGAGAGGGTCCTCCAGGAACCAGGAATAGCCTACAACTCATACCATTGTTATTGGATTCAGGAGAGCGTCCTGGAAATGATGGGATTGAGGACCCTGCCTGAGACACTTCTTAGTATATTAAAAAGGGTTCTGGATGTGGATTCATCTGGTTCTGTTGTTTCCTACCTCTGTGACCTTCAGCAAAGCTCTGTGGGTCTCAGTTTCTTCATCTGCAAACTAAAGGGTAAGGACTAGGTGGCATCTGAGACCCCTTCCACCTCTGAATCTATTGTCCTATAATCTGGGATGCTTCCAATTCTGCTCAGGGATAATTCCAGACATCAGTTTATGACCTTGGAGCAGAGAGAGTTGTTGGATCATTACAGAGAGAACTTGAGATGATGAATGGTGATGGTGATGGTGATAGTGGCTCACAGTTATATGGTGCTTTATGAATATTTTTTCATTTAATCCTCACCTTGTAAGGCAGGGAGTATCATTATCCCCATTTTACAGATGAAGAAATGGAGATTGAAAAATGGAGGCTAAGTGACTTGCCCAGGGTCACACAGCTAGTAAGTGTTTGAAGGGACATTTGAACTCAGGTCTCTAGGGGCCACTAAGTGGTGTAGAGGAGAGAATAGTGAGCCTAGAGTCAGGAAGACTCATCCTTGTGAGTTCAAACCTGGCCTCAGACACTTACTAGCTGTGTGACCCTGGGCAGGTCATTTCACCCTGTTTGCCACAGTTTTCTCATCTGTAAAATGAGCTGGAGAAGGAAACGGCAAACCACTCCAGTATATTTCCCAAGAAAACCCCCAAATGAATTAATAACATCTTCCTGACAGCATTCAGCATTCTATTCATTGTTCCAAGAATGTGTAGAGTGTAACCCAAACAGAAATCTGCCTTTCCCCTCGAAAAACAAGCTCCACATAACTACTGCTCTGAAAGACTATAGTGACTCAGAGAAACACGGGAAGATTTCTCTGAACTGAATAAGAGTGAAGTGGGCAGGACCAGGAGACAGTAGAGACAATAACTACCAACAATATGAGTGCAATTACAACAAAATAATTAAAGCCTACTGATTAACTATAATGACCAAGCTTGGCCTGAAAAGAGAGACAGAAGAACCTCTTTTTACTTCTTTGTAGAGGTGGGGGACTATGGGTGTCGAATACTGCTATAATGTGCTACTGGGTTGATGTATTGGTTAGTTTTGCTGAATTGGTCTTTTTTTTTCTTTTCTCTTCTTTGTTCTCAGGAACGACTCTCTGGAAGGAAGAGGGGTTAGAGATGTATTTAAAGATGTAGATGACGTAAAACAGAAGATGTCAATATATAGATGTCTATATGGTACAATGTGCGATGAGATGGGACTCCTTTTAAAGAAACCACCCACAGAAGCAAGAGAGCTCACCCAGCTCCCAGAATAGACCTAAACAAGCATTTGGTATGGCCCCTCAGGCATTTCCGGACAGAGTTGTCTCTCTTTATTGACTTTATACTTAGAAGGGAAATTAAAGGTCATCTCTTCCAGTCTAACCACTTCCCTCATTTTATAGATGAGCAAATTGAGGCCCAGAGTGGGAAAGCATACTTGTCCAAAGATGCTCACATGGCTAAGATTCAAACCCAGATCCTCAGACTCTAAAACTCTGGCTTTTTCCCTCACATCATGAATCATGCAATTTCCAAGTCAGGAGGGAGCTGAAAGAACTGTCAAAGTTGACCAAGAATCCCTTCTGTAGTACCAGACTTCTAGTGAGGGGGTGTCGCTCCCACCATGTGCCCGCCACCCACCCTTTGGGCTAGCTTTCATTGGGAGGACATTTTTCCTTGCAGTGGGCTGAAATCTACCTAGTCTTCATTTTAAGTAAGCCTTTGTGTGTGTTACAGGCAATGAAAGGTTTAACAACTGGAATGTTTAACTCCCCAATACAGGACATACTTTTAAGTTAAATCTGCATTAATAACACTTTTCTCCATCACCTTCCCAAGTCTGAATGATTAACAAAATAACAAATCAAGTCCTGATTTTGTATTGTTCAGCTTCCCAATTAACTCCAGCACACCCCTGGTTACAGGATTCCTGACTTAACTTCCTTGTGGAATAAGAACACCTTTGTAGAGTCCTTTAAGGTTAGGAAGTATTTCATTTTTTAAAAATATAGATTTCCTTTTTTATTAAGCACTCCAACATGTAAAGAACTGAAATATATATGAAACTGACCTTCCATTGCTTACAATTTGGGTTTTGAAAAAATTAAAAAATAAAATTTTAAGAATTTTAAAAATTAAAAAAATATTACGTTTAACATGACAGTAAAAATATTGTCCTGCTTGTCTTGCTTCCTTCTGAACATCCTTGGTACAAAGCACTTTACTTTCATTATCCCATTTCATCCTCTCAATAGCTATGGGAGATACAAATATTATTTTACTACCCCATTTTCCAGGTGAGGAAACTGAGATGCAGAGAGACAAAAACTAGAAAAGATGACTAAAACACTTGATGACAGAATCAAGATTCAAAAACATCTTCACAGGCTGGAACATTTGGCCAAATCTAATCTGATTAAATTTATTTGCAATCAATGTAAAGTTTTACTCTTTGTCTCAAAAAACCGAGACAGAGACAGCAAACTAGACAGAGGTTTCTCTGAAAAAGACCCCAGGGGTTTAGGGACAAACTCATTTTGGGGCAATAGGGTCCTGATGTAGTGGCCACAGTGTGGAGGGATATCAGGTTTGACTGAGAAGCTTAGTGGCCAGGAATCTGGAAGTGATAGACCCACAGTGCTCTGTTCTAGGCAGACCCCATCTGCAGAGAGCATTAGAATGACCATAGTGAGCTGGAGATCCCACTGAAGAGGGAACAACCAGAACTGTGAAGTACATGGAGATCAGGAATATGAAGACTGGTAGAAAGAATTGACAATATTGGGTATATAAGGATGTATATATACAAATATGTGCACGTGTGTGGGTATATACACATATGTACTCACCTGGGTTCCAATTCATGCATATACAAATATATGCATACACACACATACATGCATATATTTACCTATATTTACATAATATTTGCATACATTTAACACACATATACAAGGGTGTCCTGGAACCAGGTGATTGAGAAGAGCCCGGTGTTAAATTCTCAGTGGGAGCATTTATACCTTGGAAATCACCAAATGCTACAAATCGGGGCTCAAGTCACTGTCTTGCTGATAGCCTTCCAGGGGTGGGGAACATTTGGCCTGGAGGCCATGGCCTCCATGCCTCAAGTTCTCTACCCCTGATCAGTGATGGAGAAAATATTAATAATAGATCAAAAGATTGCATGCATTAATCTGTGTGCATTTACATAAATTGTGGCATCTAAGTGGAATAGATTGCTAACTATTAGTAGTAGTATGTATACCAGCATGCTACTATATATAATATATATACATACACACATAGCTATTATTAAGAATTGTTGTTTAGTCATATCTGATTCTTTGTGATTCTTTGGACCATACCGTCCATGGGATTTTCTTAGCAAAGATGCTGGCGAGGTTTGCCATTTCCTTCTCCAGTGGCTTTAGGCAAACAGAGGTTAAGTGACTTGCCCAGGGTCACACAGCTAGTGAGTATCTGAGGCCAATTTAAACTCCACTTTTCCTGAATCCAGGGCCAGCACTCTATCCACTGAGCTACTGAGCTGCCTTCTAGACAAATGGAGGTTAAGTGACTTGCCCAGGGTCATATAGCTAGTAAGTGTCTGAAACCAGATTTGAACCCAGGTCTTCCTGATTCCAGGACCAGTGCTCTATCCACTGGGCCACCAAGCTCCAGGCTTGACTCTAACAGTACCCAGAGGTGTTCTATAGTTTACAAAACAATCTCTTTGTGATAAGCCTGCGTGGTAAATAATGCAAGCATCATGATTTCCATTTTACACATGGGAATGCTGAGGCTTAATGCTACTTAAGAGATTTGCTAGATTTGACTCTTATCTCCAGGGTTCTTTGCCCTTTGCCATGCTCTCCCTCGTTGATCTTTACAGATTTATTTCACATTATTTCCCCTCCAATATCTAAGGTACAATTAAACTGCCCTATTGTTGTACCTATATGACACCTGTACATCTGTTCCCCGTGCATATAATATTCTTCCTACTCCCCTTTGCCTCTTGGATCTTATGACAGCTACAGTGCCACCTCGCCTTTCCTGGTTCCCCAACGGGAAGTTAGCATCCCTCCCCCAAAGGCATTACACTTACTTTGTGTAATCAACAAGCATTATTAAGTACCCACTACGTGCCAGGCACTGTCTTAAATGCTGAGGATTCAGAGAAGCAAAAGTCGGTCCCTGCTCTCAAAGAGCTCACATGTTACGAATGAGGAATAGGAGTGTGATAAACGCCTGTCGAACTGTACTGAAATGATCATTCTCAAAATCTTTCTTTCAAAATCCTTCAGACTCCCAGCTTTTCGCTGAGTAGTAGAATTCCAAATTAAGTCCATGCCAAGCCTGGAAGAACCAAAGTTGGTGCAAGCAGTTTAAAAGTAGAAAATATTTTATTGAAAAATTGTTTTACTATACAGCTCAAATTCTTATCATGCCTAGGACACTGACTTTTTGGGAACTCAGGCAGAAACCTAGAGTGAAGAAATTGTATTCTTTCCCAAAAGATGGGAATGAGGCATTTCTACAAGTGGCCACTAGAGGGGGCACCCTTCCCATCAATTGAATGACCTGGCTGAGGATGTTCAGGGTGAGGGTTTCTGTTTTAAGGATGGAGTCCTCAAAAGAGAGAAAGGCACAGGAGCCAATCTTCACCAGCCAATGATTACAGCTGCCAAGGGCTACACTCAAGTCCAGAGAATTTTCTCTTTTGCCCCCGAGGTTGGTTAGAATGGCTTTCACTTGAGCCAGAATCATGGAATCTGATTCCACTTTGGATCTGGCCACTCCCAGAATCTTCTTGCAAGGGTGGTTGACAATCACAGGATCACAGTTAGGAGTGGAAGAGACTGTGGACATCATCCAGCCCAACCTCTTCATTTTGCAGAGAAGTCAATGAACTTGCCCAAAGTTCCATTGGCAAGCAAGCAGGAGAGTCGGGATTGGAACTGTAGGCCTCCAAATTGACCCCAAATTGATCCAGTGTCCACGGCAGTGCGCTGCCTATGACTGTTTGATTGACTTCTAGGAGACGGTCAAACTGACTTCCAGAATCCCCCAGAAGAAGGAAAAGTTCGCAGAGAATTGGAAACAGTTTCCTGTCTTTGTATCCACAGTGCCCTGCGCACAGTAGGAGTTTAATGAATGTTTGTTGAATTGAATAGAACATTCTATTCAGCAGTCTATTCCACAGTACACAAAACATTTCCAGCGTACATGCACAAATATACACATTCTCACAACACAAATTCAGGTCTTTGGGGATATGGTACAAATGTGGCCCAGTGACTTCTCCTGAACCCTAGGGCTCTGAGGTAAAGGTAGAAGGGAAGAGAGCAAAAAAGTACACAGCCAGGGACAAGCCCCAACCTGAGGTAGATTTTGAATGGCTCACAGGGCCTCACATAGCTCCAATTCCTGTCTCCTCCCAGAGTCGTAGATTTAGAGCTAGAAGGTGTCCTAGAGGTGACCTACTCCATTTTACAGATAAGGAAACTGAGGCCCAGAGAGGGAAAGTTATTTACCCAAGGTCATACAGGTAATGCATAGAAGAGCCAAGATTTGAACCTGGCCCTCTGGTTCCAGATTGCTCACTCTAGTCCCCTATACCATACTCCCATATGAAAGGGGAGTTTTTTGCTAAAGGCAAGGCACCATACAATGATTTATTCAGGTTATGAAGCCCAAATGAGCAGGGTTTCCAAGAGGGGATGTACAAAGGGAGCAGGTTCAGGAAAGTCAGTCACTGACCTTCTACAGTGGTTACAAGTGTCACAGAACTCGAATCACAAGAAGCAACCCAAGAATCAAGCCTTTCTTCCCAGCATGAGCATCTGAGGTTCCCTTCCCACTCAGCGTGAACTATCCTAAAATCTCAGAGTCTGAGAGGGACTCCCTGCCCACTACCACCTCCAGCATGGCCCTACAGTTCATAGGATCATAGATTTAACACTACAAAGAACTATAGAGGCTCTCTAATCCAACCTTCTGGTTGGACAGATGAGGACCAGAGAGGTCAAGAGATTTGCCTGAGGTTGCACAGCTAGTAAGTAGCAAAATATGTGATTCGAACCCAGGTCTTCTGACTCTAAATTTATTGTTTTTTCTGCTGTAGTATAATAGGCCAAGGTGCTTTAATCCCATCTCTGACCCTTGATTGTACCCTCCCTCCCATTCCCCAGCTATCTCTTCCCCCTAACCTGGCAGAGGAATATGAGGATAGGAATTTTGAAGTCTTCATGGGGAGAAGGACCAGGATCTAAGAGTACTTTTGGCTTACCAAGAATTTGGCATCTAGAAGTGGCCTTAGAAATCCTCTAGTCTCTCTCTTTCATCTGACAGCTAAGGAACCCAAGTCCCAGGTACAGAATACGGCTGAGTTGAGATTGCAAAATTCTTTAGGGGTGGAGCTGAGAGACTTACATGTCCTGACTCCCAGCTCAGGTGCCATGATGCATTTTGGATGAGATAAAGCAGGATAAGAAAACTGAGAAAGGGGAGAAACCAAGGCAAAGGCATTCAATACCTCTCCTTCCCACTTCTTGTCCCCACTCTCTGAAGGCAGGAGACGGGCCTCTGAGGAGCAAGGCCCATGGAAGGATAGAGGCTAGCCCAAGAAAACCAACAGAATCCCACCGTAAAAGGTGGGCCTCAGAAACAGTCTAGTGAAGCCTCGGAGAATATCCTGATGAGGTCACTCAAATTCTGCTCAGATCCTTCCAGTGAAGGGGAGCCAAAGGGCCCAGCTGGTTAACTGAGTTTCATGCCCATATCCTGTATCCCGATGGGAAGCGATTTCTCCTCTAAATCTGGCAGCAGGGTGTTCAATGCACTCTGGGAGCTGGCCTTGCCCTTCCCGGGGCTCTCCTCTTGGGAGAAGGGAATATCCTCTTTCAAGGGGGAGCCTGAGGAGTTGGCCTCAAAGTCAGAGCAGCTGCTCTGTGATGAACACTGGGAGGTATGATCAGAGTTACACACATTGACGATGCAGGTCACCTTCACCTGGGTTCCTCCACCGTGGGCGTGTTCTGTCGAGACACAAAGGAAGAAAGAGGGGTCATTGCACAGGGACCAGGAGCAGGGAGAGCTGCAGGGATTGGGGGATGGGCTGGAGGATTCTCACTCTGGAACATGGGTGCTTAAACTAAGGTACCCCATGGGGTGCTGGGTAGATTTCAAGGGTGAACTTAGGTTAAAAAAAATCACATCTTTCTTTATTTTCACTAACACCTAACTGAAATTTAGCCTTTCTTTCAATTATTTTAAAATATTTTTCCGAGAAAGCGTCCATAGGTTTCTCCAGTCTGCAGGAAGTCTCCACGAGTCAGGGCTATGCTGGAGCCAGTTCAAACCAGCTTTTAAGCTGATTGTTAAATTTGCAGTGTGAGCATTTACATACACCTCAGAAACCAGCAAATGCTACAAATCTTGGCTTGATTTATTGTTTTATTAATTGCCTGAAGAAAGTGATGGAGAAAATGTTGATTATGGCAGATTAAATTTAAATGTGTGCTGTAACATAACTTTTCTTTTGGAGTGCTGATTGTGAACTTTTACCAGCATTTCCCTGTAACCACGACACAAAATAAGCTGAAGAATCCCTGTTCTATAGGGACTACCTCAAACGCCTACCAGTTATATGACCCTCTGCTTAAGACCCTTAGCCTGTCTATGTCTCAGTTTCTTCATCTGTAAAATGAGCACATCGGACTTGATGACTTCTAACATCCCTTAGGGCTCTAAATCTAAGATCTTTTGACCGTGTGGATCAGGAGATCTAGCCATCCAAAGGTACTTCTGCCAAACCCTGGGCGTACAGTTAGGCAAAAACACAGCTCCTGCCCTCATCTGTAAAATAGGCTGGAGAAGGAAATGGCAAACCACACCAGTATCTTTGCCAAGAATATCCAAATGGGCTCACAAAGAATCAGACACCACTAAAAACGATTATCTATCTATCCATCTATCATTTATCTACCTATCCTCTATCTATCTATCTATCTATCTATCTATCTATCTATCTATCTATCATTTATCTACCTATCCTCTATCTATCTATCTATCTATCTATCTATCTATCTATCTATCTATCTATC
>CM053622.1:783099341-783210569 GCA_028646595.1 Phalanger gymnotis
ATTCTGTGTTCTAAGGGTCCTCCCAGCTCTGACATTCTGTGTTCTAAGGGTCCTCCCAGTTCTGACATCCTGTGTTCTAAGGGCCCTCCCATCTCTGACATCCTGTGTTCTAAGGGCCCTCCCAGCTCTGACATTCTGTGTTCTAAGGGTCCTCCCAGCTCTGACATCCTGTGTTCTAAGGACCCTCCCATCTCTGACATTCTGTATTCTAAGGGTCCTCCCAGTTCTGACATCCTGTGTTCTAAGGGCCCTCCCAGCTCTGACATTCTGTATTCTAAGGGCCCTCCCATCTCTGACATTCTGTGTTCTAAAGTCCCTCCCAGCTCTTATGATCTGTGCTTTAAACAACCCCCCCCACCTCTGACATCTCTTCTAAGGGCCCTCCCACCTCTTGTTCTAACAACCCATCCACGTTGGGTGTTATGTTGAATGAAAATGTTGAACTATTAAGAGGCATAATTAGATTACAACAGAAGCAGCGCTTGGGATTCCCCCTTTGCCTCCCTTTTCTAAGAATCGGCAGCCAATGTGCACAGTCAGGTCATTCACTATTGTGCATACAGACTTGTCCAACCCACATCACCAGTGAGTGACACCAGTGAGGGCAGGATGCGGTGAAAATTCCCAATTCAGCAATTTTGAGAAACTGAGAAACACCTAGTTAGAAGGGAGGGGCAAAGATGTCAAGTCAGCCATTCTAGAGAGCACGAAGGTCCTATTCTAGGCCTGAGGCAGGAATATGATACTAATCCTCTTTAGCCCCTCTCTTGGATTGTTGTCTTTCCTCTCCATATGATCAGGTTAACTCACATTCAGAGCAAAATTCACCACCACCCTTACCATCATTGCTCAATTGCACAGCAGCCTGATAATTTCCCAAGCACTTTTATATCCGTCATCACACTGGATTCTCACATATTTCTCTGAGAAAGTCGAAGCAGGGGTTGCTGTCCATCTGAATTACAGATGAAAAGACTGAGGTCCAGAGAGAGAAAGAGGCCTCGAGAACCAGAAGACCTAGTTTAGAGTCCTGCCTCTCTTTAGTGACTCTGGATTTGAACAAGTAACTTCCTCAAGCTTGGCCTCGATTTCCTTGTCTATAGAATGAAAGGGTCTGTCTCTAAGGGTTCTCCCAGGACTGGTCTTCTGTGTTCTATTGTTCTGGTTCTAAGTACTTCTGTAAAGCTCAAAGCGTTGTATAGATGTAAATTGTTAATATTATTATAAAGTCCTTCTCAGATATGACCTTACCTGTTCTTTTTTTAAATTACATTTTATTTCATTTTCAGTTCTGAATTCTTTCTCTCTCACCTCCCTTTCTCCTACCCATTTAGAAAGCAAGAAAAACAAAACTCTTTACAAATATATATAGTCAAGCAAAATAAACTCCTTCATTAGCAATGATATCCTCTTCCTAAAGCTTCTCCCAGATCTAACATCCTGTGTTCTAAGGCCCCTCCCAGCCTTGACATTCTATGTTTCAAGGGCCCTCCCAGCTCTGACATTCTCTGTTCTAAAGACGCTCCCAGCTCTGACATTCTCTGTTCTAAAGATGCTCCCAGCTCTGACATCCTGTGTTCTAAGGGCCCTCCCAGCTCCAACATCCTGTGTTCTAAGGGCCTTCCCAGCTCTGACATTCTCTATTCTAAGGCCACATAAAGAGTCAGGGACAGAGTTCCTTCTACCATAACACAGTGCTTCCCTATTAGACTACAAGCTTCCTGAAGGCATCTCTTCCCTTGTTCTCCCCCATGTCCTGTACCAGATATTGCTCCATAAGTGACTACCAGCTCATGCCTATGGCTCTCTTCCATATGCTTCCCTCTAAGCCAAACAACCATGAAACAAAACTTACCACTTTGGTTTCCTCTTTGACACAGGACAAGAGCTTCTCTACAAAAAAAGAAAAAAAGAAGAAGAGGAAACATTTCAACCACTTTCTGCCTCAAGAAGGAAGTTGCCAGGAAGGGGACAGTAGGAATGGTTGGTAGATCTCTGGGTAAGAAGTGAACACCCCTCTAGAGTCTTGGCTTTGGCCCACCACTCCAGACTTTTTGTCCCCAACCCCCTTACCTACTCTCTACTAAAATCAAACCAGTTTCTCTGTCTTTCAAGTAATATCCTGTACATTCCAACCTCTAAGCTTTTGCTCATGCAGGTTCCTCCCCCTGCTGTACTATCTTTCATGTCTAAATTATACCTACACTTCAAGGTCAGGCTGAAATGCTACCTTTCTATGAAGCCGCTTCTACTTTCCCATCGAGGTACAATGTCTCCCCTCTTCTGAACTCTTATAGTACTATGTTCCTTTCCTATAGCATTTAGCATAACCAACCTCGTTTTATATTCACGTTAATGTCTTCCCTACAAGACTGTAATCTTGAGGTCATGGACCATGTCCTGTACAACTTAGAACTCTCTACCTGGTAGATACTCAAAAAAAATGTTTGCTAGATGAATGAATGATGGATCCATCCTTCATGTATATTCCTGAATAATTTTTCTTAATGAGTGGATCTAACCAACTCACTCCTGTGCTCAAAAATCATTAGTGGCTGCCAATTGCTGTTAAAGTTCAAACTCCTTTATGTGGCATTCAAGGCCCTCCACAATCTGGCTCCCTCCTAAGTTTCCTGGCTTAACTCTGGCCACTTCATGTTCCAGCCAGGGAGATCTGCTCTCTGCCTTTTTCCCATCTATGCCCTGGCCTGTCACAGAATATGTCCTATGCATTTCCATCTTCGTGCTATTGCTTCCCTTTCCTTGCATCTCCCCCTTCTTCTCTTAAATTCCTACCTGTCCTTTAAATGCTTCTTCTTAAGGAAGCTTTCCCTGGCACCGTCTCCACCTCACCTACACTCTCCCCAGACTGGCAGCTTTCCTTCTTTGATGACATATAGCCCTTTTTCTTGGACCTCCCTGATACATTGTAACATTGTGTGTCACAGTTATTTTGTGAGTCCTGTGTCTAACCTTCGTTCTTGACCATAAGGTTCATTGAAGGAAGAGACCCTATCCTAGTTAAAGTTTGTATTTCCCCGGCACCTTGCAGAGCAGGCGCTTAATATCAAGTGAATGAATGATTGATGGAACGAAACTTACTTTTTCTCTGAGACAATGTGAAACGGAAAACCAGACCAATGAGTAGCAGGATGACGATCATCAGACCCAAAATCCACCCTAAGGAGATAAGAAACCCTTATAAGTTCATGAAAGGGCAGATCTTCCCCCATACATAAAATTAACGTTATCCTTTTCCAGTTGGGCAGATCAAGACCTAGGGAGGACACTGAGAGTTGTCTGACCACATCCTGGCCTTCCAGTCACTCTGTGAGAGAGAGTGGGGCAGTGTCCTTGGCCTGCAGGCCAGAAACGCCTGGCTTGTGATGAAAGGGGCAAACTCCCCGTAGCAGGCAGAGCTGGTCCCTTGGTATCAGTCCTCCTATGTGTACTCGTCTCTCTGACGCTGATTCGTCCAGACAAAGACCAAATCTGATTGCATTGACTTGAAGCCTACTTAGTTTCTCAGGTTTCTACTCCAGGGCTACCTTCCTGCCATGAGGAGAGATTAAAGGAAGGCCTTTGTAGAGAAAACACTCATATCAAAAAAAGGCCTGAGAGAAGGATACACCCAGTACAAGCATTTGGGAGTGGAGGTGGGAGGATATAGTCTGTAGGGATAGAAAGTGACCTGTGAGATCACTAGTATAGGAACTCCCAAGTGAGAAAATGCCTTTTCCTAGTAGAGATTGACACTTTCTCTGCAACTTAGACCCTTAGACAGTTGCTTGGGGGCCTTGAGAGATAGTCACTTTTTCAGGGTCACAGTCAGTATATGTGGGAGGTAGGATGAGGTCTTTGTGCCTCCTAAGGCCAACTTTCTGTCCACCATACCAGGAGCTCACATGTGCTCTCTCTCTCTCTCTCTCTCTCTCTCTCTCTCTCTCTCTCTCTCTCTCTTTCTGTCTCTCTATCTCCATTCCCCCCCACTTTCTCTCTGTCTCTGTCACTGTCTGTTTCTCTGTCTTTCCCTGTCTCCCTTTCTCTCTCTCTCTCTCTCTCTCTCTCTCTCTCTCTCTCTCTCCATTCCTCTGTCTCTGTCTCCCTCTCTCTTCCCCCCACATATATACATATATACATGCACATATATATATACATATACATTAATAAATGTTTATCAGATGAATGAATGATTGAATGAAACTTTTTCTCTGAGACAGAATACATACACATATATAATAAAACTTATATAGTGTATATCATACATACACATATATGTGTAGTATATATAATATACCATACGCACATGCATATGTATAGTATGTTATATGTGTTTACATAAACATGTCATATAACAGAAGCACATACACATGTAACATGTTACATTTGTGTAGATATATTTTCCCTGGCTGCAAGAGGCCCTACACAAGCACACGTGTATACACACACATCTCTACACATGAATGTATACATACACACATATGTGTACATGATATTGAGGCACGTTATACTCATATGTATTGTATATAAGGATATATATGTATACAAATATGCTAGATATACATATGTGTGTATACGTGTAATACTGAGGCAGGCTGTTCTTATATGTATATAGTAGACCTATATGCACATATTTATCAGTATACATGTAATTTTAATTATTTTAGTAAATTTTAACTAATTATTTAACTAATCATTCTTGCGAACTATATGCTTAGCTTTGCTGTTTTTATGAAGTTGAAAGACTCAGGATGGATGTAGGTACCCTGTAAGTTTGATGCCTTAGACCACCAAAATGGTGGTCCACCCTTGTTACTACTCTGACCTCCGCAAACACACATGTACACACATGTACAAGCAAAGATTAGCTGTATTTCTGCTCTCAGACGTGGTTATTGGCACCTCTGATTGAAAACTAGTTAGCAGGAAAAGGAAAGCAGAAAGGAAGCACAGGCTATTTGGTTTCCCCTTTCCTGGGTGCCCCAGGTTCATACACGTAATCCTAAAACACCATGACATATCAGTTGGTTGCACTTACTTCCATTACTTACCAAGTGGAAGGATAGAGTCATTGGAAAAGACCAGACCGACAGTGGGCTGTGGCTGGGGCTGGGGAGAGGTGCCTAGAGTGATGTTTGGTTGAGAGTTCCACATGGTATCTTTGGGATTCATGAACTCAGGCTGACTTTTGGAGAGAGGTGGTTCTGTCTTTGTAGGAGCAGGGACCATGTCATTGCAGATAGCATCTGAGGTTGCGTTACCAGGAACAGCCATAGAGCGACACCTGGAGGAGAAGGAGGCTTGGGTTCATGAGGGAGCAAAGATGAGCTGACTTTGGAATGAAGGAGTCCTCCCTCTAGGCTGGGAATGTCCTCAAGGTCCCAGGTCACCGGAGAGAGGCTCCCAAGACAACTGGCCCTCAGCAAAACTGTGAGGTTGGCAGACTTTTCCATTTCTCCTTCAATTCCACTTCCCTATCCCACTCTCAAATTTTCTGGTGTCTCTCCTTTTGAGGTCTGGCCAAACCTGAATTTCCACATTATCTACGCATCCCTCCATCCCTACCCATCAAAACTGCAGTGTCCTATGTCCTGCTCCTTCAAGATTCTGCTCACTATTATGGTCAATCTGACAAATCCATGATAAGAGATTAATGACCCAGATATCCCATTTTAAATAAGGGTTCTCAAAGTCTCAACCCAAAGGAGTTGGAGTGGGAATGCCAGAGGCCAATGGCAGAGATTTAGGGGGTTGGGAGACTCTTCAACGTCTAGTTTACCACTGGGTTAAAAAGGTCTAATAGTCGAGGAAAGAGAACATTGGAACTGGTCAGGAGACCAAGGCAACTCTAATTGAGACTTTCTATCACCCTAGCCTGGACTAGTGCAATGGTCACCTAACTGGCCTCCTAGCTTCCAGTCTCTCCCCTCTTTGATTCTGCCCAAGCCATAGTCCTAAAACATAGGGCTAATCTTGTCACTCTCCTGCTCAAGAAACTCCAAGTGCTCCCTATTAACATTTAAATCAAATGCAAACTTCTTTGGCTTTTAGGACCTCCCCTAGGCTCCAGCCTAAGTCACCTTCACCCTATTCCTCACCTATGACATTCTACCTTCTATCTCTGCACTTTGTCTGAAAAGGACTCCCTTCTTATCTTTACCATTTGGCCCTCATTTCTTTCAATGTTCAGGTCAAGTGTCACCTTCTAAATGAGGCCTTTCTTGACCCTTACAGCTACTAGAGCCGTCTCACCCTCCAACCCTCCCCCAAATGACCTGGTACACACACACACACACACACACACACACACACACACACACACACACACACACACACACACGATGTCCCAAAAGTCATAGTGCAATTTAAAACTATGATTATTATTATTAATAATAATAGCTAACATTTATATAGTGCTTACTATAAACACCTCAAGAGCAAAGTCCAATTTCATTTTTGTCTTCCTATCTCAGTACCTGGCAAAGTGCCTGGCACATAGTAGGTACTTGGTAATAACTGCCTAGTGACTGATTCTGCCACTTAATAACTTTGCATGATATAGGCAAGTCGTTTTTTGTCTCTGAGCCTCACACTCTTTATCTGTAAAAGAGGGATTATAATAATCCACAATATTAATAATTATATCATGTTTTATTATATTATATAATTACACAATATAATGATACAAATAACATCTTCAATATGATTTCCATCATTTGGGATTCAAAGGTTGATGCGCTTTGCAAGATTCACGTGAACTCGATGTAATAACTTGATGACTCCACGTTGCCGTCAATTTTAGCACATTCACTCTTGGAATATGAATATGAAATCATATGATGTTATTCGAAGTTGAAGATGATATTTGTTAATATTCCAATTAAATAAAATGTTGAAAATTTCAATCATTTCATTTTTTGAAAATATGCATTTTTGCTTATGTGTACAGACTTGAGGAATACCCTGTATTGTAATTATATAAGAGTATAACATATTTTATCATATAATTATATAATATTATGATGTGATATTATAATATATTTTATTATATGATTATGTAATTGTATAATATTATTATATAGTATAATCCTACAATATGATAATATTGTATAATTTTCATCATTATATTATATCATAATTATATACATTACCATCATTGTGTAATATACAATATTATAATATAGTATGATTATTATCATCATTAAATATTATCATCATTATAATTAATATCTCTACTTCCAAAGACAGTTATAATGAAAGGGCTTGGTGAATACCCCCTTTCCTCCTGCTTCCCCTCCCAGCCCTTGTGTGTGTCAACTCACCCCCCCAGACCCCATGAATTTGTTTCATATTGTACGTATGTATCTGTGAACACAGTCTATCCCCCAGGTAGAATGTAAACTCTCTGAGGCAAGGCACAGTCTAACTTCCCCATCTGTATCCCCACACCTAATTACTGTCTGGCATGTAGGAGGAGCTTAATTAATGCCTATTGATTGGCCAACAGACACTAAAGTGCAGTCATCAATGGCAGGCATTAGCACAGAAGTCAGAGGCAGGAGACCTGTGTTCAAATTCTGGCTCTAAAACTGGGATCATGGGCCAGATACCTCATCTTCGTAGATTTCTATTCCTCCTCTATACAACAGGGACAACATTGTGTGCCTCAGAGTTCTTGGGAGAAAAAGAGTTATTTTTTTATGGCTTTATACATATAGCAGATTTAGCACTGCCCTTGGACTCAGGAAATCCCGAGTTCAAATCTCACCTCAGAAACTTGCTAGCTGGGTGGCCCTGGGAAAACTGCTTACCTTCCTCAGTTTTCCTTTTTGCATCTGCAAAATCAGGATAATAATAGTAGCCTCTTCGCAGGATTATTTTAAAGGTAAAATCAGAATATTTGTAAAGTGTTTTGCACACCTTGAAATATATTATAAAGCATTGTTGTTACTAATATTATTGTATCTGCTGAAGTGAATTTATTAAACCTCGGAAGTACTACATAATGCCAATTATCATTATACTTAGCCTGTTCCTGCACAGTGGCTCTGGTCATACCTTTGTTCCTTTCCTCCCCTCAAGAAAAAGACAAACTGGCAGATATCTCAGAGGATTTTTAATTAGAAGGGAACCAAGAGCCCCTCACTTTACAGTTGACAAAACAGAGGCCCAGAGGGTATTTGAACTCAGGTCTTCTGACCCTGATTCCAGTGTTCTTTCAACTATGCCATACTTACTGCCCTGTACTTGCTGGCTCCCGGCACCTCTTGTACTGACTCCTGGAAAGATGACACTCAGCTGAGAACCCCATCCCCAGCTCATCAGAACCAAAGGAACCAGTTACTCACACTTGGTGAGGCTTGCAAACATCTGTAGACGACACAGTGTCTGAAAAGGTCCCTGGCTCACAGGAGGCACACTCCACATTTGAATCCGAGGTTCCTGAAAGCCAGGGGAAAAATCAAGAGAATTTCAGTGATTTTTAATCATTGGGTCTGGACAATGAGCTATGTCTCTTCCAGATCATCAGCCCCAAGGAAAGATTGTGAGACAGGAGCCCTGGGGACAGAGTGGGGCATAAGGAACCTCTCAAGGAGGGGATTGGGCAAAGTCAGTCCAGATGGTGCCTACATATTAATTATTAAGTGTTGGCACCTAGCTCCACACTTGTATATATACGGGCATAGTGCACAGGGAGGCAGAAAAAATCAGAGTTGGGAGGGGCCTTAGAGTGTGGAATGTTATAGCTGAGAGGGGCCTTAGAGCATGTTAGTTGGGAGGGATCTTAGAACACACAATGTCAGAGCTGGGGGTGTCCTTAGAACACAGAATGTCAGAGCTGGGAGGGGACTTAGAACTCAGAATGTCAGAGATAGAAGGGCCCTTAGAACACAGGATGTCAGAGATAGGAAGGCCCTTAAAACACAGGACGTCAGAGCTGGGAGGGGACTTAGAACAAACAATGTCAGAGCTGGGGGTGTCCTTAGAACACAGAATGTCAGAGCTGGAAGGGCCCTTAGAACACAGAATGACAGAGCTGGGGGGGGGGGGCTTAGAATTTAGAATGTCCGACCTAGAAAGGACATCATGGAATGTGAGCACTTCTAACCCTCTCTGGTGTCTGAGGGATCAAGTCCACTCCCTCCTCCACAACCACCTTGCAGCCTCTGCCTCTCTTAAGTGGTAAAAACTCCACCCCCTGCCTCCACCTTTAAACCCCTTGGAGTCAAACTGAGGCCCTGAGAAAGCCAAAGTGATTTGGTCCTTAGAGTCCATTTGCTTTGAGGATAGTGATCTCTCCATTTGCTAAATTACCCCTGAATCCCTTAGAATGGGCACTGTAACACAAGGGTAAAAAGTCAAAGGCACATTTGCTTTGTATTCCTGTTGTTGTTGCCGCTGTTTAGTCACGTCTGACACTTCGTGACCCCATTTGGGGTTTTCTTGGCAAAGATATTGGCGTGGTTTGACATTTCCTTCTCCAGTTCACTTTACAGATGAGGAAACGGAGGCAAATAGAATGAAATGACTCTCCCAGGGTCACACAGCGAGTAAGTGTCTGAGGCTGGATTCGAACTCAGGAATATGAGTCTTCCTGACTGGCACTCTATCCACAGAACTGCCCAGCTGCCTCTGATCATTGTGTCACTTCTGAGTGCCTTGGTGTGGGACTTTAGTCCTGGGAGCTCAGAGTAGAAGCTCCTTGAGGGCAAGGACTATTTCATTTTATGTATTTTATATCGGTATATATATAACAGTACCATATTTATACTAGTAGGTATTTAACAGATAGATGAATGGATGAGTGAGTGATATGAGCTGTATGAATAAATGAGTAGAAAAAGATTTCCAGTGATTTATTGAAAAGAACACTGGATTTAGGGAAGGATGGAAGGAAGGAGGGGAAAGAGAGAGAGAGAGGAAGGAAGGGAAGGAGGGAGGAAGGAAGGAAGAAAAGAGGGAGGAAAGGAGGAAGGGAAGGAGGAAAAGAAAGCAAGAAAGAAGGAAGGAAGGAAGAAATGAAGGAGAGAGAAAAGGAGGAAGGGAAAGAGGGAGGGAAGGAAGGAAGGCAGAAAAGAAGGAAGGAAGGAAGGAAAGAAGGAAGGAAAGAAGGAAGGAAGGAAGGAAGGAAGGAAGGAAGGAAGGAAGGAAGGAAGGAAGGAAGGAAGGAAGGAAGGAAGGAAGATATGAGAGACCAGGCCCAGAGCTCTATCCACTACATTAGGAGATGGATTTATAGTCCTAGACCTCATCTTGACTACTTGCATCACCTTGGGCAGGTCACTTACCTTCTCTGGTCTTCAGTGTCCTTCCCTATACAATGTAGGGCTTAGCCTAACAATCTCTTGAGTCCTGCCAATTGGGATTTACACTCTACCTTCCCGCACCCCTAGGCCATAACATGGAGGGAAACTCCTAAGCCCCAGCTCTCAGTTCCTCCTACCTGGCTTGGACACTCCAAAGCCCTGGAGACACTTTTTAAACTTGGAGCATATGAGGCAGCTTTTCTGACTCCTTACTATACAGAAGGATCCAGGCTTACAGGCACAGATCCGGTCTCCACTTTTAGTGCAATTCTCAATCTCCACCAAATCTAGTGATGAAAGGAGAGAAAAGGCACAAAATCAATCCTGGTCTCCAGCCTGGAGAAGTTGGTTTTCCCCATCAGTCCCAGGAATGGTTCCAGGACCCGTGCTTCTCCTGCCCAGGGCAGACCCCACCATACCTTACCTCGATTACAGCGGCCGCGACAGCCGTGGCATGCCTTGATCCAATTCCAGACCTCAGTGTACAGGTTAGGCTCACAGTCAGTGCAGACAGTGTTTGAGTCCCTAGTACAAAAGTGCAGCACCCGCTGACCTGGAGAGAGAGAGTAGCTGGTACGCTGTTCATTGAAAACACAAATCAAAATTTTAAAGAAGAAAAACCATGGCCTAAATATCTCAGCTTGGTGCTTTGACAAGGAATTTATATCTTTTCCTATCTGTAGAGCAGTGGTAAAGAGTCCTGGGTTCGAATACCAACTTGCTGTGTGACCTTAAGCAATTTGTCTAACCTCTTAGGTTCTCAGTTTACTCAAATGGAAAATGAAGATGCCAAAGCCTTACCAAGGGCAGCTACTTTGGTGGTGCAATGGATAGAGTGCCGAGCCTGGAGTCAGGAAGACCTAAGTTCAAATCTGGCCTTAACTAACCTTGTGACCCTGGACAAGTCACTTGACCTCATTTGCCTCAGTTTCCTCATCTGTAAAATGAGCTGGAGAAGGAAATGACAAACCACTCCAATGTCTTTGCCAAGAAAACCCCAGATAGGGTCATGAAGAGTCAGACATGACCAATCGACTCAACAACAAAATTGTAATTGGGAGTCTTTGAATTCTGCACCCCCGATTCAGTGCAAGGCAGCTGCCTGCTAACCAGATTCCAGCTCAGAGTGGGGCCAGTTTTGGAGAAAATAACTGAAGGTGATAACTATCCCGAGAGATGCTCTCCAGATCTTCTGATTCAGGGCTAGTTTTCGATCTTCTAAATAGTGGAATTAGGAGGTGATAACAATGAATGGGGAAGGAAAGGTTTCAGTCCTTCTGAATCCTAGACCTCAGTCATCTCTGAGCTTCTGTTTTCTCAGCCATGAAGTGGGACTCAGTTCAATTCAGCCTTTTGAGAACCTTCTCCCTCCTGACTCCCCCCTCTTGGAATCCTTATTTCCCTTCAAGATTCAACTCCAAAGTTATCTCTTTTGTGGGGAGGGGGGAGGAAGGGAGAGCAAACTTGGTTAGATGACTTGCCCAGGGTCACACAGCTAGGAAATGTCTGAGGCCAGATTTGAACTCAGGTCCTCCTGACTCCAGCCCAGGGCAGGTGCTTTATCCACTGTGCCACTTAGCTGTCCCTCCAATGCTCTCTCAACAGAAGGCTTGATCCCCTCCCTCCACTGCTAGCATTTCTCCATCCATGCCTCTCCACTGTTACTTTGTACTGATTTGGTAGGTATCACCTATTTACTTATCTGTGTACATGTTATTTTCCCCTACAGCAGAGGATGGTCCAGTATCTCCAATCCAGTCTCCCCAGTATCTAGCCCAGTACTTGCCACATAGTAGGCTCTTAATACGTGATTGTTGGATAGAATTGAACATTTATTATTAAGCACCTACTATGTGACAGGCACTGTGCTAGCCCAAAGACAGAGACAAAACATCCCCTCTGCTGGAGTTAGACAGGGGCTTTGTAATTCATTTGAAAATTGATGTGGTATAATCAAGAGAACCCTAACTTTGAAGTTAGAGGCCTGACCTTGTGAAATGAAGGAGTTGGGCTACATAACCTCCAAAGATCCTTCAAGCTATAAATCTAAAAACCTAAGATACCGTGTTGCCTATACCGAGACAACCTTCCCCCCCAAATCGGAGAGAGTGGCCATGGAGAGGGTCACGGCCAGGGACAGGGACAGATGTTTCTGGGCCTCTCAGGGCTCTCCACCTGCTAGGGATGGCCGAAGATGGGGGGGGGCCTTTATTAGGAGACCCATTGACTGTCTCGTTCTCTTGTTCTCCAGCCTCATCCACCCTTTCTAACAGCTCAGCCTTGGCCTTTGCAGCTGAGGGTGTGGTAAGGTGCATGCGTGAAGACTGAGGTGGTGACTTTAGGCTGTGGGTGACCAAAGTGTGGTGGCTTTAGGGTGTGTCTCAGAGCAAGTGGATTGACTTTCGGTAAGTGAGTTGCCTTTAGAATAAAGGTGAAGGTGAGAGTGTAGGTTAAGTTTGAGGATGGTAACTTTAGGGTATGAGGCGACCTCATCATGAGTGTAAGGGCAAGGGTGGTCACTTTAGGGAGTGATGGCGAGGGTCTTGATTTTAGAGTGAGTGGGCTGGATTTAGGATATGAGAGAGGCCTGTGGGTGACTAGGTGAGGGAGGTGAGTGGGTGACTGTTGAATAAGGTGAGAATGTGAATATGGTACACGAGGGAATGAGGTGGCGTGAGTGAAAAGAGATGGTTTAGTGAATCAATGAAAGGCCTAGCTCCTTCTCACTCTACCCTTCCAAAGGGAGGAGCTGTGCTCCTTCAGTGGCTGTTCTCCAGCCTGGGCACTGCTGATGGACCCAGAGCTGACAGACTCTGCTCCTCCTGGGGCTCTGACCTGGACCCTGGGGAAGGTCAGCAGCAGCAGCCTCGAGGGTCCCCATCTGCTTCCGGCCCTTTGCTTGGCACTGTGGCAAGTCCCAGAGATTGGGGTCTCTGTCCAGGCCTTGGCTCTTGGCCTTCCAGGCATGGCTGGAGACCAAAAAGGTATGCATGTATGCCTTCCCTCAAAAAGGCCAGGACTCCAAAGCTGAGGATAAAGATGGGAGTGGAGAGAGGGATGATGTCAGTGGCTCAGCCTTGGCCCGCCTGCTGTCTTGGAAGGTCATAGATCATAGATTTAGAGCTGAGAAAGATCTTAGAGGTCATCAAGTCCTCATCTTTTCACACAGGCAGAAAGTACCAGAGTCAGGCTTCTTACCCAGCTCCTCTGACTCCAAATCCTGACCCCCTTCCACTTCCTCTGGTAATGCTTGTTATATCAGGACCTTGTATGGGCCAGCATAGGGCAGCTAGATGGTGCAGTAGATAGAGAACCAGGCCTAGAGTCATGGAAGACCTGAATTCAAATCCAGCCTCAGACACTTACTAGCTGTGTGACCCTGGGCAAGTCACTTCACCTTGTTTGCCTCAGTTTCCTTAAGTTGGAGGAAGAATAGCAAATCTCTCTAGTATCTTTGCCAAGGAAAACCCCAAATGGGGTCATGGAGAGTTGGACATGACTGAAATGACTGAACAAACTGAAATGGCCAGTATGGTGGAAAATGGAGGGCGCTGGGAGAGAGGAGATCTGAGCTGGAATACCAGCTTCGCCACTTAGAGTCTATGTGACAAATCACTTCACCTCTAAGTCTTGGTTCTATTATCTATAGCAGGGCTATCCCACCTTAGGTTTTTATTGAAACAATAGACAATATGTTTTGATTTGCCATTTTAGTGACAGGTCTGCGGTAGCTTGGCTTCCCTTACTAAAGCATTTATGTAAATTTCTATGCTTGTAGGCTGGCCACATAAATAGCACTGGGGGCCTGCTGGCTGCATTTTGGACAGCCCTTATCTACAGAATGACTAAGCTGGATTAGACAACCTCTAAGGGCCCTTCTGGTCTATAGTACTAGGAAACTGTTAGGTCTCAGATTCCCCATCTGTAAAACTGGGTGCAAGAACCCAGGACTTTTCCACCTATGTTCTTCCATAGTAACATGCTCCATTAAAGTCAAAATGCTGGGGCTACATTCACTTGTAGCCAAATAAGCCCTTCTTGGAGGCAGCTTGCAACTTGTTCTGAGGAAACAACCTCAGTTTTGGGGGGTGGGGCATCCAGGAAAGTGAGGTCCCTCTTTTGGACATAGTGTGGGTGTACGGGTGAGTCAGTTACCTGGGGGACACTTGTTACAGCACCTCTGGATCTGGACATTATAATATTCTCTCTCTGTGTCCCTGCAGTTGCCCTTCAGTTGTGGGATATAAGGCAGAGATACCTGAAGGAAGAGAAGAAGAAAACTTTAGCATCCATTACACTCCGGCCAGAATCCCAGGCCACTAAACACCTCATTTTCTCTCTTTTCCCCATGTATGGCCTGATTTGCATTGTCACAACAGCATAGTAGAGGCTGCCTCAGTCCTGCCCTTGACATATCCTAGCTGTGTGACCTTGAGCAAGTCTCTCTAATCTAGACCTGAATAAGGCTTTAAGCTGCATTTGACATATGATAAATCTGAAGCTCAGAGAAATGAGGGGACTTAGTCACACAGCAGTCATGGAATCAAAAAATCCTCCCTCCGGGGTTCCAAAGCTCCAGAGAACAGAGTTGGCATTGGGATGAAAGGGGGCCCCAGTAATTTCCCAAAACAGAGAGAAGGAGGAACTCTGTCCCAACTCCACAGCTGATCGTGTCACAAGCAGGCCCCATTCTGGCAGAGGAAGCCAGTTTGCCAACATGAGGAAGTCATCAAGGGAAAGGAAATCAGAAAGAAGCCAGGGGTTCCTGCTGAATAATTTACACTTCTTAAGATTTCCTGGTCCAAGGGGGCTGTGTAGTGGTCCAAATATTCTGGAAAATCATTTGGAACTATACCTAAAAATTCACTAAACTGCACCCACCCTTGGACCCAGTAACACCTTCCCCAAAGAGATCAAAGGCAGACGGAAAAGACTCATTACACAAAAATATTTATAGCGGCTCTTTTTGTGGTGGCCAAGAATTGGAAATTGAGGGCAGGTTCATGAACCGGGGAATGACTGAACAAATTATGGCATATTAATGTAATGGAATATTATTGTGCTATAAGAAGTGATGAGCAGGAAGACTTCAGAAAAACCCAGGAAGTGTCATGTGAACTGGTGCAAAGTGGAATGAGCAGAACCAGGAGAACACTATGCACAGTAATAGCAATACTGTAATGATGATCGACTGAGAAATACTTAACAATTCGGATCAAGACAATGATCTAAATCAACTCCAAAGGACCCACGATGAAAAAATGCTGTCTACCTCCAGAGAGAGAACTAATGAACTCTAAGTATAGATTGAGGCATACTTTTTCATGGAGGAGGGGGGCGGGGGAGGTGAATGTGTTTTGTTTTTTTTTGCAACATAGTTAATATGGAAATATGCTTTGCATGATTTCATATGTATAACTGATATATTGCTTGCCTTCTTAAGGGGTGGGAGGGAGAGAGAAAATTTGGAACTCAAAATCTTAAAAAATGAACATTGAAAATTTAATGTAATTATGTAATATTTAATGAAACAAAAACATATTTTAGAGAAGAAAGGAAAAGAAAAAACAAAGAAATCAAAGAAAGAGCTGGTTTCAGAAAAACCTGGGAAGATTTGTATGAACTGATGCAGAATGAAATGAACAAAACCAGAACAAGTTACATAATAAAAGCAGCATTGTAAAGACAGACACCTTTAAAAGACTTCATATCAGTGCAATGATTAATCACAACACCAAGACCAACCACCACACCAGAGAAGTCATGATGAAGTCATGACTTCTGAAGTCACATACCTCCTGATAGACAGGGGATAGATTCATGGTCCAGAATGAGAATACGTTCTCAGACATGGCCAACATGTGAATTTGTTGTGCTTGACTGCATATTTGTTACAAAGGCGTTGTTTTTTTTTTTAATTTTGGGAGAACTTGAGGGGGAAAGGAGGCTAGTGATAGTGATGACAAAAAAAATATAGAAAACAGGGTGACTTAGCTGTACCAGATCTTAAACTATAATATAATGCAATAATTATCAAAATTGCCTGGTAGTAGCTAAGAGATAGAAAGGTAGGTCAATGGAACAGAGTAGACATACAATTTGCAGCAGCAAATATAATAACCTCATATTTGACAAAGGTAAAGACTTTTAAGATTTTGGGGTAAGAATTCATTATTTGGTAAAAATTGTTAGGAAAACTGGAAACGAGCATGGCAGAAACTGGGCATAGACCAATATCTTACACCATTTACCAAGATAAGGTTAAATGGATATATGACCTAGATATAAAGAGGGATTTTCCAAAAAAATTAAAGAACATGGAACGTATTATTTATCAGGCTTACAGACAAGTGAATAATTTATGAATAAACAAGAACTAGAGAGCAAAGCTAGGTCCAGAATAGATCATTTTGATTACATTAAATTGAAAAGATTTTATGCAAATAAAATGGATATAGCCAAGATCAGAAGGAAAGGAGAAAATTGGGGAAAAATTTTTATAGACCGTTTATCAGATAAAGGACTTAAACCTAAAACATATAAAGAATTTGGTCAAATCTATAAGAATACAAGTCATTCCCCAATTGATAAATGGTCAAAGGACATGAACAGGCAGTTTTCCAAAGAAGAAATCAAAACAACTATAGTCATATGAAAAAATGTGCTAAATCATTATTGATGAGAGAAATGCAAATTAAAACAACCTTGAGATATCATTTTATACCTACCAGATTGGCTAAAATGATAGAAGGGGAAAACGACAAATGTTGGAGGGGATGTAGAAAAATTGGGACCCTAATTCATTGTTGGTAGAATTGGGAACGATCCAACAGTTTTAGAGAGCAATCTGGAATTAGGCCCAAAGAGTTATTAAACTACCTATATACCCTTTTACCCAGCAATACCACTATTTAGTCTATTTCTGAAGATAATTAGGGAAAAAGGAAAAGAACCTATATGTTCTAAAAGATTTTTAGCAGCTCACCTTGTGGTGACAAAGAACTGGAAATTACAGAGATGCCCATTAACTGGAGAATGGCTGAACAAGTTGTGGTATATGATTGTGATGGAATACTACTGGGCTGCAAGAAATGATGAGCTCAAGAATTTTAGAAAAGTGTGGAAAGATTTGCATGAAATAATGAAGAGCAAAATGAGCAGAACCAAGAGAAAATTGTATATAGTGACAGCAATATTGTTTTAAGAATGACTTTGAGTGACTAAGTATACTGGGAATTAAGTTGGGACTTTTTTACTGTTTTAGAATGACAAATTAAGTCTCTTTGATTGAGCCTTACTAGGTGCAAAGCCCCAGGCCCAAACCCCTATCTACTAGAAGCTAAACTGATGTGGGCGTGAAGCCCTCAGGGCCCTAAGGGGAGTTGCTAAGACCAGAGTCAATAGTAGGAGTCTAATCTGGTTGCTCAGACTGTATAAAAAGAGACAACAGAGCTATTTGCTTGGGGATCTCACTGTTGGAGGGGTGTAGATGTGGAAACTCTGGGCAGCTGTAGTTAAGAGCCCTCCAGCATGTGAACCCAGATGTTGATGCCTTCTTGGTAACTATGAATTGTATTTGGTCTGTTTATAATGTATCTTTGTAACTTGTTTGTATTTACTCTGAAGTTCAGGGTGCTGGCTTTTTCCCCTGAACTAAGTGAATGATGTTTGTATGTTTGATTAAAGTAAGATTGTTAACCCCTTAATGTTACTTTTCTTAGTAAAGCAGATCAAAAGAACCTGTTCTAGCCCCGTTCTTGTTGTTGTGCTTGTGTTGGTCTTTCACCCCCACAGCAGCTGCTAGCCCAATTGTTGCAACCCGAAGTCAGGGGCAGCTAGGTGGTACAGTGAGTAGAGCACTGACCTTGGAGTCAGGAGGACCTGAGTTCAAATCCAGCCTCAGACACTTGACACACTTCCTAGCTGTGTGACTTTGGGCATTGCCCTGCCTTC
The DNA here is from genome assembly GCA_028646595.1 of Phalanger gymnotis. Classification (NCBI taxonomy): domain Eukaryota; kingdom Metazoa; phylum Chordata; class Mammalia; order Diprotodontia; family Phalangeridae; genus Phalanger; species Phalanger gymnotis. The sequence goes on from CM053622.1 coordinate 783,117,602, forward strand.
CCCCCTCCAAAACAAACAAAAAAAACCCCCCGAAATATTCAAATTAATTATAAAGCACGTATGAAGAAAGATGCTATCTGCATCTAGAGAAAGAACTGACATATATATAATATACAATATATGTTATATATATTATTATATATTATATATATTCTCTATGTATAGTATATATAGAATAATTTTACTTACATATACCTACTTGTGTCTAGTGGTAGCCTTGGGAGGGAGAAGGAGGGAAAAAATAAAAGAAATTTACATGATAATTTTGTTGTGCATTTGAAAGTAATAGCAAGTTGTACACAGTATTTATAGTTTCATCTGCAATTGCACTATGTTATGGAAATGCTTGTTTTATTCCACAAATTAAATATAAAATTAAAAAAGAAAGGAGGGTGACTAAAGCGTTTTTTTAAATGCACAGAAGAGAAGAGAAGGAAATTCAAAGGGAGAAACAAACAAGCAGGACAGCTTTGAAACTAACATGTTGAATTTATTATATTCTTTTAAAAAAACAAACTATACATAACAGATGTCCAGCTCCATATACAACCCTCTCTTTCTGTTCTTTTCATATGGCAATATTTGTGTTTGTTAGAATTTGTCAAGTTCAGAATAATAAAAAATAAAAATTATTAAAATGCAAAAAAAAGATTACCTGACTATTTAAGGGCTTCTCCAAGTTCCCTGTACCACATGAAACCCAAAGAAAGATAAACCAATAAAACTCTCTAGACATGAGCAATACCAAGATATTGGTTTCTCACCCTAGAATGACAGGTTCCTAAAGATAATTTAAATTCTCGTAACCATAAAGCCCAACCATTGAAGAAATACACATTGTTATTGATGGTCTCTGAGGACTCAGCTCAGAAGAAAGTACCCCAAAAGAAGGAGCCTAATACTGTCAACTCCCAAACACCCAGGCCTCTGTGAAAACATAAAACAGTCATTTGTCAAGTGCCTATTATGTGCCAGACACTGTGCTAAATGCTTTACAAATATGATCTCATTTGATCCTCACAACATCCCTGGGAGGTGGGTGCCATGGTTATTCTCATTTTATAGTTGAGGAAACTGAGGCAGGCAGAGTTGAAGTGACTTCTCCAGGGTCACACAGCTAGTGTCTGAGGCTGGATTGGAACTCAGGTCTTCCTGACTTCAGGCCCAGGGATCTATCCACAGTACAGGGCAATTACCCAATTACACTTGGGGGCTCCCTGAGGACAAGAATTGTCTCCCACATCAGAATAGAGTCTCCATAAGGGAGGGAAACGTGGCTCCCCATTAGACTAGGGTCACCTGGAGAGCAGGAACTATCTCCCATACTTGACTGAGGGCTTCCTGGTTGTCCTCATATTAGACTGGGAGCTTCCTGTGGTCAGAGATGTGGCTCCTCTATCAAGGTGGGGCTCTCTGGGTACTGGAGCCCTACTTCTGCTTCAGAGTGGGTGTTTTCTGAGATCAGGCAGAGTTTCCCCCATCGCACTGAGAGGCTCCTGAGAATAGCAACTATCTCCCCCATCAGACAGTGGGCTAGTATAGGACAATGACTGGGTCTCTCCCATCTGATTTGGGGTGCCTTGGGTGCGGGGACTCTGCTCCCCGCCCCTTCACCAGACTGGAAGTTCCCTCAGGCCAGGAATGGTGTCTCCCTGACTGCCTTTCACTCTAACACTGCATTCTCTCCCTCCCCACTGAGGTGAGCACAGAGCCCTGGGTTTACCCAATGGTCCATTCACTATGAGGGGATGATTCGTACCCTGCAACCTCATTCAGAACTAAAACATATCATCCAAGAAGCCTGCTTTACTTAGTCCTCTGAACCGTCCGCTCCAAGAGGCTCTTCCAATGTCCAAGAAGCATGGGGTTGGAAGGAGGAAGACTTGGGTACTTGCTTGACCTCAAAATTAGGCAATTAAGAGTTGCCAGCTGGGCTTGCTTTGGCCAAGATGTGTTCGCAGAAGCAATCTCTTAGTGATTTGTCGCATTACTGTGCGCTTTATTTATTTATTTTTCTTAAAGCTTTGATTTCGGTAACTGGACTTGCAACAGCCAGTCCTGCCCAGACACACCCCATTCTTCAGCCTTTCACTGGCACTCAGCCAACTCAACGTGGCAGCTTTACAAAGATTGGGGTGACAACTTCCTGTCAGAGTTCAAAGATCCTGATGGGAAAGAGCCCTGGTGATTACTGGCCGGAGGGAGTCATCTCTCTCTGACTTTGACCCCCCTTGGGAGGCCAGGCTGAGCAAATCTGAACCCTCACTCGCTTGAATCACAGCAAGATTGGCAGGGGGAAGGGTGGGGGCAAGGGGCCTGAGAAAGAAAACAAGGCTGGCTAGCTGCCGCCAACAGCGCTGATGTCCCACTCTGGGCTCAGAGAGGAAAATAGCTTCTTGACACTTTCTCATCCTTCCCTGGCCCCTTGCCAACCACAATTCCAGTTCTCTCTTTCTCAGAGCAACAAACTTTGCTGGCCCTATTTACAAAAACAGGCTAAAGGGGAAAGTCGCTGCAAAGGAGTCAGAGCTAAACAATGAACAATAAAAAGCCCCAGTGCTAGGGATGTTGAAACACAGAAGAGGAGCTCTCTGAGAGGTAGAGAGGGAGACTGAGGAAGCTTAGACTATCAGAGCTGGAAAGGACTTTAGAACAGGGAATGTCAGAGCTGGGAGGGACCTTAGAACAGGGAATGTCAGAGCCAGAAAGGACTTTAGAACACAGAATGTCAGAGCTGGGAGGTCCTTAGTACAGAGAATGTCAGAGCTGGTACTGACCTTAGGACACAGAATGTCAGAGCTGGTAGTGACTTTAGGACACAGAATGTCAGAACCTATGATCCTAAATTTATCTTCAAGGCAAAAGTTCAGAAGCACCCATGCCCTTAGCCTGACCCATCAACCCTCAGGCCCCCTCTTCAAAAGTATCCAAGTTCCCTCCTTCATCTCACCTGGCTCCTCCTAGGGTCTATGCCCTAAAGATCCCGGTCCCATTTTCCTAGATAAATTTAATAACTTTACCCTTCTTGATGGCTTAGTGGGAAATGCTTTCTAGGAAACATGTTTTAAAGTACTTTAGCAGGAAGACAATTCCTTAGCCCCAAGGAGTAAGGAGTATGGAGAGTACAGGCTCCCTTGGCAAGCCATGGGTGCTTCGGATGAGGTGTCCCTTAACACTTGATGTACACCACTGAGGCAGCCATGGTCCTGGCCTGGATCACCTTCTCCCAGCCTCCATTTTCCCATCTGGCCATTGCCTTCACCTCTTGTGAGGAAGGAAGCATATGGTGTTTCAGGCACTCAATATTTCCTTCCCATAGACAAAACCTTCTGACACTGAACCAGGGCATTGTCCAAGACTCTCGGCCTCTGGTGAAGGATGCCTTAAGGATTTCTCCAAAAATGAAACAAGAGGAAGAGAGATCTCTGTCTGGAGTTTATACAAGAAGAAAATGTCTCACCCTCTTTTTTATCCATGAGATCCTAGAATTAGTGTTGGAAGGGGCTTTAAAGGCCATTTAATTCATCCCCTGAATTTAACAGGTGAGGAAACTGAGGTCCAATGAGTTTAAATGGCTTTATTCAAAATCACACAGCTAGCTATATTTGGTGCAGAATTTGAACCCAAGGCTGGTGCTCTACCCACTGTGCTATACTGCCCTCTCAGGGGAACGGAATTAGGAGACCTAGTTTTAAATCCCAGCTCCACTGCTTCTTTCATACGTAACCTGACCGAAATGCCACAAGTTACTTCTAAGAGCCCTTTAGGTTCTGACATTCTGTTTTTTACGGTCCCACCCAGCTCTGACATTCTAGATTCTCAGATTCTAAGAATATGCCCTATTTTTTCAGGGGCAATAGAAACCGACAAGTAAAGCATGCTGCCATTCAGTCTCTGCAGACAAAAACCACTGACTATATTATTCACCAGATCTCCCTGTCTTGACTTTATTGCTATGAGTGCTGAGCACCCGTTCCCATCTTGAAGCCTTACAGAATGGGGATTGGGGGGAGAAGGGAAGGGAAAGGGTCCCTGGGGGTAGAGATAGAATGCTAGAAGCCAGAAGCATTGGGTCAAAGAGTCCCCCAAACCTCAGAGACTTCCAGAGGAACAGGACATGGCAGGTGCAATGGGAAATGGGTGAAAATTGGAGCTCTTTAAATCACACCCACCCCCAAGGTCTCCAGCTCAATGGAGAAAACCATAATCACAAGCCATCTCAAAAGTATTTACCATCACCAACTTGGGGCAAACCACTCGAGTCTCCTCTGGCCTCAGTCTCCTCTGTAAAACCAGGGCCTTGGGCCAAATCTTTGAGATCTTCTTGGCTTATTGCTACAACCTCCTCAGATTAGCTTGTGTTAGACTTGGCTGTATCCTCACTGTGACCACCAAGTAGACTGTCAGTTCCTTAAGGGTAGAGACTGTTTGGTTCTTGCCTTCGTATGTCCAACACTTAGCACTCTCTCCTTCCAGAAGCTGGGGCTTACTATGTGTTTGTCGAACTGAACTGAGTGTTCTAAGGTCCCTCCTAACCCTAATGTTCTAGTTTTGACTTTATTCTAAGGACCCTCTCAGATCTGACATTCTCTATCCTAAGGGCCCTCCTAGCTCTGACAGTCTGTATTTTAAAATCCCTTCTCAGCTTTGACATCCTGTTTTCCAAGGGCCCTCCCAGCTCTGACATTCCCTGTCCTAAGGCTAAACAAATCCTTTCTGTAAAATTGGGATTTCGTCAAAAGGCTGCACTTAAGGATCTAGAAGGCTACATGTTGCCTTAAGGCTGCAAGTTGCCCACCCCTGGTAGGCTGTGAGGTGGATCCCAAAGCAAAGGGCTATGGTTGAAGAGTCGAGGGGCAGAGGGAGACAGATTGAGTCCTATGGTATTTGTGAAATTGAAGACCCCATCTAGTACTAGAGGAAGATAGTCCTCAGCTTTCTAGGACCATGGTGCTTTATGGCAGCAATAGTAACTAACTGCTATTTATCTCAGACTTTAAGAGGCAGTGTGACCTAGTGGGTGGAGAGCTGGCTTGGAAGTCAAGAAGAGCTGAGACTGAGTCCCACCTCTGACCAATACTGAGCAAGTCACTTAACCCCTCAACGATCCCCAGCAACTCTGAAAGACAATCTAAGCTGCCGATCCATATTGGTAGAGGGAGCCTTCCCTAGCAGGGAAGTGTGTGATCACAGGCTTGGTTTTTATATTTTTATTTTATATGTGTAGATAGTGCTTTAAAATTCCAAAATGCTCTATACACATTACTCCATTTAATTAAGCCTCAAAATGATTTTGTGGGGCAAGTACCAGATATATTATTGTTCTCGTTTCATAGATGAAAACACCGAGGCACAGAAAGGTTAAATGCTTTGTCCAGGGTCACACAGGTTGTTGTTGTTGTGTTTGTCCTTCATTCTCGAAGAAGACCATGGCATCAGGGAGATGATGACGTGACCTGCAGTTGACTTTGATTTCAGTGAAGGAGGGCTGTACAAGGTCACTAGCCTCACTTTCCTCTCCAGAGCCATCTGGGTCCAGTGACCAGATACTCATCAGGATGACTGGAGATGACCCAGGATGCAATGGGAGACCCTGGCCCTTTTAGGCTAAGGCCTTTTCATGTACTGACTTAGAGAGAGGTAACAACCAGCATTTGAACCCAGATCTTCTTAATTCCAAGCCAAAGGCTCATCAGCTCACCCATTTCAAGCTAGAAGCATTCTGAGAGATCATGAAGTCCAACCCCTTAATGTCCTCTCTTCACTGCAGTAGCGCATTTTGGGGCATCAAAGAGGATGACAGACTTTCCAACCCATCCCTGGGAGTGTCAACTGCCTTCAACTGGAGGGTGATGCAGCCTCAGCTCAAAATCTCTTTGTCTGAAGGATCTGACCTCCCCATGGTAAATCATCACAGGGGCATGGGATTTAGCCTGGGAGGGACCACGGAAGTAATACAGGGGAGTCATTTTCTCCCCTACTTCCCACTTGACAAGCCTGTCTACCCCCTTTGACAGCTGCTTCCTCCTGTCTCATGGTGCAGTGGAAAGAAGACAATTTATAGTCAGAGAAACTGGGTTCTGCAAACTAAGGGGTATGGATTAGATGCACTCTGGGATCCTTTCTAGTTCTAATATATGTTCCTATAATCTCATGTTCCAACATCAATATTATTCTCCTTGTTATTAACAACTGAAGAGTGCAGGAAATTGCCCAGCTCAGAGCCATCTAGTCTACCTAACTCTGCCCTTCCTGGACAAGTCATCTGATTGTACACAAAGCAGGCTGCAGAACCTTCACTTCTCCTATTTATAAATAGGCCAGTGGGGAAATGGATGAAGAAGGAAATTGGCCTTAAAGGAAGAGTTGGTTTTCTGAAAAGCTGAGTTGGCATGCTTTGGGTCTTCTGTCCAAAAAAAATCACCCCTCCTGCCTGTTACTGGATTACAGTTTCATTCCCTTGAGTATTGAAGACAGTTCTATCTTCAAGAGGTCTCTTTTGGGGCAGCTAGGTGGCACAGTGAATAGAGCACCGGCCTCCGAGTCAGGAGGACCTCAGACACTTGACACCCACTAGCTGTGTGACATTAGGGAAGTCACTAAACCCCAATTGCCTCGCCTTGCCCCCTCCAGAAAAAAAAAAAGAGTTCTCTTTTTCAGTCCAAAGGCTGTACTTTTAAAGAGCAAATATTTCTGTGAGTAGCTCATAGGGTCATTAGCTATAGAGGCAATAAGCAATTTAAATGGCACCTACCATGTGCCAGGCATTATACTAAGAGCTGGGTTTTTAAAAAATATACAAATATTATCTGATTTGATCCTCACACCAGACCTGGGAAGTAGGTGCTATCATAATCTCCATTTTACAGATGAGGAAATTGAGACAAATAGAAGGTAAGCAACTTGCCCCGGGGTCACACAGCTAGTAAGTGTCTGAGTTCAGATTTTAACTCAGGTCTTCTTGACTCCAGGCCCAGCCATTTATCCACTTTGCCACTTGGCTGCCTCTAGATAACACAGAGGTGGGAAAAGGAGAACAAGTGAACAAAGGGAAGTTAAAGCACTTCATTAGTAAAATGGGGATGATTCCTTACCCATCTGAAGATTGGGAGCTAAACAAGGTCATCTCTTGAGGTCCCTTTGAATTCCAAAATCTAGCTATTATTTCATGATTTCTTAAAATAATATACTTTAATCTGCAGTCACATGAAAAAATGCTCTAAATCACTATTGACTAGAGAAATGCAAATTAAAACAACTCTGAGCTACCACAACACACCTATCAGATTGGTTAATATGACAGAAAAGGAAAATGACAAATGTTGGAGAGGATGTGGGAAAATCAAAGCACTAATGCGCTGTTGGTGAAGCTGTGAACTGATTCAACCATTGTGGAGAGCTATTTGGAACTATGCCCAAAGGGCTTTAAAACCATGCATACGCTTTGACCAAGAGTATACTACTACTAGGTCTATACCCAAAGAGATAAAAAGCAAAACCTATGTGTACAAAAATATTTGTAACAGCTCTTTTAGTGGTGGCAAAGAATTGGAAATTGAGTCAATTTCCATCCATTGGTGAATGATTGTGATGGAATACTGTTGTGTTATAATAAATGGTGAGCAGGATGCTTTCAGAAAAACCTAGAAAGAGTTACATGAACTGATGCAAAGTGAAATGAGCAGAACCAGGAAAATATTGTAAGCAGTAACAGCAATATTTTAAGATGATCTGCTGTGAATGACTTAGCTATTCTCAGCAATACAATGATCCCAGAAGATCATGAAGGTCTTATCCAAAGGTGCTGTCCATCTCCAGAGAAAAAACTAGTGGAACCTGAATAAAGATCCAAGGTACTTTTTCTTTTCTTTCTTTATTTTTATTGGTTTTTTTCTGTCTGTGTTTTCTTTTACAGCATGACCTACATGGAAATGTGTTTTCCATGACTATACATGTATAACCTATGTCAAATTGCTTGCCTTCTCAATGAGGGTGGAGGGGATGGAGGGAGAGAATTTGGAACTCAAAATTTGAAAAAAAAATGTTATGATTGTTTTTGTATGTAATTGGGAAAAATAAAATATTAAATTATAAAAAAGGAATATAATTTAATTATTAACAACACTTTAGCAAGGAATAGTTGAAACATTCTAGGATTCAAACTAGAATGTAAGGGACTATCTCGTTTTTGTATTTGTGTCCCCAGGGTTTAGCATCATTATCTGGTACGTAGTTAAGTATTCAAGAAACGTTTGTGGATTACTCAATCAAAAGAATGTAGAATCAATCTATTGATTAGTCGGTCAGTCGATATGACATAGGATAGGTGTCTGAGGGTAAGTAGGAGAAGCATACCAGAAGAAGGGGTAGGAAAATCAGAGATCAGAGTTGGAGGGGCCCTAAAAAAGGTCATCTAAGGCAGTTGCCTATCTGATGCAATGCAATGTAAATTCCGTGAGGGCAGACACTGAGGTGGTTTTTTTTTCCTTTTTTCTTTGTATCCCCAGTATTTACCAAAGTGTCTGGCACAGAGCAATTGATGTAATCCTAATAATAAGAATAGCAAATATTTGCTGATTTATTGACTGATGCATGCATAACTCATTTTTAAAGAAAGGAAAGAGGCAAACCAATGATCAGTTTTTCCTCCATCATAATTATCCTTGGGCAGCTCTGGTTCTGGGAGGAGAGAGCTGCCCCTGTAAATCCTGCCCTCTCCAGGTCACTGGTTAGATCTGGAGTTAGAGGGGCCTCAGAGACCTTCTATTTCAAGTTCCTAAAATGAAGCATCCTTTTACAAGTGAGGAAGCTGAAGCACAATGAGTTTATTTGATTTGCTCAAGGTCATACAGGTAGCAAATATCAAAAGAGAGACCTGAACTCAAATCTTCTGACTTCCAAGCCAGAGTTTTTTTCTCATTCATACAAGGCTGCCTCCTCTCCTATTAACTACATTGAACAGATAGTAGGACCTAGTAAGTGACTGAGGCCCAGATAAATGGGCACAGAAGTTACTCTGTGTTTCAGCATCCAGGTGGATGTTCAGAGGGTACCCACCTGGCTCAGTAGGCTAAGGTCTCCCCAAGGTCTAGAAAAAGATATCAAAGAGGAAGAGAAAGGAGGAAAGGCTTCTCTCAGATGGTCAATCTCCTCCTGACCACCAGACCCCCAAAGATACGGAAAATATTATCAGGCAGTGGAAAAACTCCATCATTTGCACATAGGACCCGCCTGCACCTTTGAGGTTGGGTACTATAGCTTCTCTGATTTGTCATATTTTTAGCTAGACTTCTGGGAAGTTTAATAGGAGGGTGAGAGTCATGGGGCCCCTGGGTCTGAAACATTAAGGGCAGTTATGCCTTAACCCAGTGTGGGCGAGGACACTCAATGAGCCTGTCATGGAGAAAGACAGATGAAATCAATTTCTAAGGGTAGACCGTATCACACCTGACCCCAAGGGTGTCATATCCACAGCACAACTGCCTCCTGCCTTAGATGTCAACCTCAGTTGGCATCCGATACTCTATGGTTGAGTTCCCCAGGCCTCAGTCTTTAGAGATAGAATCAAGGTCGACAAAGTTATCTGATTCAAGGGCCAACACCCATTCATATTTTCGGAGAGGAGGATATTGCCTACAACTCAGAACTTTCTGAAGACTCGAGTTCCACTGTCATTTGGGGGTCAGAGTCCATTTCCCAGGAAGGAAAGAAATGAGTTGGCCCCAGGCCAAGAAGTGGGAAGGAGATGGGCTTGAAAAGAAAGTGAGAGAATCTCAGTCAGAACGAGAATATTGTCTACTCACATGAGAGCCCAGTATTATCACTGTCATCCCTCACACTTTGCACTTTGGTCAATCATGTGGAAAGTTAAGCATGATGACTTTTCCAACACTTGTTCACTTACTGCCTGAGTCTTAAAATATCTTTGTGAGATAGCAGTTCAAGTTAATTCAAGACCATTATTACTAAGCACCTACTCCAGGCCAAGAACTAGGGGATAAGAATGAAAACAAAAACTAAGTAATCCCTGCCCACCTCAAGGTGCTTACACTCTACTGGGGGAAAATGACAGGAAATATATAGGAAGCCTCAGAGGAGGCATCATCGTGGTACAGTGGGGAGCTGCTGCTGGTGCTTACTATCTATGTGGTCTTGGATAAGTCACTTAGTCTCCCTTTGCCTCAGTTTCCTTACCTCTAAAAGGAAGGAGTGGGATTAGAGGCTGCTGAGATTTTTTCCAGCTCTAGAGGTAGAATCCTAAAACAAAGTCATTGAGAGAGAGACAGAGAGAGACAGAGACCCAGACACAGACAGATAGAGAGACAGACAGACAAACAGACAGAAAAGGAGAGAGACAGACAGACAGAGGCAGAGAGAGAGACAGAGAGACAATATACAGAGAGAGGCGGGGAGAGAGAGGGAGAAAGAGAAGAGACAGAGAGAGAAAGAAGAGAAAGAGAGAGAGAGAAGAGAAAGAGGGAGAGAAGAGAGAGACAGAAAGAGAAGAGAGAAGAGAAGAAGAGGAGAGAAGAGAAGAGAGAGAGATGGAGAGAGAAGAGAGAGATGGAGAGAGATAGAGAGAGACAGAGACAGAGAGAGAGAGAAGAAGAGAGGAGAAGAGAGAGAGAGAGAGAGAGAGAGAGAGAGAGAAAGAAAAGAGAAGAGAAGAGAAAGAGACAGACTGACAGAGAGAGCACTAAATACAGAAGAAATCAGAAATCGCTGCTAGGAAGAGGTGGCACTTGAGATATAAAGGAAATTAGGTTATCATGGAGAGATGCTCCAGACTTGGAGTTAGGAAGATCTGAGTTCAAACCCTGCCTCAGCCACTTACTGGCTGTGTAACCCTGAGTAAGTAATTTAACCTCTTTGAACCTCAGTTTCCTCATTAGTAAAATGAGGAGTTAGGTTTGATGGCCTCTGAGGTCCTTACTAGCTCTAAATCTATGACCTTGTAATAATAATAACAAATCCCTTTTCTCTAGAACATCAAGGTCTAGAAAATGCTTTCTTCACAATGACCTTGAGAGACAGCTATTGCAAGTCCACTTGCTTATCCCTATTTTAAAGAGAAGGAAAATGAGTCTAAGAGCCTGTAACCAGCCCATTGCCATAGAATGAGGCAGTTTCAGGGCACGATGTAATCAGTGTCTGCATCCGCATCCAGACTATAGAGTCCAGTTCTTTTTCTATTATATCTGACAGCTTTCCTAAGCCTTTTATCAGAGATAGAATCAATAGCATTAGAAAGGGGGGGGGATAATAAAAGTAATGATAAAATTTTAAATCCTTGAAGGGTCTGTAATTTTGTAGGTATGGGGCATTCTCTCCCCTGGCACTGATTGCACCTTTCCATAGCTTTGTGGAAGGTCTTTTAGAATTGCTGGGACAGAATACACCACACACACACACACACACGTATGTATGTATGTATGTATGTATATACACACACGTGTTGCCACTGAATGGCCAACCGGATGATAAGTTTCTCCAAAAGGCTGGTCTTTAAACAGTGACATACTTTTCATTCCCCAAACCTTTGCAGTTTGGTGGGACCATTCAGAGAGGAAGAAGCTTAGAACAAACCCTGGGTAACCTCCATGCCATGAGGAGACATGAGAAAGAGACTTCAGTGGAGGAAGAAGTGTAATGGACATTTGTATTGTGCTTATTTATTTCCTTCGAGATTGAGGCAGCTTGTTTTGGGGGGTCAGAGAACTTGAATTCAATTACTGCCTCCACCACTTACTGTCTACATACCTTGGGCAAATCACTTAACACCTCCATAAGAAATAACTTAAGGGGTTGGTGTCAGAGAAACCTGGGAAGACTTGCCTGAACTGATGCAGAGTAAAGTGAGTAAAAGCAAGAAGACAATTTATATAATGACAACATTGTAAAGACAAAAACCTTTGAAACATTTAAGAGAGCTCCAATCAATCCAATAACCACCCATGAATCCAGAAGCCTCATAATAAAGACTCCTGAGGTGGTGATGGTATACTCAAGGTGAGTCTACCTTGAGTCCAAAGAGAGGTGGTGGACTCAAGGTGCAAAATGAGACTTCTGGTTTTTTGTTTGTTTGGGTTTTGGATGTAGTTTTTGGACTGAACTGAGTTTTGAAAGGTGGTTTGGATTTTGGCAAAGATAAGGGGAAAAGCCAAGCAAAGATTAAGGCTTACATTTGATTAAAAAGTAAGCTTCTCAATGGCAAGACTTGTGTTATTTTGGTATTTTTATTTGCAGCACCCAGTGAATGCCTGACATATAGCAGACGTTTAATAAATGCTTGTTGTCCATTGAGAATGATAAGAGCTAACAATCACAGAGTCCTTTAAAGTTTGCGAATCACTTTACAGATAGCATATCATTTGATCCTCACAACAATCCTGGAGGGTAGAGGCAGTTAGCTCTATTTTATCGGTGGGGAGACTGAGACAGAGTAAGTGGCTTGCCCAGCTAGTTTAAGTTTTTGAGGCAGGATTTGAACTTGGGGTCTTTCTGACTTCACTAAATGTCTTAATGAGTCCACCTTAATAAGTACTAAACACACAAGATTATATGGTGAAGCAGAAAAGAACTAGACGTGTCTACCCAGGCTGTGGGCCGTTTCCCAGGTCCAGCCAAGGTAAACAAGCACTTTGCTTCCTCCTGCTGAACTCACAGCCCACGGGCCATTAAACCACAGTGATGTCACTGCCCTTTTAGACATCACAATCCCTGCTGCTGTGGAAAAATATTGTGGTCCAGGCAAGCTGTGAGTCTCAGGCTGTCAGCTAGCTCTTCAGAAGGGGAAAAATAGTTCTGACTTCACTGCCCCCACCCCTCCACCTGAGGAGGAGATGAGAAAGAAACAGGAGCAAGACACCCTAGCAAAACATGAGTCGTTCTGTTTGCCAGTGACAGGAGACTTTGAGAAAAACAATCTGTCATCCACATGGTTTCCTTGGTTGGGGAAACCTGGCTGGGGCAGGATGTTGAGGCTGCTGGGAACTGGGGAGCCTCTAGAGGACTCCTCAAGACAAGCACAGGAGTTAGGCAGCATGCTCTCTCTCTCAGCTTGGCTGGGAAGAGGGGGCCCCTGTGCTCAGGGCTACTCTCTGCCCCTTAGGATAATCCAAGTAAAGCCCTAGCCAGGCGCCTTGGCATCCCAGCAATAATGACTGTGCAGGGTTGAAGTGAATCACAGAATGTCAGAGCTAGAGGGGATCAGCCAAAATGGAAGCTGTGATTAATAGGCTGGAGCTAAGAACATAGACATTAGAGCTGAAAGGGGACCTTAGCACGCAGTGTCAGAGCTGGGAGAGAGCTTAGAACACAGAATGTCAGTGGTGGGAGAGACCTTAGAACACAGAATATCCGTGTTGAAAGCAAGCTTAGAACATACAATAACAGCACCAAAAAAGATCTCAAAACAGAATGTCATAGCTGGAAGAGACTTCAGAGCCATGATTCTCAAAATATGATTTGGGGAGCCTTGAGGGTGCCTGAGACCCCTTCAGAGGATCCATGAGGTCAAAATACTTTTCATAATAATTCTAAGGCATTTTAATGTGGGATACAGTAGAGCTTAATAGATACAGCCTACATAAACAAAAGCTCTTGGGGTAGAACAAGAAGTCCTCAACAATTTTTGAGAGTATAAAGGGGTCCCTGGGCCCAGAAAGTTTGAGAACAGTTGCCTTAAAAGTATAGAATGGGGGTAGGACACCTGCGGTCTCGCATGTGGCCCTGTAGGTCCTCAAGTTCAGCCCTTTAACTAGAAGGCCTTTGACTGATAAGGTCACATACGTGGCCTGGAGGCTGAAGATTCCCTGCTCCTGGTATGGAATATCAGACCTGGGAGAAGCCTTGGAACATAGAACGTCAGATCTGGAAGGAACCTTAGAACATTGCTGTCAGACTTAGAACACAGGATTTCGGCCGGATGTTAGAATTAAGTTCACTTGCCTCACCATACAGATGAGAAAATAATGACCGTGAAGAAATGCTTGGACAGGGACCAGCAATTTTCCATCTCAGCAGAGATTTGAACTGAAGGAAATGCGTTTTGACTTTAGCAAGAACTATTTAATAAAAAAATGAGGAAGAATGATCTGAAAATAAAGAGTGTTTAACTGGGGAAAAGGTTACTAAGGGAAATTGCTTAAATCTGTATCCTGAGAAATATTTCAGAAGATTGCCATGGGGATTTAGTTATACTTTCCAAACATCCTGAAACTTACTAGCTCATTAAATTCTCCCAACTTCCCCAAGCAGGTCCTTAGGGCAGATTCCTGTTATCAGATGATCAGAGAAGTTAACTTCAAGACCATGAAGCCAAGACCATGAATGAAGAACCCTTAACTAGGCAGCCTCCAGCAATGCTTAGGCGTAGTCTGGCCTGAAGGCAACATGTGGTCCAGGTCCCCTCAAGAGAGGCTTTGAGCCTCCAAGCCACCACATGTCCCAGACTTGTGCAAGAAATCATGCTGAAGAGAGCATTTTTTGGCATGAAAAATCCAAGAAATTCTAAATTAACTAGATGGTCCAGTCGTTAAGATGGTGGGCCTGGAATCAGGAAGACCCAAAGTTCAAGACCAGTCTCAGACACTTACTAGATGTATGATCCTGGGCAAGTAACTTAATGGCTCTGTGCCTCAGTTTCCTGATCTGTAAAGTAGGGATGATAGCACCTACCTCCTAAAGTTGGTGTGAGGATTAAATTATATAATTGTATGGCACTTTGCAATTGGAGTACTACATAAATATTAGGTATTATTCTTATTTTTATTATTAAATGTGGTCCTTCTAAAGTCCTATCAAAAAGTGTCTCTCCTGGAGTCTTAGATGGCTGCCTGCTTTGCTTACTTTTAGCCCTGACTCCTAGGGGCAGGAAGGAGCAGGCTCTGGTTCTAGTCAATCCCACCTCTTGTTAATCTCATGTGACTTTGGGCAAGTCCTTTACCCTTCTTGGGCCTTGGTTTCTTCATCTGTAAAATTTATGATTGTCTCTTCTGGGATAATATTCTTTTATATTTATATAATGGTCACCAGTGTAGCATAGTAGATAGACTCAGAGTCAGGAAAGACCAGTTCAATTCCAGCCTCGCATACTTACAAGCTGTGTGGTCTCAGGCAAGTCACTTTGCTTTTTCGTGACTCAGTTTCCTCATCTGTCAAATGAACATACTGGACTAGGTGGCCTCTGAGATCACAGTATATTTGAGCTCTAGTATTGGAGTCTATGACCAGGTAACCTCTGTCTTTCCCATGGGGGAATGCTCCAGGTGATGCCAGGTGCTCCTGGATGGCCGAGTCGATTCATAGTCTTAGAAAATTATCTGGGTCGAGGAGGTGGGGGCAGCTAGGTGGTGCAGTGAGTAGAGCACGGTCCCTGGAGTCAGGGGAACATTTGAACAGAGTTCAAATCCAGCCTCAGACACTTGACACACTTACTAGCTGTGTGACCTTGGGCAAGTCACTTAACCCCAATTGCCCTGCCTTCTCAAAAAACTGAGGGAACTGAGAGGCTAAATGATTTTGCCTGGAGTTTCCCCAGCTCCAAAGACTATATAGCACATAACCTGAATCTCTGTGTCTCTAACTCTCTCTCTCTGCTTCTCCTCGTGACCCCTGAGAAGTAAAGGGGGACAAAAGGGCAGCTAGATGGCACAGTAAATAGAGCACGTCCTGGAGTCAAGAGGAACTGAGTTCAAATGTGACCCTAGGCTGAAAGAAAGAAAGAAGTAGGAAAGTATTATGATTTCCACTTTTACAACTGAGATTGAGAAAGAACAGCAAGCCCAGGCCCAAGTAGCTGTCAGAACCAGGAGTCAAGTCGAGATTCTTTGACTCTAAGCAGGCCCACAGCTTTTGCACCCATGCCATATCACACCTTGGAGAGAACCATGAGCTAGGGACCCCCCTTCAGAGAGAATTCACCAGGCACAGCCTTCTCCAGCTCCCCACGGGCCCCTACCGCTTTCCACCATTATGACTCACTGGAAGGTATGGGTGTGTTTGTTTCCTGGCCTTCCTCCCTCTTCACAACGGGGGAGAAAAAAGCCTGAGATTAGGCCAGAGCCCTGGACATTCTCCACTTTGTTTCTCAAAGACAGAAAAAGGAGGGGGTGGGGAGAGCATGGCTTGACTCCTCCGGGAAGAGGAGACCACAGATGGAAGATTCTGGGGTGATCAATTTAATTTAATAGGCACTCACTGTGGCCAAGGTGAGATGCATGATGGGGTGGACAGAGGACTGGGCTTTGGAGTCAGAAGAACCTGGGTTCAAGTTTCACCTTTAACACATGCTGGCCATATGACCTCCACCGGTCATCTAGCCTATCATGGCCCTGGGCAATTCTCTATCAATAAATCTAGCCAGGAAGCATTTCTTAAACATCTCCTAGGTGCCTGACACAGTGCTAGGCACTGGAGAGAGAGATACAAAAGGTAAGAGCTTAGAATCCCTTGAAGAGAAAATACACACATACATACATATATACACACATATATGTACATATACATATACATATATATATATATATGATAGCTAACACTTGCATAATCTTTAAGTTTGGCAAAATGCTTTACAAATATTATCTCACCTGATCCTTAAACAGCCCTGGGAGGTCAGTGCTATTATCATGCCCATTTTACAGATGAGGAAACAGAGGCAAACCAGGCGAGATGAGTTGCCCAAGGTCCCAGAGCTTGCAGGCCACACATTGAGGTTCCCCCTGACTCTAAGTGAGCTATCTATCCACTGGACCCCCCAACTGCCTTTGCATAAGTATATTCAAAACAAATACAAGGTAATGGAAGGCAGAGGGGGAGAAGGCAATGATCAATATCTTTCTTAAAATAGGGTGGCCAGAATGAGCAGGACTCTCACCTCCTTGGTCTTGGATGTGAGATGTCTTTATTAATACAGCCTCGGCTCACATTTGCCTTCTCAGTGGTTCTATGAGAGACCACGGATGCTTAAACCTTCAGTTCAAGAAAGTCCTGTTCTTTTTTCAGACAGACTGAGATGAAGCCTTGCTTTCTCCATCTCGTATTTTTGAAATGAATTTCTGAAGGCAAGTGTAAGCCTTTATATGTATCCCCATTAAGTGTTAACTTATTAACTTAGGCCTAATGTTAGTCCGCCAATATTTTTTTTGGAAGACTATCATTTAGTGGTCCTCATCTTCTCCTTCTCCTCCTTTTCTTCCTTCTCCTCCTCCTTTTCTTCCTTCTCCTCCTCCTTTTCTTCCTTCTCCTCCTCCACTTTCTCTTTCTTGTTCCCCACCTTCTCCTCCTTCTTTTCCTCTTCCACTTTCTCCTCTTCCTTTTCTTCCTCCTCCTCTACCTTCTTCTCCACTTTCTTCTCCTCCTCCTTCTACTTTTCTACCTTCTCCTCCTTCTCTTCCTTCCCCTCCTCCTTCTTCTCTTCCTTCCCCTCCTCCTTTTCCTTCTCCTCTTCTTCCTCCTTCTTCTTCATCATCTTCATCTTCTCTTTTTACAGAAGCTGACTAACTTGCTCAAAATGACATGGCTAGTAACAGCAGAGCCGAACTCAAGCCTGTTCATACTCTTTGCACTACTACTGTTTCTGGATGAAGCCTCCAGATCCCTCTCTGGTCACCACCTGCCTGCTACTATCAGTCAACAACATGGCTTTCCTGCTTCCACTGAACAAAGCTGTGTTGATAATATGAAGGTAAGTAGCAAGTGCTGAGACTTGAGAACTTTGATCAACGCAGTGACTAATCCTGACTTCAGGAAACTGGTGATGAAGCCTGCCTCCTGCCCCTTGTCAGTAAGGTGGCGGGCTAAGGTGGGGAATAGGGCACGCATTGTCAGACATGGTCAATGTGTGGATTCGTTTTGCTCAGCTACTTCTTTGCTACAAGAAAAGGTTGTGTTGGGCAAGAGGAGAGGGGGTTATTAGGAAGTGAAGGTGGTGTTAAAAAAAAAAGCATCACAATATTAAAACAACAAAGCCTTGTGCTAGACCTCAGATGAGGAGGGTCAGGGTTTCCCACATATACAGTCCCAGTCTATGACCTTTCCCTCTGACTCCACTTCAAGCATTCGGTATGCTGTCTTCTTTCTCCCACCCCCTAACATATGCACCCCTCAGGAAGTGCTCTGATATCTGATAATACCTTTAGGAGCAGGATTTTGAGCCAGAAGGAGCCTTAGAGAATAGAATGTTGGGGCTAAAAGGGCCATAGGATGTCAGAGGGAGAATATAGAACCTCAGTGGTGGGAGGGCCTTTAGAACACAGAATGTCAGAGCTGGGAGGGCCCTTAGAACATAGAACCTGAGAGCTGGGATCAGCTTTAGACATCATCTTGTTTAAAACCCTCATTCTACAGATACGGAAAGAAGTTGTCCAAGGACATACAATTTATAACTAGCAGAGTGCAGGATTTGAACACAGGCCCTCTAGACTAGTGCCTTTTTCACACTGCCTTTGTTTCCCTTCTCCCTCCTCTTGGTTGATTCTCTTAGAGGGGAATAAAAGACTTGGGCTGTGGAGGAATTTTCTACACCCATAGGTGAGGGGACTCAGCTACACAGAAGCTGAATTGGCCAAGGGGAGGAAATACGTAAGGAAGAGAAGCCATGGTCCCAGTCTCCACAGGAAGCCTTTCTCAACAACTCTTAGTTCTAGTGTCTTCCTTTTCCTAATTATTTCCTAGTTATCCTGTTTATAGTTTGTTTGTATATATTTATTTGCATATCGTCTCTCTCCCACCTTAGATGGTAAACTCCTTCAGGTCAGATAATGCCTTTTGCCTCTTTTTGTATCCCCAGAGCTTACCTTGGCACCCGACACATAGAAGGCACTTAACAAATGTTTATTGACTGAATCCCTGCCATACCTACACCATCAGCCCTGTTGAACATTATATGTCTCATGAGATTAGACAGTGCCTGTACCTGGTTGCAGAAAACATGAAGACCAGGGTAAAGAAACAGATGGATAATTTCCTAGTGGCAAGTGAACCTCTGCCCATGGGCCTGGAGCTAAATGGGGCAATCAGGGAAGACCTCCTACAGGAAGTGGCCAACCTTGGAGGAAAGACCTTGACCTAAGTCGCGCTCAGGGATGTTCCTGTCTGCCCTCCTCCCCACCCCACCCCCTTCTCCACCTGAGGATGCCCACAACAATCAATCTGATATCCATCCGAACCACAGAACCCAATGATGCTCGCTTAGCATCCAGCTTCCCCTCCCAGCTCCCCGGGTGTGAGCTGAGCCCCAGCAGGCTGTCAGCTGTGGGCTTCCGGCAAAGTCACATGTGGGGTTCATTCTGAGTCACTGACAGTCGTTGGCCAAGTCACGGTCCTGGGGGTTGGGGATGGGCAGGAAACACACCTTTAGCAGTGTGTGTGTGTGTGTGTGTGTGTGTGTGTGTGTGTGTAGCGGTCTTTGGTTATCAGGGGAAAGGCTCATCTCCAATCTCTGCCAACCTAGCAAAGCTGGCAGCTTGAGGCTGAGAGAAGAGACAGAGAAATAAAAACTCCAGAAAAAAGGTAGAAGAGTGAAAGAGGCTTCCTGCGTACCCTGTAGCAATATCACACCATTTCCTAAAAGTACATAAAACCATAGGGTCATAAATTGAGAGATCTTTGGGCCCTCAGAGGTCTAACTTATCACACACAGAGATCACATAACTATCCCAGGTCTTCCTGGCTCCAATCTTTAGATAATTCGAATCCATCCTCAGACACTTACCAGCTGTGTGACCCTGGGCAAGTCACTTCACCCCATTTGCCTTAGTTTCCTCATCTGTAAAATGAGCTGGAGAAGGAAATGACAAACCACTCCAGTATCTTTGCCAAGAAAACCTCAAATGGGGTCAGGAAGAGTTGGACAAGACCAAAACAATGCAATGTCACTCCCAGGCCTCTGCTAGAGGTCAGGTGTCTGCCCCCTCCTAAGTGCCTACCCTTGCCCCAGCAGCTCACATCCATTTCTCTGCTTCTGAATGTAAACCTTCCAGCATGGCCAGGGCCCTTCTGGGAGATTTTTAGAATGTGGGAAGAAACATCAAAATACTAACACTGGATATTGCTTACTAACCTGGGAGTTAGCCAGCCCCAGCCCCAAATCCTCAGCCTAGTCTCCAATTCCCTGGAGTAAAGAGCACCCAGACTTTCACTAACCTGATTTAATTTAATTAAAGACACCATGTCAACCTTGTCTCAGGCAATCAGAAAGCATTTATTAAGCAGCTATTAGATGCCAGGCATTGAACTAAGCTGTAGTGATATAAAGAAATAGCAAAAATCAGCCCTATCCTCAATCAGCTTAAATGCTATTGGGGGGTGAGGGGTGGATATAAGTGAATACAAGACATATCTGGAGGATACAGATGATAGCCTCAAAGAGGAAGACACTAGTTGGGCAGAGGGACACCAGAAAAGTGGTATTTGAGCTGAGTCTAGAAGAAAGCCAGGACTTAGTTCTAAGAGGGGTGAGCTGGGAAAGCATTCCAGGCATGGGAGACAGTGGTCAACAACAAAAATAATAAACATTTATTAAGTACCTACTATGCGCCTGTCGCCATGCTAAGTGCAAAGGATACAAATAAAAGAAAAATGTGGTCTCTGCCCTCAGGGAGCAAACATTCTAATGCAAATAAGTAGCTTCCAAAGATGCCTTTAATTGGGATTGGGAACAGACCCGTGATTTGATTATTATAGAGAACTCTCAGATAAGAAAACACCCTCTGCCAATATATATGGGCACTTTCTCTGTATCCTATATTTTTAGAGAGTGATTGAGTCACTGAGAAAGTGATTTGCCTAGGATCACACAGCCAGTATGTGTCAGAGGTCAAACTTGAACCAGGTCTTCCTAGCTTTGAGGCCCTCTCTCTATCTGCTATATATATCACAAAGCCTCCTTGCCCCCTAAACACTGGCAAATACAACTTTTAAAAAAGCCAAGGGAGTCCAGCAGATTTGCCCTTTAAAAAGTCCTGACTTCTTGGCTTCCGCTCTGGTTAGCACCTCCCTGGAGATCTTGGGGTGACTCCAGGAAATGCCTCTGGCAGGCTAGCCACCTAGGATTAGGAAATTTCCCCGGGGAGCCAGACTCTTGGCTGGTCCAATCCCAAAGGCAGGCCACTCGTCATCACTGAGAGGAGGCAGTGCTGTGTTCCTGGCAGGAGATGTGGACACCATAGTAACAGTCATTTCAGGAATCACATCCAGAAAGGAGGCCACACTGGCTGCCTCAGATACAGAGATGCCATCCTGTGCTCCAGCTCAAAAGAGCAGACCCCAAGAATCCTAAAGTAACAAGATCACCCATCTCCTCCTCCTCTGATTTTAAGATATTTGGAGCAGGTTCTGATTTCAGTCCTTTCTCAATAAATATTGAGTCAATAAATATCCAGTCCCCAGGTCAATAAAGATTGTAAATATGTCTCACAGGAGGCTGCATTAGTTTCTAACATCTGAATAGCTTCCTGTCCCACTTTCACAAAGAGAATGAGAATTCACAATGAGAACCTAGGATCTTTCCCAGAATCTTAACTTTGGAAGGGCTTATCAATCTTATCAGTCAACCAACCAATCAACCCACTTATAGATCATCAATGAAATGAGTGTCTATTACGAATTGGGCGTTTGCGCTAGGAGGTGGAGAAGACAAAGACTGAAAAAATGAAATAGTTCCTCCCCTCAAGAAGCTTCCACTCTACAGCTAGCCCTACCTGTATCTGCGAGTCAACCAAATATAATGAATAAAGCACTAGCCTAGAGATTTAAGAAGACTTGGGTGTCAATCCCACCTTAGATACTCACATCTAACCTCTCAACCTCAGTTTGCCCATATAGAAAATGGGTATGATAAAAATAGTGATAATAGAGCCTATGGCACAGAGTTGTCCTAAGGATCAAACAAGAAAATGTATGTAAAATACTTTGCAAACCATAAAGCCCGAACCAAGCAAGAGTTCCAATATTAGAGCTTCTACTGCTGACCAACAGTCTTCCAGCCAATGAGGACAAACCCAGCACCTCTCAAGACAGTCCATTGGGACTGTTCTTATTGTTAGGAAAGTTTTTTTCCCTCTGATGTCAAGCCTTAATTTGCCTCCTACGGCTTCCACCTAGTGCCCTAATTTCTGTCTGGTGGGGACTGTGGGGCTGGGAGGAAAAAGTCTATTTCCCTAACTATCTTGGCCCCACCCAAGTCTATTCTCCAAAGTCAACACCTCCACTTCCTTAAACCAAGAGCTTCCTCTTTGAGGCTCTTGACAATCTCAGTGGTCCCCTTGGGGATATACTCCAGCTTATCAACATTTTTCCAAAAATGTAGCTCCCCAAACTGAACATCGCTCTCCAGCTGCGGTCTGCCAGAGGCCCCTGTGGTTCTTGTGGCCTGCCTGGCCAGATCCCGTGGCCAGTCAAGCTCTTCTCATCGATGTTCCCTATCACCAGCATTGCCACAAAAGCTAGATTCATTGTCCCACTATTCTGTGTTGGCTTCCATCCAGAGTTACCAACCAGGGACCTCATAGTCTAAAACACACACACACACACACACACACACACACCCCACTTATATATAGAGGACAAAAGATATAAATCTGAAAAGATAGAGACAGCAATCTAAAACACACACACACCAGTTTTATATAGAAGATAAAAGACATAAATCTGAAAAGATAGAGACCACAGTCTAAAACACACACACACACACACACACACACACACACACACACACACACACACACACACACACACACCCCACTTATATATAGAGGACAAAAGATATAAATCTGAAAAGATAGAGACAGCAATCTAAAACACACACACACCAGTTTTATATAGAAGATAAAAGACATAAATCTGAAAAGATAGAGACCACAGTCTAAAACACACACACACACACACACACGCACTAGTTTTATATAGAAGACGAAAGACATAAATCTAAAAAGATAGAGACAGCAAGGTGGCTCAGTGGATAGAGTGCTGGGCCGGGAATCAGGAAGACTTGAGTTCAAATCCAGGCTCAGATACTCATTAGCTGTGTTATCCTGGGCAAGTCACTTCACCTCTATCTGCCTCGGTTTCCTTGGCTGTAAAATGGGTATAATAATAGCACCTACCTCCCCGGGTTATTGTGAGGATCGAATGAGACAATATTTGTAAAGCCTCCAGCACAGGCCTGTACAACACGTTGTCTGCTTTGGCCCGCCAAAGGATTTCAGGCAACCCCCCCCAAAACATAGAGGATATAAAAGAAAGTAAAGATGTAACGGGTGTTTTGTCCATGACCTGCTTAACCTGCCTTCCACTGGTCACTATTGTGCCCATCATGGAACTTGGCTGGTGGGTTTCCTTTATGTACTCACTCTTCTTTGTCATGTGACCCAAGGTGGCAACCAACCATCGTCAGTCTGTCTCTAGTCTGACAAGATCGATTTCGCGATAAATAAAAATCTTAAATAATAAGTGTAATTGATTGATATTAATTGAAATTTCTCTTTTTAAGAGTATGGTTTATTTGCAAAATAGTTTAATCATTAATTATACCTTTACTTGAAAAGTGAGCTGCTAAAAGCCTCTCTGTGGCCCGAAGTCTAGCCTATTTTAATTTCGGCCCCTACTTACTGCCAAGTTGAGTGGGTCTGCTCTAGCACACAGGAGGTACTCAATAAATATTTATTTATTTATTTTTTAAAAATCACACAGGCAAATGCCTCAACTTCTTTATCTGCAAAATGAACAGAAAATTCCTGGTGTTCCTCCCAGTTCTCATCTTTTGTCCCATGGTCCCTTCCAGTTCTAACATTCTGTATTTGGAGGTCCCTTCTGACTCAGACAATCTATGGCCTAGGCAACTGAGTAGGATAGTGGTTAGACTGCTAGACTTGGAGTTGGGAAGACTGCCTCAGTCATTTGCTATGTGACCCTGGCCAAGTCACTTAACCTTGCTCATCCTCAGTTTAATCTTCAGTAAAATGAGGATAATTATAGCACCTACCTTACAGGGTTGTTGCGAAGATCAAATGAGATCAACCAATAAACCTTTACTGAGTGAGTACTATGTGCCAGGCACTGTGCTAAGCACTGGGGAATACAAAAAAAAAAAAAGCCAAAGACAGTCCCTGCCCTCAAGATGCTTACATTCTAGTGGAGGAGACAGCATGCAAGTGAATATACAGGAAGCAAGCTATATACAGGATTAAAAGGAGATAATTAATGGAGGGAAGTCACTGGAATTAAGAGGAGTTGGGGAAGGCTTCCTATAGCAGGTAGGATTTTAGCTGGGACCTGAAGGAAGCCAGGGAGTCATTAGTTGGAGGAGGAAGAATATTTCAGGCATGGAGGACAGCAAGAGAGAACGTCCAGTATCCAAGTGTCTTGTCTTGTTTATGCAACAGCCAGGAAGCCAGTGCCATTATATCAAAAAGTACATCGTGGGGAGTCAGGTGTAAGAAAACTAAAATGGTAGGAGAGGGCTAGGTCACGAAGGGCTTCAAATGCCAAACAAAACATTTTGTATTGGCTCTTGGAGGCCATAGGGAGTCACTAGAGTTTACTAGGGGGAAGGGGTATGTGACATGATTAGACCTGCACTTTAGGAAAATCTCTTTAGTGGTTGAATGGAGGCTGGATTGGAGTGGGGAGAGACTTGAGGCAGACAGACCCAGCAGCCTATTTCAATAATCCAGGCATGAGGTGATGAGGGTCAGCATTGGGGTGGAGACAGTGTCAGAGAAGAGGAGGGGTCAAATTTGTGAGATGTTACAGATGTGACATCAACAGACCTTGGCAACAGACTGAATATGGGAGATAGGAGATAGCAAGGAATCCAGGATGACTCCTAGGCTGGGAGCCTGAGGGACTGGGAGGACATGGGAGGGGGGTGTGGTTTAGAGGGGAAGATAATGAGTTCTGTTTTAGACACTGAGTTTAAGATGTCTATTGGACAATATAGTTAGAGATATGTGAAAGGCATTTGAAGATGCAATAGTGGAAATCGGCAAAGATTGGGGAAGGATAGTAGATTTGAGAATCATCATCAGCCGAGAGAGAGAGAGAAAGAGAGAGAGAGAGAGACAGACAGACAGACAGAGAGAGAGACAGACAGACAGACAGAGAGAAACAGAGAGAGAGACAGAGAGAAACAGAGAGAGAGACAGAGAGAGACAGAGACAAAGACAGACAGAGACAAAGACAGATTCATATTAGCTGAGGAAACCACTAAGTGAAACAGTATAAACTGAGAAGAGAAGAGGGACAGAACCCTGAGGGACACCTACAGTTAGAGGGCATGATCTGGAGGACATGAAGCAAAGGAAACACAGAAGTAGGCATCTAGGCAGGAGGAAAACTGGGAGAGAGGGATGTCCCCAAAACCTAGACAGAAGAGAGTGCCAAGGAAGAGATAGTGAGGCCGCTGAGGGGTCCAGGAGAATGAGGATTGAGAAAAGGCCATTGATTTGGCAACTAAGAGATCATTAATAATCTTAGAGATGATGTATATAAAGGGTTTTGCAAACCTTAAAGGGCTATATAGCTACTACTTAATATTATTACTATGTTCTCAGGGCCCTCCCGGCTCTCACATTCTGCGTTGTA
The DNA here is from genome assembly GCA_028646595.1 of Phalanger gymnotis. Classification (NCBI taxonomy): domain Eukaryota; kingdom Metazoa; phylum Chordata; class Mammalia; order Diprotodontia; family Phalangeridae; genus Phalanger; species Phalanger gymnotis. The sequence continues at coordinate 783,143,186 of CM053622.1, forward strand.
AGAGCCCTCCCAGCTCTTGCATTCTATGTTCTAAAGTTCCTTCCAGCTCTGACAATGAATAATTCTAAGATTGAAAATAAAGACCCAAGAGAACAAAATATTTATGCGTTTCCCAGGGCAAGGAATTCCTGTCTCTGTATCTTCCTTTCCCTCCCTCCCTGTCCCTCTCTCTCTCTTTATTATCTCTCTGTCTCTCTTACCTCAATCTCTCTGGTTTCGGTCTGTGTCTATGTCTCTGTGTATGTTTCTGTCTCTGTCCCTGTTTTTATCTCTCTATCTGTCTTTCCGACTTTCTCAGTCTCTCTTTGTTTCTCTCTGTCTTGGTCTATCGAGCTCTCTCCCTCTTATAAACACACAATACCCAGGTATTCTAAGAAAGAGGAAGAATATTCATGTAGGGCAAAGGAAATATATGTCTTGAAGAGCAAAGAGAGCTGGGCTTTGATGGTACCAGGTGTTATCTGTGAAGTGCGGATCACCCCGGAACAGAAGCGAGATGAAAGGGGCTGCCTCCCCTCAGTCAGAAAGAAACCGTCGGGGAGCTGTGGGCAGCTGGAGAAAACATAACCCTCGAAATCTAAGCCAACCTTAGGGACTCGGGAGTGAGTCGGGAGAGAAGAAGGGGCAGAATGAAAAGGACGTGCGTGACATTTCAGCTCTGCCCTCCCCAGCCCCTGGGTGCAGCCGATGCAAGTTTCTCTACAAGGCCAACAAACGTCCCGGAGAGTTTCAACCTTGTAGGCAGACAGATCTTGGACCCTGGAGAGTCTTTCCCAGCCTTTGCTTCCGTTTTTAGCAGGCTTTTCAAAATTTACCAAACTTCCTTCAAAACAGTCTTGGGAAGGAGGGAGTACATGAATTATTCTCACTAGCATCAGTCCCATTTTATAGATGGGGGAACTAAGGCCCAGAAAGATTAAGGACTTGTCCGTCAGCACTGGGCGCACTAGCGTCAGCGCAGGCATCCAAACCCACGCTTTCCGGGCCGCGGCATAGTCAGAACACTGGAGTACGTACGGTCTAGTGCTTGCTCAGACCCTGTGGTCACGCTGAGACTGCACTGTCCGCGGGCGCCCCCAGCCCCGCCAGATATAATTTTCAGACGCCGCGGTTGAGTCCCAGGAAGACCTCCTGGGTGGGGGGCTGATCTACAATCTGCGCCCAGCTGGAGCTCCAGTCGCGCATCCCAGGGATCCGCGTCAAGGGGGCTGCAGTTGGGAAGATCTAGGTGTGCTAAACTCCCCCAGCGGCTCCGGCCTGGGAGAGCCGGCATGGAGCTTTAGAGGTCACCGAGTCTAACCCCAAGATTTTACAGATGAGGAAAGTGAGAGAAGTTAGAAAGAGGAAAGCCCAGAGAGGTTCACGTAACTTGGCTAAGAATGCTCAGCTCGTAAGGAGCAGAGCTGGTATTCAACTCAGGTACCCTAACCTCAGATCCAGGGCCCTTACCTCTACAGAGGAGAGAGGAGAGCGGGACTGTGTGGAAGGGGGCGCAGGGCTGGCTTAGAGGGGCCCAGGGTTTCTATCTATCTCTACTATGAAGGAGATCGAAGGAAAAGTCGCTGCAGAAATCAGGGATGAAGCGCAGCCACCCACCTGGACTGGCTCCGCATCCCCCAATGCCCAGAGCAGAAATCCGACGGCGAAAGTGATCCAGGCGGCGGCGGGCTCCATCCCGGAGTGGAACGGAGCGGAGCACTGCACGTTAGGGAGGCGGCTTCCACAGCGGTCTAAGCTGGAAGGGCCGCCCTGCTCACCTCCGGTGACAGAAAGCGAAAGCTGCAGCCTGGGGCAGAAAAGGCAGGCAATTCATTGTGGGGGGGGGGGCGGGGGGGGGAGAGTTCTGCCTCCCAGGGGCGGTACTAGCTGACAGACCCGCCCAGACAATTAGACTCAGGGTCCAGGGACGCTCTCCTCTCTCCCTCTGCCTTGCCCCCCCACCCCATCGGAAGCTAGACTAAATATTCTACAAATTATTTCCTCCCCTTGCCAGCATGTGGTGGCGAGGGGGTACAGCGCGAGCGAAGGTTTGGGAGTGTTAGGAAACTAAATCATCTCGAACCTGCAGGTCCAGGTACATCTCTCCCTCCCCTTCCCATCCCCCTCCCTTGACCCTTCCTGATGTTGCCCACGGCCCAGAATTGGCACGTCTCTCCTCTGAGACTCTAGGACCTAGAGGATCTGCCCTGTCTGAATGAGCAGAAGCTGCCCACAGTGACAGGGAAATGAGGAGACCAAGGTTCTGCTACTTAAATGCGTGTGACTTTGGACAGGGACTCTCCCTTGGCTTATCTTTAAAATGAGAGCGATATTAGTTTCTTGATGGGTGTAAGGGTGCCTGTAGCATGACATCAAGCATGATTTGCCCTAGAGAATTGTCAGAGAAGACGTATTTGGAAGGAAAGGACACGAGCGAGGCTACTCTGTAGTATAGCAGAAATAAAACAGTATGACATTTTCAACGGGTAGATTCAAATCGGGACGCTTTTTGTTTCTACCCCTGTGACTTTGGGCAAGCCATCTGGTAATGGCCACTTAAGTCATTTCCAACTCTCAAAAATTCTCTGGCTTGAGATGGTTGCTACCAAAACGGTGGAATGTGAATTTTATTTTTCATAACACCTAGCTATTCACCAGAAGAGAGGTGGAATCCGGGACTTCCACTAATACAGAAGAAAACAAAAAACTGGTAAGACTGAGCTGGCAAGAAAACTGATGATTAAGGGGGAAAATATTCTTCAAGAACTTCACACCTGTGTGAATATATTTGAGGGTAATGAGGCCACCAGATTACCGTTTCATACAATAACAATTTAAAGGAAGGGAAGGGACTTGGGTTTCTATATAGATTGTATAGACTAATACCTCAAAACAATTCCCATGCTCAACAAGGGGTCAGCTGCCCTTTGTCTGAAGACTTCCAGTAAGGGTAACCCACCTGTCATCTCCCTCAGGCAGCTCATTCAACTTTAATACGTTCTGTTCTAGAGCTCTAATACATTCTGCCAATCTGTATGATGGAGTTGACATTTTTCTGAGTAGAAAACATGTCCACAATGATTATGGTTGTGATGTGGTGACATTTACATCATGGTGTTGGGAACCCATATTTGGGTTTGGGAAACAGCATTACCAGAAACTTCAGTGGCTCCTAACTTTCTCCAGGATCAAACATAACATACTCTGTTCGGCTTTAAAACAGCTTTGTAAACCTTTTCCAGTCTTCCAACATCTTACACCCCTCCACATAGTCTTCAATCCAGTCACACTGGTCTTCTTCCATCTCTATTAATTTCTGTCCATTTTCACAGGCTATCCCCCATGACTATTGACCTCCCTGGTTTCTTTTAAGGCTCAGTTAAAATCCCACCTGCTGGCTCTTTTTGTGATGGTGAAGAATTGGAAAGAGATACCCCTCAATTAAGGAATGGCTGAACAAGTTACAGTGTACGAATGTGACCCAATACTACTGTGCTATAAGAAATGACAAAGGGCATGGTTTCTGAAAAACCTCGGCAGACTTACATGAACTGATGCAAAGCAAAACTGGGAGAACAATGTATGCAGCAACAGCAGTATTGTAAGGATAATCGATTGTGAAAGACTTAGTACCTGATCAATACATTGATCTATCACGATTCCAAAGGTCATGATGATATATACCGTCCACCTCCAGAGAGAGAATCGATGGACTCTGCATGCTGATTGAAGCATATTTTTTTTTCTTTTTCCTTTTTTTCCTTTAGAATATAGCTAATGTGCAAATATGTTTTGAATGACTTCATATGTATAATGGGTATTGTATTTCTTGCTTTCTTAATAGGGGAGAGGGAGGAGGGAGAGACAGAATTGGGAACTGAAAATAAGGCACTTTCAGGTTTATAAATACCTTTACATGAATTATCTGATCCTCCCAATGATCCTATGGAGCAAATAATATAGGAGTTATCGTCTCTTTCTGACAGATGAGTAAACAAAAGCTCAGAAAGGTAAGTGACTTACCCCAATCACACAACCAATATGTGTCAAAGGCAGATCTTGAAACTGTCCCTCCCATTTCCCTTAATGATATATATATATCAGACCTTCTGCCCTTTACTGTCTGAGTAACTTTGGGCGAGTTACTTAACCTCTGTTTTCCTGTCTGTGAAACAGGGATTATAGCATCTACCTTGTAGAGTTATTTTGAGGATCAAATGAGATAAAAGCACTTAGCACAGTGCCTGACATAGTAGGTGCCATATAAATGCTAGTTACTACTATTACTACTACTACCACTACCACCACCACCACTACTACTACCACTACTACTACTATTACTACCACTACCACCACCACCACTATTACTACTGCTACTACCACTACCACCATCACTACTACTACTACTACCACCACCATCACCACCACCACTGCTACTACTACTACTATTACTACCACTACTACCACTACCACCATGACCACTACCACCACTACTACTACTGCCACCACCCCTACAATTCAAATCTTTGGCGTGCCATTTATTAATTGTGTAAACATGGACAAACCGCTTTCCCTTTATGATCCTCATTTTCCTTGTCTGTCAAATAGGAATAATACTATGTGTAGATGAAATGTGACAAAGTAGACAGAAAGCAGACTTAGGGTAGGGAAGAACTGGATTTAAGCCTCACCTCTTTACACTGTGGCTGCCAGCATTGATAAGCCTCCACATGCCACTTAACTTGCCAGTCAGGGCCCCTGGGGCAACTGTCTAAGGCTACAAAACTTGCCAAGAAGAGAGTGAATTCCTCATCAGGAGTTCCTCATGCCAATGAAGTCAAATCTGGTGTGTGTGTGTGTGTGTGTGTGTGCGTGTGTGTGTGTATTGTCCCTACTATACTGTTATGAGGCTCCAATGAGATGCTGTGTGCAAAGTATTTTGAAAACTTTAAAGTGCTAGATAAACGGCAGCTATGAGACCCTGGGCAAGTCACCTGTCTGTCTCAGTTTCCTCATCTTCAAAATGAGAAGATCGATAGCACCTGCCTCGCAGAGTTGTGAGGCTTAAAGGAGTTAATATTTGTGAAGTGCTTAGCAAATCTTAAAGCACCATATGATTGTTAATGTTGTTTTGTTTGGTTTTTTTTTTGCTATTCTGTTGTTAAAAGCCAGAACCAAGGATTCTGCTTCCAGAAGACAAGAAAATGGGAAGTGACTTTTTGTTGGGGAGGGGGAAATCCAGTCTCCTGACCTCTAAGCTTTGGAAATTACCAGGTTCTCAGATATCATGTAGGGATGGGCAGGGGGCTTTGCAAGCTTGTGTGGAGATACGAGGCTATATTGAGGGTAGAGTTGGCATGGCCTCAAAATAGGGGGTAAGATTAGGCACTAACCCTAGAGCCTGGGCTTTTTAAATGTGCATGAATATTTCTGTACTTTAATTGGAAGCAATTACAGCTGCCCCTTGATGGGTACTAGAGACAAGGGCTTAGTCCCAGATGGGATCAGTGCTTCATTTGTACTCTGATATCAGCCCAAGGTTCTACTGTGCACTTCATCTGAGTCCACAGACCTCTGTTGGAAAGGACCTCCCTTATCTTTGGTTGACTGAAGAATAAAGTGATTTCAAGCCGAGAAGGACCTCTTCCTTTCGTGATAGAGCCCACCCCTCAAGCGGGCTACTTGGGCAACACTTAATACCCACCTTGCTCCAAGACAGATGAAGCAGCCACATTTCCCTCTGTCTTCTATTCTCCACATTACTTTCCCCACTTTTCCCTTAGAGACCAGAGCTCCCTGGAAATGAAGCTGCAATAAGGCATGATTGAGCTTCAGCAAGTAGCTACCTTCTGCAGGTTCAAAGCTGTCCTGTTCTGTGCTATTGTTTTCTTCTAGTTCTTTTCTATTCCATTCCATCTTATTCTAGCCTAGCCTACCCTATCCTACCCTATCCTGTGCTAGCTTGTCCTATCCTATCCTATCCTATCCTATCCTATCCTATCCTATCCTATCCTATCCTATCCTATCCTATCCTATCCTATCCTGTCCTGTCCCGTCCTGTCCTATCCTGTCCTGTCCTGTCCTGTCCTATCCTGTCCTATCCTGTCCTATCCTACCCCATCCCATCCCATCCCATCCCATCCCATCCCATCCCATCCTATCCTACTCTTTCCTGTCCTGTCTTATTGTATTACAGCACAGCACATCTTGTTTATTCTATTCGGTTCCCAGCTTTTCCATTCTGTTCCGTTCAGTTCTTTTCCAGTCTGTTCAACCATCATTTATTAAATTGTGACTATGTGCCAGGCACTTCACTAAGTGTTGGAGAATACAAAGGCAAAAACCATGCAGTCTTTCACCCTAAGGAGTTTAAGTTCTATTGTGGGGAAACCCCAGGGGAAAGACTTTAATGTGTAAAGATAAATCAATACAAAATAAATACCAATAGCTTGCACATAGAAGGCATTTTGAGGTTGATAAAATGCTTTACAAATATTATTTTGTTTGGTCCTCGTGGTACCGATGAAAGATAGGTACTATTATTATCCCCATTTTACAGATGAGGAAACTGAGGCAGACAGAGTTTGGGTTTTTTTTTTATTTGTCCACAGCCACTAAGTATCTGTGGTTGGTTTTGAACTCAGGTCTTTCTGATTCCAATTCCACCACTCTGCCCACTGGTTGCCTCTAAATGCTAATTAAAAAGTAATTTCACAGAGGAAGAGCTTTAACATCATGGCATGGGTGGGGAGGGTGCATGTCAAGATCAATCGCTACATATAGGAGTGATCACGTGAGCAAGGTTTTGAAGCGAATTAGAGATTCCAAGAAGGGGGAGGTGAGAAGGGAGAGCACACCAGGCAGGGGGTACAGCCTGTGCAAAGGCAGGAAAGTGGGAGGTGGAATATCATATAGAAATGTCAAATAAGCCAGTATGGCTAGAATGTCCAACACTTAAAGGGGAGTCATGTGAAACCAGGCTGGAAAAAATAGGTGTGAACTTCTCTTTGTAAAGAGCCTTGAAAGTTAGATAAAGGAATTTAGGTTTCATTTTAGAGGAAGCCACCGAAGCTTCTTGATCTGAGGCATGGCATGATCAGACCTGGGCAAAAAGTGTAATGAACTTGGAAATGGTGAGGGAAATGGATTGGAAGGAGAAGAGGTGGAAAGATTCAACCACATTTCCTCCTGGAAGTCAGTCCAATGTTGGATGAAGCCTTCAAGTGTTCCTTGGGTGAATGATTAGAATCTGTTGATTCAAGGTTTGGTATTCAAGATCTTGGGTCCCGTTTAAGCCTAGCGAGGGATGCTTGGGTCACAGTTCAATATATGCATTCACCAGTAACCCTTTGCCCTCTCCGTGGACTTGTTTGGAAATGAGTAGTGTACGTGTGTGCATACATGTGTGCCTACTGAGCTCTTTACTCAGCACAAGCTGTTCTAACCAGGGTCCTTGCTGACTCATGTCCCAAAATAACGGGAAGAGACGTACAATGTGAACCAGAACCTGGTAATAGCTTTTCCCTCTGTCTCCCGCCTTCTCCTTCCAGTAACTGAACAGAGTTGGGGACTTTGAATGAGATAGACTGTACACATAGGGTGGTGGGTGAGGAAGGTTTCATGGACTGGGGCAACGTGGGGGAAAGAACAACGTTGGTCCTAGGTTCTGACATGTACTGGCTGAGTAAGTCACAGGATCATAGATTTAGAGCTGGAAGGGACCTTAGATGTTACCCGGTCCAACTTCCTCCTTTTACAGATGATGAAACAGAGGCGATGTGACTTGTCCACCATCACACAAGTAGTAAGTAGCAGAGGCAGGATCCAAACCCTAGCACTTGTGATTCCAGATCTAGGATTCTTTCCATAACACCAAACTGCCTCTTTGAGTCTCAGTTTCTTTATCTGTAAAATGGTGCAAATAATACCGGTACACCCTATGTCACGGGGTCATTTTGAGGAAGGGACTCCATGGAGCATGACAGAAATACGAGTGATTATTACGTGGCATGGAATCATGGGAAACATCCCTGGCTCTGAAGTCAGTAGAACTGGGCTCATGTCCCACCTTATTTTTTCCTTAATAATATTTTATTTTTTTCCCAGTTACACATAAAGATAGTTTTCAATATTCATTGTTGTAAAATTTTGAGTTCCAAAATTTTCTCCCTCTCTCCTCCCCAAGAGAGCAAGCAATCTGATATAGGTGATACATGCACAATCATGTTAAACATACTTCCACATTAGTCATGTTGTGAAAGAAGAATCAGAACGAAAGGGAAAAACCAGGAGAAACAAAAACCAAAAAAAAAAAAAAGTGAAGATAGTATACTTTGATCCGAATTCAGACTCCATAATTCTTTCTCTGGATGTGGATGGCATTTTCCATCATGAGTTTTTTGGAATTGTCTTGGATCACTGTATTGCCGAGAAGAGCTAAGTCTATTATAGTTAATCATCTTATAATGTTGCTGTTACTGTATACAGTGTTCTCCTGGTTCTGCTCACTTCACTCAGCACCAGTTCATGTAAGTCTTTCCAGGTTTTTCTAAAATCTGCCTTCTCGTCATTTATTATTATTAATTTATTTATTTTTAGTTTTCAACATTCACTTCCATAAGTTTTCAATTTTCTCCCCTCTCCCTCCTCAAGACGGTCTGCAATCTGATATAGGCTCTACATGTACATTCCTATTAAACATATTTCACATTAGTCATGTTGTAAAGAAGAATTATAATGAAAAGGAGAAACCATGAGAAAGAGAAAACAAAACAAAAAAGAAAATAGTCTGCTTTGCCCTGCGTTCCAACTCCATATTTCTTTCTCTGGATGTGGATGACATTTTTCATCATGAGTCCTTTGGAATTGTTTTAGGTCCTTGCATTGCTGAGAAGGGTTAAGTCTATCAAAATCAGTCTTCACGCACTGTGGCTGTTACTGTGTACAATGTTCTCCTGGTTCTGCTCACTTCACTTAGCATCAGTTCATACAAGTCTTTCCAGGTTTTTCTGAAGTCTTCCTGCTTATCATTTCTTATAGCACAACAGTATTCCATTATATTCATATACCACAACTCATTCAGCCATTCTCTTATTGATAGGCATCATCTCAATTTCCAATTCTTGGCCACCACAAAAAGAGCTGCTATAAATATTTTTGTACATGTGGGTCTTTCGCTCTTTTTTATGATCTCTTTGGGATATATACCTAGTAGTGGTATTGCTGGGTCAAAGGATATGCACAGTTTGGTTGCCCTTTGGGCTTAGTTCCAAATTGCTTTCCAGAATGGTTGCATCAGTTTACAACTCCACCAACAACGCATTAGTGTTCCAATTTTCCCACATCTTTTCCAACATTTATTATTTTCCTTTTCTGGCATATTAGCCAATCTGATAGATATGAGGTCGTATCTCAGAATTGTTTAAATTTGCATTTCTCTGATCAATAGTGATTTAGAGCATTTTTTCATATGACTATAGATAGCTTTAATTTCTTCCTCTGAAAACTAACCTGTTCATATCCTTTGACCATTTTTCAATTGGGGAATGTCAATATCACCTGTGGGACTCTGGGCTTCAATTCCCTCATCTATAAAATGAAGGAGTGGCCTAACTGGGATCTGAGATCTCTTCCAGCTATGATCCCAGGATCCTAAGTAACTGTATTCATTCCCGAAATGATTCAAACCCATGCCTTCCTGTTTGACTTCCAGTGAAGCTGAGAAATATTTCCTCTGCAGAAGAATTCTTCAGGATGCACTTACAATAATTAGCTAGGTTTCCTGTCTTTGTTCAGAGAGCAATGTTTTACTATGGACCCTCTTTCCTCTCCTAAAAGCAGTTCCATAGTGCATATAGCACTGAGCCTAGGAACAGCAAGGCTTGAGTTCAACTCCAGCCTCAGACACTTAGCTGTGTGACCCTGGGTAAGTCACTTAACCCTTGTCTGCCTCAGTTTCTGCAACTGTAAAATGGAGATAAAAATAGTACCAACCTCTCAGAGCTGTTGTGAGGACCAAATGAGCAAATATTTATAAAGTGCTTTGTAAATTTTAAAGTGCCATATAAATGCTAGCTATGGTTACTTTATTGTCACCTTCTGCCCCCTTATTTCTTCCACTGTGCACAGAATCACAGCATCTGAGTTGTAGAGAACTTGGAGTGTTTCGCCCAGGTCTTACCACATCACCTCAACTCAAAAAAAATTCTCGAATGGTTCTCCAATGTCTCTGAGATAAAATACAAAACTCTGTGCTTGGGAATGGCATTGACGGTCCTGGCTCCCATAACATGGCTCCCATCTAATATCAACCCTTCCTATATTCTCTCTTACGAGCCAATTGCCCTGGTAGCTATTCCCCCATATGTGGCTTCTGAGGTCCTTTCCTGCTCTACAGCCAACATCCTATGGAAAACAAATGGATCCTATGATATTCCACCCCCCCCACCCCAGTTCCTATGCACCAGCAATACCCCTCCACCAGCCCATAGCTGAAATGTACACCCTTGCTTCCAAATCGTGGCTTCCTTAGTTTCTTTCAAAGCACAGTTCAGGTGGCACCTCCTACGTGAGGCTTTTCCACAATCCTCTCCCCTCCCCAAATTATTAATGCTTTTTCCCTTTTGAAATAACTTTGTATGTGTAAGGAGCATTGTCCTCCCATGTGAAGAATCTAGGGAGCCTGTTTCTGGGAGAATCACAGCGATATGTAGAAGAGCCTTAGACAGACCTTGGTGCCACAGTAGACAGGCACTCAGTAACTGGTTCAGGTCAGTTGATCACATATGGAAGAGGGGACTCTTTAAGTGACTGTAGAGGCATTCATCAAGGACCAGCAACCAGAGCGTCAGCCATCTTTCTGCTTGGCTGTTTTCTCGGTGGATTTCTTGGACTTCACTGATGGAGTCCGGTGAGACAGCATGCTTGAAGGAGAGAGGCTCTGGGCCATTCCAACCGAGGCCAACTTGTGTCCTGTATGAGCATTTGCTTCTTTTCATTCTAGGCGAAGAGATTTGGCGACTCTGACCGTGTGAGGAGAGCAGCATTCCATCGTCTGGGCTTTGCAACCATCCCAGCATTGAGTAGCAAGGAGTGACCTTCTAGAGTGACCTTTGGACCCATCCCAGAAGTAGCTGAGACAAGACTCATCCAACAGTCATACCCCATCTGGAAGTGAACTTGGCGGTACCCATCTCTATGCCATTCTGCCTCTCAGTCTGGTTTTAAAAAGAAAGAAATGAAATAGTACCTGACCTCAGGGAGACTACATTTTACAGAAAAGAAATCCTCTCAACCACATCCCCAACAATGGTCATCTAACTCCCAACTCGACAACACCCAGTGAAGAAAAATAGATGACAAATACAAGGGGGGGGGGTGTCGTACGACACTGTCTCAGATTCATATGAAAATATGTACATGCCCGCAGAGGCATATGCCCTGAAATGTACACTAAGTAAAAACCAAGGTGGAGAGAAACAAATCTTTTGAGGTTCTTTGAGTATCTCAAATCTAGCATTCTTCCCATGGCTCCCACTGTCTCCAAGAGGGTGGTACAATGGATAGTGTTGGATTGGGAGTGAGAGAACCTGGGTTTGGATCCCCTGCCTTCTGTAAGCTGTCTGAGTCACTGAGCCTCTCAGCCTCATTTTCCTCATCTACAGCATAAGGCGGTTGCAGCTTCCTTCCAGCTGCAGATCTATAACTCTCTGCTCTCCCATTCCATTCTGAGACAGTGTTCATCCTGCCATTAAGACAATTCCACTCATTCCTCATAGGTCCACCTGCTGGAGTTGTGAATCCAGATCACCAGGATTATGCTGTTGCCATTCCCAGAAATCAGGGACATCAGGAGGAGCTGCTTCTGCAGGGGAAGGGGACCCTTTTTACCTTTCTTCCACAAGACTTAAAAATAACAAATATCCTCCCCTCCTTCCTGTCTCTTGCACAGCTACCCTCCTCTCAAGAACTCTAATGAGAGCAGAGGCTTCCTCTCCTGGGGTACAGCTCTAAAGTGCTTAGAATCATCTAGCCTAACCCTTTCCTTTCAGAGGAAGTAAGTGAGACATGAAAAGGTCATAATTTGCTCAACATCGCATGGGTGGCAAATAATTAAGCTGCTAGAATTTAAGCCCAGGTTCCCCTGTAGGGTTGGCATTGGGAAGTCACTGGGGTATTAGGAAGGGAAGGGACATGACAGAGGGTATAAATCAGCTTCCCTCTTCAATCTATGTATGATAGAATTTGACCTATACCATACCCTTCTGGGTTTCCTAGGGCAAGGGAATGTTATTCCCATTACAGAAATGAGGAAACTGAGGCACAGAAAAGTTATGTGACTTGGAGTCAGCCAGGATGGGTCAAATCCAAATGACTCTAAATATTATTTCAGTGATACAGTCTGCCTGGGGATCTAAATTGGATAGGGGAAACCAGTTTCGTTTTCCACTTTCATCCCTCCCCTTTAGGTGCTAGAATTTGCTTCCATTTGACCACTTAAATGGAAGATGCAATGGGAGAGCAACAGTACAAACATTTCCTCCCAAAATCTTGGAGGGCACACTCTCCCCTATCCCACCTAGGTCTCTGGGGAGAGTGGGGAATGTAGGTCGGTGATACAGTCTCTACAACAAAAAGACTGCCAATCTTGACCAAGAGCTACTCAATGCAAGTGATGTTGCATTTGATACATTTTTCCATTTTCTAGGTGGAGAGAAAACTGAGACCATTAATGATAGCTATCATTTACATGGTACTTTAAAATTTGCAAAGTGCTTTAGTATATATTATCTCATTTTATCTTTACGACAACCTTAGGAAGAAGGTGCTGTTATTGTCCACATCTTACAGATGAGGAGACAGAGGCTGAGAAAAGTTAAATGACTAGCCTAGAGTCACTCAGCTAGGAAGTGTGTGAGGTAGGTTTCAAACTCAGGAGAAACAACATACTGTCAAACACATTCAATGTATTGCCTAGTTCAGCCTTCGTTTGCAAACAGGACGGATGAGATCACGTGATGATGTCTTGACTGGCAAATGAATTGGATTTAAGTGAGGCGGTGTTGTACAAAGTCATCAGCCTCACTCTCTCTTTCAGAGTAACTGAAATCCAACAGCAAGACAAAAGTTAAGATGACTAGTGGTGACCTTGGCATCTTCCATGTCTGACCAAACTCTAAGTGCTCCACATCGCCTGCTTCGGCTGCCTTCACGGCCATTGGAACAAATCGTTCTCATCCGCCCATTCCACTGGGGAAGTCTTCACATGCTTGGGGTAGATACCCCTGTAACTTACCAACAGGGTTGAGGGCTGTGAGTTACCTTCACCCTGCTGAGACAGTTTTATAGGGGTATGGCTGCTATACATGGTACATCTCCTTGGAGCCACAGGTGAGAGTTGGGTGGCAGGTGGACACCACAGGTGGATAAGCAGCCCTGGAAGGGGTTCTGCAAGCCTTCATACCGGAGGTGCTAGTCCTCCTTGAACACCTCATACTGGAAAATACTCTGGAAGTGAAACCAAAGCATTTTGGTTTGAATTTTTTTCACTTCACAGAAAATCTATTTTCAGAGCCTTTGGAAAAAGAAAAGCCCTTGTGAAAATATGCATAGTCAAGCAAAACAAATTCCGCATCAGTCATGTCCAAAAAGACGCTTCATTGTGCACATTAGTCCACCCCTTCTCGGTTGGGAGATGACCCATCTGCCATGATTGGTTCTCTGGAACCATGGTTTATCATTGCATTGCTCAAGACTCTTAAGTTTTTCAAAACTATTCATTTTCACAGCATTGTTGTTACGGTAAAAATTGTTCTCCTGTTTCTTCTCACTTTACTCTGCATCATTTCAAATTTTCCCATGTTTCTCTGAAACCATCTCATCATTTCTTATGGCACAAATGCATCCCCATATTTTAGTATCCCATAATCTGTTCAGCCATTCTCCAACTGCTAGGTATTCCCTTAAGAGTTGCTATAAATATTTTGGTATGCATGAGTTTTTTTTTTCTCCTTTGCTCTCTTTGGGTATAGGCCCAGTTGTCTTTCTATACAAGACTCTCCATCTCCTGCCTCCATGCATTTTCCCTGGCTGTCTCACATGCTTGGAATACTCTTCCTCCTCATTTCTGCCTCCTGGCTTCCCTGGCTTCCTTCAAATTTTGTCCTTTTACAAGAAGCCTTTCTTTTAATTCGGGTGCCTTCTCTCTGTTGATTATTTCTTATATATCCTGTATACAGCTTATTTCTACATATTTGTTGGCTTGTTGTCTCCCCCATTAGACTGTGAGCTCCTTGAGAGCAAGAACTATCTTTTTCCTTTCTTTATATCTTAGCGAAATGTCTGGAATATAGAAGGCATTTAATAAATGTTTGTTGACTGACCAGTAAATATTTATTTGATTGATTGCAAGACACTCTGCTGGATTCAGGGGAAGGGAAAGGCAAGACAAACCTGAGTAAGACATCGCTAAGAGCTTGGAGATACAAAGACAAAAGTGAAGACAATTCATCAGAACCACCTTTATTTTACCGCCACAGAACCAAGATGCAGAAATGGAAAGATCACACTCTGCCCAAGGTGACGCATGATTCATGCCTCAGAGACCCAGCCCAAACCACTGGCCTCTACATCACCCTGAAGGGATAGTCAACATTGTCTTATGTCATGAGGAGGTCAGTGAAGAGTCATCAATTTTGTCACCTAGGAGATCACCGATGATCTTTGGGAGAGAAATCTCAGTGAAGCGGTGTGTCAGAAGTCAGAAAAAAAGATCCTGAAGAGTGAACGGGTGGTGAGGAAGTGGAGAAAGAATGTAAAATACTTTCAAAAACTTTGATGGCAAAAAGGAATGTAAGAGTGTAGCAGCTCAAGAGTATAGTAGGTCTGGAGAAGCTTTCTTTAGGACAGTGAATATCATGGGATTAATCAGGATAGGATCATAGATTTAAAGCTAGAAGGGACCTTAAAGGCCATCTAGTCAAAACTCTTCATCTCACAGAAGAGGAAACTGAGGCACAGAAAAATTAAGTTATTTGTCCAGAGTCATACAACTAGTATCTTAGGTAGGATTTGAACCCAGATGGTCTTGACTTAAGTTCAGCTCTCTACACACTGTTCCACATGAGTTATTGCTACTGAGTAACATTGGACAGATAGCTTAGTACGATCTAGATGCATGTAATAGATCTCATTCAGAGCCTTAAGCCTTGTTGAATCTCGTCAGTTTCTTGGGGCACAAAGAATTTTTTGAAACCGGTCCAAGGAAGTCTTGAGCCTCTCCTTGACTTCTAAACTGACTGTCTTCATCTCAAGGCCTCCTTGGCTAACGCCTGCTTAGGTGGAACTTTGGAACCGGTTGAATTGGCAGACCCAAATCAACATAAAAGGTGTATGGGGGAATGCTCCAGAGAACTGTGCATATAGTTATGATGATAAATATTTTTATGGATGATTTGGAAAAATGCAGAGAAAGTAGGTTCGTCAGATTTCCAGATAACATAAAGCTTGGAAGGATAGCCAGTACATTGGATGGCAGAGTCAGGATAAAACATTGGGTTGAATTCAGGAGTATTTTGGAAAATGTTTAACATCCAGCTCTCAAAAAGAAGTACACATGACACATCTTAAAGTTTAATCTGCATTATTAACATTTTCTCCCTTACTTTCTTAAATCTGACATCAAAAGACAATAAACCAAGTCCTGATTTTCAGTCTTTGCCAATATCTGAGGAGTAAAGGCTCTCACTTAAAATTTAACAATCAGCTCTCACAAGCTGGTGTGAGATGGTAACAGCACACTGGTTGAATCTACTATGATGAAATTTAATATATGCTTGAGTTAAAGAATAAATTTCACAAGCAGAAGAGAGAAGAGGCATAGAAAAAGGTCTGGGGGTTTTAATTGACTGTAAGTTCAATATTAGTCGACATTAGGATAAGGCAACCCAGAATGCTAATATGATCTTACACTGCATTAGAAGAGATGTGATGTCTAGGCCCAGGGAAGTAAGAAGTTCCCTATTCTTTGCCTTGTCCCACATTTGAAAATTTAAGTTCAGTTCTGGAAGCCACAGGCCATTTGACATGCTGGAAAGTGGCCAGAGGAGGGCCACCAGGATGGTGGAGGAGGGCCTTGAGATCATTCCATACAAAGATCAGTTGAAGTATCTTTGGATGTTTGACCCAGGGAAGAAACTTGGAGGGAACACAAAGGCTGTCCTCAAAGATTTGAAGGGCTCCCATGTGGAAGAAGGAATAGATTCATTCTACTCAGCCCCAGAAATCAGAAATAGAAGCAAGAGGAAGAAGTGGTAAAGAGGCAGGTTTAGGTTGTGTGTCAGCAAAGTCTGCTTAACAATTACAACTACCCCAAAAATGTAATGGCTGGTCTTGAAAGGTAGTGAGTTCCCCATTCATAGAAGTATTCATGGAAAAGGTCAGTGACCCATTTTCAAAGAGGGTGCCAAGAGGATTCTTGACCAGGTACAGTTTGGGCTAATTGGCCTCTGAGGCGTCTTCCAACTCTGAATCTTTAGGCACTGATCCCCTCCTAGGTGTCCTTTCTTCCCTTTCCCTGACAGTTCCTGGATGATATTAAACACAACTCACATTTCTAACATTCTTTCTCTCTAAAAATTACTTGGTATTAAGATCATGGGATCATAGACCTAGAGGAGAAAGGAACCTCAGAAGACATCTGATCCACCCCACCCCATTTCACAGATAATGAAACCAAGACACAGAGAAATGAGGTGACTTGCCCAAGGTGTGAATGCCTTCATGAGGTCTTTATTCATACATGCATTATGTCTCCCCAGGAGCATGTAAGCTCCTCAAGGTCAGAGATTATTTCATTTTTCCCATAGTACCTGACACTTAGTGATGATAATACTTTCTGTTGTTATTCAGTCGTTTCAGTTGTGTCCAACTCTTTGCAACCCACTTTGGGGTTTTCTTGCCAAAGATACTGGTTTGCCATTTCCTTCTCCAGCTCACTTGACATATGGGGAAACTGAGGCAAACAGAGTGAAGTGACTTGCCCAGGGTCACACAGCTAGTAAGTGTCTGAGGCCAGATTAGAACCTCCTGACTCCAGATCCAGAAGTCTATTCACTGTGCCACCTAGCTGCCCCAATAATGGGGAAGAAAATTATTATTTTCTAATTACATTAATAACTAATTTAATATATGGGACCTACTTCTCATTCAAAGCCTAGCCTCTCAAGGACAGTTCTGACTTTGCCCAAAGAATTCGCCCTATCCAAACCATCTAGGTGGAATTCTTATCTACCATTGTTCATTGTCTGGGTGGATATAGACTATTCTTTTGTATAGATTGCTGGAGGCTGAATGATCTAAGAGTACTGACATTATCAGAGTCGCGGCCCCCAGAACCTCACTAGAATAAGGCCACCTCTCATTCTAATATTCATTCTCTCATTAATTGTTAACCAATCAGAGTTGATTTCTACCCATCAGAGACAACCCTTCCACGTTCCCAAGATATTTAACCATTTGATGGTCTCTAAGGTTCATCTTTGGTTTCCAAGAGAACCACTAACTTCAATTTATTTATTAGTTCTTAGCCATAATTAATAAATTGATTATTAATTACCCAGAAACTCTGTCTCTCAGATTTTTCATTCCTCTCAATAGCTAACTATACGGCACTTACCATGTGCCAGGCAATGTGCCAAGGAAGCACTCTATAATTGTTATCTTGGGCAGCTAGGTGGCACAGTGAGTAGAGCACTGGCCCTGGAGTCAGGAGGACCTGAGTTCAAATCCAGCCTCAGACACTTGACACATGTACTAGCTGTGTGACCTGGGGCATGTCACTTAACCTCAATTGCCCTGCCTTCCCCCCCTCCAAAAAAAAAGAATAATTATAATTGTTATCTCATTGGATCCTCACAAGAGGCCTGGGAGGTAGAGGCTATTATTATTATTTATTGATGAGGAAACTGAGGAAAGCAGGGGTTAAGCGACCTGTCCAGAGTCTCATAGCCAGTAAGTCCAAGTAGGTGCTTGATACCTGTAGTTTACAAAGCTCTCCTCTCCCAACTACCCAGTAAGCCAAGGTTTGCCCAATTATCTGCCTTTTACAGATGAGGAAACTGAGGCACAGAGACATTCAAAAACTTCTCTGTCACAAATCAACAAATCAATCAGCAAGCATTTACTAAGGGTGTATGAAGTTTGGCTCTTCAAGAGGATGCTCTGCAAGAAACAGAAAATATCTATAGAAAAAGGTTCAAGTGTCTACGATACGGCAGATACTTTGGAGCATTTGAGGACAAAAAGGAAACAAAGTTCAGGTTGGTCCCAGTTCCTGCATCCCTCCCCGCAGCTGCCCCAGTGGAATGGGAGTTACTTGAGGGCAGGGACCAATTATTTTTTGTCTCTGGATCCCTAGATGCCCATCACATAGTACTATATATGGTAGACACTTAACAAAGGTTTTTCGAAGGAAGGAAATAAGCTAATAAAACAGCCCCTGCCGGAAAACGCAGCTAGTATTGCCGAGAAGCCAACAGCCCTTCCTCTTCCTTTCCTCAGCTCAAGAGTATTCACAGGGCAGGCTCCTTTGGACTTGCTGAAGTTATGGGTGTTTCCTGAGCAACAGATGTGATCATTTTCACAGAAAACAGGGTACCAAGGGTGACGGGTCTACCCTCCCCACAGCCTCCCTCTGTGTGGCTGGCTTGACACTCATGTTGCTTCCTGACCACAAAGTGGAGAAACCTCCCTTGCCTCAGGAAGCTGCCCTTACAAGGCCAGAGCAATTCTGCCTCCTCCTCCTTGTTAATATGAAGTATTTTGTAGATAGGCTTTCTTTTTCTGGATGGGTTGGGCCATAGAACCATGGAATTAGAGCTGGAAGAAACCCCAGAGGTCATCGAGTCCAATCTCTCATTTTACAGACGAGGAAACTGAGGCCCAGAGATGTTAAAGTGACTTGCCCAAGGTCACACAGCCAATATGTAGCAGAAGCAGGATTCAAACCCCAGTCCTCTGACTCTGAGCCCAGGGCCCTTTCCATTGCATCACAGAGTCTGAGGTCCCTTCCAGCTCCTAGAGTGTAGGATTCTGGGATCCAGTGTGTAGCAAACCTGTCATACCTTTAAAACAACCTTGGGTTAACATGGGGAAAAATCCCAGTTAATATCTTTCCTTGCCCACCTGGGATAAACAATGACCTGAGATGAGTTGATGGACAGCTCTGGGAAAATTTCCTTTCTAGTTCTGATACCACTTCTCCAGAAAGATAACCTTGGGGAAGTCCTTTCTCACCATACTGGGCCTCAGTGTTGCCACCTGCAAATGAGGAGAATAACTCCTCCCCTGATCTCTTCTGTTGTGAGGATAAGACAGCTCCCACTGTCAAAGTAAGAGCATTTTGGAATTTCGGAGCTGGGGAAAGAACCAAAGTGATTATCTAGCCCAGAGGTTCCCAAACTTTTTTAGCCTACTGCTCTCTTTTCAAAAAAGTTACTAAAAAAAAAACCCAAAACAAAAGCAAAAACAAAATTACTCAGTGAGGCCCTGGAAATCTACTTCCTTGAACTTTATTTTTATTCAACGCCATTCCCCCCCCCCCTACCAATTGCACCCAAGGCTACTACCACCCTCCTAGATCATTCCAGCAGCCCCCAGGAGGCAGTGTGGGCCATCTTGGGAACCTATGGGTCTAGCCCAAACCACTCGGTCTATATCGTATCTGCTGAGTGGTCACTCAACATCCAATGATGGGAAAGCCAGCCTCTTGGGAAAGCCCAACTTGCATCTCAAAAGCTCTAATTATTAGGAACTTTTTCATCATATTAGAATGTGAGGGCAAGAAATCATCTTCATTTTTGTCTCAGTATCGCCAACCTCTTAGCACAGTATCTGCATACAGTAAATGCTTAATAAATGCACTCTTGATTGGTTAATAATCACATTAATTATTTAATTCATTAATTAATAAGCAATAATAAATAAATAAATAAAAAGCCTAGGTCAGCTTTTTTGCTCCTTCTAGCCATTATTCCATGTTCTAATCCCTCTTCCATAGAAGACAGATCTCACGTTCCCCCTAATGGTCTCTTTTCCACTTTCAACATGCCCACTTCCTTCAATTCATCTGCACATGGTATAGACTCAAGGCCATTTGCCAGCCCAATTGCTCTCCTCTAGACAATAACCAGCCCCTCAATGTCCTTCTAAGCTGTGGCATTCTGGACTGAACATGAGGCAAGGCAGGCAAAGTAAACGCAAGGTAAATATGGCAGTAAACCCCTGAGTTATGGGCAAACTAAAGAAGTTTCAGCAAAAATTAGAACATGAACACTCCTTCCCCCGGCAGTGAGACTTAGTGTGGAATCTAGGCTCAAGACCTAAAGGGAAGTGAGCCTGGGCTCAGTGGTCAGTACCCTGTAATATAATTAATAATAATAATAATGATATAATAGCTAGCATTTATGTAGAATTTTAAAGTTTGCAGAGTGATTTATAGATATCTCATTTTATCCCCACAATCCTGAGAGGTAGATACTTTTATTATTTCCATTTTACAGATGAGGAAACTGAGGCAGCCAGAGGTTAAGTGAGACATTCAAGGTTGTACAACTAATAAGTCTCTGAACAGGGAGGCAAGAAAAGAGGTGGGGTCAGGAGACTGTATACTGTTTCTGAGTCTGCCCTTAGCTTGAGGTTGGGGATGAAGGTGAAGTTATTTGACTTCACTGGGGTATATGAGTTAGAGTGGAAGGGGCTGTTTGGGGAGGTGGTGAGCTCCCTATCACTGGAGGTTTCCAAGCAAAGGCTGGATGAACCCTTGTTAGGCAAGTTGTAGAGGGGAGTTTGTTTGGGTTTGGGTTCTGGCAGCAAGGGACAGCCTCCGAAATCCCAACTCTGAGACTCCGTGGGTCTGATCCTAGGAGGTAGAGAAGGAAGTGGCAACCCAGCCCAGTATTTCTGCCAAGAAAATCCCAAGTAGGTTGATGAAGACTCAGACATAACTGAAAAACATTTAAAATGCTATGAAAAGGTCAATTATCAATGTTGAATGTTAGAGTTGATGAGGCACTTAGAACCCAGAATGTTAGAGCTGGGAGGAACCTCAGACCACAGAATGTCAGAGTTGGGAGGGGCCTTAGAAGACAGAATGTCAGAATTGCAAGGAACCTTAGAACACAGAATGGCGGAGCTGGGAGGGACCTTTGAAAATCCCTCACTTTATGGATCAGGAAACTGAGGCCAAGAGAGACTTTCCCCAAATCCGGAGACATTATATGTGACTGGAGTTTAGAGAAAAATGCAGAAGACTTCAAAGTCCTTTGAACAAGCCCTTTCGGGCAGTGCACAGATTTGAGGCTCCGGTCCTAGGAGCTGTTTAGTGTCTAAGAAAGTGAATGGCACAACATGCCTCCCCTGCCTCGATTTAAAAAGTAAGGCTCATTGGATCTTCCGTCTGGAGCTAGAAGGATTCTCAAAGTCCAAGGGATTAGTTTTGCTAGTTCAAACCTGTTAACTGACAGATGAGGAAACAGGACCAGGGAGGGTGACTGTTAAAAAAAAATTTACGAGCTTGACAAACATCAACAGAAACATGATTCTTTCCATATATAAGAAGCAGAAGAAGGATTGCATGTGAAACTGAATTTCTATTATGCATAAACTTTTCTTTAATATATATCAAACAAGCCATTATTGCCAACATTGCCCTCTTTGTTTTCCCTTCTGCTGTTTTTTGTATTTGTGTGTATACATATATATATGTATATATATATAATATTTCTCCTTTGTTTTCATGTTTCTTATATATGTGTGTATATATGTATATAGTTTCATTGACCGTCTTTGCTTTCTTTTCTTCTTTCTTTTGTATCTCTATCAACGTCTCAACCACTTCCTTCCACAACCCTTGCCCCACCTCCACTCCCAATCATTACCAGATAAAAGCTCTTTTTTTATATATAACAAATAAGTCTAATCGAGCAAAAAAAAATATCAAACATTGGCCCCCTCTCAAAAGGAAAGCCAGCCTCATTCTTTGGGAGTTCTGCTCCATCCTTGGTTGCTTGGTTTTTAAGTCTTTCCAAGTCGCCAGAGTGACTTTTTTAGTGTCACAGAGTGGGGTGTCAGAGGCAGACCCTAGGTCTTATCATTCCAGAGGCTGTGTTCCTTCCTTGGTCCAGAGGGAGATTGTTGGGCTGCCCTCTACTCTCAGCTTCCTTCTTGGTAAAAGAATGGGGTTCAACCAGACCATTGCTAACCCTATGAGCTATGATGTTTCAGGAAAAAGAATTGGCCAACTCCCTCCTATAACCAATTGCTAGGCGACATTTGGCCCTAGCCTGGTCCATTACCTTGTTAAAAATGAACTTTCTTTTAATTGTGTAACCTTTATAGGAACAATAAAGCCCTCAGTTCCTGGAGGCCAGTTAGCTCTCTCTCCTCTCACTTCCCCCTTTCTCCTGAAATAGATGAAATCATCATTTCTCATTCTTCCCACTTTGGGCCCAAAGCTTGAATAAGGCCAGATACTATGGTTCTCTCACTTGAGCCAGCCAAATGAACCAGAAAGGGCCCTGACTTTTTTGTTAGAAAGCTTACACAGATTAGAAAAAGTTTACAGGTCTGAAATGATAAATAATAATTCCCTCCTCATCATTACCTCTTAAATGCATTTGTTTTCTTCAAAACTCTGCTCAGTCCAAGTGAATGGTCATATATCTGTGTATTAATTAAATTATTTAGCCATTAAATGGTCAAATAAAGAGAATATGTAATAGAAAGCTTTTCATATGAAATATTAATGAGTAGCCTATAGAGTATTGTCATCCATTTGACATATTAATATAGATTCTCTTTAAAGTATTTCTCATTCTGAAAAATACAACTTACAGCTACACGCTGACTAAACTCTGACAGGTTTTAAGTTATATGATGTACTGTTTCTAGCCCGGCCCTGAAAGTCATCATCAGAGGAAGTAATTCCTGTGGAAAAGGTGCCAGCCATCTCTACCAACTGGAGCATCCAAGCCATCCTAGATAAAGCAGAAAGATACCCTGAGGGCTGACAGAGCAAGTCTGTGCCAACAGAGTCAGACCAGCACCATCATTTCCCCTCAGCCCCTGATGGAGATAGCTCAGGATCCTGAATACGAGCACTTTGGGAGGAACATTATCCTCCAGACCACCAGTCTGGCCATCACTAAGGAAAGAAATCACTACGCCCACCTTCCTCAAACCACCAGCACCAGCTCTTGACCAAATGCCATCTGAGGAAAAGATAAATCCAAGAACACTGGGCCGCATACTCCAGACAACGTGTCCTGCTTCCTGCCCAGCCCCCACAGCCATCATTCTAGTAAGCAATCTCTGTAAAGAAGGAGCCTGTCAATTGCTGCTGCAATTGTGGGTGCTGCAGCCACAGCTACTGAAGACCTAGAAAAGAAAGTTCTTGCTGTTAAAATCCTTGGCCCTGTGAAATGATTCAACCTCAGAAACATATGATTTTATCGGTGGAAATGACATTAAAGACAACACATTGCCATTTGCTCTGATGCAGCATCTTAAGGACCACTGACTTTCCATCTGACTTGCAGCTGAAACCTACTTGTGTTGTCTCCCCGATTAGGATGTTAGCTCCTAAGATAGTCCTGGGACTATCTTACTTTCCTATAGTATGTTACTATGCTATATCCTTATACTGTACTATATACTACATACTTATCCTATAGACTATCTTGCTTACTTTCCTAGTTGTACCCCCAGCACTTAGCAAAGTGCCTGGTACATAGTAGGCACTTAATAAATGTTTATTGATTCCCAATAAATTACCTTGTATTCGTTTTTTATATAATTTTATCTTCCCTCATGGAATGCCAACTCTTTGAAATAGGGACTGTGCTTTTGCCTTTCTTTGTATCCTTAGCATAAATGCTTGGTATACAGTAAGTGTTGAATAAATGCTTGTTAAATAATTGACATGGCAATTTACGGTTTATGAAGTTTTTTCATTTCAATAACACTGTGAGATAGATAGTACAAGGATGGTTATCACCATTTCACAGATAGGAAAGCTTTAGTCCAGAGAGGTGAAAGTGACTTCTCTCTCCCTTCCCTATCTCCCCAATTCAAATTGAGCTCTGGCTTTTTGACTTTAGGTCCAGTATTCTGCCTACTTAACCACAATGCTTCCTAGGGTGACTTCGAGGAGTCCATTCTGGACAAGTATCTTCCTTTCTTTGAACCTGGTTTTTCCACCAGTAGAATGGAATATGTTGCAGAGGAGATTCTTATCCAAGTAAAGATTGGACTAAGTGGCCTCTGATGTCCTTTCCAGCTCTGAGATTCTATGATCTTAATCAATATCTGGGACCAGATTTGTCTAATTTTATGGATTGCTGCCCAGATTCCAGGTCCTGAGGGATTTATATCCCAATGATATCCCAATAATCTACCATCAAAGAAACCTGTTGAAGAGCCATAATTCCCAAAGCCAAATGGCTCCAGCCATTGATGTATGCGCGTCTCTTGTGCTCTCAGCACTTATCTGCTGAATATTAGGAAAAGAGAAAAAGATGGATCCTATGGAGATGATTTCTAGTCTAGGGCTTAACTTCCTGAGCCACTGCCTCGGGAAGGAAGCTATTGATGCTTACCTTTATGAACGTTAGATTTGGAATCAGAGGGCATGGATTTCACTCTTGGCTCTGCTATTTTAAGCCTGTGGCACTTTGGGCAAATCACTTCCCCTCTTTAGGCTTTCACAATTGTAAAAACCCCAGACTGGGGGTTCTTATTCTGTAGTTTTTAAACTTTTCTTTTTCAAATAGTTTTAAAAGTATATTTCAATATCATTGGTTTCCTTTGTAATCTTATGAATGTTCTACAATTGGAAACGTGATTCTAAGAAGTCATCACCAGACTGCCAAAGGGTTCCATGACATAGAGGTCCTTAGGACTAGAAAGGCCTTCTGGTTCTCAACTTAAGTCAAGAAGCATTTATTCAGTCCTTAACATGTGCTAAGTGCTAGGGAGACACAAAAAAGGCAAAACAAAAAATAAAACAAAACCAACAATCCCTGCCCTCAAGGAGCCTACAGTCTAATGGAGGAGATAATATGCAAACAACTATATACAAACAAGATAAGGAAATAGATATAAATCTATCTGTCTGTCTGTGATTCTCTGGAGATAATCAACAGAGCGAAGGCACTAGCATTAAAGGGAATCTGGACTTCTTACAGAAGGTGGGATTTTTAATTGGGACTAAAGGATATCAAGGAGGCCAGGAGGTGGGGATGGGGAGGGAAGGCACTACAGGCTTGGAGGATAGCCACCGAAAATTCAAGGAGTCAGGAGATGGAGTGTCTTGTTTAAGGAACAGCAAGGAGGCCAGTGTCACTATATTACAGCATACCTAAAAGGGAGTAACATATAAGAAGACTGGAAGGGTAGGAAGGGATCAGGTTTTGAAGGTCTTCAAAAGTCAAATGATTTTTTATTTGATGCAGAGGCAATAGGAAGCCATTAGAGTTTATTGAATGGAGAGGGTGGAGTGGGGTATGACATGGTTGAGACAGAAAGACCAATCAGAAGGCTATTGCAATAAGCAAAGTATGAAATGGTGAAGCCAACACCACCATGTTGGCAATGTCAGAGCAAAGGAACTGGGAGGGTAGGTGTTTGTGAGAGCATCAATATGCATGCTGAAATCCCCTAGAATGAGACTTTAGTAGGGAGGCAAAGACCAGGCACTGAACTCAATGAGGAAAGAACGAGAGTGTCCTGGAAGTCAGTAGACAATAGCTATTAGAATTTTGATTGGGTTGAAAAAACCTCAAAGGAGTAAAGGTTATTGAGTGATAATGATAGAGGGTGAGCTTGGAAGTGGAATAGACAACCAAGGAGTCTTCCAACTTCCCTACTATGAACACTGAGTCAAGGGTATGAGTGAAAGTGCAGAAGCCAGGTCTCAGTGAGTGACCAAAGAAGGGAGGAGCAAGAAAAGAGAAGAATTGAGATGAAAGTAGGTTTGTTATTGTCTTAATGCATGGTGAGGAAGTTTCAGAATACCAGGGTCTGGGGAGCATGAAAGATAATAAAGCAAGCCAGTTCTAGTGAGGAAACAAAGGGCAGTCGGAGAAGAAGGTAGAAACAGGTCAGGTCTGCTGGAACTGGTGTGAAATTGGGTGCACTGCACTGGGGTCCTGGAAGCAATGAAGCAAACTTTCACCTAGACAAGTAAAATCTGATGGGTTTTTATCAGGTTCCTATCTAGGTCTAGTAGGACCAGACATTGGGGGAAGAGACCAATGAGCTTAGACCCAGACCCCGGTGATACCTCATGCTGCAGGAAGTGGGGAGGAAGACTCAGGGAAGATTGGAAATTAGTTTATATTCAAACTCCCCACTGGTGGAAAAGGGGGTATGGGTCAGGCCTGCTGGTCTTCCACTGTCAGTGTGACTCAGGGGTTTTTGAGCTTCCCTGAAGCAAGGAGGCTAATTTGTATCATTATAGCCATTTATGGAACAAGCTTTCCAAAGTCCAGTGGAAGCAGGGGGTAACTTTAGTGTGCAGAATTGAAGAGATGGGGATAAGAGAATGGTCAGAAGGACAGACAATGGAATTTGAACAATGATATTCTCCGTTCTAAGGGCCCTCCCAGCTCTGACATTTCATGTTCTGAGGGCCCTCCCAGCTCTGACACTGTGTTATAAGGCTTCACACCAGCTCTGACATCTTGGGTTCTAAGGACCCTCCCAGTTCTAGCATTCTGTGTTCTGAGGAGCCTCCCAGCTCTGACGTACTGTGTTCTGAGGCCCCTCCCAGCTTTGACATTCTCTGTTCTAAGGACCTTCCCAGCTCTGACATTCTTTGTTCTGAGACCCCTCCCAGCTTTGACTTTCCATGTTCTAGGGCCTCAGCTACTTCTGACATTCTGTGTTCTAAAGATCCTCTCAGCTTTGACATTCCATGTTCAAAGGTCCTTCCCAGTTTTGACACTCTGGGTTATAAGGCTTCCCACCAGCTCTGACATTCTGCATTCTAAAGACCCTCCCAGCTTTGACTTTCCATGTTCTAGGGCCTCAGCTACTTCTGACATTCTGTGTTCTAAAGATCCTCTCAGCTTTGACATTCCATGTTCAAAGGTCCTTCCCAGTTTTGACACTCTGGGTTATAAGGCTTCCCACCAGCTCTGACATTCTGCATTCTAAAGACCCTCCCAGCTTTGACGCTCCATATTCTAGGGCCCCTGTGTTCTAAGGCTCCATACCAGCTCTAACATGTTGTGCTCTAAAGACCCTCCCAGCTCTAACATTCTGTGTCCTAAAGTCTTTCCCAGCTCCAATATTCTGTGAGCCTCTGAAGACATGCTTAGAAACTAATTTCTAGATGACTAAAGTACAAGAAGCCTGGGTAATTACCTGTCTCCATATCGACAGGGGGCTTGACCTTTTTGTGAGGAAGAAGTAGTTTTCACTTCCCAAAAGCTTCCAGAACTGGGTGGGCTGAGAGGGAGAAGAAGCAGTGAAGTCACCAAGCAGAATTAGAACTACTAAGGATCCTCCAAACATCAGAATGGAGACTTAATCACTTAGGAGACACTGTTTCATGAGCTTACCAGTGGTGGAAGACTGAGCTGGAGTCAGAGGACCCAAGTTCAGATCCTGCCTCGGCTGGTCACCACTTGTCTGTCTGTGAGCAAATCACTTGACCTCTCTGGGTCACAGTTTTTACACACGCACACACCCTAAATGTGAGTGCGCATGTGCACTCGCAAATAGGGTGTGTGTGTGTGTGTGTGTATCAGCTGGTGGGGCAGTGGACAGAGCACTGGGCCTGGACTCAAAAAGACCTTACTTCAAATTCAGCCTTAGCCACTATCTGTGTGACCCTAAGCAGGTCACTTAACCTCTGCCTCAGTTTCCTCAATTGTAAAGTGAGGATAATAATAGCACCTACCTCCCAGGGTTGTTGTGAAGGTCAATTTTTTGTAAAAACCTATTAGCACAGTGGCCACCACATAGTATGTACTTTAATAAATGCTAGCTATTACACTAGCGATGATGATGTGAAGGGTTGATTGGCATAGGATTAGCCTCGTTCTACTTGGCTCCAGAAGGCAGAACTAAGGTAGAAGGGGCAGAGAGATGGATTTAGGCTCAAGGAAAAACTTCCTAACAATGAGAGCAGTCCTAAAGTGGAATGGGGGTGTCCCTAGAGGTGGTGAGTTCCCCATCAATGGAAGTCATCACACAAAAAGCTGGATGCCCATTGGTTGGTTTGGATCTCTACCAAGAGGAATCATTCGTGTACAGTTATGGGCTGCCTTGTGTGGGTTCTAGTGTAGTTTCTTACTCTGAGATTGTGTTTGAATATATTCTAAAGCCAGAACCCTAGAGCTGCAAGAGAACCTCAGAGACCACATAGTCCAATTTCCTGGTTTTCTAGTTCTAGGATCTGAGCAGGAGAGGTTCTTCCAGCTAAGAAGAACCTAGAACCACACCATCGGACTCCATTCTCCAGTAACTAGTCAAAGGATACAAATAAGCAGTTTTCAAAAGAACAAACTGAAAAGTATTCACAATCGTATGAAAAATGCTCCCAATTACTAATAAGAAGAGAAATGCAAGGCCAAACATTACTGAAGCTTCACTTCATACTCTGCATATTGGCAAAAATGACCAAAAATGGCAATGACCAAAGTTTCTTGGAGTCTTGGCCTGTCTTTCTTTTTTTATTATATCCCCAGCACTTAGCCCAATAGCCTGCACATAGTAGGTGTTTAATAAATGCTTATTGCATTGGAGACAAAACAAACAAACAAGTCTTAGTAGAAGGAAAATGGAATTTCAAGTTTATCCCAGTCTGGGACTGGGTTCTCAGCTTTGATGTTACCATGTCTCCCAGTGTATCTTTTTAACTGATTTTCCAATTTGGGCAAAACATTGTGGGTGATTTCAAAAGAGTGCTCGTGATCTAGACCCCAAGTTCCTCTAAAGAATGTGGTCTGATGAGTAAACAGGGT
Organism: Phalanger gymnotis; assembly: GCA_028646595.1. Classification (NCBI taxonomy): domain Eukaryota; kingdom Metazoa; phylum Chordata; class Mammalia; order Diprotodontia; family Phalangeridae; genus Phalanger; species Phalanger gymnotis. The sequence goes on from CM053622.1 coordinate 783,172,192, forward strand.
TTTTTTCAACAGGCTGAGACCTAGCAGGGGGTAGACCCAAACACCTCAAACTTGCCCATGACGAATGCACACTCCCAGCAACACTAAGGAAGAACAATGAACACCGTGACTTATTTCTGTAGTTACTTTTATTCTCAAGGCTAATTGTTTGTTGGAAGAAAAGCCTGGGGCTTTTAATTTTAGTCTTAAGGAATATCAGCAGGAGGTGACCTTCATGATCCTTGGACCCAAGAGTTCTTAAACTTCTCCATTTCTTGGACTCCTTGGGTAAGCAATTGGTTGGTTGTTGTCCTTTGTTCTAGAAGAGGACCAAAATGACATCGCTATTTTGGAGTCAAGGTACAGTGTGTCCGACTATGGCTCATCAGACCAGTACGAGCTTGGAAGGCTCTACCATGGGTCAGGCACAAAGAGCCCATGTGAAGATTTGGGGTGGAGATGGTTGCCCATCTCATATTTCTTTTGGGTAAGCAATATGGTGAAACTGATGGACCACTTCTCAGAATCATTATTTTAAATGTGAAAAAAAAATTACAGGCCTCAGGTTAAGAATTCCCACAGAGTCTAGCCCAGTCTTCTTATTTTGCAGAGCAGAAGGCTGAGAGGTTAATTGACTTGTTCAAAAGTCACAAGAGCTCATGAATGAAAGAACCAGGCCCTGAATCTAGACCACAACATGGTATTTTAAAGTGGGAATTTCTTTTTGTTTATGGGTTGAACTAGATGGTTGGTGAGGCCCCTCCAACTCAGAGTCAGTAAGAGCCAGTAAACATTTATTAAATACCTACTATGTTCCAAGCACTATGTTAAATGCTGAGGATAAAAAGAAAGGTTTAGGATGATTCCTGCCCATTAATGTATCTTGGATAATGAAGGGAAGTGGTTGAATGGGGTTGTATCAAATTTCTCTGATAAAGTTTTGGTAATAGATACACACACACAATTCACAAATGTATAAGAATAATAGCCATTCTCCAGCTAAATGGTCAAAGAATACGGATAAGTAGTTCTCGAAAGAGCAATTGCGAAATATTCACTACAACACGAAGAAATACTCCAAATCACTGGTAATAAAACACAAATCAAAACAACCCTGAAGTTGCACCTCATACTCTGCATACTGGCAAAAATGGACAAAAATGGCACTAGTCAATGTTGGAGGGGCTGTGGAAAGATAGACCCACTAATACATTGTTGGTGGAGCTGAGAAATGGTAGAACCATTTTGGAAAGCAATTAGGAACAATAAAGTTACTGAAATGTTCATACTCTTTGAACATGAGACTCAATTACTTAGCCTTATATGTCAAGGAAGCCAATGACAAGAAAAATCATTTCCATAGACTCCAAAATGTTTGTAGCAGCATTTTTTTTTTCTGACAACTAAGAACTGGAAACAAAAGATTCCCATCAATTGGGAAATGGCTAAACAAATTGTGGTCTGTGAATGTAATGGAATATGATTGTGTTGTAAGAAATGATGTGTGTGACGAATATAGAGAAGTTGGGAAAACTCATATGATTTGATACAGAACGAGAGCCAAGAATACAATATATGCAGTAACTACCACAATATAAGTGGAGAATGGTGACATACCAAAAAATAAAAAGCAAATGCAACAAAATTATTAAAAGTGGGACTCGAATAAAGAGATATGAGGAGACATCTTCCAATCTACTTCTTTGTGGATGTGGAAGGTCCACGTGTGTTATACATTGCACACATTTTCAGAGTTTTTCAATGTGTCGAATAGCTGGGTTGCCTTTTTTCCCCTCTGCAAATACTATATATCAGCAAAAACTTATTTATCAAAAGTTTTTTTCTTTAAAAAAAAACATAATTCATGTCCTCAAAGATCTCCCAATCTAAAGGAAAGTACAACACCTGAGAATGGGGGTGGAGGGAAGCTTATGCAGAGCAGCGGGCGCACACAACAAAGTCCTGCAGATGGTGGGGAAAGTTTTGAGGAGGTATGAGTTTATAAATTGGTTTCATCTTGTAGAATGATGAGTTTCTGGAGATGATGAAGTCCAGGAAAGTAGCTGGGTGGGAACTCTCCAGTCTGTGATTCTGCTACCAGTCTCTTCAATTCTGTGATTCTGGTGTTATGGAAATATCCATGAAATCCTTGACAAGACAGCTGCCAATCAAAATGATTGACATGCAGACATCTAGGAGGCTAAAACAAGGTTTGTGACAGATGTTTCAGCATCGATCCAGAGTTCTTTAGGAAAAAGAATAGGAAATGTTTACAATACTGATGCCAGTCTCTTGGATTCTGTAATTCTGATGTGGTACAAGGAGATAGAGTTCCAGATTTAGAGTGAGAGAACACAGATAATGGTTTTGCCACTTACTGCTTCTGTAACCTTGGACAAGTCACCTCTCTGGGGCTTAGTTTGTTGATCTGTAAAATGGGGACGTTTTCACTGATTTGGTGCTTAAAGGTCCCCCAGAAGTCACCTGATCCATTGGGTGTCAAATTCAAATAGAAATAGATCCTTGCCTGTGCATATTGACTTAGAAAACCACAAATTAACATTATCTATGTTGCATTTTTATTTATTTTGTTAAACATTTCCCAATTGCATTTTAATCTGGTTTGGGCCACACTAGGTAGTTTTGCTGGAGGCTTACAGCTGATGATCTAGTCTGACACCTCAGATATAGTCCAACCCTTTCATTTTACAGATGAGAAAACTGAGGCCAGCAAAGTTAAATGACTTGTCCAAAGTCACATAAGTAGTAATCATCAGAGCTGAGACCTGAACCTCAGCCTAAGGTTGAATTAGATGACCTCCCCGAGGTTCCTTCTGGCCTTACACGTATGAAATGATATATTCGGTTTTCTTTTTGCTATGTACACCAAACTAGAAACATCAGCCCACGTATTGGTTGGGCTAGAGTCCAAGTGGTGAAATGCAAATACAGAGAAATTCAAACAAACTTGTGGAAATGTAAACACATGTTCTCTTAAGGTCATTCACGGCCTTATTTAGGCCAAGCAGCATTTACTCAATCCATTGAATTTGGAAACAGAGATTTATACTGTCTCAAATGAAGGATTATTTGTTATCATCTCCTCCCTGTATACAGAGGTTCAAGATAAACATAAATCAGTCCCTAAAATTGTAGTACAAAGGTCCAAAGCTTCCCACTATGCCCTGAGTTTGCTGAGCCACTGACCCCCGGGGAGCACACCAGACTATTCTTCAAGCCCAGCAATTCTTAGTGAAAGTTACTTCTCTATCATTCTGGGAGGGGCAATCAACCCCCTCAAAGAGAAGGGGAAGCTGTGTAAGGAAGAACCAAAGTCTCCAGGTAGGCCTAGTTCAGTGTCTTTTGTGGTTTTCTTGTTCTCTTTCCTACACTGCTTCCCTCCACTTCTCAGGGTGGGGAGTTAGAGATTATCACCTTTTATCTCACAAACTGAGGCAAACAGAGGTCAAGTGACTTGCCTAGGGTCACACAGCTAAGTGTCAGGTGAGATTTGAACCTGGATCTCCCTTACTCCAAGATTCTCCTTCATTCTTTCTAGTTTAAGCCACAGGGGAAGGAAGATAGGGGGCTCAGGGTCTAGGAGGCCTCTACTCCAGATGACAGGTGAGCCCTGCCTGCTAGAAAATCTCACATCCTAAATGGCGTTCTTGTAGGGTGATACCAGGGAGACTGAGGAAGCAGCAGGTACGAAGTAAGACAGCACTGGAGGTGGGCACCTGGTACACACCCAGATATCACTGGGACTGGTGGATCCGTGGGGTCTCATCGATGGGAATGGTCAGCAGTAGCTAGGGGCCTCCCGCAGGTCCCCTGCCAGGCAGGAGTGCCCTTGAACCTACGATCCACTGATCTTTGCCCAGGGATCACAAGATCTGAAGACGAGGCACTGTACTGTGAACACGAAGCTCAGCTGGACTTCCCTTTTGAGGCAAGCAGTATAACCACAGAGGACTAGTTGAGAGCTTACTTCAAGGCACCCACATTCACCAAGGGGTATGTTTATAGTAAGGCATGTGCCAGTCTGGCCCCAGAAAGCATTTCGGGAAGGGGACTGAGAGTGTTGAGTACAGGGGGGAGAGTAAGCAGTGACCTAAGGCCAGAGCTAGCCACTTGGCCTCTGCCACTTTGGACAGAATGAATTCCAGGTCCCTAGATGGAGGCAGCCAAGAGTGCCTGGGTGGCCCGGGCCTGGATTCCAGGAGAGCAGTGCAGAGATGATGGGGAAGGAGAAACCCTTCCATCGCCCCCACCAAGCTCCCCCCGGTCAGGCTCTTCAGCACTCCTCTTGACACTAAGTCTCTTCTTTCTTTAAAATGTAGGTCTGTGACAGGATGTAGGCATCTGGCCAAAGCCATAATGCTTTCAGGAACATTCCAAGGTAATCCATAAAGCAATCCAGGAAGGTCAGCTCAGGCTCCGCTCCTGAGACCCACGGCCTGCAGAGATGGCCCTCCAGCTCCACCCTGGCTTGGTGTCTCAGCTTCCCAAGCTTGCTCTCAGAGATGCCTGGCCTCCTTCCTCTGGCCCTCACTTGGCAGACACAGCTGTTGGCCAGTGGTACTCCTTCCCTTCCTCTTCCACAGAGAACATGACTTCAGTGTGGCCCCCAGGGGACAGCTCAGTCTCCTGCTCTGGATAATGGGTGGACTGGTCTGTCTCCAGGGCCTTCTCCTCAAGTGGCAAGGTCGCAGCAGGGTTCCTGCCCTCGGACACTCTAGCGACAGACCCGACAATCACTGTGTCAGCTTTCATGATATAAATATTCTCTGCAAGGCAAGAGGATGGGGTGAAGCTGGATTTGAGCAAACACCAAAATGGTCACAGGGACCATTTCTACAGTATTTTAAGGGTTACAAAACATTTTATAAACATAACTTCCCTGGGGCCTCACCCTGGGAGATACGGGCTATTATTAACCCCATTTTCCAGATGAAGGAATTGAGGCTCAGACACTCTTCCACCATATGCTGCCTCTCTTTTATTTTATTTTTTGGAGGCAATTAGGGTGAAATGACTTTGGCCGGGGTCACATCGCTAGTGTCTGTGGTTGAATTTGATCTTAGGTCCTCCTGACTCCAGGGCTAGTGTTCTATGCACTGCACCATCTGGCTGCCCCTCCTTCATTTTATAAGAATGGGGATAGATTCTGGTCCTGTGATTTTACTGGCATAGGAAACTCCCCCTATTCTCTGTGTTAATAGTTGCCTGGAATCAGTGACATGACCTTTGATTAGGATTACACAGCTGGGATGGGTCAGAGGCAGGTTTTATATACCTGTTAAAACTGTTTTGGCAGATAACAAGTTAAGGAGGCCTCAGGCCCACAGCAGAAGCTGTGCACTTCTTTCCACTTCTCTCCTCGCCTTGCTCCAGGAGCAGCTTGCTCCAGAGGCTGGTTAGACTTCCTGGCCCCCATCTGCTGAATTTAGGGAAGTTTCTCTCTGTGGGGGACTGTGGTTTCTCATGTGGCTAGGCCACTGGGCACTGATGTGGGGTGGGTGGAGCACCAGGGGAAAGGCTCCCCAATGCCCGGGACAATCTGGGGAGACCCCCCCAGGGCTCAAGGAGGAAATGGCTCTCCCTTGGGAAACACTGGAACTGTCACTCAGACTCTCCCTGGGATCCCAGCTCTGCTTTTTGGTAAACAGCATCCTGGTCTCTAAGATGAAGTACAGTTTTGGAGTCGGACATCCTGGGTCCAAACCCCATTACAAACATTTAGCTTCTTTATGTCCTTGGGCATATCACTTAACCTCTGGGCTGTAAAGTAGTAGATTACCACTAAAGTTCCTGCTCTAGAGCCATGATCCTAAGCTTCAAAGCTATTTAATCTTTTTGGGTCTCACTTTCCTTATCTACAGAATGGGGGGAGGGTAGACTAGACAGCTTCTGAGGTCCCTTTCAGCTCTAGATTGATGACCCTACGATGTCCTGATTCCAAGGCCCTGAGTGGGACTTGTCTCTCTGGCTCTGGATTTGCTGGAAGGTGGAGGATGACAAAAAGACCCATTGTTGAGCTAGCTTCCAAAGAAAGCCTGTGGCTCCCATTCTGGGCCCTGGGATTAGGGGATCTTGGATAGCTTTGTTTGATCCCTGGGCTGAAGATGTTACTGGGGTGACATTTTCAGGATAGACTTGATTCCTTCTCCATGGCTCCATCTACTGTAGGCAGTCCCTAGGCAACAGGCTTCTCCTTCCTTGGGATACCAGCTTAGAGGTACCTGGGCAGACATCCATCTTTTAAGGAATGCCTGTGCCCCTGAATACCAGCCATTAGCCAGAGCATATCCTTGCCTACATGCCAGGCACAATGGAATCTAATGGGGAAAAAAGGACCAGACTTGTAAGGAGAACATCTGGATTTCAACCTCTGGGCCTCAGTTTCCTCATCTGTAAAATAGGTTAGCTTAGAGCAGTAGCTCCCAAAATATAGTCTGAAGACCCTTGGAGTCCCTGAGAACCATATAGACAATACCCACTCAGGGCTTTGGGACCAGGGCATCATGGGACCACAGATCCAGAGCTAGAAGAGACCTCATCTGGAATCATCCTCTAATTTTATACATAAAGAAACTGAGGCCCAGGGAAGGGAAGTGACCTAGAATCATAGGATCAGAAACTTAGAGCTGGAAGGGACCTCAGAGGTCAAAACTATTTTCATAATAATGCCAAGACATTATTTGTCTATTAAAATGCTCCTCCCCTTCCCAACTACATATCTGCGTGTCTGCATTTTTTTTACACACTTTTTCTATCAATCTTAGTTTCCATTGTACTCCTCCAATGTAACCATCCCTGTGTTGTTAGCACAGTTCTTGGCACACAGGAGAAGTGCAATAAGTGCTTCCTTATTCTTGTCTTTCTCCCTCCCTCCCTCTCTTTCCCTCCCTTCTTCCCTTCTTTCCTTCCTTCCCTCCCTCTTTCCTGTCTCCTTTCCTTCCTTTTCTTTCTCCTTCCTTCCTTCCTTCCTTCCTTCCTTCCTTCCTTCCTTCCTTCCTTCCTTCCTTCTTTCCTTCCTCCCTCCCTCCCTCCCATCCTCCCCCTTCCCTTCCCTTCCCTTTCCTTTTCTCTCCTCCCCTTTCCTTTTCTCTCCTTTCCTCTTCCTTCCTCCCTCTCTCCTTTCCTTTCCTCATCCTTCCTTCCTTCCTTCCTTCCTCCTCCTTGCTTTGCTTTGTTTTCCTTTCCTTCCCTTCCCTTCCTTTCTTCGTTCCCTCTCATATCTACTGCCTCCTTCCAGACCCAGGCCAGAGCCAACCAGAATTCTCCTAGACTAGGGAGCCTTCTGAACTCAACCCCAGCTCACTCTGAGTGCCTCCTTTGCAACATTCCATCATGGCTCATGTATTCCATCCTATGCCCTGTCTCTTTGCATGTGCCCATGCCCACAGTGATCATGTGCACATTCTTCAGTGATTTATTCATTTAGCAACATTGAGCATTTACTCCAAGTAAAACCTCATCTGTGTGCTCTGCTCTCCTCTCCCCCTGACTAAAGGGAGAAAACACAAAGCAGGTGTTCTTTCTCAATGCTTTTACATCTACTTGGTGCTTAAATGGGTGCTTTTAAAAAGGTGAGGGACTGAGAATTATCATAAATCACTGACATTTCTATAACTCTTAGACTTGGCTAAGAGCCTTTCCCCATCCCAGCCCTGGGAAGTAGGCAGTGCCAGTGAGATTGTCCCCATTTTGTTGATAAGGAACCTGCAATCTCACTGATTCGTCCAAGGTCATAAAGCTGATAAATTTGCAAGATCGTAGACTAAATCCTGGAGGAAAAGTCAGAGGAAGACATTGGTACGACAGAATGTTGTCTGTGCAGCCAGAGGGCAAACCCCAACTCTGCTGGGAACCTCGGAAGCCTTGGACAATTCAACTCTCTGAACCTGAGTTACCACATGAAGGCATCAGATGAGACGACCCCCAGCCTTCTCAAGCTCTCAGCCAGTCTGTTTGTGAAGGAAGAAACCCAGTCAGTTTGTGAAGGAAGAAACCCAGAGAAACCAAGCGATCTGCCTGACACTGTAGTAAGCTTTGGAGCTGGGTCTGAACCTAGATAACCCAATACCAAGCCTAGAAGGGTGAACAATCTTTGTATCATATTGGCCCTTTCACTTGCTCATGAAGTTTTCCTGCGTCAAAGTCCTGGCTCCTTTCAACCAGACAGCTTCACATACCAGACCCCCCAGTGACTCACCAATCTGGTTATTAGTGTGTTCTGCGGTGGCCCTTGGCTCAGGAATGTCCCCAGAGCCCAGATTCAGGTCCAGGTCAACAGACTCCTTGGAGAAAGGGGTGACGTGGTTGTTTGTTTCCAGAGCAGGGTGACTACTCATTAACCCTTGCTTTTCAGAGATCTTCTCAGCATTCCTTGGAAGACTGCTGGGCTGCTGACACAGAGGACAGGGGCTTGAAAAATGAAGGAACAAGGTATGACCCTTGGTCCCAATATGACAAAGTAGGGCTATGAACACCAACAAGAAGCCTTACTGCTGATGCTAAGAACTTTGGTTTGAGGAACACGGGGTGGGGAGGTACACCAACCTCCATCAGAGCCAAGCTTCTGGCTTGGTAACATATATGTATATGTGCATGTGTATGTGTGTGTGTATGTATATATATATATATGTGTGTGTGTGTGTGTGTGTGTGTACATATGTATGCTATATATATACCGCGCATGTGTATGTATAGTGCATATACATACACATAATGTTTATAAATGTTATTTATATGTTGATTCTGTCAGTAATTTTTCAGTTGTGTTGGACTTTTCATGACTCTACTTGGGGTTTTCTTGGCATAGATGCTAGAGTGGTTTACCATTTCCTTCTCCAGCTCATTTTACAGATAAGGAAACTGAGGCAAAAAAGGTTAAGTGACTAGTCCAGGATCACACAACTAGTGAGTGTTTGAGGCACGATTTGAACTCAAGTCCTTATCACTCCAGGACCAGATTCTATCCACTGAATCACCTAGCTGCTCAGAGTATGTGTGCACACACACATACACATAGATATACATTACATACATATATATTTGCAAACATACGTGAATATTAGCCATTATTATTATTCAGAGATCAGCATGGTCTAGAGCAGCTAGCTATAGATAGATACTATATGCACATATAGTGAATGTAATATATATGTTTTTACATAAATACTTTTTTATCTTATTTGAATTTCACAGCAACCAACCCAGTTGGGCAGGTGTTATTAGTATTCCCATTTTCAGCTGAGCAAACTGAGGCAGAGAGCGGTTAATTGACTTGCCCTAACCCAGAGTCAAACAACTCTAGACCTAAGAGACCCTTGAATCCAATCCCCTTCATTTTACAGATGACGAAACTGAGGCTGGGAGAGGTTAAGCGACTTGCCCAGGGTCACACAAGTAGTCAGTATCTGGGTCAGGAACTGAACTCGGGTTTTGCTGACTCCAAGTTGAGTTCCCTAGCCACTGTACTACGCTACCTCTCCAAAGGAATTCCTGTAGCCCTGAGAGACTACAGTGTGCCATGGTTGAGCACTTGATCACATGGTATCCTATGGAATCCAATCGTCTCATGTGAACATCTGGGTGTCCTGTCACTCCCACTAAACTGGAAGCTCCCCAAGGCCAGGGATCACATTGCACACTTCTGTGCTCCCTCGTGTGGCACAACACAGGGATGGGCACACAGCAGGGCTACAATGAAGATGGGATTTAGAGAAAGGGCTTGGATGAGAAACTCTCAACGGGAACCAGCTCTGACATCCTGTGTTCTAAGGTACCTCCCAGCTCTGACATCCTGTGTTCTGAGGGCCCTCTCAGCTCTGACATTCTGGGTTCTGAGGGCCCTCCCAGCTCTGACATTGTGTGTTCTAAGGGCTCTCCCTGCTCTGACATTCTGCATTCTAAGGGTCCTCCTAGTTCTGGCATTCTGGGTTCTAAGGGACCTTCCACCGGTGACATTCTGTGTTCTAAGGGACCTTCCACCGGTGACGTTCTGTGTTCTGAGGGCCCTCCCAACTCTGACATTTTATTAATCAAGGATTAATTCCTATTCCAGAGAGCCCTAGATGAAGCTAGACTTTGTCCGGACAACTTTCACTCCATCCCAGGTGGATCTTGACTGGGAAATTAATTTCATAAGCCTCAATCTTCTTGGCTCGGGGTAAGGGGGGAAGTAGGGCACCGACTATCACCACAATGGGCTATGACACCCTTGCCCTCCCCCATTCTTGGTGTTAAATCTTCAAATTAGAAAAAAAAAAGTAATGCTAAAGTTCTGGCAGTGGAGGCCAAGGCAGCCCTTACTGGCACCCCCGTGGGGAAGAAATGGGGTTGGGAAAGGAGAGAAGAGCCAAGAGAACAGAGCCTCTGAGGGCAGGAAGTTCAATGCTGTAACTACAGTCCAGTTTCCTTCCCTCCACCCTGCCCCATCCCCAAGTCTTCCCCCAAGCTTACTTGGGTTAAGCGTATAAACTCCCTACTACCTCCCAGGCAGGCTCACTTAAACCCTGACCTCCCAGGTCACCATCACTCAGCTGCACCACTGTGCTCTGGCCTTGAGGAGAGAGGAATACCCCCTTTCCCAATCCTCAGGCCAATTCAGGGCAGCCCAAGGCTCAGGCTGGTGGCAGGCTGGGATACATCAGGAGATGGGGATGCTCTAGGTTTCTAGGACTAACTACTCCCTAGGCTGGTGCAGTGGATAGAGCTTTGGTCCTGGAATCTAGAAGTTCAAATCCAGCCTCAGATACTTACTTGCTAGCTGTGTGACCCTGAGCGAGTCACTCAACCTCTGTTTGTCTCAGTCTCCTCAACTGTAAAATGGAGAATAATAGTAGCACCTATTTCCCAGGGTTGTTGTGTGGATACAATGAGATTATGTTTGTAAAGTGCCTAGCACATAGTAGGCACTTCATAAGTGCTTGGTTGCTTTTTTTCTTCCTTCCTTTCACCAGCCAAAAAGGTCCCTGGGTCAGGTGTGAAGGGAGGGAGACAGGGAAATGGTATCTTCATCCTGGGCCCTCTAGACTCTGCCTTAGGCCCCTCCCCAGAAAAGCTTTAGCCATGAGCTGAAAAATAAGGAGAGAAACAGTATCAGCAGATGGCTGGTTGCCTCTCCATCCTGGAAAACCCCTGTGGGATAAGCCAGCACTTGTGCCTTGGGTTCCTGGCATCAGTTCCAGTCCTGCAGGAGAAAGCCCTCCCCAGACTCAGCCCCTCCTACCTCAGGGGCAAAGACAAGGGGGGGTCAGGGTCTCAGGCCAGGGCCAGGTGCCCTGCATGGGTGCGTAAAAGGCTGGACAGCTCCCAGCTCCAGAGTCTAAACACTAGCTCCTTCACTCCAGAAGGCCAGAAGAGATTCGGGGAAGTCTATTAACCCTCAGCAGAATGCCGAGGGGATCTGGTGGAAGCTGTTTTAGAAAGTGAAAGGTTTAAGGGATTCTTGCCCAGGGGGAGAGCTGACTTACTTGGCAATTTTTCCTGGGGCTGTAACCTAGAACACAAACAAAAGAATCATGGTCAGTAAGTTCCCACAGACATCCTGATGGAGCACAGATTGAGAGGTTGGTCCACTAGTCAGATCTCATTTTACAAAGGAAAGAACTGAGAGAAGCATAGGAGCCTAGACCTAGAACTGGATGTGACCTCACAGGTCACCAAATCCAACCCCCTCATTTACAGATGAGGAAAACGAAGCCCAGAGAAGTAAAGAGACTTGCCCAAGGTCACAGAGACAGTAAGCATCAAAGGTGGGATTAGAACCCAGGTTACAATTCCTGCCCAACTTCTTGGCAGCACCATTAGTAAGAACTCCAATTGATACCATGGAGAAAACTGGCCAGAGTAGGTGGGATGGAGAGAAAATGAATACTTGTTGGTTGAGAAAAGACAAAAATTTAATTTAAAAAAAGAATGTAAGCAGCATCTTTGAAGCACAGGAACCTGTCTTTGATAAGAGTAGCAAAGGATCATGTGATACTGATCTTAATCTCTAAGGTTAGTGAAACATCTAGCCCAAATCTTCCTTTATATTACCTCAATATCCCCTAATCGATCTCTCCTCCAAGTACTTAGCTAAACCCTTTCTGAAGTTCTAAGATGTGATTAAAATGATAACATTATGACATCGTAATTATGATACGAAGTAGGTTAACAAATAGTTTAGAACTTAGAATACAGGAAATGAGTATTAACCTTTTCCAAGTAGACCCTGTAGGGCTTTACATGCTTATTCTACCAGAAACCTAGAAAACAAAGTTCTTACCACCATACTCCTTGGCACTGTCAGATGATTCAACGTAAGAAATTGATACAATTTTATCAGTGGAGATGACACTAAAGAAGAGACATCGGTTTCTGCTTTATTGCCGCTGCACCCCAAGGATCATAGGACCTTACCATCTGAGTTCCAGCCAAAACCTTCCATATGTGCTGTCTCCTCCTTGAGAGAAGGAACCATCTCACTTTTTTATTTGTATTCTCGACGCTCAGCACAGCACTGTGCATACAGTAAGCACTTAATAAATGCTTTATTCATTCACTCATTCATTATTCCCATACTGCTACCATCATTAGAAATATGACAGTAATCCCCCTTCAAAAAAAGTCTGTGATGTATTCCTTGGCGTCACCACCATATCATCATTTACTGACAATGCAAGAAAAGGGCCATATGATGTCATTGACAGAGGGAAGTTCAAAGTGAGGACACTTCCTCTGCCAACCATATAGACTGACACCTCATCTTCTAACGTGTCTTTAAGGCTTCCCAGAGCCCTGAGAGTCTAAAGGACATGCCTAGGTTCACACAGCCAGGGTGTGTCAGGGGTCTTCCTAGCTTTCAGGCCACCCACTCACGGCTCCATGTTGCTTCCTCAAAGATATTGAAAGGTTGGAAATCACTTTACTAGCATCGTCTCATTGGAAACTTACGACAATCCTGTAAGTTGGGCACTAGGATATTACCATCCTTGTTTTTTTCAGACGAGGATACCGAGGCAAAGAAGGTTTGGTGACTTACTCAAAGTCATATAGCAAAGGTTTTAGGCAGGATTTGAATCTGGATCTTCCTAGGTCCAAGTCTAGCACTCTATGAACGAATGATGGGAAATCTTCATATTTTAAGGGTAGATACAACTTCTGGACATCATACCTGACTTTTATGGAGCATTTTAAGTTTATGAAATAATTCACACACAATGTCTCATTTGGAGATGGTGAGTAGGTAAGAGTGCTAGACCTGGAGTTAGGAAAATTTGGCTTCAAATCTTGCCTTTGCTGCTTAGTAGCTGTGTGACCCTGGGCAAGTCACTTAACGTGTTTCTGCCTCAGTTTGCTCAGCTATAAAATGGGATAGTAATAGTGCCCACCTCAGAGAGTTTTAGTCCAATTCCCTCAGTTGACTGACTCTGAGAGGCAACCTGGCATAATAGATGGAGTAGTGGGCTTGTAACCAGGAAGAACTGGGTTCATGTCCCACTTGTGACACTGCCCATGTGATCTAGGGCAAGTCACTTCACCTCTGAGACTCAGTTTCCTCATCTGTAAAATGTGGAGGTTGGACTAGTCAGCCTAGCCTATTCTATCTATCATTAAGCCGGGTGAAGAATCCTGATTCTAGTACTGACTTCACAGGGTTGATATATAGTTCAAATGGGAAAATAATCATTAACAATAGCATTTACATAGCACTTTATGGTTGGCAGAGTTCTTTAAAAACAGTATCTCCTCTTATGCACATGACAACAAAATGGAAAAACGTATTTAAGTTGTTATATAATGATCTGTTATGACTATGTACTCTCATGGTGTCAAGTAGGCAGTCTTTTATTTACCCTAAATTTTACCTCTCTCAAATTCAAAGGGATTTCTAATTCTAGGGTGAATTTTGAAGAACAAGGTCCCCTCCCCATTTCCCTTCAGCCTCTGTCTCTTAATCCATGAACGAACACTTATTAATCATCTGCTACAACACAGGAGGAGCCAATGACATAGACCAAAAAAAACCAACAACAATAACAAAAAAACCAAACCACAGTCTCTGCCTTCAAGGAACTTATATTCTAATGGTGTATACAATATATACCTATACTGGTATGTGCCAAAGTAGATACAAAGTAACTTGGAAAAAGAAGTACTGCCAGCTTGGGGGGAGGGAAATGAGATGGCACGTGAACAGAGGAGTGAAATAAACCAGGGAGGGGCAGCTAGGTGGCGCAGTGAGTAGAGCACCAGCCCTGGAGTCAGGAGGACCTGAGTTCAAATCTGGCCTCAGACACTTGACACATGTACTAGCTGTGTGACCTTGGGCAAGTCACTTAACCCCATTTGCTCTGCCAAAAAAAAAAACCAATTAATAAAAAAAAAAAAAAGAAATAAACCAGGGAAGTGAGGAGCGAGTGCATTCCAGGCACACAGGATAGCCAGCACTACAGTAATAGCCCTGGAGATGGTAAATGCAAGAAACAGGTGCATTTGGCTGGACTGGAATGTGTGCGCCCACTAATCATGGGGGATGCCCAGGGCTCTATCTTGGGCCTTTTTCCTATACCCTCTATACTATTTCATTTGGTGACCTTATTGGCTCCCCTGGATTCCTTTATCATATCGATGCTGATGATTCTTTATCCAGCCCTAACCTCTCTTCCAACCTCCAGTCCTGTCAGTCTCCAACTGCCTATTAGACATGTCAAAATGAATATACCATAGACATCTTAATTAAACTCAACATGTCCCAAAACTGAACTTATTTTTCCCTCCAAAAATGCTTCCTTCTTCCTAACTTCTCTATTACTGTTGAAGGCGCTATCATCTTCCAATCACCCAGGCTCACAAACTAAGTGTTAATCTTTCTCACCTATATCCAGTCTGTTATCAAGTCCTGTCAATTCTACTTTGGCAACATCTCTCATATTCATCTCCTCTCTCCTTTGACACTGCCACCAGCCTACTGGTTGTTCTCCCTGCCTCAAGTCTCCCCCCACTCCAGTCCATCCTCCACTCAACTGTCAAAGTGGTCTTCCTAAAGGACGGGTCTCACCACATCACTCCCCTATGCAATAAACTCAAGTAGCTCCCTATCACCTCTAACATCAAATGCTAAATTCTCTGTTCGACTTTTAAAGCCCTGTCCCCATCCTACCTTTCTAGTCTTCCACATACTCCACAATCCAGTGACACTGGCTTCCTTGCTGTTCCTTCATCACTTGACTCCATGCATTTCACCAACATTCTCCATACCCTTCTGGATTCCCTGGCTTTCTCTAAGGCTCAGCTCAGATGCAATCTTTCGCAAAGTCCTTTCCCAGTCCTTATGCTAGTGCATTCAAATGCTAATGCCTTCCTTCTGCGATTATCTAGAATTCAGTTTCTATTTTGTTTGCAAATAGTGTTTGCATGTTTTTCTCCTCTTTAGACTGTGAGCTCCTTGAGAACAGGGACTGCCTTTGCCTTTCTTTGAATCCTCATTACTTAGCACAGCCTCTGGCACATAGCGGGTGCTCGATAAATAGGTGCTTCGTAGTAGGTGCTTAATAAATGCTTATTGATTTGACCTGACTTTGAAGGGAAATATATGTCATAAGACTGGAAAGATAGGATGGGGATGGTATATAAAAGTGCTTTAAATGCCACATAGAGGCTATTTGACCCTACAGGGTGCCACAGAAGTATACTGAACAAAAGAGACATGGTCGGATCTATACTTCAGGAAAATTAAAATTTACCAGTTGGTTGGAGAGAGGAGAGATTAGAGAGAGACCAATTCTGGGGCCCCTGCAACAATCTAGGTCTGAAGAGGGCTTATCTCCCTATGCTAAAGAGCATGGAAGCTGCCGTGCTCTGTACCTGAGGAGCAGCGAATAGTAAATGTCAAGGAGGGTAGGACCATAGAGATAATCTCCCTCACTTGACTGAGCGAAAGGCAGCTCAGCATGATGTAGAGAACACTGGGCTTGGGGCAATGAGGAACCGGGTTCACTTCCTACTTGTGACACTTCCTAGCTATGTGACCCTGGCCAAGTCACTTCATTAATTAACCTCAGTTTCCTCATCTGCAAAATGTGAAGGTTGGCCTAGAAGGCTTGGCCTTTTCTACCCCTACATCTATTATCCCATGACATGACGAAGTTTTTGCTCCAAAAAGTAAAGTGACAAACTAAGTGGCATCTGAGGTCCCTTCCACCACTGAATCTATGTTCTTGTGACATGGGGAAACAGACCCAGAGAGGTGGTGACTTGCCCAAACCTACACAGGTAGTAGGCATCAGAGGCAGGTTTTGAACCCAGGCCTGCTGACTCCAGAGTCAGGGTATTTCCACTGCGCCATATAAACGCACTGTGATGTCCTGCTCATTTTCTGGCTTTGTGGGGCTATGGTCCACAAGGACTTGGACAAGGCCAACAGGAGATGAGCCAGGAATATCTCATTTACAATGTCCAAGTATTTAGGGGTGTCACATGTTCTTTGTTTTTTTTATTTTTTAAAAAAAGTTATTCTGCAACACACTGCAAATGAGAGAGAAAAAAATAAAACTGCAGTGGAAATTCTAATTTCAATAAGAACTAAAGAAAGAAAACAATTGTTTCAAGGAGATTCTCAGCTTGCCAGTTCATGAAAAAAAAAAAAAAGCTAGGGCCCATCAAAAGCCCAAAATCCCCCTTTGTGACCAAACAGAAGTATCTGATTGTGAAACTGGGTAACGTCAGATTCAAAGTACACAAATGGGAAATTTGACATGTTTTGATTCTATGTCAAAAGCCCAGATGAGGGCAAATGGCTCTAAAACAGCCCAGATCCCAGGAGTTCTGACTGGTTAAGTGATGTAGCCCTTGCCTAGAATGGCAGCGAAGGCTGAAAGCACTGAGATCTCAGAGGCCGCCGAGTCTAACCTGTACCAGCCTCTGCTGGTAGGTCCCTAGTGAGAGGAACTCTGGCCCCTCTTCCAGTCACCCAGGCCACTTTAGGCCAGCTCTCAGAGTTAGGAAGCTCATCCTGACCTCAAACCCAAATCAGCCCCTTCCCAACCTTTACTCCTGGTCTCTCCTCTGGGACAGAGAAAGATAATAGTAATAGCAAGCATTTATATGGAACTTCACCTGTGTAACTCCATTTGATCCTCCTAATATACCTGAGACATAGGTGCTATTATTTTCCCATTTTATAGATGAGGAAATGAAGGCAGAAAGAGGTTAAGTGACTTGAGCAAGGTCATACACCCAGTATGTGTCTGAGGCAGGATTTGAACTCAGATCTGTCCTGACACCAAGTCCAAAACTCTACAATATCAAGCTGCCTAATTTATCCTTTTTTAAGTGGCAAGCCTTCAAGTCCTCAAAAATGGCATCCCCTCTAAGCTTTCTGACATGCTTGGTAACTTCTACTGATCCTTCTATGGCATGGACTCGAGGGTCTGGATTGCCTTCCTCTGGGATGATCTCCAGCTTATCAATGCCCATCCTACCATGGTACCCAGAGCTGAGCACACTACTCAATATGTGGTCTGACCAGGGGACCACTGGGAGCATCATATCATCTCCTTGTGCCTAGGAGGTAGGCCTCTTTATGCAGTCCAAGATCTCGCTAGCTTCCTCCATTGCCCAACCACAGCCAGCAGATTGGGGGCCAGAGGCCTTTGGCTGTGCGTTTGGTCTGGACTCTGGACAAACTCATAGATACTTTCCAGGGAGCTTAGACCTAAATAAACTATAATCTGAACCAACAGCTGGGACAGTGTTCTCGATGTTCCTGAAACACATTCTTCAAATTCCTACCTCTGGGCCTTTGCCCAGTCCCTCCCCATCTTTAATTCTTATGATCCCTCCAAGAGGGAATCCCTTTTTTTCAAAGCATAGCTCAGATACCACCTCCTATAAAAGGTCTTTTCTAATCCCTCCAGTTACTAACTTTCTGTATTGAAATTACTCATATACAATGTTTATTTCCTTGTCTGGGTACCTGTGATAGTAACAAAATTGAACAGAAACTTGCCGAGGGCAGGGACGATGGTGTTTTTGTCTTTGTATCTCCAAAACCTAACACAGTGCCTGGTACATAGTAGGGTTTTTATAAATGCATGTTGAATTTAATTGAATTAAATTAATAAAAATTCGATGAACGAATGAAAGAAAATGAATGAATTCATGGGTTATCTGTGATGGTGATAAGTATAAAAAGGAGAGAGAATAAATACTGAGATGGGTTTTAAAAAAATTTATCCCCCAGAAAAACAGCTCTAGAGGAAGGGAGCAGGCAAGGCAGGATCTTAGAAGTTCATGGCTCCAACCAGTCAGTCATTTCCTCTTCCCTCCCCCCGCCCCCACTGCCCAATTTTATTTTATAACAGGGACAGTCGAGTCCCAGAAAGAGGAAGGATTATGTTCAAGGTCATACTCCTCCTGCTCAGTCAATGCTCTCTCCCTCCACTTGCCCACATACCTCCTCCCACTACTTACCCATAGACATGACCTTGGGTTGGAAGCCTTGGCCGGAATGGAGGTGAAGCTCTGAAAGAGAAGACAAGGAACCTTCCGGGGCCAGTTCTTTGGTTCTTCTAGAACAGGGGTGGGGAATCTGCAGCCTCAAGGCCATCCTCTAGGCTGCAGATTCCCCACCCCTGTTTTAGAATCTTAGGGGCAGGAGCAGGGGTAGAGAATGATAATAATAATGATGGTGATGATGATGATGATGATACCAATTTCCATAAGGGCTTTAAGGGTTACAAAGTGCTTTCCTTGCAACAAGAAAAGGAGGTGGCCAGTGAATGGGAATGAATGACAGGATCCTCCACATATATCTGGAGGAGACCTCAAAGGCCATCTGGTCTGACTTTTATAGATGTAGAACCTGAGACCCAAGGCAGCTCAGCAGCCAAGGTCACAGAGCTGCTAGCAAGTGTCAGCGGTGGGATTTAAACCCAGGGCCTCTTACTGCAGAGCAAATATTCTTGCCACCCCCATTTCACAGATGAGGGAACTGAAGTCCTGGATAGCTAAACTGCCTTGCCCATGGAGTCCATATCCCCCAAAGGAAGAGCCCAGGATAGGATTGAGGTCTCTCGCTAGCCTCTAAGTCCAGTGATCGTCACCGCATTGTGAAAACCCAGTGTCCCAAGCTGGGATCTATGCTCAGTATGGAATCTCCACCCAACTCCATCAGTCCCTCCTGCCCACTCCCCAGCACCAATGGCTCCAAGGCCCTGAACAGGAACTCACTCTGCAGAATCCCCTTCCTGCAGGCCCTCTGCTGGCAGATCAGGAAGAGAACAAAGCCCAGAGTCACAGCAAAAACAGTCACCACCCAGAAAAGAGACTCAGAACCTGCAACACAAGACCAGACCCAGGGCCCTCTCTCAGTTCCTGGCTCCTTCCCATCTCCATAAAGGCTGGGGAAAAAATTCCCTGTCAGCCACTAGAGGGCAGACCTTGTCAACCTGACCCAATCAAGGGCCTGGTAGGTCTGTTGGACAACCCTGCTGTCTCAGTCTCTCTATTTCTCTCCTCTCTCTCTCTCTCTCTCTCTCCCTCATTTCCCCCTTTCTCTGTCTGTCTTCTCTCTCTCTCTTTCCCTCCTCTCTCTTTTCTCTCTCCCCACTCCTCCACCTCTCTCTTTCTTTCTCTCTTCTCTCCTCCCTCCCTTTTCCCTTCTCTCTCTTTTGTTGTATTGACATATTTTATTCTTATATTACAAACTTTTCCAAATTATCCTTCTTGTGAGAGCTCTACCAAACTAACAATACACTGACCTCATTTGAAACTTCCTACAACATTCCACACCCGTAATCCCCCAACCTTTCCTTTATTTTTTTAATGAACAGAAAACTTTCTTCCCCTCCCAACCCCCACTCCACTGACAAAAAAGAGAAAAGAAAAACAAATTCCTTGCAACAAGTGCATATTGTTAACAAAATAAATATCCTTATTTGCTATGTTCAAAAACTATACATTCTGTTTTGTTCCCTGAATCCTTCACTTCTCTATCAGAAGGCAGAGAGCATGTTTCATCGTCAGTCCTCTGCATACATGGATGCTCAGTGCATCGATCATAGTTCTTACAGCTTTAGATTTGTTTGTCTTTATAATGCTGTTGCTACTGTATAAATCGTTTTCCTGGTTCTGCCTATTTCACTCTTCATCAGTTTATAAAAGTCTTCGAAATTGTTCATTTTGATGACGTTTATACATAGCACAAATGGTTCTTCTGGTTCCGCTTGCTTCATTTTGCACCAGTTCCTCTAAGTTTTTCCAGGTTTATATGAAATCATCTATTTTCTCATTTCTTACAATACAAGAGTACCCTATCACATTCATATACTATGCTTTATTCATCCATTCCTCAGCTGATGGCCATCCCCTTAATTTCCAGTTTGTTTGCTTGTTATAGCCACCACAAAAAGAGCTGTTATAAATGTTTTTGGACAGACAGAATCTTTTTGTCTTTCCTTGATCTTTTTTGAGCATAGGCCTCACAGCGGTCATTGGGTCAAAGTGTGTACACTGTTTAGTAACTTTTTATGTATAATTCCAGATCGCTTTCCAGAATGGTTGTACCTATTCATGGGTCCACCAACAGTGTATTGTCCATGCTGGGCTTTCCTGTGCTAGGATTCCCCAGAGGACTACAGATTTGGGAGCCAGGAACCCATGGAGATCATCTGGTCCAGGATCCCTTAACCTCTGTGTTGTTGTCGTGGCCCCTCTGGTAAAGACTAGGGATCGCTTCTCAAAATAATGTTTTTAAATGAATAAAATAAAATAAAATTCACAAAATTACCCAAGGAAACCAATCATATTGAAATAAAGATTTGATTTTTTTTCTTACCCAAGTTCACGGACTCCCTGAAATCTATCCATAGACTCTTTGGGGGGTTATGGACCGCTGAGTTAAGAAGCTCTGATCTAGGCCAACTTCCACATTTTATAGATGAGAAACTGAGGCCCAGAGAAGTACAATGACTCCCAAATTCAGCTAGAACCAGGATTTAATGACAGACCAGATTCCAAGGCTAGACTTTTCCCACAATACCATGTTGTATCCATTTACAAGGCCCATGAAAAGAAAGGGCTGGACCTCCCCTCCTTCTTTGCTAAAGTGGGGAACTATGGATGTGGAACATTGCATATATGGTCATATTGGTCCATGTGTCCACCATCTTTGCTGATCTGTTTTCTTTCCCCCTTTCTTTTTTATTTGTCATGAGGGATTTTTCTCTAGGTAGAGAAGGATTAGAAATATACAAAGTGATATAAAAACCTATGATATAGAAAATCCTTTTAAAAGAAAGAAGGAAGGAAGGAAGGAAAGAAGGAAGGGAGGGAGGAAGGAAGGAAGGAAGGAAGGAAGGAAAGAAGGAAGGAAGGAAGGAAGGAAGGAAGGAAGGAGAGGGAAGGACAAAGTTAGGAATGTACTGATCTCAAAAGTCTAATGAAACCTACCTCCCAGCCTCCCATGGTCAGTTGCAGCTCCAGGCCAGAGTGTCCAAGATCACAGGATCATAGATTTAGATGGTAAATATCTTACAGACCATCAAGTTATTGGATCATAGCTCTAGAAGCCATCCGACTCCCTTATTTTACAGATGGGGTAAACTGAGGCCCTGAGAGACTTGTCTCAAGTCACATAAGCACCAGAAGTGGGATTTAAGCTTAGGTTCTCTTACTCCAGGCCTAGTACTCTCTTCATTGTACTACACTGCCTCTTGACCTCAGGCTTCCCGGGGGGAAATGTTAGTAAATGAGAATGATCTCTCCCCCACCCCCACCCTGTATGTAGACCCCTTTGCCTTTGGGGTAGGGAGGTCTCCACTGGCCTACTCCACCAGAAACACAATCTTCACAAGGAATTACCTGGATTGGGTCTTCCTGTGAGAGATGGTGAGACAGTTTCGATGTCATGGGTTGAACTCCAGTTGGAGGGGCCAGAGGTGGTGTTGGAAGGCTCTGTGGTATCTGGGATCCTGACAGTGGGGGAGATAGTGTGTAGGCTGGTGACGAAGGTTGGTGAGTCCAGGTCAGAGCAGACATTGTCATGGGTGGCATTCCCCTTCTGTTCAATGGACTTGGGACAGCTAGGCAGGGAGAAAAGAGACTGACTTACTATCTAGCTCATTCCACAGATAAGGAAAAAGGGAAGCCAGGCACCTGTCTACTAATGGCAGAGAAGCTTGGTGCCCAGAGATAATATAGGAGGAAACCATGCCCCATTACCTTTTCCCATGAAGGAAGGAACGAATGAGTCAAATCTAGAGTCAAGGCTCTCAATTCTAGAGCTAAAAGAGACGTCAAAGGCCATTAAGGACCAACCCCCTCATTTTACAGATAAGGAAACTGAGGCCCAGGAAATTAAATGATTTGCCCAAAGTCATATGAGTAGTAACACGACATAGGTTAGAGATAGGTGTGCCAGTCCAGAGAGGGTATCCCACCCGCTGTGGTCCACTGTGACCAACCAACCAAAAAAAGTATCCCTTCTTGAGTTCACCCCGCATGCCATATAGTAAGGTCAAGGATCACTCATGCCCTCACCCAATCCGAAGATCCCTCCTGGCAGAGGGATGATATTTCAGACTCTAGAAGAAGGCACTAGGCTTCCAGTGCCTAGTGTACCTGGCAGCATTTGAGACAGCTGTGCCACTGGTTTTGGGATGACAGGAAAAGAATTCCATCCACTCCACTCAGCCTTCCAAGACCCACCTCCTCTAGGAAGTTTTCCCTTTTGTATGCGTGCATTCCAGCCTACATCACTCTCTTCCCTGAACTCCTATGGGTCTGTATCTGGACCACCCAGTTAAGCACCTGATTCTATTCTGCCTTATCTCCAACTCAATCACAGAATCCCAGTTCTTCAAGCAAAAGGAACCCCCAGAGGTCATCTAGTCCATCCTCCTGCCCTCAGAGAGCTCCTCCCCAGCTCACCCTGAGACTGCCCAGGGGCGCTCCGGGGTTACCTGGTGTGAGGCTGGCAGTCCTTGGCTCTGGAACTCTGGTTGGAAAAGGTCCCAGGGGGGCAGGGCTCACAAAAAGTGTCCTCCTCCGGGGTGCCTGTGGATGGAAGCAACTCCCCCCATCAGCATTACCATGAGCAGTCCCAGCATTTTTGGAAAGAGGAGGTGGAGCTATACTTTGGATGCTGGGGAGCTGAGGAAGAGGTACTCCAAAATGCACATTGTTCGACCTAGAAATTTCTATCCCAGAGAACACATCGGTGACTATGAGCCACTTAACACTCAGAGTCTGACGAATCGAATTCCTTTTCTAGCCCTTCATAGAACCACAGGATATCAGAGCTGGAAGAGACCTTGGAAGGTCACTTAGTGCCTTGTTCTCCAGATAAGCGAATGAAGATACAAAGAAGGGAGGGGGCATGCTCAATAAGTGGCAGTTTATTGGCGACTCTCCCATTAGAATGTAAGCTCTTAAAGGCAGGCACTTGTTTGTCCCCTCAGCACTTAGCATAGTGCCTGGCACATAACAAACAATTAATAAAGGTTTGTTGACTGACTGATTTCACTTTGTCTTTGTTAAGTCATCATTAAGTCAGTCAGTCAATAAACATTTATTAATCACCCACGATGTTCCAGACACTATGGTAAACGCTTAAGCAGAATGCCTGGATTCAGACTGTAGAAGAGAGGATCCTATAGGATCCTATGTCAAGAAGCGAAAGGACCTTTGGGGCTATCTAATGCAGCCCCCCTCATTTCATGGATGAACAAGTCCTGATTACAAACTTTCTCTTCCTTCTACCATACCACCTTGCCTGCAAAAGGGTCTTTTCCAGCGTTAAACAGCAAGTCAGTGGTGGAATTTGAACCCAGGACTCCTAGCTTCCAACCCATGGCTCTTTTAACCCTACCTATCATAGACAGGCTCACAGATCTAAAGCTGGAAGGAGCCTCAGAAGCTGTCTTGTCTAACCCTCTCATTTTACAGATGAGGAAACTGAGACCTGGGGAAGGCCAAGCAACTTGACCAAGGTCACAGAGGTAGTAAGCATCAAAGGTGAGATTTGTACCCAAGTTCCCTACTCCAGAGCCACTACCTTTCATTATCTCATTCTGTCTTCATGGGGAAAAGGAAGAAATCAGCAATTATTATGTGCCTACTATGCACCAGGCACTTTACAAACGTGATCTCATTTGATCAGATGGCCAGCAGCTGGGAGGACAGGGAAAATACTTCCTGGAAGCTACCCAGGGGGATTAGATTAGTTGGGTGGGTTAGGCAACTCTCGGCTCCCTGAGACAGCCTGGCAAAGCAGACAGAGGGCTGGTTTATCCTTGGACACTTACCTGCCACATGAGCAGGGGGAAGTCTCAACTCCCTGGCCTTGATTTTCCTTATCCATAAAAATATACACCTCCCAGTGCTATCAGAAGAGACTTAAGTGAGATACTCTTTTAAAGTACATTCAAATCTTCAAGCACTGTAGAAATGTCAATCGTTACTATGAAAGTCTCATCCGGGCTGTGCCTAGTAATCAGGGGTGAAACCCATGGCTCTGCCCTGGGGCCTCTACTCCATCTATTCTATCTCCACAGCTCCCTGGGATTCAGTTGGCACATCTACACAGATGATTCTCAGATCCACTCTCCCTTCTCTCTCTGGTGCAGATCCTCATCTCCTCACACCTGGACTACTGCAATAACCTGGTAATAGATCCGTCTGCCTCGAGTTTCTCTCCACTCCAGTCCATCCTCTATCTAGTTATCAAAGGCACTGATCTGACCACGCCATTCCCCTATTCAGTAAACTTCACTGGCTCCCTATTGCCTCCAGGATCAATTTTTTAAAATCTGCTGTTTGGCTTTTAAAGCTTCCATAACCTGCCGCCTCCCCCATCTTTCCAGTCTTACACCTTCCTCCCTGGCACATACTCTCTGACCCAGTAACGTTGGCCTCCTCACAGTTCCTCATACAAGACACTCCTCTTGACTCTGGGCATTTTCGCTGTCCTCACACCTGGAATTCTCTCCCTCCTCAGCTCCTCTTTCTCCCATCTTTGGCAACAAGTATTTCCCAGTGCTCATTGGTGTGGGTGCCTTCCCTTGGTGATTATCATCAATCCTTCCCTATGGCTTGCTTGTACACAGTTCTCTGTGTGTGGTCTCTCCCATTAGACTATGAACTCCTTGAGAGCAGGGGTTGTCTTTTACCTTTCTTTGTACCTCTCACACTTAGCACAATGCCTGACACACATTTACAAGAGAACTTGCCCTCTTGAGAAGTCTTCCCTAATTGGAACATGGTTCCAGGTAACAGAGAGAGCCAGCTACCTTTAAGGTAGACAACAACCCTGTGACCTAGCAGAAAAACCGCTAGATTTAGTCAGAAGAGCTGGGTTCAAATCTTGTATTTATTTTCATGCAGCTTGTCTGCCTCCATTAGAATGAAAGTTCCTGGAATGCAAGGGCTGTTTCACTTTGGTCTTTCTATTTCCAGTATTGAGCCTGGCACACTAATCCGCTTGATTGCCACTCAACTATTTTGGGCAAATCTCCTAAAAGTCCCAGTGTTCTTAGCTCTAAAACATTAGTATTTAATTAATGGGTCTTTAAGGTGTCTTATAATTCTAATTTTATGATCTTATAAAAGAGAGTTTTCAAGGGGAAGTGAGAACTAGTGAGCAGTGAATGGGTTTTGGTGCCATCTTGTGGCCTCCCAGGACAGCACAACCAACCAGACTCGAGCACAATTAACTCAACCCAGGAGGGACTGATTGTGGAGGTATTAATTAGGAGGACCTCAGAGGTCATCTAGTCTAACTCCCTCATCTTATAGGTGGCAAAACTGGTCAATGAGGTCATCACTCGATCAATAATGACTTCGTCCCTCAGACTTTGCATAGTACTTTCTTTCCAATGCGGATCCTGTACTAGTATACATTATCAGAACATAGAATTAGATCTAAGATCCAGAATGGTCTTTGTTGGTCAAAAGGTTGTAGATGTAGAGATGGAAAGGATCTTAGAAGTCACCTAGCCTAACCGTCCCTCATTTTACAGATAAGGAGGTGCCCAACTTGCCTAACTAAGGTCATACAGGTAGTGAGTGCAAGGACTATGATTTGAACCCCTGTCCTCTGACTCCACATTCAGTTCTCTTTCCCAGTACACCCAGACTGCCTCAGTGTTGAGAGTTGATTGATGGATGGTGAGCTCCATGAAAGCAGGAACAAGAAAGCAGGGACCAACTCTCATCCTCTGCAATTCTGGGTCCATCCCTGGACTTCCGTAAAATGAAGGCATTAAACCAGATCGCCTAGGATATCCCTTCTAGTTCTAAATCTATCATGGCGAGAGAATTTCTGACTCAGATTTCTTGCCGTCACTGTGGTGACCCTCTGGTCCAACCACTTCATTGTATAGTTGAGGAAATTGAAGAAGGTTATGAATTCCTGAAGGTCCTTCCAGCAGTAAGAAGCAGAGATAAGATTTGAATAGGTTTCCTGACTCCAGAAGCAATGAGATTGAACACGATGGGCACTCTAGCTCCTTCCAGTTCTAAGAGTCATGTGACTTCCTGCTCTGCACTTCAACGTGTATTAGGAAAGAAACAAAGATAAATGAATAAGATCAGGCTCCCTGTCCCCACAGAGCTTAGGGCTGAAACAAGGCACTGCTATCACTTTGTCACCTTGCCTACTTCTGGTTCTCAACTCATTCTTCAGATGCCAGATAAAGCTCATTTGGTGGCCCCTTTCTTCTGGGAAATTCTGAAGGGCTTTCCAGATGTTATTGGTGGTGGTGGTGGGGTGGTAGAAGAAGAGGTAACACAGAAATTCGGTGTACTGACCTGATGGTACTTTCACCCATGAAAGACCCCACCCCCATTTTCTTTCCTTAGAAAAGGAAAGTCCAGGCTAGGCCAGCGATTTGCACTGGTCACCTAGCACCAATCAGAGTCTCAGAATTTCAGATTCTGAAGGTGACTCTCAGGGTGCGTAATCTCACCCGATCAAGAATGTCCTCTATACAATCTTCCACGAGGGGTCTTCCAGCCTTTGTTCGAAGACTTCCAAAGAGCAGAAGCTCACCACCTCCTAAAGCCATTCCACTTTAGGACAGGTCCCATTTTTAGTAAGTATTTTTCCTTACAGTTATCCTAAAGATAGCTCTTTGTGGCTCCTGATTCTGCCTTCTGGGCACTGAGCAGAACAAGTCTGATCCTTCCTTCATATGAAGTCTTTTATGACCATGAAGGTAGCTATCATTCCTCATCCACCCCCTTTCCCCCCAAACATCCTGCCCTGAGTCTTTTCCAGGTTCAATACTCCTAATTCTTTCAATATGGTTGAACTCAGGACCACTTACCATTCTGGTTGTTCTACTCTGAATTTTCTAGAGCTTATCATTGTCCTTCTTAAAATATGACTCTCCCAACTGAACACAATGCTCCTGATGTCTGACCACAGCAGAAAATGGCAGGACTCTTAAGGCACCATATGATTACATTAACATTCTCAGCTGGCATGTCACTCTGTAGACCCATATGGAGCTTAGAACCAAAGAAAAGGCCAGATGTGTTTAATACCATCAGTTGTCTAGGTAAACCTCAACTGATCTTATACTTGGGAATTTATTTTTTGAACCCACATATTGTACTTTGCATTTATGCCTATTAAATTTCATTTTATTATTTTTGCATTTTATTTATTCATTTTATTATTTATCATTATATATGAGCATTATGCCAATGTGCCAATGGCCATTGTACCACTATATCATTATGGGCCAAGCACTGTGCTAAGTAAATGCTTTACTTCCCTTCTTTCCTCCATTTCTTCCCCCCTTCTTCCCTCCTTCCCTCTCTTCCTTCCTTCCTTCCTTCCTTCTTTCCTTCCTCCCTCTTCCTTCCTTTCTTCCTGTGTTTGCAAAATGTTTATTTAGTGCAGTGCTTGGCACATAATGATATATTGGCACAATGGCCATTGGCACATTGGCATAATGATTATATATAATAATAAATAATAAAATGAAATTTAATAAGCATAAAAAGCCACAATGTGCCATTATGTGCCATATTATGGCACACAACATTATATATCATTTATTCATTTTATTATTGCATTTATGCCAATTAAATTTCATTTTATTAGTTGGGTCTGATGTTTTAACCTGTCAAGATACACTTTGGTTCTGTCATCCAGTGTGTTAGTGTTTATTGTCTTGCTCAGATCTGTGTCATCCACAAATCTGATAAGTGTACTATCTAGGCTTTTACGTCCAAGTCATTTTTGGTGGGAGCAGAGGGCATCTAGATTTGTGATCCCATTAGTAAAGGAAACTGGACTGATACATATTGCCAACAGTTCTGAGACATCTAGTTTTAGAGTTACCTGGTACACTGAGCGGTTAGGCAATTTGCCCAGGGTCATGGAGCCAGAATGGGTCAGAGATGGGTCTTGGACCAGGTTTTCTAAAACTTAGGCCCATGCTCTCTCCACAACTCTGTGCTTAACATGAATGAATACGTTAAACAGCAGAGGCTCACACTTAGCTCTTTGGGGTGGTCCTCTAGAGACTCATCCAATATGACATCATCATTCATGTAGCTCTGTGCCATTGTCTAAGGGACATCCCTGCATATTTTCCCTAAGAATGGAAGGACTCTATCAAGGACTCGTTCAGCAAGTTGAGGGAGAAAACTAGAACCTGGTGCCCATTTCCTTGGCCAAGATGTCTTCTTTTTGTCTATTTACAGTTGGGAAACTAGCACTAACTACATTTTAGAATGATTGTCCTAACATTTCTCATGTGTTTTTCAGGCTTCTGGAGTACCCAGCCTCCACTGTGGCCCTTCAATCTGTGGCCCATTTTTCACTCAATGAACATTCAAGCATCTGCTATGTGCCGGGCACTCTCTTAGGCATGGGAGAAACAGACAAAAACAAAAACAGTCCCTATCCTCAAGAAACTTTCATTCTACTGGTCCTCAGAACCTCTAGCATCATCCCAAGGTCTGTTCTAACAATTCCCCCACTGTCCTTCATTCCCCGATTATATACTAATATATTACATGTAGTAACTATATATAATGTATAGTCATAAAATAGTAATCTATCTGAAATCTAAAGGACTGGGGGACTTCAGAAAAACCTGGAAAGACTGATAAACTGGTGCTGAGTGAGGGGAGCAGAACCAGGAGAACTTGTACACAGTAACAGCCCCAGTGTGTGATGACTGATTTTGCTAGACTTGGCTCTTCTCAGCAACGCAAAGTTCTAAGACAACTCCAAAAGACTCATGAAGGAAAATGCTATCCACATCCAGAGAAAGAATTACAGAGTCTGAATGCAGATCAAAGCAGACTATTTGCTCTCTCTTTTTTGTTTTGTTTAGTTTTGTTTCTTCTTTCTCGGGGTTCATTCCGTTGATTATAATTCTTCTTTACAACATGACCAATGTGAAAATATGTTTAATATGAATGTATATGTAGAGACTGTATCAGATTGCATGCAATCTTGGGGAGGAGGGAGGGGAGGGAAGGGGAGGAAATTTAAAAGTCAAAAGCTTGTAGAACTGAATGTTGTAAACTAAAAATAAATAAATTAATTAAAAAAAAATAAAGGACTAGGGGAAGCATTTCCTCCCCTCAAGCCTTCACTCAGGTACTGCCTCCTATAGGCAGCCTTCTCTGATCTCCCTACTTATTCCCCTACTTACTCTTTCCCCAATTTCTCGTGTGAATAGCAGTTCACATTTCTATAGATTCACAGATTTAGGGCTTAGAGGTCTAAAGGGCTGTAGAAGGTCACCTTGTCCAAGCCTAACCTCCCTCAGCCTCAGTTTCCCTATAAAATGAGGGTAATCCCCTTCCTCACAGGGTGGTGAGGATCAAGTGAGATAATATATGTAACACTCTGCAAACCTTAAAGAGCTATATAAATATATTACAAATGTGTGATGTTGTGTCTATATTATCACAATATATCTTAATACATTATACTATATATTAATTTATTATTAATCATATAGTATTATTATATCCCTAGATGTGCTGTACATATTGTCTTCTTGTTAGAATGTAACACCCTTGAGGGCAATGATGGTGCTCTGTTCTGGGAATAGAGACAAAGTGAACCTGTACTTGCCATCAGGATCTTACATTCTAACAAGAGAGACAATACATGGGTAATACATGCTTGTTGATCAATGGATTGATTGATTGAAGAGGCAGCATGGTGTAGTGGTTAGAGAGCTAGCCTAGAAATCAGGCAGAACTGAATTCAAACTGCCTGCGTGGCATTGGGCCAATCACTAAGCCTCTCGGTGACCTAAAGAGCTCTCTAAGGCTACAGGTTACAAAAGAGTTGCCAGTCTACATTGGGGAAGGTATTTTCTCAATGGGTGTTCTCTACATAGATGAAATCACAATTATGTTCCCTACCTCCCTCCTCTCCACCCAAAAAAGACTTGGGTTCAAATGGTTTGTTTTGTCACATTTTAAATTGTGTGATCTTGGGCAAATCCCTTAACTCTGTGGGTCTCAGTTTCCTCATCTGCAAAATGAAAGCGTTGGACTACATGACCCAGGAGACAACTTTCAGCTCTAAATCTGTGATTCTCGGCAAGTAGAATAATTACCAACCCAACATTCTTAAAGAAAAAGCAGACAGACCCCCCACTTCTAGCCTTGTTTTGAAGAAGTGTTTATTCTATCCATCAGCCAACCCAATTGTACAAAAGGGTAACAACACCCAAGTTACTGCCCAAGCAGACTTAGGACTAGAGGTCATTCACTCCAAGGTGGCTGGGGGGGAGGGGGATCTTGAGCTTCTGGGGTGGGGAGAAGTAGGAAGGCTGCAGGGAAGGAGAGAGTGGGGTAGAAATACCCTACCTTGCTGTTTGACTCTGGTCCCAGGTGGGCATGGGGAATGTTTCCTACAACGTGCACAGCTGGTGGAGCCTGATGTGACACAGAACATGCCTTCCCGGCATTCACAGACCCGAGGGGTATTCCAGGTACAAGGAATCTTCTCCACAAGATCATCTAGAGAGGAAAGACCATTCAAGCACAATCTGATGGAGCTTAAATGAAAAGGGTCAGCACAGGGAAGCCTGGAGATATAATAACAGAGTTTGGGGATGGACACAAAGGGAGTGGGAGAAATGGGGGGGGTGTGTGGCAATTAGCCAGTGGCCTGAGGGCAGCCTGTATTTTTCAGGGGGCAATTTCAGTGATGCAGGTAGGCACAGTTTTTCATTTTATCTTTGTATATCCATATCTTAGCACACTGCCTTGCACCTAGTAGACATTGAATCAATGCTTATTGGATTGGATTGGATTGGATTGGGTTGGATTGGTTTGGGTTGGGTTGGATTGGATTGGGTTGGATTGGGTTGGATTGGTTTGGGTTGGGTTGGATTGGATTGGGTTGGATTGGGTTGGATTGGATTGGGTTGGATTGGATTGGATTGGGTTGGATTGGGTTGGATTGGATTGGGTTGGATTGGATTGGATTGCACTGCATTGGAGGCGAGTCTGAGAAGCAGGAGCAGCTTTCCTTAGAAGCTGCGTGGCACAGTTGATAGAAAACTAGACTTGGAGTTAGGAGGACCTTGGTCTGACAATGCCTGCATGACTCTGAGCAAGATACTCCTTCTCTGGTCTGTAGTTTTCTCATCTATAAAGCAAGGAGCTTGGACTACATGGCCTCTATGGTCCCTTCCAGCTCTAAATTTATGACCCTATGAATTGCTTTATACTTTCCAAGGTGCTCTCACATGCATTATTTTGTTCATTCAAAGACAAATTCATATACTTCCTTTGAGGCAGCCACTGTGCGCTATAAACCAGCTCCTCCTGTTGAGTTCCTATTTTTGTTAACATTCCATTACTGTCCTGAAACCTTGAGGTCATCATGACTCCTCCCTCTCCCTTCTCCTTCACACTCAATCAGTCACCGAGTCTTGTCCATTCTACCTCCACAAAATCTCTCCCTTCTATCCCCTTCTTCTGGATCCCACTGCTCAGTTGAAATCCTCAGTGACTCTCAGTAGTCTCACTTGAAAAACTTGCTAACTAAACTCCATTCTTCCGGTCTCTCCTTTCTCACACCCATCCCTTGTCTGTTGTCCAAATAATCTTCTTAATGCACAAGTCTGATCCTGACCCTCCTCAAACACTTTTGATGGCTCCTTACTACCTACCAGATGACAATCTTGATTCTCCACCTACATGAAATGTCCTCTTCACATACTTGATGCCTCAGTCAAATAGTGCCACTTGTGGAGCCATAGTTTTCCTTGTCCTGGATGCTATTTCTCTCTTAATGCAGCCTGAGATCACATAAAAGCTAAGCTGAAAACAACCGCCACGTCATACCATTGACCAAATATAGAGTCACTTGACATTGTGCTTTCCCACCTCTGCACATTTGCTCACAAAGCTTCCTCCATCTAAAAAGTTCTCCTGATACACCACTGTGTGTCATGAGGCCTACGCATCAAGTCCAATTCAAATGCTATTTCCTCTATGAAACCTTCTCTGATTCCTTCCTTCTTCACCCTGAGCAGGGGTGGACTTCTCCTTTGTCAGCTCTTATGAGCACTCTGTACTTCCCTTATGAACTCATTCTATTTTGGCTTGTGCTGTAATGATTGGGCTTTCATGTCTGATTTCCTCTACTAGACTATAACCTCTCTGAGGGTAGGGATCATATTTTATTCATTTCTGTGTCTTCCTGATAGTCCCCAAACACAGAGCCTTGCACATAGTAGGCCACTGGCATGTTTGTTAAATGAATGAATGATTTGTTGAATGAATGAACAGATAGATGGATAGATGGATGGATGGGTGGATGGATGGATGGATGGATGGATGGATGGATGGATGGATGGATGGATGGATTAAATGTGCTCTAAAATACACCAATCTGAGAGGTTATTTTTGCTATTATAACAAATACTTCCTCTATATTTCCAAAGATCCATGATTTCACCAGCGTGGGTGCTACTGCTGCTTCCCCTGATTCACAAATCACAGCTCCTTCACTTTTTTAGTAGTCAGTTCTCTTCATGAGCTACCATGCACCCCCTCAAAAAAGCAACAACTCACCACTTGGTGGCTACACTTCAGGCAATGAGCCTCTCTGGATTTATCTGGGCTGGTCCTCCATTGACAACCATGCAGTCCAATGTACAGCTAGAGTCACAGAACCAAACTCACTATGAGTCAGAGAGTTATATGGAGGCAGAAAAAGAGGAAGTACTCCTCAGATGCATTCAGAGAGGAAGAACATCCAGTACTAGGGAAGCGAGAATACCTCTGCTCAGGCGGTCAGACCACACCTAGAAGAGCATAGTGTTCAGTTCCAGGTGCTATATTTTAGGAAGCACACAGATCCACTGGAGACTGTCCAGAGGGAAGTAACCAAGATGGCAAAGGCCTGGGGATGTTTAGCTTGGTAAAGATAAGTCCTGGGGTGGGGCCAGGGTGGGGGGAACTAATTGCTTTATTTAAAGGTATTGAATGAGATAACATATGTAAAGTGCTTGGTCAACCCTAAAGGCCTATTTAAATGCCAGCTCTTACAATTTAGTGTCTTAAGGACTATTTATTGCAAGGGGGATTAGATGCATTTGGCTTGGTCTCGAGAAAAAAAACAGCATCACTGAGTAAAAGTGGCAGTGATACACATTTACTCTTGATGTCAGGGGAAAAAAAATACCTCACAATTAGAGTTATGCCAAAGGGACATGGATTTCCTCTTTAGGGAGTACACTGGTCCACCCCAACCTGGAAGGCTTTGGGCAGAGACTGGTTGCTCACTTATTGGGAATGTAGAAAAGAGGTTTTTCCTTCATGGATCTAGTCTCTGAGGCCCCTTCCCGAGAGATTGTGTAGTTCTGTTGGGTCCACACTCAAAATCTCTTTATCCAGGTTCATTCATTCATTCAACAAATGTTTATTCAACACCTACTATGTTCACAAGGCACAAGCAGCTAGCTAGCACAGTGGATAGAATTTTGGGCATGGAGCCAAGAAGACTCATTTTCCAGAGTTCAAATCCAGCCTCAGACACTTACTGGCTGTGTGACCCTGGACAGGTCACACAACCCTGGTTGCCTCGGCTTCCTCATCTGTAAAATGAGCTCGAGAAGGAAATGCCAAACCACTCCAGTATCTCTGCAAAGAAAACTGTAGATGGGGTCATGAAGAGTCAGACATGACTGAAATGAAGCAACAACAGTGTATACAAGACACCATGCCTTTACAGTGGTATTTTTTTCCTGGTGGCATGGGCTTTGTGATCCCAGGATCATGTCCATGCCATGATGAAGTGTTGGAGGAGGACCTTAGGAGAAACACATCTGGATGCCTACTGTGTTCCAGGCACAGTGCTAAGCACTTTATCTCATTTGATCCTCATAACAAGGCTGAGAGGTAGGTACTGTTATTATTCTATTTTGTAGTTGTCGAAACTGAGGCCAACAGAGGTTAAATGATTTGCCCAGGGTCACGCAGCTAGTAACTGAAGCTAGATTTGAACACAAGTCTTCCTGACTACAGGCCTAGCACTCTATCTTCTCTATCACCTACCTTCCTCTATAATAGTGTAAATGAAAAGAATATATTTGAATTTAGATGCTACACAATGGCTAATCTTGGTTCCAAATAACTAGTGATGAATACACTTCTCTGCCCTCAATAGAGTGGTGGGGAAATGGAGGAAGGGGGACCATAGATACAGAAGGTTGCCCATGTGGTCAGTAGCAGCTGCTTTGTTAGTCCGATTTGCTGAACCATTTTTCTTTGTGATGAAAGTACTCACTGGGCATTATGGGTTATTGAAAAGTCACAGTATTTTTTTTCAAAAAAAAAAGCAAAAAGTATGAATAAAATGTAAATATCAATAAAAATAAAACAAAACAAGTAAAACATTAAAAATGACTCGGCTTTCTCTGGACTATCATGATAAGGGTGGAAGGGATGGCTCAGAGGAACCAGCTATCTTCCAACCAGCAAGTGTTAGAGGACTCTATCCCCTGATCATTTGTATTGTCTTCCTTCTATGGCCTCATGGGGTACACACTCACACACACACACACACACACACACACACACACACACACACACACACACTCACACACACACACTCACACATGTACAATCTCTTCGTAGGTGGGGAAGGACAGAGTAGGGAAGAGACAAACCCATGGCTAGTAGCAAAGACAATACCTTTGGAGCAGCTAACACAGGCCTCGCAGCGGGAGTTAGTCTTTTCCAAGTAATAGTCTGGATCACACGTCTTTCTGCAATCTTTAAGCCCTTGGGGACATGGCTTCTGAGGCACCTGACCTAGGAGAGAGAACAGAGTTGTTCTAGGTCTTTGTAGAACAACACAGCAGGGGTGGATTTGGAGAAAAGAGACGTAAGATCCCTAAGCCGGAATCTGTCCCTGGCCTTGAGACCCTGGACAAGTCATTTGATCTCCCTAAGTTTCAAATTTCCTTACCTGTAAAAAAAGAGGAGCATCGATTTAGAGGTGGAAGAAGCCATCTCAGGTCTTCAGGACACTGCTCCCTCTTGGTCTCCTCCTACCTGTCTGACCATTTCTTCCCTGTCTCCTTTCCTGGATCCTCCTTGAGGTCATGCCCTCTAATCATAGATGTCCCATAAGGTTCTGTCCTGGGTCCTCTTCTCTTCTCCCTCTGTACTACTTCACTTGGTGATCTTGTCAGTTTTAATTTTTAATTACGATCTCTGTGCTGATGATTCTCAAATCTACCTATCTTGCCCCAGCCTCTCTGCTGACTCCCAGTCTCACATCTCCATCTACCTTTCAGCCGCATTGCACCAGATGTCCAGAAGACACCGTAAACTCAACATGTCCAAAATGGAAAGCATTATCTTTCCACCTAAACCCTTCCTTCCTCTCATCTTCCCTGTTACTAGAGAGGATAACACCATCCTCCCGCTTCCTCAGACTCACAACCTAGACTCCTCATTATCTTTTACCCTCCATATTCAATCTTTTGCCATACATACATACATACATACATAGTCAATTTTATCTCTGCAACATCTCTCAAACATTCTCCTTTCTTTCCTCTGATACTGCCACCACTCTGGTGTATAGCCTCAAGAACTCATGCTTAGACTGTTGCCTGATGTCTTTCCCTTTTCCAATTCATCCTCCATTTGGCTATCAAAGAACACAGAAACCAAAGTATTAATTGAAAGAATCCCAGAGATATAGTGGCTAAATTAAGAAATACCCTTGAAAAATAACAAATTCAGCAAGCAACCAGAAAAAAGACTTTCAAATGCAAAGGAAAGGAAACTTGAATAACACAAGACTATTCTTTGCCTACCAGAAAACACGGGAAAGAATGGAATAACATGTTCTGAAGACCAAGGGAGCTCAAGATGCAGCCCAAGGTGACCTACCCTGAAAAGCTGAGTTTAGCCGTAAATGGAAAAAAGGTAGATATTCAACAATAAAGTAGTACTCAGAAGATTCTTAGAAAGTAAGATCACAGAGAACGAGAAAGATGCTACAGAGCCAGAAAAGGGGAAGTGCCCCAATTTTCAAAAAATGAAGAAAGAGCGCAGTCTGCCCACTATAGCTAAATATAGGCCGGTGAGTTTGACTTCAATTCCTGGCAAAATATGAAAACATTAGACAAAGAAATGGTTTATGCAAACCAACTTAAAAAGCAATTGGTGGTTACGAAGACCAATTGGTGATTACAGATCACACCAGCTAAATGTCATCTTCTTCTTTTATGGTTATAAGGCTGGTAGATCATGGGAATAGTGTATACACAACTCACCTACTATTGGACTCTATCCCAGTCAGACTAGACTACTAGACTACTAGATGCTCCATTTTAAGGAGAATTCTAACAAACTGGAGCATATCTGGAGAGAAGGGAAAAAAGAATGGTGATACTTGGAACCCAGTCAGCTGAACATTAGTGATGTTTAGCCAGGAAAAAAAGATTGAATGGGAACACAATAGTTTTTGTGAAATATCTGAAGGGCTATCAAATGGAAGGGATATTAAACTTGCCCCTCTTGATTCCAGAGGAAGGACAAAAGTAGAAGCTAAGGTGGGAAGGTACAAAAAGGCAGGAGTCATTTTGATGTCAGGAAACCCTTCCTAACAATCTGAGGCTACCTTGATCAGGCTTGGTTTCCTGCTCCTTGGAGGTCTTTAAGCAAAGGGAAAAGGGATGCTTTTTGAAGATGTGGAAAGAGGTATCATTGTTCAGGTACTGCTTGGGCTCAGTGGCCTCTGAGGTCATTGATTTCATAGGAATATAGCATCATGCCCTTTTCAGAATTTTGTCAAACTTTTTGGTCTCAGGACTCCTTTACACTAAAAAATTACTGTCTTCTCCCCAAAGAACTTTGGTTTATGTGGGCTATGTCTATAGATGTTTACCATATTAGAAATTAACATGTCGGCCTACGTGGGAGACAGGCTGGGAGAAAGCTGGGCGCCCGAAACCAGCGGAGATCCCTAGGCCTCCCAACACAGGACAACACTCTGTGGAAGTGACGAGAGGCAGTGCAACGCCACCGACTGTGAGATACCAACTCCTGAGGCTTGCCGCCCAAAGGTATGAAACTCGGCTTCTTGAACTTCCGGGAGACATAATGGCCAGGTAAACAGCTCTAATCCCTCCCCTCCCCACCCAGAGAATTCTTTGGGGTGGGGGGGGAGCTGGAATAGAGGAGACAGAAGTGGGGCTTCAGTGGCCAAGTAGTGGGAGTACCTGAGTCCCAGAGGGGCAGAGCCAGCAGGAGTCGACAGCAGGAGCCCAGACGTACTCTTGCTCCCCCAGGGCAAGTGCCAGACACCCAGCTCAAACACCAAAGAGCTGAGAACATTGCTGAAGAGCAAAAGTGCTGGAGAACAACCCCAGGGGAAGAGGAGATTTCGGGCAGCCAGACCCCCTACCTCACACCTCAGGAAACTGAAGGCTATAATTCACAAAGCCAACAACTAGACTCACAATCCCCAGAATAAGAAAGCTGGGACAGACAGCCCCAAAAGCAGAAATTTATTGTAAAGCCAGGAAAAGGCTAACCAACATGAAGAACACAAAAAAACCGAGGACCATTGATTCTTTTTCTGGAGACAGGCATGATCAAAATACCAATTTGGAAGAGGATAACAATGACACTATACCCACATCTGATACCTCAAAAAGTAGTGTGAACTGGTCTCAAGCCCAAAAAGCATTACTGGAAGAGCTAAAGGAGGATTTTAAAAACCAAATTAGGGAGGTAAAAGAAAAAATGGAAAAAATGGAAAAAAAATCCACTGACAAAATCAAGTCCCTAAAGAATAAGATTGGTGAAATGGCTACGGATATTCAGAATCTAAATAGAGAAAATGACACCCCGAGAGGTAAAATCAATTGGAAAAGGAG